>JACGWO010000009.1:30806085-32006085 GCA_034509735.1 Sesamum alatum
CCACAGCGATTTTTTCCCATACCCCACTTTTTACGATTCGCATGGAAAAGATCCTGTGGGAGGTATTCCATACCATTCTCGTTCACGAGATTCCCAAGATTATTGCCTCACCCTTTTGCATGATCCCGAGGACTCCAAGCGAATCATGCTAATTAGGCGTTAGACCGACCCAATCGACCGAGCCATGGACCCACTAGTACCCCACGACTCGTGAGACAGTAGCAGCAGCCCATTTTTCGTTCATGACATAGTGCAGCTTCTTTTAAGTACAATAACGTGCCACGACTCGTGAGACCACGCTATTGACCTAAAACAGCTTCCTCACTATGCCACGGATTGGAAGGCATGGACGAACTCCTAGAGTTCATGTCCACTTTATCTAGGGTCTAATATTTTAACATTGGTCCAACCAATGTGAGAGTAATAATGACCGAGATCTCATACTATATCCATACATTTATCCAAAAATGCATTAAATGAAATTCATCCATAGCAGTTATACATGATAAATAAAAACCCATTCATCCATCACAATAACCACATGCAAAATTAAAGCCTAGCACGCCCCTGTTGGATGATCACAAGCCCGAATCCTATGCGATCCACTGAGCCCGCAGTGGATCTATGGTCAATCTAGGGTTGGTCCTATACTATTACAATAATAGTAACCCAATCATCATTCTGATGGGCCTTGGTCTCTTTTTCTCTTTCTTCACTTCATGGAAAACGCCAAGGGACCTCCGGTCTGTGCTCTCCATGTGGTCCTTCCTTCTTCTCCACCAATTACAAAAATGGAAACCTCACTCCTAGTCTACTCTCATTACATATAAAAAAATTAGAAACCCCAGCGAAACCCCGGGGGGAGTACATAAGGAGGGAGGTAGAAAGCCTTATTATTCCAAGGCACTAGAAAGAGAGAAGGAGAAAGCAGTTAAAGAGGCACACAGGCCCAACAGTAATTAAACCATACATTCGGTCTAGGGCTCGTGATCATCCATTTCCATCCAACACACATAATTACATGATCCAATCACAATAATCATAATATTCCAACAACACATGATTTCCAATCACATCAATCCAAGATGAAAATAAATGAACATGTGCGCAACGTGTGAAAAAAATAAAACACAAATATTGGTAATAATATTTTTCTCGTTTTAGGAAAACCTTTCCTCATTATTTTAAGTAAAATAACCCCGGGATTCTAAATCCAATTTATTTTTACTCCTAAAATAATGTCTTTAGGAATTTAGGCAAAATTGAACCCAAAAAACGAATTTTCAGAATTAATTCAAAATTAAAACTGAAAAGTAAATAATAAATAAATAAAAAAAAAATAATGCTAGGGTTTCAAAAAAACCCTAGCTGCAGCAGCCGCCGGCCGCCGCCACCGGCAGCAGCCGGCAGGCCGTGCGCGCAGGGCAGCAGGCCCAGCCTGCCGCCCCTGCGCGCAGGCACTGCCTGGCCGGGCGCGCGCGCGCGCGCCTGGCCGGCAGCGCGCTGCGCGGCCTGGTGTTCCGGCAGGCCGACGCGCGCGCAGGCTCCTTTGCCTGTGCGCGCGCGCTGGCCTGCTGGCCACCGGCCGCATCCCTGCGTCGCGCGCAGAGCGCGCGCGCAGACGCGCACTGGGCGTGCCTGCCGGGCGCGCGCGCGCAGACGCCTCCGTCTGCGTGCGCGCGCGCCTGGCGGCGCGCCTGGTGCCCGTCCGCGCGCGGGCTCCTCCGCCCGCCAGCCTTGCGCGCGCGCGCGCATGGGCGCGCCTGCCGGGCGCGCGCGCGCGCAGACACCTCTGTCTGCCCGTGCGCGCGCCTGGAGGCGTTTCCATGCGCGCACGCCCGCGCGCAGCCAACCCGGCTGCGCGCTGCCCCTGCGCGGCCGGCAGCGCGCGCGCGCGCAGGCTTCCCATGCCTGCGCACGTCTGCCCTGCCGGCAGCGCTCGGCTGCGCGCGGCCAGCCTTCCCGGCTGGCCGGCTGTGACGTTTTCTCGTTTTTCAGATTAATTCCCATCCCGATTCCCAAGAAAAACAGAAAATACCAATATTCAGCAATTCACACGAATTAAAAATGCAATAAAATAACATGCTTCAAGAATCAAGAAATTCAAGATTTAATTACAACATGCTATTTCACGTTTCATGCTTAAAACGCACATAAACCCTAGGCCTATACACCGAACCGGGCTCTGATACCACTGAAAGATTATGTGGATCGTCCCGGGAAAAGCGCGAATGCGGAAGCGCGGTATAATTAAAAATTAAAACGGAATTTAAAACATGCTTTTAAATTAAAAACACGTTTCAAAGGGTGTGCCTTTGAAATTTTCCCGGGCATTCGGTGTATCTCATGAACATATAACATAAAGCAAATCATGGAGGCCATAGGGTTGGAAATTAAAGAGGGACGAAAATTTAAAACGAGACCTACCCGTTGTCGTTTTCGTCTTCAACGGCTACACGCGTTGTTCCCCGTTTTGCACCAAGATCCCTTTGAGACCCTCTAATTCGTGACACACGATCCACCCACGTATCTTGCACGTCGTGCTAGCAACGAACAAGTGTATAATTTTGGAGTGGATGAATCAATAACACATTATCAATTAATGGTATTGATTCATCAAGATTCTAATGTTCCAAGAACAAAAGAATCAAGAAAAACTATTTTCTTGAGAGAGAGAGAGGGCGGACGAGAGAGATGGGAGAGAGAGATCCGTGTGTGTGTGTTGTAGTGTGTGTGTTGGAGATTCATCATCATGTAAATTGTAGGATGCTAGGGGTTTATATAGAAGAGGAGTTTAATCCTCTTTAAACTCCTCTTTTAAGAACTCTAATTTTGATTAGGATTTTGACCTAGTCAAAGTCCTAGTCAAACTAGTGTTTTGACCTAGTCAAAACGATCCTAGCCATCCATCTCTCCCATTGATCTCAACCGTTGATTTAATTTAATTTAATGGAATATTTAAAACCTATTTAAATATTTCCAAGAGGCTAAAATAAATATAAATATTATTTAAGCCCATTAAATAAATTCCTTTGATAAATCCAATTTATCAATTTAATTCCTTCTATCAAATAGAAAGAATTATTTCTCCAAGAAAAATAAAGGTTCCGATTAAATCTAATTTAATCATTCCTTCACTCCAATATTTAATTCCAAATTAAATATTTAATTGTGTGTGGATAGTGTGTGACTCTTTAGGTTCACCATTCAGCTAGACTTGGTCGGATTCCTAGAATCCGTCCGTTACCATGGGTGGCCATCTAGCAACGGTCCATGGCACTAGAGACTAGGTGAAATATTCAGGGATGAACATTTAGGCTCTAACAGTACGCTTGTCCTTCTGTCTTCGGTCTCATCACTTAGTGTCTAGGGCACGGATAACGCAGGCACCCATCTTGGACCTAAGTGTCGGTCTGTCCTCACTAAACGCCGCAAGGGAAACCTTCCCTTCTGTTCAGTCACTGTGGCCACAGTTTTAGGGACAAGACCTAGAGCATACATGAGACTCAACTGTCAAAACCTATTGACAGGAGACAGATCCTTTCTTGGAAACTACTGTCACTTTGCACACCAGGACTGCACTAGACATGGCTTATGACTACCAAAGAGAATTCTGGCAATCTCTCACCATATCTAAGATACAGTTCTGATGTACAGGTAAACTCAGTAATTCCTCAAGTCAAAGGACTTGACCTGTACCGTTGGAACCGGAATACTCGTCATACCTTGCAGACCATACTCAAGGTCCTCCGTAAGACGGTTCCCACGAGTCACCTCAGTCAGCTGCGTCCTAGCAGGCTAACCCACTAACACTGCTTAGACGATCCTCGTCACCCGTCGATGAAACACGACAGCAGATGCTTAGTGCAAGTCTCAAATGGAATCCCGGTACCCATTTTCGGGATTCCTTGACTTGGAGATTTCCGGACTGATTCGGGAAGACTGATTTCATGGACCTACCTCCAAGCGTAGTCCCAGTCCCTGAAATTGATTCTCAGTCCGTGGGCTTTGTTTGCGTAGTGAACAGATATAGAAAAATGGGTGCAAGTGAACACAAACAAAGTAATGCCAAATGAAAATTCACTTCTTTATTCATTAATGATTCATCAAAACACTTATAATTGTCCAGACATAGGTTACATATACCCGCCAAAATTGGCTTACATGGTCACCTATTCTAACAAGGAATTGCTGAGTTTACCTGTACATCAGGGCTGTATCTTAGGTATCGTGAGAGATTTCCAGAATTCTCTTTGGTAGTCATAAGCCATGTCTAGTGCAGTTCTGGTGTGCAAAGTGACAGTAGTTTCCAAGAAAGGATCTGTCTCCTGTCAATAGGTTTTGGCAGTTGAGTCTCATATATACTCTAGGTCTTGTCCCTAAAATTGTGGCCACAGTGACTGAACAGAAGGGAAGGATTCCCTTGCGGCGTTTAGTGAGGACAGACCAACACTTAGGTCCAAAATGGGTACCTGCATTTTCCGTGCCCTAGACTCTAAGTGATGAGACCGAAGACAGAAGGACAAGTGTACTGTTAGAGCCTAAATGTTCATCCCTGAATATTTCACCTAGTCTCTAGTGCCATGGACCGTTGCTAGATGGCCACCCATGGTAACGGAAGGATTCTAGGAATCCGACCAAGTCTAGCTGAAAGGTGAACCTAAAGAGTCACACACTATCCACACACATTTAGATATTTAATTAGGAATTAAATATTGGAGTGAAGGAATGATTAAATTGGATTTAATCGGGTCCTCTATTTTTTCTTGGAGAAATAATTCCTTCTATTAGATATAAGGAATTAAAATTGATAAATTAGATTTATCAAAGGGATTTATTTAATGGGCTTAAAAAATTATTTATATTTATTTTTAGCCTCTAGGAAATATTTAAATAGGTTTTAAATATTCCATTAAATTAAATTAAATCAACGGTTGAGATCAATGGGAGAGATGGATGGCTAGGATTGTTTTGACTAGGTCAAAACACTACTTTGACTAGGTCAAAATCCTAGTCAAATTAGAGTTCTTAAAAGAGGAGTTTAAAGAGGATTAAACTCCTCTTCTATATAAACCCCTAGCATCCTACAAGTTGAAGGATGATGAATCTCCAACACACACACAACACACACACACAACTCGGCTCTCTCTCCCTCTATCTCGTCCCGCCTCTCTCTCTCACACACTCCAAGAAAATTATTTTTCTTTGTTCTCTTGTTCTTGGAACATTAGAACTTGATGAATCAATACCGTTAATTCATAACGTGTTGTTGATTCATCCACTCCAAAATATAAACTTGTTCGTTGCTAGCACGACGTGCAAGATACGTGGGTGGATCGTGTGTCACGATTTGGAGGGTCTCAAGAACGAGATCTTGGTGCAAAACGGGGAACAACGCGTGTAGCCGTTGAAGACGAAAACGACAACGGGTAGGTCTCGTTTATGATTTTCGTCCTTTTAATTTTCTACCCTATGGCCTCCATGATTCTTCTATGTTTTATTATTCATGAGATACACCGAACACCCGAGAATTTCAAAGGCACACCCTTTGAAACGTGTTCTTTAATTTAAAGCATGTTTAAATTCCGCATTTATTTTTAATTATACCGCGCTTCCGCATTCGCGCTTTTCCCGGGACGATCCACAATTCCTTTCACGGGAAACCGTTGATGACGTCACTTTCGAGTTATTGTAGTACAAACGAATAGGAACGGCCCGACCGTTCCTATTTATGTGCCAATATATAAATCTATTACCGTTCCTAAAAAAGACCGGATATATTTTAGTATTCCATTTGAAACACATGTGTGAAAGTTGGAACGACTCCTCGACCGGGAACACTGACCGTTCCGATATGTGTTCCAAACCCGAGTCTATTTGGACCGGTTGCTTGATCGCTCTAATATGTAGTGCTAAATGAGACCCTTTTATTGCCATGAGCAAAAATATAATGCAATGACCATTCCAAATTATGGGTATATAGGGAATGCAATGTTGTTACAATTACCGTTCCCAATTGTGCTCCAATTAGGAATGGTCACGTTGTGTGTGACTAAGACTGTTCCTAAAGCTGGAACAACGACTATATTTCAACGACTAGTTTTGTATTTCAAATAATATTTCAATTCCCATTCCAATATTTTCTATATATATGTCCGCCTTCTTTCTCATTGTTCTTATAATTACTCTCCAACTCATTTTGTTGTAACTCCCCCTGTTGATTCTTTATACGGAAAAATCGAACATATCAATTGCGCGAATTTTGCATTGATATTGATAGGTGTTTTGCTCAGGTGAGTATGCAAAATTCTGTAATTGTTAGTTATATATATATATATAATATTCTCGTCATTTAATTACGTACTATTATGAATTATACGTAGGACCAATCATGTTAAGATAGTTGAGGAAATGGATGTATGATCGAGACGTCCTGGGTGTGACGCCGGAATTTCAGGAAGGTGTTACAACATTTTTAGAATGGGCCCAATCTCAGTGTGCATATATGAACGGGGAGAAGATTAAGTGTCCCTGCCGGAAGTGCAAAAATGAACGATTCAAAACACCAGACGAAGTAAACTTTGATTTGTGTATGAAAGGGTTTATGCCAAAGTATTAAATTAATAATACTGAAAGCACAAGGTGTTTCCTATGATTGTATTGATTATTAGGCATGTATCCGGACGTACGATTGATTATGAAGATTCTCAAAGCCCTCGATATGGCAAAGATTAAAGTGCATTAGTGTCTAAACTTGTTTAAAGGAGTTTGTCGTGGCGCAAAGGTACAAAGATGAGTCCATGGCTCAAAAGAGTGTTCTAGATATAGTCCTAGTGCATTTTAATGTTTAATAACATGGACTCCTAGTCTTATAATCGAAGAGTGGCTTTAATATTGATTATTAGAGTCAATAAGAATATATTTATAGCCAGAAATGAGTCATATATCAGTCAATGATAAGGACTGAAAGCACAAGGTGTTTCCTACGATTGTGTTAAGTACTAGGCATGTATCCGGACGTACGATTTATTATGAAGGTTCTCGAAGCCCTCGATATGGCAAAGATAAAAGTGCATTAGTGTCCTTGTTTAAAGGAGTTTGTCGTTGTGCAACGGTACAAAAGATTAGTCCATGGCTCAAAAGAGTGTTTTAGATGTAGTATTAGTGCATTTTTATGTTGAATAAGATGGAGTCCTATTCATATAATTGAAGAGTGGCTTTAATATTGATTATTAGAGTCAATACGAATATATTTATAGCAAAAAATGAATCATCAATCAGTCAATGATAAGGAATGAAAGCACAAGGTGTTTCCTACGATTATGTTGAGTATTAGGCATGTATCCGGTCGTACGATTGATTATGAAGGTTCACCAAGCCCTCGATATGGCAAAGATAAAAGTGCATTAGTGTCTAAACTTGTTTAAAGGAATTTGTCATTGGGCAAAGGTACGAAGCTGAGTCCATGGCTCAAAAGAGTGTTCTAGATGTAGTCCTAGTGCACTTTTATGTTGAATAAGATGGAGTCCTAGTCATATAATCGAAGAGTGGCTAGAATATTGATTATTGGAGTCAATACGAATATCTTTATAGTAAAAAATGAGTCATCTATCAGTCAATGATAAGGACTGAAAACACAACGTGTTTACTACGATTGTGTTGAGTATTAGGCATGTATCCGAACATGTGATTGATTATGAAGGTTCTCCAAGCCCTCAATATGGCACAGACAAAAGTGCATTAGTGTCTAAACTTGTTTAAAGGAGTTTGTCGTTGCGCAAAGGTACAAAGTTGAGTCCATGGCCCGAAAGAGTGTTCTATATGTAGTCCTAGTGCATTTTTATGTTGAATAAGATGGAGTCATAGTTGTATAATTGAAGAGTGGCTTTAATATTGATTATATGAGTCAATACGAATATATTTATAGCAAAAATTGAGTCATCTATAAGTCAATGCATAAGGATTGAAAGCACGAGGTGTTTCCTACGATTGTGTTGAGTATTAAGCATGTATCCGGACGTACGATTGATTATGAAGGTTCTCCAAGCCCTCGATATGGCAAAGATAAAAAGTGCATTAGTTTCTAAACTTGTTTAAAGGAGTTTGTCGTTGCGCAAAGGTACAAAGATGTGTCCATGGCTCAAAAGAGTGTTCTAGATGTAGTCCTAGTGCATTTTAATGCTGAATAACATGGAGTCCTAGTCTTATAATCGAAGAGTGGCTTTAATATTGATTACTAGAGTCAATACGAATATATTTATAGCCAGAAATGAGTCATCTATCACTCAATGATAAGGATTGAAAATACATGGTGTGTCCTACGATTGTGTTAGGTATTAGGGATGTATCCGAACGAACGATTGATTACAAAGGTTGACCAAGCCCTCGATATGGCAAAGATAAAAGGGAATATGTGTCTAAATTTGTTTAAAGGAGTTTGTCGTTGTGCAAGGGGCCTGCGCGCGCGCGCCCGGCCAGGCAGTGCCTGCGCGCGCGCAGGGGCGGCAGGCTGGGCCTGCTGCCCTGCGCGCACGGGCCGGCCGGCTGCTGCTGGTGGCGGCGGCCGGCGGCTGCTGCAGCTAGGGTTTTTTGAAACCCTAGTATTATTTTATTTTTTATTTTTATTTATTTACTTTTCAGTTTTAATTTTGAATTAATTCTGAAAATTCGTTTTTGGGTTCAATTTTGCCTAAATTCCTAAAAGACATTATTTTAGGAGTAAAATAAATTGGATTTGGAATCCCGGGGTTATTTTACTTAAAATAATGAGGAAAGGTTTTCCTAAAACGAGAAAAATATTATTACCAATATTTGTGTTTTATTTTTCACACGTTGCGCACATGATCATTTATTTCTGCTTTGGATTATTATGATTGGAAATCATGAATTATTGGTATATTGTAATTATGTGATTGGATCATGTGATTATGTGTGTTGGATGGAAATGGATGATCACGAGCCCTAGACCGGATGTATGGTTTAATTTTCTGTTGGGCCTGTGTGCCTCTTTAACTGCTTTCTCCTTCTCTCTTTCTAGTGCCTTGGAATAATAAGGCTTTCTACCTCCCTCCTTATGTACTCCCCCCGGGTTTTCGCTGGGGTTTCTACTTTTTAATATGTAATGAGAGTAGACTAGGAGTGAGGTTTCCATTTTTGTAATTGGTGGAGTAGAAGGAAGGACCACATGGAGAGCCCAGACCGGAGGTCCCTTGGCGTTTTCCATGAAGTGAAGAAAGAGGAAAAGAGACCAAGGCCCATCAGCATGATGATTGGGTTACTATTATTGTAATAGTATAGGACCAACCCTAGATTGACCATAGATCCACTGCGGGCTCAGTGGATCGCATAGGATTCGGGCTCGTGATCATCCAACAGGGGCGTGCTAGGCTTTAATTTTGCATGTGGTTGTTATGATGGATGAATGGCTTTTATTTATCATATAACTGCTATGGATGGATTTTATTTATGCATTATGGATGAATGTATGGATATATTATGAGATCTCGGTCATTCACTACTCTCACATTGGTTGGACCAATGTTGAAATATTAGACCCTAAATAAAGTGGACATGAACTCTAGGAGTTCGTCCATGCCTTCCAATCCGTGGCATAGTGAGGAAGCTGTTTTAGGTCAATAGCGTGGTCTCACGAGTCGTGGCACGTTATTGTACTTAAAAGAAGCTGCACTGTGTCATGAACGAAAAATGGGCTGCTGTTACCTGTCTCACGAGTCGTGGGGGTACCAGTGGGTCTGTGGCTCGGTCGATTGGGTCGGGTCTAACGCCCAATTAGCATGATTCGCTTGGAGTCCTCGGGATCATGCGAAAGGGTGAGGCAATAATCTTGGGAATCTCGTGGAACGAGAATGGTATGGAATACCTCCCACAGGATCTTTTCCATGCGAATCGTAAAAGCGGGGTATGGGAAAAATCGCTGTGGATCCCAAGCCCACTAGGAAAGGATTTCCCGAAAATCACGTTTGAGAGTACCGTGTTTTCGTATAAATAGTGGGAGGATTAAATGACTAAAGACCAAGCATTTAATTATTTCATCAAACCACCGTCTTTATTTTCTGCTGATCGCGCGTTGTTTTCTAAATGTAGATTTAAAATGTCTAAGAACCCACTATCAACCATTCTTGAGACAAACAAATTCAATGGAACAAATTACAACGACTGGTTGCGCAATCTCAGGATAGTCCTAGATTACGAGAACCAAGGCTACGTCATGGACGAGCCTCTCCCTAGGACCTTACCGGAAGGATCCACGCCAGAAGAACGTGAGACGTTCGAGACTTGGCATAAGGATAACCGGAAGGTCCGTAGCGTCATACTTGCTTCGATGACCAATGAGATTCAGAAGCAATATGAAAGGCTAGACGATGTCCCTTCCATTGTGGCTCGCCTTAAGGATTACTATGCAGTCTCGGACCGGCATACTAGGTATGTCGCGACCAAGGCGTTCTTTGGAACTAAAATGACAGAAGGATCCTCTGTACAAGAGCATGGGGTTAAAATGCTTACCCTAGTGGAAAAGCTCGAGGACCTAAAGGCAGGTCTCGATAACGAAACGTACATAGATGTGATCCTTCAGTCACTCCCACCCTCCTTCGACCAATTTATCGTCAACTATAACATGAATACACTTGAGAAGGGCATTCATGAGTTGATCAATATGTTGGTGCAATACGAGGCAACGACTAAGAAGTCCACGCCTTCGGTATTGTTTGGAGGTGCTTCAACTTCCAAGACGAAAGGCAAGGGTGCCGGACGTTGGAAAAAGAAGAAGGGGAAGGGAAAAGCCGTCATAGCAGCTACGAACACTCAGAGTGTTCCCATTGCCAAAGAGGGGAAAGGCAAAGGAAAGGGAAAGGTTGTCTCCAAGCAACAGTCAAAGGCATATGACATATGTATCAACTGCCGTGAGAAAGGGCATTGGAAGAGAGAGTGCCCCAAACTCTTCTCAAACCAAGGTATATTTGTGATTGAGGTTAACATGGTCACTAATTCTGCCTCTTGGGTATTGGATACCGGCTGTGGAGCTCACATTTGCAATGAATTGCAGGTGCTGAAAAGAAGCAGAAAACTAAGTAGCGGGGACATGATCCTGAAGCTCGGAAATGGCAAGGCCATCTCGGCAGAAGCAGTAGGATCCGCCACTTTAGTGATTAGTGATACCATTAGCATAGAATTAGAGCAGGTTTATTTTGTACCTAGTATGATTAAGAACATCATTTCCATTCCATTGTTGGACAATAGTGGTTATGAGTTCAGAATCAATAAAAAATTGCTTTTTTTTTTGATGAGGTGTGGAATTGCTCATCTACTTGGTACATTGCACAACGGGCTCTATATCTTGCAAAAAAACGAATTTCGTTCTTAACGCTCAACACAAACGGAAATTAGATAATAACGGGAACGCACGTCTGTGGCACGCTAGGCTAGGTCACATATCCCAAGATAGGATGAAAAGGTTGGTAGACTCAAAGAACCTAGAGGTTGGGGACTTGAGCGATCTACCAACTTGTGAATCTTGTCTAAAAGGGAAAATGACCAAGAAGCCCTTTGTAGGTCAAAGTAGGCTTGCCACGGGTCTGTTGGACTTGGTCCATACAGACGTATGTGGACCACTAAGGACGCAGGCTCGAGGTGGGTTCTCCTACTTCATAACCTTCACCGATGATCATTCACGGTACGGTTATGTTTACCTAATGAGGTACAAGTCTGAAGCTCTTGAGAGGTTTAAAGAATTCAGGCTTGAAGTGGAGAACCAGACCAACTGCAAAATTAAAGTCCTACGGTCAGACCGAGGCGGTGAATACCTTAGTGCCGAATTCCTAGATTATCTAAAAGAAAATGGTATAATATCGGAATGGACACCTCCCGGAACACCACAGTTAAATGGCGTCTCTGAGAGGAGGAACCGAACCCTGTTGGACATTGTTCGGTCCATGATGAGTTTTACCAAATTGCCCTTATCGTTTTGGGGTTATACATTAGAAACGGCAGCCAAGTTGTTGAATTTGGCGCCTACCAGTGCATTGACCCAAACGCCATATGAGATATGGCACGGCAAGCCTGCGTCCTACAACTACTTGAAAGTGTGGGGTAGCCCCGCATACGTCAAGAGGTTAGTGGGAGATAAGCTAGAATCCAGGTCTAGCCTATGCAGGTTCGTTGGATACCCTAGAGAAACTGCGGGTTATTACTTTTATGACCCTTTGGAACAAAAGGTATTTGTTTCAAGGAATGCAGTATTCTTGGAGCAAATCTTCCCGGAGGGTATCCAACCTGATGAGCTGATCCTTGAGGAATCAAGTGATGGAACTCAGCCATCAGAAATAGCCGCGGAAACCTCACCAAGAGGATTTAGGATTAACGCACGGAGGGCTGACCAACCTAGAGAAGTCCAACATGCTAGGCATGAAGGACAACCTCAAGAAAGGCCAGTCCCGGCCCCTGAACCGCCGGCTCCGATACAGTCAGCGCCCACAATCACCACTGACGTTCCCATCCTCCGTAGGTCCACTAGAGAATCCAGACCTCCAGTGAGATATGGGTTTCTAGGTGCGACCAATCTTCTGGATAACGATCCTAAGACATACGGGGAAGCGATGTCTGACATCAACTCCGGGAAATGGCTTGAGGCCATGAAGACCGAAATGGACTCCATGAGCGAGAACCAAGTTTGGAGACTTGTAGATCCACCGAAAGGTGTTAAGCCAGTGGGCTGTAAGTGGGTCTACAAGCGTAAACTCGGCGTTGATGGAGAAGTCACAACCTTTAAGGCTAGGCTTGTAGCTAAGGGATACACTCAACGACCCGGGGTCGATTTTGAGGATACCTACTCGCCAGTAGCCATGGCTAAGTCCATTCGGATCCTGCTTGCCATAGCAGCATGGTATGACTATGAAATATGGCAGATGGACGTGAAAACGGCCTTCCTCAACGGTTTCGTTGAAGAAGAGATCTATATGGATCAGCCGGAGGGTTTCACGGTCACTGGAGAAGAACAGAAGGTCTGTCGTCTCCAGAAGTCCATCTATGGCCTCAAACAAGCATCCCGAAGTTGGAACATTCGATTTGATGAAGTAATACGGGGATATGACTTCATCAAAAACGAATCCGACCCTTGTGTATACAAGAAGGTCAGTGGGAGCTCTATAGTGTTCCTAGTGCTTTACGTGGATGACATTCTGCTCATTGGTAATGACGTCAGAATGTTAGGAAACACAAAAGCATGGTTGTCAACCAAGTTTTCCATGAAGGACTTGGGTGAAGCCTCCTACATCCTAGGCATCCAGATTGTCAGGGACAGATCTAAAAGGATGTTAGGGCTCACCCAAAACTCGTATATGGAGAAAGTCCTAAAGAGATATCGAATGGACAACTCCAAACGAGGATTCCTTCCAATGAGGCATGGGATCAAGTTGTCCAAGAAGCAGTCCCCGCAGACTGATGAGGAACTTGAAAAGATGAAAGTCATCCCCTATGCTTCTGCCGTAGGTAGCATCCAATATGCGGTCCATTGCACCAGGCCTGACATTGCATACGCTTTGAGCGTGACAAGCAGATATCAGTCCTGTGCAGGAGAGGCACATTGGAATGCCGTTAAGGGCATCCTTAAGTACCTTAGGAGGACTAAGGAAATGTTCTTGGTCTATGGCAATGGAGAACTAATTTCTGGAAGGCTTTAGCGACGCTAGCTTCCAGTCTGATGACGATGATGCCAAGTCTCAATCGGGGTATGTATTCAAACTCAACGGGGGAGTAGTGGCTTGGAAAAGTTCCAAGCAAGCAACCACTGCTGACTCCACCACTGAGGCTGAATACATAGCAGCTTCAAAAGCTGCTAAGGAAGCGGTTTGGATGAGAAACTACATCCAAGAGTTGGGTGTGGTGCCTAGCATCGCCGAGCCTGTTATCATCTTCTGTGATAACAACGGTGCAATAGCGCAAGCAAAGGAACCGAGATCTCATCACCGTTCCAAACACATTCTTAGACGCTACCATCTTCTTAGAGAAATGAGTTATATATTAGTCAATGATAAGGATTGAGAGCACAAGGTTTCCTACGATTGATTATGAAAGTTCTCCAAGACCCCCAATAGCAAAGATAAAAGTGCATTAGTGTCTAAACTTGTTTAAAGGAGTTTGTCATTGCACAAAGGTATAAAGCTGAGTCCATGGCTCGAAAGAGTGTTCTAGATATAGTCCAAGTGCATTTTTATGTCGAATATGATGGAGTTCTTGTTAGAACAGGTGACCATGTAAGCCAATTTTTGGCAGGAATATGTAACCTATGTCTAGACAATTTCAGGTGTTTGATAAATCATTAATGAATAAAGAAGTGAATTTCATTTGGCATCACTTTGTTTGTGTTCACTTATATTTGTTTTCCATATCTGTTCACTACGCAAACAAAGCCCACGGACTGAGAATCAATTTCGGGGACTGGGACTACGCTTGGAGGTAGGTCCATGGAATCAGTCTTCCCGAATCAGTCCGGAAATCTCCAAGTCAAGGAATCCCGAAAATGGGTACCGGGATTCCATTTGAGACTTGCACTAAGCACCTGCTGTCGTGTTTCATCGACGGGTGACGAGGGTCGTCTAAGCAGTGTTAGTGGGTTAGCATGCTAGGACGCAGCTGACTGAGGTGACTCGCGGGAACCGTCTTACGGAGGACCTTGAGTATGGTAAGCAAGGTATGACGTGTATTCCGGTTCCAACGGTACAGGTCAAGTCCTTTGACTTGAGGAATTGCTGAGTTTACCTGTACATCAGGGCTGTATCTTAGATATGGTGAGAGATTGCCAGAATTCTCTTTGGTAGTCATAAGCCATGTCTAGTGCAGTTCTGGTGTGCAAAGTGACAGTAGTTTTCCAAGAAAGGATCTGTCTCCTGTCAATAGGTTTTGGCAGTTGAGTCTCATGTATACTCTAGGTCTTGTCCCTAAAACTGTGGCCACAGTGACTGAACAGAAGGGAAGGATTCCCTTGCGGCGTTTAGTGAGGACAGACCGACACTTAGGTCCAAAATGGGTACCTGCATTTTCCGTGCCCTAGACTCTAAGTGATGAGACCGAAGACAGAAGGACAAGTGTATTGTTAGAGCCTAAATGTTCATCCCTGAATATTTCACCTAGTCTCTAGTGCCATGGACCGTTGATAGATGGCCACCCATGGTAACGGAAGGATTCTAGGAATCCGACCAAGTCTAGCTGAAAGGTGAACCTAAAGAGTCACACACTATCCACACACATTCAGATATTTAATTAGGAATTAAATATTGGAGTGAAGGAATGATTAAATCGGATTTAATCGGGTCCTTTATTTTTTCTTGGAGAAATAATTCCTTCTATTAGATATAAGGAATTAAATTGATAAATTAGATTTATCAAAGGGATTTATTTAATGGGCTTAAATAATATTTATATTTATTTTAGCCTCTTGGAAATATTTAAATAGGTTTTAAATATTCCATTAAATTAAATTAAATCAACGGTGAGATGAATGGGAGAGATGGATGGCTAGGATTGTTTTGACTAGGTCAAAACACTACTTTGACGAGGACTTTGACTAGGTCAAAATCCTAGTCAAAATAGAGTTCTTGAAAGAGGAGTTTAAAGAGGATTAGACTCCTCTTCTATATAAACCCCTAGCATCCTACAAGTTGAAGGATGATGAATCTCCAACACACACACAACACACACACACACTCGGCTCTCTCTCCCTCTATCTCGTCCGCCCTCTCTCTCTCACACACTCCAAGAAAATTATTTTTCTCTTAGTTCTCTTGTTCTTGGAACATTAGAACTTTGATGAATCAATACCATTAATTCATAATGTGTTATTGATTCATCCACTCCAAATATTATATACTTGTTCGTTGCTAGCACGACGTGCAAGATACGTGGGTGGATCGTGTGTCACGATTTGGAGGGTCTCAAGAACGAGATCTTGGTGCAAAACAGGGAACAACGTGTGTAGCCGTTGAAGACGAAAACGACAACGGGTAGGTCTCGTTTTAGATTTTCGTCCTCTTTTATTTTCAACCCTATGGCCTCCATGATATGTTATATGTGATTTATTCATGAGATACACTGAACACCCGGGAAATTTCAAAGGCACACCCTTTGAAACGTGTTTTAATTTAAAAGCATGTTTAAATTCCGTTTTAATTTTTTAATTATACCGCGCTTCCGCATTCGCGCTTTTCCCGGGACGATCCACAATTCCTTTCAGTTCTAGTCGTATAATCGAAGAGTGGATTTAATATTGATTATTATAGTCAATACGAATATATTTATAGCAAAAAATGAGTCATCTATCAGTTAATGATAAGGACTGAAAGCACAAGGTGTTTCCTACGATTGTGTTGCGTATTAGGCATGTATCCGAACATACGATTGATTATGAAGGTTCTCCAAGTCCTCGATATGGCAAAGATAAAAGTGTATTAGTGTCTAAACTTATTTAAATGAGTTTGTCGTGGCGCAAAGGTACAAAGATGAGTCCATGGCTCAATAGAGTGTTATAGATGTAGTCGTTGTGCATTTTAATGTTGAATAACATGGAGTCCTAGTCTTATATTAGAAGAGTGGCTTTAATATTGATTATTAGAGCCAATACAAATATATTTATAGCCAGAAATTAATTACCTATCAGTCAATGATAAGGACTGAATACACAAGGTGTTTCCTACGATTCTGTTGAGTATTAGGGATGTATCCGGACGTACGATTGATTACAAAGGTTGACCGAGCCATCGATATGGCAAAGATAAAAAGGAATAATTGTCTAAATTTGTTTAAAGGAGTTTGTCGCTCTGCAAAGGTACAAAGATTTGTCCATGGCTCAAAAGAGTGTTTTAGATGTAGTATTAGTGCATTTTTATGTTGAATAAGATGGAGTCCTATTCATATAATCGAAGAGTGGCTTTAATATTGATTATAGAGTCAATACGAATATATTTATAGCCAAAAATGTGTCATCTATCAGTCAATGATAAGGACTGAAAGCACAGGGTGTTTCCTACGATTGTGTTGAGTATTACGCATGTATCCAGATGCACGATTGATTATGAAGGTTCTCGAAGCCCTCGATATGGCAAAGATAAAAGTGCATTAGTGTCTAGGAGTTTGTCGTTGCGCAAAGGTATAAAGATGAGTCCATGGCTCAAAAGAGTGTTCTAGATGTAGTCCTAGTGCATTTTAATGTTGAATAACATGGAGTCCTAGTCTTATAATCGAAGAGTGGATTTAATATTGATTATTATAGTCCATACAAATATATTTATAGCTAGAAATGAGTCATATATCAGTCCATCATAAGGACTGAAAGCACAAGGTATTTCCTACGATTGTGTTGAGTATTAGGCATGTATCCGTACGTACGATTGACTATGAAGGTTCACCAAGCCCTCGATATGGCAAAGATAAAAAGTGCATTAGTGTCTAAACTTGTTTAAAGGAGTTTGTCGTTGCGCAAAGGTACAAAGATGAGTCCATGGTCAAAAGGGTGTTCTAGATGTAGTCCTAGTGATTTTAATGTTGAATAACATGGAGTCCTAGTCTTATAATCAAAGAATGGCTTTAATATTGATTATTAGAGTCAATACAAATATATTTATAGCCAGATTGAGTCATCTATCGTCAATGATAAGGACTAAAAACACAAGGTGTTTCCTACGATTATGTTGAGTATTAGGGATGTATCCGGACGTACGATTGATTACGAAGGTTGACCAAGCCCTCGATATGGCAAAGCTAAAAGGGAATATGTGTCTAAATTTGTTTAAAGGAGTTTGTCGTTGTGCATATGTACAAAGATTAGTCCATGGCTCAAAAGAGTGTTTTAGATGTAGTATTAGTGCATTTTTATGTTGAATAAGATGGAGTCCTATTCATATAATCGAAGAGTGGCTTTAATATTGATTATTATAGTCAATACGAATATATTTATAGCAAAAAATGAGTCATTTATCAGTCAATGATAAGGACTGAAAGCACATGGTGTTTCCTACGATTCTGTTGAGGCATGTATCCGGTTGTACGATTGATAATGACGATTCTCCAAGCCCTCGATATGGCAAAGATAAAAGTGCATTAGTGTCTAAACTTGTTTAAAGGAGTTTGTCATTGCGTAAAAAGTACAAAGCTGAGTCCATCGCTCAAAAGAGTGTTCAAGATGTAGTCCTACTGAATTTTTATATTGAATAAGATGGAGTCCTAGTCATATAATCGAAGAGTGGCTTTAATATTGACAATTAGAGTCAATACAAATATATTTATAGCAAAAAATGAGTCATCTATGAGTCAATGATAAGGACTGAAAGCACAAGGTGTTTCCAACGATTTTGTTGAGTATTAGGCATGTATCCCAACGTACGATTGATTACGAAGGTTCTCCAAGCCTTCGATATGGCAAAAATAAAAGTGCATTAGTGTCTAAATTTGTTTAAAGGAGTTTGTCATTGCGCAAACGTATAAAGCTGAGCCCATGACTCAAAAGAGTGTTCTAAATGTAGTCCTAGTGCACTTTTATGTTGAATTAGACGGAGTCCTAGATATATAATCGAAGAATGGCTTGAATATATTTATAGTCAGAAATGAGTCATCTATTAGTCAATGATAAGGACCTAAAGCACAAGGTGTTTCCAACGATTGTGTTGAGTATTAGGCATGTATCCGGACGTACGATTGATTATGAAGGTTCTCGAAGCCCTCGATATGGCAAAGATAAAAGTGCATTCGTGTCTAAATTTGTTTAAAGGAGTTTGTCGTTGTGCAAAGGTACAAAGATGAGTTCATGGCTCAAAAGAGTGTTCTAGATGTAGTCCTAGTGCATTTTAATGTTGATAACATGGAGTCCTTGTCTTATAATCAAAGAGTGGCTTTAATATTGATTATTAGAGTCAATATGAATATATTTATAGCCAGAAATGAGTTATCTATCAGTCAATGATAAGGACTGAAAACACAAGGTGTTTCCTACGATTTTGTTGAGTATTAGGGATGTATCCTGACGTACGATTGATTACAAAGGTTGACCAAGCCCTCGATATAGCAAAGATAAAAGGGAATAAGTGTCTAAATTTGTTTAAAGGAGTTTGTCGTTGTGAAAGGGTACAAAGAATAGTCAATGGCTCAAAAGAATGTTTTAGATGTAGTATTAGTGCATTTTTATGTTGAATAAGATGGAGTCCTATTCATATAATCGAAGAGTGGCTTTAATATTGATTATTAGAGTCAATAGGAATATATTTATAGCAAAAAATGAATCATCTATCAGTCAATGATAAGGACTGAAAGCACAAGGTGTTTCCTATGATTATGTTGCGTATTTGGCATTTATCCAGTTGTATGATTTTTATGAAGGTTCTCGAAGCCCTCGATACGGCAAAGATAAAAGTGCATTAGTGTCTAAACTTGTTTAAAGGAGTTTGTCGTTGCGCAAAGGTACAAAGCTGAGTACATGGCTCAAAAGAGTGTTCTAGATATAGTCCTAGTGCATTTTTATGTTGAATAAGAAGGAGTCCTATTCATATAATCGAAGAGTGGCTTTAATACTTATTATTAGAGTCATTACATATATATTTATAGCAAAAAATGAGTCATCTATCAGTCAATGATACAAGGTGTTTCCAACGATTGTGTTGAGTATTAGGCATGCATCCGGACGTACGGTTGATTATGAAGGTTCTCCAAGCCCTCGATATGGCAAAGATTGCATTAGTGTCTAAACTTGTTTAAAGGAGTTTGTCATTGCGGAAACATACAAAGCTAAGTCCATGGCTCAAAAGAGTGTTCTAGATGTAGTCCTAGTGCACTTTTATATTGAATAAGACAAAGTCCTAGTCATATAATCGAAGAGTGGCTTTAATGTTGATTATTAGAGAAAATACGAATATAATTATAGTCAGAAATGAGTCATCTATCAATCAATGATAAGGACTGATAGCACAAGGTGTTTCCTATGATTGTGTTGAGTATTAGGCATGTATCCGGGCGTACGATTGATTATGAAGGTTCTCCAAGCCCCCCAATGGCAAAGATAATAGTGCATTAGTGTCTAAATTTTTTTAAAGGAGTTTGTCATTGCACAAAGGTACAAAGCTGAGTCCATGGCTTGAAAGAGTGTTCCAGATATAGTCATGGTGCAATTTTATGTTGAATAAGATGGAGTTCTAGTCGTATAATCGAAGAGTGGCTTTAATATTAATTATTAGAGTGAATATGAATATATTTATAGCAAAAAATGAGTCATCTATAAGTCAATGATAACAACTGAAAGCACAAGGTGTTTTCCTACGATTGTGTTGAGTATTAGCCATGTATCCGGACGTACGATTAATTATGAAGGTTCTCCAAGCCCTCGATTTGGCAAAAATAAAAGTGCATTAGTGTCTAAACTTGGTTAAAGGAGTTTGTCGTTGTGCAAAGGTACAAAGCTGAGTCCATGGCTCAAAAGAGTGTTTTTGATGTAGTACTAGTGCATTTTTATGTTTTATAAGATAGAGTCCTAGTCATATAATCGATGAGTGGCTTTAATATTAATTATTAGAATCAATACGAATATATTTATAGCAAAAAATGAGTCATCTATTAGACAATGATAAGGACTGAAAGAACAATGTGTTTCCTACGATTGTTCTGAGTATTAGGCATGTATCCGGACGTACGATTGATTATGAAGGTTCACCAAGCCCTCGATATGGCAAAGATAAAAGTGCATTAGTGTCTAAACTTGTTTAAAGGAGTTTGTCGTTGCGCAAAGGTACAAAGATGAGTCCATGGCTCAAAAGAGTGTTATAGATGTAGTCCGAGTGCATTTTAATGTTGAATAACATGGAGTCCTAGTCTTATATTCGAAGAGTGGCTTTAATATTGATTATTAGAGTCAATACAAATATATTTATAGTCATAAATTAGTTATCTATCAGTCAATGATATGGACTGAAAACACAAGGTGTTTCCTACGATTGTGTTGAGTATTAGGGATGTATCGGGACTTACGATTGATTACGAAGGTTAACCAAGCCCTCGATATTGCAAAGATAAAAGGGAATAGGTGTCTAAACTTGCTTAAAGGAGTTTGTCGCTGTGCAACGGTACAAAAGATTAGTCCATGGCTTAAAAGAGCGTTTTAGATGTAGTATTAGTGCATTTTTATGTTGAATAAGATGGAGTCCTATTCATATAATCGAAGAGTGGCTTTAATATTGATTATTAGAGTCAATACGAATATATTCATGGCCAAAAATGAGTCAACGATCAGTCAATGATAAGGACAGAAAGCACAAGGTGTTTCCTACGATTGTGTTGATTATTGGGCATGTATCTGGTCGTACGATTGATTATGAAGGTTCTCCAAGCCCTCGATATGGCAAAGATAAAAGTGCATTAGTGTCTAAACTTGTTTAAAGGAGTTTGTCGTTGCGCAAAGGTACAAAGCTGAGTCCATGGCTAAAAAGAGTGTTCTAGATGTAGTCCTAGTGCATTTTTATGTTAAATAAGATGGAGTTCTAGTCATATAATCGAAGAGTGGCTTTAATATTGATTAATAGAGTCAATACAAATATATTTATAGCAAAAAATGAGTCATCTATCAGTCAATGATACAAGGTATTTCGAACGATTGTGTTGAGTATTAGGCATGTATTCGGACGTACGATTGATTAAGAAGGTTCTCCAAGCCCTCGATATGGCAAAGATAAAAGTCAATTAGTGTCTAAACTTGTTTAAAGGACTTTGTCATTGCGCAAACGTACAAAGCTGAGTCCATGGCTTAAAAGAGTGTTCTAGATGTAGTCCTAGTGCACTTTTATGTTGAATAAGATGGAGTCCTAGTCATATAATCGAAGAGTGGCTTTAATATTGATTATTAGAGTCAATATGAATATATTTATAGTCTGAACTAAGTCATCTATCAGTCAATGATAAGGATCGAAAGCACAAGGTGTTTCCTACAATTGTGTTGAGTATTAGACATGTATCCGGAAGTATGATGTAGTCCTAGTGCACTTTTATGTTGAATAAGATGGAGTCCTAGTCATATAATCGAAGAGTGGCTTTAATATTGATTATTAGAGTCAATACGAATATATTTATAGTCAGAACTAAGTCATCTATCAGTCAATGATAAGGATCGAAAGCCCAAGGTGTTTCCTACGATTGTATTGAGTATTAGACATGTATCCGGAAGTATGATTGATTATGAAGGTTCTCCAAGCCCTCGATATTGCAAAGATAAAAATACATTAGTGTCTAAACCTATTTAAAGGAGTTTGTCGTTGCGCAAAGGTATAAAGCTGAGTCCATGGCTCGAAAGAGTGTTCTAGATGTAGTCCTAGTGCATTTCTATGTTGAATAAGATGGAGTTCTAGTCATATAATCGAAGAGTGAGTTTAATATTGATTATTAGAATCAATACGAATATATTTATAGCGAAAAATAAGTCATCTATCAGTCAATGATAAGGACTGAAAGCACAAGGTGTTTCCTACAATTGTGTTGAGTATTAGGCATATATACGTACGTATGATTAAGTATGAAGGTTCTCGAAGCCCTCAATATGGCAAAGATAAAAGTGCCTTAGTGTCTAAACTTGTTTAAAGGAGTTTGTCATTGTGCAAACGTACAAAGCTGAGTCCATGGCTCAAAAGAGTGTTCAGATGTAGTCCTAGTGCACTTTTATGTTGAATAAGACAGAGTCCTAGTCATATAATCGAAGAGTGGCTTTAATATTGATTATTAAAGGCAATACGAATATATTTATAGTCAGAAATGAGTTATCTATCAGTTAATGATAAGGACTGAAAGCACAAGGTGTTTCCTACGATTGTGTTGAGTATTAGGCATGTATCCGGACATGCGATTGATTATGAAGGTTCTCCAAGCCCTCGATATGACAAAGATCGGTGGTGGTCGTGGTCGTGATCGGATCACTGCTTCCCATCCTGGGAAGCAACACCAGCCGGCGGTATGGCCGGTGAGCCGCGACCGCGGCCCCTACCACGACAGCGGCCACGTCCACCTCCTCGAGGTGGGAAATCCCGACCAAACATGATCTACAATTTTTTTAAAAAATATTAGTCGTATGAATTTGAAAAGTAATTATGCAAACTAAATCCTAAAATTATATACTAAGTCCCAAAATTAATACTAAAAAATTTTCCTACAATATTGACTAAATCCTAAAAATATTTCCTAACACACAAAATTGACGCTTAATTACACTAAATCCTTCTATTTTTCCTATACATCTATACTAAATCCCAATATTTGACCCTAAAATTGCACTAAATCCTTCTATTTTTCTATATTTTTATACTAAATACTAATATTTTCCTATATCCTTACACAATATTATAGAAAATTACCCAAATTTGATAAAATTTCACAAATTACAGAAAATTACTAAAATTTCTTAAATTATAAAAAATTAACAAATTTTTGACAAATTACAGAAAATTACACAAAAATTTCAAAAATTTCAGAAAATTGCCCAAATTTTCATAAAATTTAGAAAATTAACAATTTTTTTTCACAAATTACAGAAAATAACCAAAATTTTCTTAAATTGAGAAAATTAACAATTTACAGAAAATTACCCCAATTTTCTTAAATTTCAGAAAATTTTCAAAATTTTGACAAATTACAGAAAATTACCCAAATTTATGTAAAATACAAAAAATGACCAAAATTTTCACAAATTACTCTAAATTACCTAAATTTTCATAAATTGCAGAAAATGTACCAAAAATTATATAAAAATTACAAAAAAATATTTCAAAATTTTGTAAATTATAGTTTTATTTTCATAAAAAATTATAGAATTTCACCAAATTTCATAATTATCCATTATTCCAACAATTACAGAAATTCCATATATTACAGAAAATTCCATCACTAATTAACAACACTAATTACAACAAAAATGTGAAAAATGGCAGAAAATTACATTCATTTACAACACATTCACTAATTACATTCATTTTCACAAAACATTTCATTTACAGAAATAAACAAAAAAAATAACATTAACATTTACAACACTAATTACATTTACAGAAATTGCCAAAAAAAGCAAAAAATTACAGAAATTTACAGAAAATTGCGGAAAATGTAACAAATTACAAAGAATGAAACAAATTATAGAAAATGCAAAACAACAAAAAATTATGCATTTTCAAATCATGCACTTTTTAGAAAATGCAAAATAGAAAAAAAAGAAGTAAAAATAGGGCTTATAAAACCCTACTTGGTAGTGGTGCAGGCAGTGGCGGGAGGCGGTATACAGGAGCAGCCGGCGGCGGCGACTGAGGGTGGCCGTCTAAAACAGGATGGAGGCGGCAGACGACGGTATGAAGAGAGGCGGACGGGCGACTGTGGATGGAGGCGGCGGACGGCGGTATGAAGAGAGAGAGAGAGAGAGAGAGAGAGAGAGAGAGAGAGAGAGAGATATTTTGCAAAGTGAGAAAAAATTAGCCAATGGGCCAATTTATATAACCTTTTAGAACGATCGTTTTCTAAATAACCGTTCGTACGACCGGTCCAAATATAGAAAATGACGTCGTATTCTCTATAGAACGATGTCGTTTTGATACCTTGTACTGATGTTGACCTAAATAGGAACGGTCATTTAGTAGTAAAGCAGTTCCCAAAACCGTTCCCAATCCCGACCGTTCCTAAATTACAAACGACCGTTCCCATATCAATTCCAAATAGTTAGCACTTGGAATTGTACTACTAGGAACGGTCACTTAATAGAAAATGTGTACCCAACCCCGTTCATAAATACAGAAACGATGTCGTTTTTGGACATGAAGTATAGCTACCGTTCCTAATTTCATGTTCACCCGTTCGTATATGTATTGCAATATGTTTTTATCTTATTAGATAATAACTATAAATTAAGGAAAATACGTTCCTGACACTCATATGATTGAATAAAGGTACACAATTGGGTATTTACAAAAATTTCAAATTACATAATAATTTCTGCAATATACACACACGTTTAGAATATGAAGTGTATTTGTATATTTATTTTTGTTAGTATGTCACAGATGTAACTAGCATCCTATATTGTTGTACTACACGGCATAATCGGACCGTCAAAATTCTAATCAGACCGTTAGATATGATGTACCACACAAAATAATACAATATATGTAGTTTTGAGAAATTTCGGTGTGCGGTTCTCGATATATCGTATCCGGTCAGTATTCAACGTAATAAAAACAGATGAATTTGGAAATCTGGGTTGCTGATTGAAAATCAGACCGTTGGATATCAATTCATATTCATAATCTTGTATATATTTAAAAATGGTGTCGATCTGGCATACGAATGTTGAGATATCGGAGAAATTAGTTGGAATTGAAATAATAGGAACGGTCACCTAATAGAGCTAGTGTTCCCATTACCGTTTGTAAGGGAAAGAACAATGTCGTTTTAGACACACACGTATTTACCGTTCCTACTGCAATTAGGAACGGTCGTATATGAACTGACCATTCCAATTGTTGTTTTCCCACCAATTTTTCATTGGGCGCCAAAACAAAATATTGGACCTCGGTTTGGAACGGTAGATCAATTGGTATTACCGTTCCTAATTCAAAATTGGAGCTATTTTTTTAGCAGGCGTCATTTGAAAAAATGTACCGGGATTAGGAACGTTCGTAGGTTTTCATTGACCGTTCCTAATTCAAATTTTTCTCATTTTTTTAATTTCCTGCCATATTTGAAAAATTGTACCTGTAATAGGAACGGTCCTAAAAAATTTTGACCGTTCCTAATTCAAATTTTCCCAATTTTTTTGTTTGGAGCCTATTCAAAAAACTGTACATGTATTAGGAATGGTTGTATTATATAATATTCGTTCCTATTTTCAAAATTTATTCTAATTTCGTAAAATAATCAAAATACATATATCAAATACAATTTTTACAATAAGGTTAATAAAAAAATTACAGAATTTTTTTTGAAAATTCAATAAGTCTCTTCATCGGAATCACACTCGTCAAAGCTATATTCATCTTCGGATTCACTGTCTGGCAAGCACGATGGCCCTGCTCCATGATCAACGACCAACTGTATTCCTGTTGGGTCATGCAGTTCAAAGGTTTGGTTATCTATTACAACATCTGGATTAGGTACGACTTCATCCATCTGATAGGCGACCTCGGTCCATCGTGACTCATGGATTACTCATCGAGCCTTGATTTTGCAAACAAATTTCCAGTCGACTTTGTCTCTCTTCATGTTCGGGTAATCCACATAGTAGACTTGTACTGCTTGTTGAGCCAGTATGAATGGTTCATTCTTTTGGTAGAACTTTTTGAAGTTGACATCAACGATGTGATAACGAGGGTGTATCTTCATGCCTCTGACCGGATCGACCCAACGACAATTTAACAGTACAATGTGCATGTTTGTAATTAGTGGATAATCTAGCTAAATTATCTCTTCCAAAATTCCATAGAAGTCAGAATCCGTGTTTGTATATGAGGATCTTTTCACACAAACACCACAATTCATTGTTGACTTTCCGACATTGTGACGTTCAGTGTGGAAATTGAAGCCATTGACGAAGTAAGACGGGTATGTCGTCACTTCTGCTCTAGGCCCCCAATAATGCAACTTCAATAATTCGTCGTTCGTTTGATTCAATTCGGGTTTCACCTGCAATTCATCATATATATAGCAATTGAAATAATTGATTACAAATTAATGAGCAGATCGCATTTACAAGAAATCGATGACACTTACACGAGCCTTGAACCAACCCTTGAATTATGTCACCACTAGTTGATCAATTATCGGGTCATCCGAATTGTGTTGCTCAAACAGTTCATTCAAGAATGACCTGTTACAGTGAAACTGATAGTTATAAATATACATGTAATTGAAATTTAAATGAAGGCTTGATATAATTACGTTTGTATAAGACACTTACTTGTAGTACGGTGCAACTAGTTCACAATTACACAAGACGTATGTCTCGATAACATGAAGTTTCTCACCGCTCAGCCATCTCTTCTTCGAGGCGCCACTTGCTCGGCCCAGGTAATTGAAAATGGACCGAACTATTCAATTGTTTTTGCTCGTGAGATCATCGTTCCGACTGGGTCTGTTTCGCTTGCTAAGAATGTGTGGTTTGAAGTAGTGAGAGGAGAAAAGCCCGATTTCTTTGACAATATAAGCCTCTACAGTTGACGCCTCGACGTGTGCTTTGTTTTTCACCTTTTTCTTCAAATCGCATAGGAATCTATTCATACGAGTATTTATTAAAATGCAAATTAATTACTACTTAAAAATAATATATATATTTAACAATATTTATTTAATTACCTTTCAAATGGGTACATCCACATGTACTGCACGGGACCCCCAACGCGCGCCTCATATGGAAGGTGAACAATCAGATGCTCCATTGAGTCGAAAAAAAGAAGGAGGAAAAATTTTCTTGAGGTTGCACAGGATGACGGCTACACTATCTTCCAATTCTTTTACCTTGGCCACATCTAGTGTTGTTGAGCATAGGATCTGGAATAGAATGTTCACTTCCATCAAGCCCCCCCCCACATGCTCTGAAAGCATTTCACGGAAGGCAACCGAATCAATTTCTGCATGGATACATGACAATCATGGCTCTTCATGCCGTGCATCCTCAACTCCTTCATGTTGACGCAACGGGCCAAGTTAGAGGCATACCCATCAGGAAACCTAAGACAATGAATCCACTCATATATCTTCTTCTTTTGCTCCTTCGTCAGTGCATATACCGCATTGGGCATCACGTTTGGTCTCCTTTCATCCACCTCAAACTCCGGCTGATTACATATGATCTTCAGATCCTTCCGTGCATTCAGATTGTCCTTTGTTTTCCCCTTGATGTCCATCATAGTATTGAATATATTATCGAATACATTTTTCTCAATATGCATGACATCAAGATTGTGCCGTATCAGATGCGTCCCCCAGTATTCAAGCTCCCAAAATATACTTTTCTTCGTCCACTTATGGTCGACACTGTAGCCTTTCGGTTCACTCAACGGTTGTTCGACAGCCACACTAAACGCATCAACACGGGTTCGGATCTATTCTCCAGTCAGCCTCGGATGTGCAACCTTCCTCTCCATTCTATTTTTAGTGAAGGCTTTCTTGTTCCTGCGATAAGGATGAACCAGTGGTAGGAATTGCCTGTGGTAGTCAAAATAGCATGTCTTCCGACCATGCTGTAAATAGAATGCCCGTGTGTCCTCCGTACAAACTGGACATCCCACAACACCGGCGGTACTCTATCCTCATGCCATCCCGTAAGTAGGAAGGTCGTTCACTGTCCATATCAATGCGACATGCATCATGAATGCCTGGTTTGTCGCAGTATCGTGCGTACGTACAGCCACATGCCATAAATTCTGCAACTCATCGATCAACGGCTCCAAGTAAACATCGATAAGACGTTTCAGATTCGATGGGCCAGGGATCACCATTGTTAGGAACATATACTCAAACTTCATGCACATTCCCGATGGGAGATTGTACGGTGTAAGTATCACGGGCCAATATGAGTAAGTTTGACCATACTGGTCGTGCGGTGCAAACCCACCTGTGCACAACCCAAGTCTAACATTACGAGGCTCAGCTGCAAAACAAGGATACATTCGGTCAAAATGCTTCCAAGCCTCTGCATCGGACGGATGACACATGGATCCTTCCTCCGTCTAATGGCTCGCATGCCAAGTCATATGCTCTGTTGTGGCCTCCGATGCATACAACCTCTGCAGCCGAGGGGTAAGCAGTAGATACCTAAGAATGGCATATGGGGACTTCTTGCATTTAGGATTTCTGTCCCTGGTGGGCTTGTACCTAGCGTCTCCACAAAACTTGCAATATTCCAAATCAATATTGTCCTTCCAGTACAACATGCAATCGTTTTTGCATGGATCAATCTTTTGAACTGGTAAACCCAATTCTCTTATCAATTTCTTCGTACTGTAATAATCGATGGGGAAAGTGTGATCGCGGGGCAGTATAGTATCAGCCCATTGGCATAGCCGATCATATGTATGCTCGGAAAAACCCCCTTCGGTCTTGATATTCATCAAAGAGGCAATTGACGCCAACTGAGAGGTGGTGCAGCCGTTCCACAATGATTGGTCCACAGCATGAACTACATAAAAAAAAACGATCTGACAAGCCAGACACATAATCATAGGGCCCCGAACCGTAATGTGAACTAGGACCCACATCAGATGGACAATACTGAGTACCATCATCAGTCGGTCCCTCCTGGTTGTACGAAGACCAGAAAGACGGCCTGGCGGCATCAAATACCATCCTCTGTGCCCAATCCATCTAAGCCGCATCACCTCAATGCGAACTACCCTCCTCCTGAACAAGTGGTGTTTGTTGTTGCTGCACAGGGGGCGCTGTCAATGCTTCAAAGTATTCCTGCACCATCTCCTCACCATGTGAAGTCCAATTATAATACTCTTGCATAAACACTTTCATACACAAATCAAAATTTACCTCGTCTGGTGTTTTGAACCGTTCGTTTTTGCACTTCCGGTAGGGACACTTAATCTTGTCCCCGTCCAAATATGCACACTGAGACTGGGCCCATTCTAAAAATGTTGTAACACCATCCTCAAACTCCAGCGTCACACCCAGGACGTCTCGATCATACATCCATTTCCTCAACTGTCTTAACATGATTGGTCCTGCGTATAATTCACAACACTACGTAATTAAATGATCAGAATATTATATATATATATATATATATATAACTAACAATTACATAAATTTTGCATACTTACCTGAGCAAAACACCTAGCGATATAAATGAAAAATTCGCGCCGGTAATTGATATGTTCGATTTTTTGTATAAAGAATCAAGGGGGGGAGTTATAAGAAAATGAGTTGGAGAGTAATTATAAGAACAATGAGAAAGAAGAGGGGACATATATATAGAAAATATTGGAATGGGCATTGGAATATTATTTGAAACACAAAATAGCCGTTGAAATATAGCCGTTGTTCCAGCTTTAGGAACGGTCGCAGGTGGGGTGGCATGAACGGTAATAATACCGTTGTAATATAATCGTTAGGGCATATTAGGAACGGTATGAGGCACACGCAACAGGACCGTTCATAATTGGAGCACAATTGGGAACGGAACTTGTAACAATATTGCACTTACTATATACCTACAATTTGGAACGGTAATTGCATTACATTTTTGCCCATGGCGTAAAAGGGTCATATGTAGGACTACATGTTGGAACTGTCAGCCGACCAGTCCAAATAGACACGGCCATAGGAACCCATATAGGAACGGTAAGTGTTCTCGGTCGACTAACCGTTCCCAATTTCACACATGTGTTCCAAATTGAAGTCCAAAATATATCAGGTCCTTTTTAGGAACGGTAATAGGTGTACAAATTGGCTCACATATGTTGGCACTCAAATAGGAACGGTCGTGCCGTTCCTATTAATTTGTATTACAATTGCCACAACAGTAACGTCATCAACGGTTTTCCATTCCACAACAATAGGAACGGTAGTTGGAACGGCGTCTACATCCGTTCCAATTCCCACATTTTTTTGTAGTGGAGATTTACTCCCCTTCCAATCATATCAAACAACTTGAAGGAAACCTATTATTCTCCCTCCCCTTCCCCCTACCCCTCCCCCTTCGACTTCCCTTTCCTCTCATTTGAACCAAACGAACTTTTAGGACAGCTAAAATTTTTTTCTGTAAACCTTGTAATGTTAAAGGTTTGAAGGCAATTTGTACTAATGCTATATGTAGAATTTATATTAATCTTGATAATGCTCTATATCCATTGCATCTAAAATTTTATTTGCATATTTCATTACTTGTTTGTGATTTTTATACATACATTTTTTTTGATATTTTAACTTATAAAATATTAATTTTATGTTATCTGTACATCAAATGCCAAAAATACTCTTTTTTCTTTTTCATACTTCAAAATGCAATTATAAATGCTATTTGTACATACATCATCACGTTTGAATACGTAAATAATATACATGATATATAAAAAAGTATTCCAAGAATTATTAAAACAAATATTGAAAATATATTTAAAATAGAATGTGCATATTTTATACTTAATGCTACAACTTGTAAATTATTTATTATTTTTATTTCCTATAGTTACTTTAATTTAACCTTAAAGTTTTATAAAGTTCTAATTTATTACATAAAATGTTAATATATTCAAATTCTAACTTATAATTTATTTATAATTAAATTAAATTTTCTTAGTAATTACGAATTAGTTCCTCAATTATATATCTATGGATACATATATTACTATATAAATATAATATAAAAATAATACTCTTATAAACTAGAGTAACTATATGAAATAAATTTTACTTTTATTGTGTATAAAAATAACTATATCATTTGAATAATATATGCTTAAAAAATAATACGTGTATGAATAAAAATAACTATATGAAATGTGAAATAAAATTAATTTTAAAAGTTCTAGCATAAAGTATGTAACACGCACATAGGTTGATTTGAATATTTTCTATCTAATGTATTGCATATAGTGTTCATATCACGTATATAAAGGATGAGATTTAAAGTATGGAACATGAACATGAAATTTATTTAAATCATTTATTGTCTCATTTAAAAATAGATAACTAAAGGGTAAATAAATATGATTATATAACCTATGATATATGAAAAGAATATTTTTATAGTGCTTTTAGTGTATATAAATAACAAATAATTTAAAAATTCAAATGTTTTAAATTTAAAACATGCACCTATGTTGAAAATTTTTAATATCATTTAGTGTTTCTAATAGTGTTTATACTACATATTTATATGATGTGTGTCCCGCTTGTCAACAGAAACACCTTATCTTCTTTCTTCTTCTTTTTTTTTTTTTTTGTTTTTATTTAAATGGGTTGATTGATTCTAAGATTGACTGGTTTTGATTGATTTAACGAGTTTTGACCAGTTCATACCTGATTTGACCCACCCCATGTTTATACTTATATTCGAGCAATTTTCCATCAAGCTGGCCACTCCGAGTTTAAAAAACATTGGTTTAAAGAGTTTATTTACCCTCTTCTCAATATTTTTCCAACAACAATTCAAATGCATTCAGTCTATATATAAATATAATATATAAATATACTTTTATAAATTAAAGTATATAACTATAATATATAAAAATAATAATTTTGTACATTAAGTAATTATATGAAATAGATCATGAAGTTGTATAAAAATAATAAATAATTTAAAAGTTGTATAATCTTGAACCATGACGTATGCACATTAAGTTTATTTTAAAAACTTCCATTTCATTTATTGTCTATAATACATTTTGCATTTCTTTATATATCACGTACATAATGTGATGTAAATAAATATGAGATGTTGAGTGAAAGTAAATGATGATACATGCAAACATATATAAATATATAATATAAAAGTAATCATTTTATAAAACATAAATCACCATTACCTTTCCTAATTTTAACTTTGATATAATTATAGATACCTCCTTATTATTGAGAAATTATAAATATCTTGATTTTAATGTTCGTGTAACAACGAGCCCACCGTTAGCCCCCATTAGGTTTTCATCCAATTCATGTGGTTAATTGCACAAATTTTACAGACTAATGTAGTCTATAAATTATTTATTTTACCCACCTTCAATTTTTTTTATTCTTTTCACATCGCCGTATTTGTAATTTTTCAAACAATTAGGGGGTATTTATAGTCAAACCTCAATGAAGGTAACTATAATTTACCCTTTTATAAATAGACCATGCTTTTAGTGTGTATAAAAATAAAAATTATTTAAAATTAGTGTGTATAAAAATAAAAATTACTTAAAAATTGTAGAATTTTAGAGTATGAAATATCAACAGCTTTTATATGACATGAAGAATATTGTGTATACAAATATCAAATAATTTGAAAGTCTGACAAAATTACTAATAGACAAGACAGAGAGACAAGTGGCCTATGGGGGAAGATCTTTATTGAAGCTTCAGTTTAAACTTTAGAGCACAGAGCGAACTTTCCTTTTCTGAAGACTTAACCAAAACAAAACTTTCCTTTTCTGGAAGTTGAGCCCCGTCCGCCGCCGTCCAGCTCCGTCTCCGGCGACTCTTGTCGGTGATAGTCACTCCACGTCGCCCCCGTCCCTCCCTCCGTTGCACATCGCCATCCGCCAGCAGACACGCCCGCACGCTCCAAACACCTTGCGGTGTGTGTGTTTTCACACACATCGTCCTTCGTCGCCGGTGGCCAGCTTCCGCCCAAATTGCCGCCGCCATCTTGTTACCCATCCTCAGGCGACCCTCGCTGGCCAAAATCTCCCATTTCGCGCCATCGCACGCGGAGCTACCCTTCGTCGTCGGCTCTGACGCCGGCGACCGCGCCACTGACCTCCACCATACCATGACCACCACCATACCCTTGTCCACCACCACAGTTCCGGGCACCAGCAACCTGAACAGAACCCACTGCATCACTTTCTGACGATGTGTTTGTAATGGCTGCCTCCTCGAAGGGTATAGTGCCTCCGGCAGAAAATCAACCACCACCAACTGATTCATCAACAGTGGCATCTCAACCACCGCACAATTCGACGATCCCTCCAACTAAGACATCATACTCCAATGTTGTTCAAAACAACACAGTTGCAAGCTTGCACTTTGACGCCAACAGAGCTGATAAAAACACATTCCGAGAAGAGGAATGTGTTGCCATGGGTACGGAATCCTCTTTCAAAGGAGACCCAGGTATTTCTTTCTCGCACTCTAAAATTGCTACTCTTGCTGAACGGTTGAAATATGCTCTAAATTCTCACATGGATTGCCTAATCTTTCATTCCTTAAAAATTGCATTGTCAAACTTGGATTGAGAGGATCTGTTTCTGTGGGTACTATTAATATGAAACATGTTCTTATACATTTGTTGCATGAAGAAGATTATTCTCGACTGTGGCTTAGGGGAGAATGGACATTTAATATTTTTCATATGAGACTCTTTAAATGGACACCTACTTTCAATCCTCAAATTGAATCTCCTATTGCGCCTGTTTGGATTAAATTCCCCGAATTGCTTTGTCACTTGTTTGAAAAAAGGGCCCTCTTTAGCATCGCCAAACTTATTGACAAACCACTGTGTATGGATGAACCTACTGCGGATTTAACTAGACCTAGCTTAGCTCGTGTTTGTGTGGAATCGGACTTAACGACACCTAAAATTCAATCTGTCTTTTTAGAATTTGAAGATATTACCATTAGACAGCCAGTTATTTATGAAAATTGCCCATCATATTGTGCTCTATGTAAACATGTTAGACATGATCATACTATGTGCATGCTTAAAACAAGAATATTAATCCAACTTTTTTACGAGCTCCACAATCTAATAACGTGCATAAACAAACTATACAAGTTGCCAATGAGAAAGATAAGGGTAAGAAGGTTATGTTCAATATCCCTGACCACAATGAAATCACTCTTGTTAAAAACAATGTGATATTACATGATCATGATTTGGTGTCAGCTGGGGAAGTACAGGATCAGGGAGAGTGTAGCAGGGATAAGGAGACCTATAACAACTACACGAGTCAAAAGGATCACGGGCAAAAAATTGCTATCTTAATGCTAAATCTATCAAGAAAAAGGAAGGACATAATCCTCTCCTAAAAAAACCTCATCTGGAGGATGAAAGAGATATTTTTTACTATGAAGACCCTATTCTAACTGCTCTCTTGGATAAAAGTTGGGAGGTTGATGGCCCGAACAAAGAAAGAATGGAAGAGGGAATACTTGAACAAATTGAAGCTATCAATTTTATGATGGAGTCCCAGGCAAAATCCAAATCCCAGGCAACCGCCAACACTAGTAAAATTCAGCCACTATCACCCATATAGCAGGGCAATCAGAACCAATTCAGGATAGGGAGGTTGATGGCACTGAAGAGTGACAGTACACCTATTTCCAATAGATTCATGTTGTTGGAAAACTTAGACACAGAGGCTACCGATTGTGAAAGCAAAACTCAAATTATTTCCAACAATGAAACCGATACGATGTTCGTCACACAAGAGCTGCACAACAACATGCAGCAAGAGGATAGGGAAAAGCTTTAACTCTTCCTACTTGAGTCGGCAAAAAATAGCAAGCATGAAAGATACAACTCAAGTGAGGATGCTACCCCTCTCACAAAGCCACCGCCCCTACGACCAAAGGTAAAAAGGTGAAAGGTAACATTTTCCCCAAAACACTCCTGAAAAGGAGTACAAGGTCCAACTCTTCTACCCTTTCTAAATGATTAAAATCTTACTTTGGAATATTAGAGGGATTGGGAAAGCTTCAAAACAAAAAATTCTTTGTGATTTGATTTTGGAACATAAACCTCACATTTTAGTTCTCATGGAACCGTTTGTTCAGCTTGATGAGTATGTCTTTACTCGTATGTTTGGCCTTTCCTTTGTTGCCACTAACTCAAATAACAAAATCTGGTGTTTCTCGTCTCAAGCTGCTAATCTGCAGGTTCTTCGAGACACAATTTCTTCATGTTAAGGTTACATCTGGTCTCATCCCAGAAACTGTGTGTTGTACCTTCGTCTATGCTAAATGCAACAAATCTTCGAGATGAATCCTGTGGGAAGAGCTTAATGTTCTAGCTTTGGATGAGACTCCCTGGCTAGTGGGATGAGATTTCAACACCTTTTTTACTGCCAACGAAAATCTGGGAGGACAATTGGACACTCATGGACACATGGGGGATTTTGCAGATATGATATTAGATACTTGGCTTATAGATGCTAGATTTGAGGGGGAACCGTTCACCTGGACCAACAACCGAGTTTGGCGGAGATTAGACAGAGTTCTTTATTCGAAAAAATGGACTGACGCATTTACTTGTACTTGCATTTCACACTTACTGAGAAGGACCTCTGATCACCATAATCTTCTCATCACTTCCTCGCACTCCGAAAACAGAGGTCCATCATCATTCAAATTTCTCAATATGTGGACCAAACATGCAACATTTCTTGACACGATGAAACACTCGTGGAGCCTTCCCATCATGGACTATGGCATGTACCGGCTGCAGCAGAAACTATATCGTAGCAAGGAACTATTCAAACCATGGAATAGAGATACCTTTGGAAATATTTTTAGCAAGGTGGAACAGGCTAAAACCAAGGCTACCAAGATAGAAGAACAACTTGACAGAAATCCTACGGAGGCAAACCGCATTGAACTCAACAAAAGGAACGATGAGCTGATCCAAGCTTTATCCCTTGAGTCGGAATTCTGGAGACAAAAGAGCAACTGCAAGTGGCTTGAAGCAGGTGAAAGGAACACTAAATACTTCCATGCGTTGGTAAAAAAGAAACGCATATATTCCCGCATCCACAGAGTTTCGGTCGATGGTCAAGAGATCACGGACCCCAATCAAATTAAGAATTCAGCAGCAGTGTATTTTGAAGACCTTCTTACCGCAGCCAGCTCCCATGACTTGGATTTTGACACACAGTTCACATTCCCTTCTATATCGGAGGAAGCTAGAGATGCTCTTATTTCCATAACTTCAAAAAAATATATTGAAGAAGTGGTTTTCAGCATTAGCAGGGACAGTGTGGCGGGCCCAGATGGCTTCACTTCTGCTTTCTATCAAGAATGTTGGGACTTCATCAAACAGGATATCATTGACGCAGTGAAAGACTTCTTTTCAGGAACTCCCATGCCTAGAAGTTTCACAACCACCACTATTACTCTCATCCCTAAGGTGGAATCACCCCGGTCTTGGAATGACTTCCGTCCTATCTCCCTGTGCAATGTTTCCGACAAAATCCTCTCAAAACTCATGTATAGGAAACTTGCTCAGAACCTCCCACATCTCATTTCACCTTCACAGAGTGGCTTCGTCCCACGAAAACTTATTGGAGACAACATCTTGCCTGCACAAGAACTGGTCCATTCCATCGACGCTAGGAATAGCAAGGGAAATCTGATCATCAAATTAGACATGACAAAGGCCTATGACAGGATCAAATGGAGCTTTCTATACAAAATACTGGACAAAATGGGATTCTCTCTCAATTTCATTTAGCTTATTAAAAATTTGATTTAAAATTGTTGGTTCACTGTTCTCATTAATGGTGAAACATGTGGTTTTTTCAAATCCAGTCAAGGTCTTAGACAAGGAGACCCCATTTCCCCTGCGCTTTTTGTCCTGGCAGCCGAAGCTCTGTCAAGAGGATTGGACCACATTTTCGATTCAAACCCTCATATGTTGTACCAGACAGGGAGTAACATTAAAGTTTCTCACTTAGCTTATGCAGATGATGTCATATTATTCACTAACTGTGAGGATAACTCTCTTTTAAAACTTATGCAATTTTTGGAGGACTATGAGAAGATCTCGGGCCAGAAGATCAACCATGCCAAAAGTTCCTTCGTCCCCAGAAAGAAAGCCAATTTGATTGCACACAGAATCATTCATACCATGGGATTCTTCATGAAAAAACTTCCCATCACCTACCTTGGAGCCTCTCTGTATAAAGGTCACAAAACCAGAATGTTGTATGATGATCTTATTAACAAAATCTGTTCAAAAATTGAAGGACGGGAGCACCGTTTCCTCTCCCAGGGAAGTAGGCTGACACTTATCAAAAGTGTGATCATCTCCATGCCGATCTATTTATTGCAAGTCCTGAATCCTCCTTTTGGCGTCATTCAAAAGATGGAGCAGCTCTTTGCCAAATACTTCTGGGGATCCACTGACAATCACAAGAAAATACACTGGACACGATTGAATAACCTCTTTTATCCTACTTTTGAAGGAGGCCTTGGTGCTAGAATCTCAGAGACATCGTGCTTGCTTTTTGACATAAGCTTTGGTGGAGGTTGAGGCTAAAGAACTCACTGTAGGCAAATTTCACCATTGAAAAGTATTGTAAAAGATATCATCCTTTACTTGCTAAAGCCACGAAGAATGACCCTCCCATTTGGGAAAAACTTTGTAAAATTAGAGCAGAAGCGAACAACAACATCTTCTGGACCTTAGGTGCTAGTGAAACAGGGTTTTGGCAAGACTAGTGGTAATTGGAAGGTAGTTTAGAGGAGATCACAAGAAATTCCACAAACATCTATGCCCCTATTAAATGGTTCTGGACAAATGGACAGTGGGATGAGACTAAACTTCAACAGGTTCTGCCACAGGTCCTCATCACTCGTGTTTTAGAGACCCCCATCGGCCCGGACCAAGAGGACGGCATGCACTGAAGACTATCCAAGCAACGAAACTTCACAACTTCCTCAGTATGGGATCACTACAAGGATAAAAAACCAACACATCACTTCTGGAAGACACTCTGGTCAACGCTTATCACTCCTTCCATCTCTATCTTTAACTAGAAACTGATCAACAATTGGATCCCCGTTGAGAGCCGTCTCCAAAGCAAAGGCATTGCTTTGGCATCCAAATATTGCAGATGTAGCGATGTGGAATTCATTGAGCATTTATTTCTGTCCTGTGGGGAATCTGTCGAAGTATGGAGATTCTTTGCCGACATCTTCCAATTGCAACTCCCACAAACAGACAACATTCAGAGATTCCTGCTCGCATGGAAGAGGAATACATCATCACAGGCTTCTATCAGAGATATTACCCCACTCTTAATCTGCTGGTTCATATGGACGACAAGGAATGAAGCAAAACATGAAGGGAAAGCTTTCAGTTGCTACAGAATTATAAGTAAAACTTTGAGACACGTTCACACCTTGCACAGAGCCGGCCTCCTGAAACATGCTCATATCAAAGGAGAAGCCTTTGCAGCAAGCTCTATGAAAATTCAGCTTGCTCATCCTACCAGACAACATCAAATTTTCTTTCTCTCTTGGGAAAGGCCACCTGAAGGATGGATCAAATTAAACACGGATGGTGCTTCCAAAGGTAACCCAGGGATCTCAGGAGCTGGGGGTATTTTGAGAAACCATATGGGACAAGTCATTATGGCCTTTCAGGAGCACCTCGGACATACCACCAACATTCAAGCAGAACTTAAGGCATTGCTTAGAGGTTTGCTCCTTTGCATTGACTTGGAAATCCCCAAGGTCTAGATTGAAGTGGATGCCCAGTATATCTTGCAACTCCTTCTCTCTCCCGTAGAAGGGGGCTGGATGTACCAGAATACTCTCCAAAAATTCGAGCTTGCATCAACAGAATGGAGACTAAGATATCACATATATAAAGAGAGGGTAATCAAGCAGCAGACTTTCTTGCTAATCAAGCTTGCCTGGGGGATTCATTGACACTTATTTCCAGGGAACAAATACAAGGTAAACTCACAGGTATTCTAAAACTTGACGCGATAGGTCTTCCCAATGTGCGTATGTCCTTTAAGTAACTTTGGGTTGGTCCTCCAACTTTGCCTTCTCTGCTTTATCATGCTGGGTACGTTATGCTGGGATTACTTGTGGATTACTTTACACGTTTGGATCAGTTTTCTTCTGCATTTCCTGCGCACCTTGCCGGTGCTTTATTTGTTTTGGATGCACCTTGCCGATGTATTATTGTTTGTGTAATGCTATGCCTCTCTCATTACTTGCGCACCTTGCCGGTGCAATACTTGTTTAGCGTGCACCTTGCCGGTGTAGTAGATGTTGTTTTCTGCCATGTTATGCTTCTATTAGCTGCTGCTCATGTTTGTGTATGTGATGATAGTAGATAGTATGTGTTGTTATGTTGTTCTGCTGATTGGTGATTCTAAATTCTTGTTGTTTCTACACATGGCCGGTGCACATCGTTTTTATAGAACTGCCCCTCTCCGTTGTGTTGGTGGTTTTTTGTCCAATCTTTTGACGCAAATTATTATAGTCATATCTTCAGTGACCTGGCATACTTTTTGGCACAATGAAGCTCTACCTTCAGAATAGTGTCACTGACTTTTGACTTAGGAATATTGTATTTTGTCGTAAAGGAGTAGTACTCCTCACATTTGCTTGGCTACACTCACAATGTAAGGGAGTAGTACTCCTCATTTACGCTTTCAGTTCTTTCAATTGCAAGGGAGTAGTACTCCTTATTTACTACTTTCAGACTCAACTAGGGAGGTAGCTCTCCTCGCTATATATTCTTTCTCGATTATTTTAATATAGAAGGGACAGGGACCCCAAAAAGCTCCCCCCACCTCAGGGTGGTTTAATTAAAAGAAAATATAATAATTTACATATAAGTGATATTTATATTTTAAAAAAGGGATAATTACATTTGCACCCCTAATCTATAGTATGTTTACACAAACCACCCCTATTTTTAAAAAAATTACACATACACCCCAAAAAATATTAACATTATTACACAAACTACCCCTATTTTTTTGCTGTCAGGAATGATTTTTGTAATTATATATTAGGCGGGGATGATATGTATAAATCATCCATAGGTCACTATAATTATCCCTTAAAAATATTTCTTGCATTTTTTCAGTTGATGTATATTGTGGTTTATATCTATACATTGCGATAATGATAGATGTATTCATATCTATATATTTTTATATTTTATTCAAATACTTTTTTAAAATAAAAAATTCAACAAGGCTAAAATGATACTTTTCATCATATTTATAATTTTTCAAACAATTAGGGAGTATTTGTAAATACCAAACCTCAAGAGTATTTGTACATTTGAAGAAAAAATAGTTTAAAATATTCTAGCATTTTTAAGTATGCACATAAAGTTGACTTTGAAAACTTTCAATATCATTTTTTGTCTTTAGTGTTTCTTATGATGCATAAACATATAAAATAGACCATGCTTTTAGTGTGTAAAAATAACAAATAATTTAGAGTAATGTGAATCTCTTATATAAATAATAGTTTAATAAATTAAAGTAACTGATATGGTGTTGACCATGGGTGGCCCGATCTTCACGACGTAGGCTTGAAACGAATAAAGAGGTCCGTGACCTGAGGAATGCAAATAGCCAACCAACGTTATATGAATGCGACCTGATACTTAGAACATTCAACCAACCACGAGCACGAGAAAACCAATCCACACAACGACACACTTGGGTCGAGCACGAGTAAACCAATCCACACAACGACACACTTGGGTCGAGCACGAATTGGGGGCTTTGTGAATTTGAATCACCAACCTAATATGCTAAATTGACAAAGCAAGGTTTCACTAAAGCTAAAATAAGGATATAAACTCTCCAAAATATGAGAACTCTCTCATTATTTCCTAAACTTGGATAAACTCTTGGTTGTTTCCATTTGCATGCTGATACATGTTTTTTATAGGCCTAAAACACTTCCAAATTGACCACACATATCCCCAAGTGACTCCTTGGTGGATGTACATTCAATAATTAGCCAAAATATGACTAAAAACTATGCATTCTTGGTAAAAAAACGAGTAAAACTTATGGTCTTCCATGCGAATCCAAAAATTGGTGCATTGTATGTGATAAATGCACTTTGAATGTGATTAATAAACCTTCTTTGACTACATGGCTGCACTTGGACGAATTTGGCTCTTATTATGGGCTTCCTTGGGCTTGAATTATTGAAATTAAGCACTCATGTTGGGCCTCCAATTGTGACTTGATTCCATTAGCAAATATTAAGTCGAATTGGGCTTGAATTGCTTCTTGCATTCTCTTCAACCTTCCTCTTGTCATTGGCCCATTTCCAATTGTTAAGTCTTGGTGCAATTGATCTTGATTTCTTTAGCTCGTTGGAAGCCCTCGGTGTTCTCATCATCCTATGAGACAGTGCTATTAGTGTGTATAACTAATTTAATAAGTATGACACATGCAAATAAAGTTTATCTTAATTTATATACAAATAAATAATACTTTTATTAATTTAACAAAACTATATGAGACAGTGCTAGTAGTGTGTATAACTAATTTATTTAGTATGACACATGCAAATAAAATTTATTAAACTTCCAATATAATTTATTTTCTATAATATTTACCAACAAGAGCATATTCAACCGTTCAACAAGAGTAGCAATTTTAGAGTGCGAGAAAGAAATACATGGGTCTCCTTTGAAAGAGGATTCCGAACCCATGGCAACACATTCCTCTTCCCGGAATGTGTTTTTATCAACTCTGTTGGGGTCAAAGTGCAAGCTTGCAACTGTGTTGTTTTGAACAACATTGGAGTATGATCTCTTAGTCGGAGGGACCGTCGAATTGTGCGGTGGTTGAGGTGCCGCTGTTGATGAATCAGTTGGTGGTGGCTGATTTTCTGCCGGAGGCACTGTATCATTCGAGGAGGCAGCCATTACAAACACATCGTCAGAAAGTGATGCAGTAGGTTCTGTTCACTTTCTTATTCTTCCCAAAAGGTCACCTTACAAATGAATCACATAGTGGTATTTATAGACCATCAAAAAAGTCAACCATCATGGGAAATTACAAAAGGTTAGAGACATTATGGGGAAAATACTTAGGGGTGTGTGCATTCATATATATATACACCATATATTTACAATACTCCCCCTTGAATGCACACATCTTATTATATCCATCCTACCTCATTAAAAACCTTGCCTGGGACAAAAACCAAGACTAAGGAAAAGAGTACAGTTGTATGATCTCCCCCTCAATTAGGGAGATATCTTTCCGACTTAGCATGCCAATATTATGTACGAGTTGCTTAAACACTTTTGTTGGAAATGACTTCGTAAATAAATCTGCTAAGTTCTGACTTGATGGAATCTGTTTAACATCAACTTTGCCTTCCACTTGAAGCTCATGAGTGGAGAAAAATTTTGGTGATATATGCTTGGTTCTGTCACCTTTAATATATCCTTCCTTGATTTGGACGACAAAAGTCGCATTATCTTCATATATCACTGTGGGACTTTTCTAAATTGATTCTAGTCCACATGATTCATGAACATAATATATCAATGACCTAAGTCATACACATTCACGCCCAGCCTCATATAGTGCAATTAACTCTGCATGCTTAGACGATGTGGCTACCAAAGTTTGTTTGGTTGAACGCCATGAAATAGTTGTTCCACCATACATGAATAAATATCTCGATTGAGATATGGCTTTATGTGGATTAAATAAATACTCCGCATCTGAATAACCAACTAAATTGGTTGCTTTGGCACCGCTATTTTGTTCAAAATATAGTCCCATGACACTTGTTCCATGCTAGTAGCGCAAAATGTGTCTAACACCATTCCAATGTCTCTTTGTTGGCATGGAACTATATCTTGATAGTAGATTAACTGAAAAAGCTATATCTAGTCGGGTATTATTAGTAAGATATATCAATGCACCAATTGCACTGAGATATGATACTTCTGGACCCAAAATCTCATCATTATCTGCTCGAGGACGAAAAGGATCCTTTTTAATATCAAGTGATCTGACTACCGTAGGTGTACTTAATGGATGAGTGTTGTTCATATGAAAACGCTTAAGAACCTTTTCTATATAGTTTGATTGAGGAACGAAAAATTCCACCTTTAGTATGTTCGAACTGTAGGCCGAGATAATATTTGTAGGTACCAAATCTTTCATCTCAAACCCACTTTGTAAGTAATCAGCTGCATGTCGAATCTCTTCGAGAGATCCAATGATATTCAAATCGTCAACATACACAACTGTGATTACAAATCCCAACTTTGTCCTCTTTATGAATAAACAGGGACTTATTTGATTATTACAAAATCCTTCCTTTATTAAATACTCACTAAGACGATTGTACCACATACGTCCTAATTGTTTAAGTCCATACAAGGACCTTTTCAATTTTATGGAGTACATATGATGTGGTTTTAATTTTAATGCTTCAGGCATTTTCAATCCTTTTGGAATTCTCATGTATATATCTGTATCCAATGACCCATACAGATATGCAGTGACCACATCCATGAGCTGCATTTGTAGTTGTTCAGTTACTGCTAAACTGATTACAAACACCCACTTATAACCAATTAGCTTGACACCTTTTGGCGTTGAAGTTATAGGTCCAAATACTTCTGGCTTATTTAGCGATTCAAGCTCAACTTGTATTGCCTCCTTCCAACTTTTTCAATCATTTTGGTGTCGACATTCCTCCATAGTTTGAGGATCATTTTCATCTTCGTCCACAATTTTGGCAGCTACAAAATAAGCAAAAATCTCATTGATTTCAACTTCATTTCTATACCAACCGAAAATATTGTGAGCATAATTAATAGACTTATCGTAATTATCTTCGAGATCTTGCTCATTGCATTCAGATTCTTTAGATAAAACCGCTTCAGGGATTTTATCCCCAGAGACATTACCAGTGGCCACATCAACATCATTATTAATTGAGATAACATGTTCTTTCCTCTTTCGAGGATTTACATCTTTAGAGCCAAGTGGGCTACCATGCTTCCGGCGTATTTGTGACTCAGATGCCTTTGATCGATTAAGAGTCGCTTCAGGGACTTCTAAACGAGCTGGAACATTTTTAGTTGGAATATGTGATTTTGTGACACTTTTGGTATCTGTAAATGCATCTGGTAGCCTATTTGCAACACTCTGCAAATATATGATTTGTTGAACTTCACGTTCAATGTTATTTGTCCTCGAATCCATAAAAGACAGATGTTTCATTTGATGCAATATCTTTCTTTATAATCCCCTTATCTTCTCCCCCTAAAACCGGAAATATTGTCTCATCAAAATGACAATCTAAGTACCTAGCAGTAAATTGATCACCGGTCATAGGTTCAAGGTACTTAATAATTGATAGACTCAAACCCAACATAAATTCCCAGTCTCCTTTGTGGCCCCATTTTAGTTCGTTGGAGTGGAGGTAAATATATGACTCTTTCTAGAGACCAATTGTAATGGGAAAAATTTGTGGTAAGTGGTGGGTCTACGTCGAATTAAGCTAGTTGCATAAAAAATTGCATGACCCCATGGCGATGAAGGCACTTTCGACTGCATTAGTAATGGTCTAGTTATTAACTCTAACTGCTTAATTAACGACTCTACCAAGCTGTTTTGAGTATGTACATGAGCAACTGGATGCTCCATTGTTACCCCGATAGATTGAAAATAACCATTGAAGGATTTAGAAGTAAATTCTACCACATTCTCTAACCTGGTCCTTTTAATGGTATAATCAGGAAAATGAGCTATCAATTTAATAATTTGAGCTTGAAGTCTTGCAAATGCAACATTCTGTGTTGACAGCAGGCTTACATATGAACCAACATGTTGATGCGTCAATCAACATCGTAAAGTACTTAAATGGTCCACATAACGGTGTTATTGGTTTGCATATGTCTCCTTGAATTCGTTCAAGAAATATGGGGGATTCTAAATTTACTTTTGTCATGGACGGCTTTGTAATTAATTTTCCAAGAGAACAAGCCGCACATGTAAAATTGCTTTTGGCAAAGAACTTCAGGTCCTTTAGTGGGTGTCCATGTGAATTTTCAATGATCCTATACATCAATGTTTTACCTGGGTGACCAAGTCTATCATGCCACAAAATAAAAAATACTTTGATCGGCTAACTTCGAGTTAGCGATACTGTTTGTTTCAATGGGGCGTATCACTGTGTCATATAAATTAGGTGTATATGTTCTAATTCTTTCTAAGACTTGCTTCTGGCTAGTCTTAAATGATGTAAGGCATAGATGTTCGATACCATCCTTATTCATGGTTTCCATATGAGAATCATTTTTTCAAATATCCTTGAAACCAATAGGTTCCTTTGTGATTTACTAGAATATAAGGCATCATTTATATGCAGTCTTGTTTCCTTCAGGTAACAAGATAGTGGATCTTCCGGAGCCTTCAATAAGATTACTAACGCCTGAAATAGTACTCACACAGGTTTTTGTCATTAACAAGTTTGAGAAAAATTTATTGTTTCTTAGATACGTAAGCGTAGTGGCACTATCAAATGCCCACAGACCAATTAGATAACCCATGTAGTTGGATTGCACATTGGATGTCAGCTACGAAACCAACTTCTGAGGGTTGGTCTGAAACATTCCAAGGCGAGAACCTCGAGACAGGGCACCGAGGGTCCTATAGAGACTTGTACTAAGGATTGCATTCATTGGATGAGTGTCGTGTTTCATCGGCGACAGAGGTTGGACGTCTATGCAATATTAGTAGGTCAGTTGACAAGGGTGTCAGCTGACTAAACTGACTCACGAGAATCGTCATATGGAAGCCTTGGAGGCTTGGTCGGTATGACTGGAATTATTGGCTCCGATAATATGAGATTAGTCCTCAGACTTGAGGCATCATCGCAGTCACATGCATATGAAGGCCGTATCTAGGGTCTGGCAAGAGATGTCCGTATCTGGGATATGTTCATCATAAGTCTTATCCAGTGCAGTTGGAATATGTATTGAGGATGGTGGATTCCAAGATAGGATACATCACCTGTCAGTATATGACAGTCGAGTCTCCTATGCGCTTTGAGATAGTTTAAGCTCTTTGAGTCTGTGGCCACAACTATTGGTTGAGTAGTAAATGGTTTCCTAACGTTGATCAAAAGAGTAAACGTGTTTCGAGTTATTGAGCATAGTTGTCTAGTCCAGGATGGGAACTGACGCCCAATTCCATGCCCTAGACTTAGACCGGGAGACGGATGATGGAAGGAACGTATTCAATAAACTTTTTTTTGGACTTGATTTAATTAGATTAAATCAAGGTCTAAGACTAGTAGTGCAAGTCCATGGGAAAATACAAGTTATAACAGGTTAAGGAGGAATTTATATCCTCTACATATGATCACATACGTCCAGCCATAATGCTGCATAATGGGGTGGTTTTTTATGCCATCATGGTTGGAGGTTAGTGTGTGTAGGTTACTTTGGAGGTAACTTATAGTTTTGAATTTTGAATTCTACTACACCAAACAGTACACACAAGACTTGTTTTGATACTTGATTTTTTTTTCTCCAACAAAAACTCATCCAAATATACTCTAAAATCTCTGCAAATTTTCTCCCTTTTGTGTTCATACCTTTTGGAAATGATTGAACAACAAATCATTCCAAAAATCACTAAACAATATTGTTGTTTTGGAATTATTTTCCTTCTCTTCTCTACTACTATCTAGCAATAATTTAGAGAACTCTTCCATGGTGTGGTGTGGAAAAATTAGAGAGATTCTAATTTGGATCCTCAAGTGAACAGAAGGATAAACGGAAAGGGAACAAATCTTGAACCGGTTTCACGTGTAGTAAACAAAAAGGTTGGTTTCCATCTACATTATATGTATCTTTTTCTTTACTTCCATTAGCCACATGTCCAACATTCTTCTCCTCTTTAATTTATGTTTTGGCATACACCGAACGCCCGGGAACTTCAAAGGGAACACCCCTTTGAACCTGATTTAATTTATGCGTTAAATTCACATTTTTACACTTCCGTTGGGGTCCTTGGGCCATACCCGATTCTTTGAGAAGGCCCGCTTCTTGCTGGGCAAGGTAAAAACACAAAAAACTAGAGAGGGGAAAGTTTGGGCCTGCATCAGAAGCAGGGACTTGGATCACGTAATCACCAAGTATCCCATACTTACTCCGGATGCCCACAGTATCTTCATTAGTCAGCCTAGACCTATAGATGTGAAAGGCATCTGCCCCAGTTGCAACCAGGAGGTCCTCAGTCTTTTTCCTCTCCTCCGTCTCCTTAAAGCAAAAGGAAAGCAAGGATGATCAAAAAAGTCCTAAAATCACATAAACCTGCCCAAATCAGATCATCCTCAGAGAAGGTTTTTACAGAAAGAGGCAAGAAATTTTGTAGAAGAGAAGGGGATAAAACTTACTCTGGAAGCACGAAGGTGGTGAGGGATGACCTCCCTAAGAAGTGAGCCTTTTATACCCTAGTAACTTAAGAGTCTCGTCCATGCTGGGTTCGGTGTCTTTCTCCCTCGCTTAGTGCTGACGCCCCAATCACGGAGCGCGTGTGCAGACACGCACAACTAAGTCTCCATCTCTTTCATACTTTATCATAATGATTGCTCTTTCACTGCAGATACACATAAAGCTCCACAAAATCGGCATGGTATCACTCATCTCAGCTCAGTAAGGAGGAAGCAGCACATCAAGACATTCCCTGCTGATACACCCAGGTATAAAGCTCTTGTGCTAACCTTGGCAGGACTAGTTAATTCCACTCCACCAGTCCGACAGCAAGTCTCGTACTACTAGAGTAGGGGGAGTGATGATGCCCCTTAAAAATCTACTTGGTAAGCCCAAGAGGTAAGAGCGGGCCTCCAAGCAGGGCAACCCAGCAGGCCAAGCTCGTTTTGGCCCCAAAAGTAAGTCACTTATCCACAAAGCCTCTTTTGTAATCATTGACCTGGCAGGCCCACGAAAAAGTCTCGTACAAAGCCCTAGTCATCAAACAACAAGGATTCCATTCCATACTGGTGGCCAACACGTGGAGCCACTTCATACTAAAGAATCTCATCCAGATTCCCAGAGGATTGGCTAGAATCTGGGTTTTCCTCAGCAGGTAACAAGTTTCCTAGAAAACATAGCAGATGTGACAAGGAAAATTCGAACGACCATATCTCCCTCAATTCTTATCCGGTTCATGTGTGTTGTATTGGAGGAGATAGTTGATTGCCTAAGGTTTCCAGAGCCGTATGGCACTCAATGTAACTCTAAAATCAGGCACACGGACCATTATAAAATGACTGATTGCACAATCATTTGTCAAGTAACTTACCTCACTTTTGCACTTCACTTGCACACAGATTTCTCTCTATTTTTTCAGCTATTCTCAGCATACTTTTTCACACTTCAACACTTCATAACTTCATAACACCATTTTACCATTGTTCTCATTTATTTCAAGTTTTCCCATTTATTTTATCAGTAGAACATTACTGACTTAAGTATCGGAATGCTAAACCCTCTCTGTAGGTTAGTCTCCCCTTCAATCTTGGGATTTTCGTGAAGGTTCCTCGATATTTTGTGGTGCTGCTGGATTTCGGTATGCATCATTGAGATATTAAAATCTGATTGTAAAAACTTAAATTTTTATTCAAAAGCTTAAATTTTATATTATAGTTTTTCAAATATTAGAATAAATATTAATTTTTTTTTAGGTTGCAATACGTCTTGGATTTTAATTTTAACATAATTAATTACTAAATAATGAGCTATCTTGTAAATATTTATAAATAAAGTTAGTGAAGAATAGATTATTATCAAGTATAATAATCAAATATAAAACTTGGAAGTCAAAGAGTTCAACTAATGAAAAAAATACTGATTGAAGTTTATGCAAAATTTTCTTAATTTAGTGTAATTATTTTCATTTCAATATATAAGGGTAAAATGATCATTACATAAAAAAGAAAATAATAAAAATAAATGAAAAATATCAATTGGGTATAAAAGTGATATTCATGGTGAAACTCGAGTACCAATTAGTTATTTGTGTTTTCAAAATGACATTAATGAAAAAAGTCGTTATCAAAATGAATTTTACTCTACAGATATTTGAGCCCACCAAATATGAAAATCTATGCTAAACCTTTTTGACTCCTAAAATTAATAAATTCGATTAATATTTGAAGGTGATACTTCTACATAAGTATATTCAAATAATAAAATTATGATTTATACAAAAGTAATTATTTTTTCCAATAGTTCAAGATAAATGACAGATAATTAATTAATATGATGTCATTAATCATTATAAAAATTTAGTTGACGCCACTACAAGAATATTAATCTTTATCAAGGATAATTACCATACCCGAAAGTGAAAAATTGTAGTAAACATACATTAAGTAAATGCATTTTTATTAAATAAAGCACTAACATTATTATTAATAATCTATTTATGCAATTCAATATGTCTTTTGGTAGATTCTTGAGATTAATGATTATTAGTAACTTTGTTTCTATTAAAATCAGTTTACTTGAATCTCAAAAGACCTTGAATAAATTTACAATGACTACATAAATATTGCAACATAAAATAAAATAAGAAGAGTAATAAGTAATTATCTTTCTATCTTTTTTTTTTTCGAGTTTAATAATTCCTTTGGTACGAAATATCATTAATATAAATATCAATTATAGTTTAGTATATATCCAATAATATGAAATATTATCTGAACTAATTATTAGTTATAGTTTATGATAATATAGAGATGATGTTTGATATGCAGCCATAATATTTGATATATGATATTTCATATAAGATACTATATTTCATATGAATATATTATCTGATACATAATAAACTATAAATATCTTAATATTATGTATTGACTAGCTATTGTAACACGCCATCCCTGCGTGCATAAAAAATAATATTGCACACTTTAAAGTTATTGTAAATAAGAAATATACATATTAAGCAACACATTGCATGTAAAAAACAAAAAAGAAAGAAAGAAATGAAATGAAAACTGACTTAGGGGTATTATCGGTATAACCAAAAATTGGTGTTGCGGTGTAAGTAACCGTCGTTTATTAGTGAAAATAGGGTTTGCTTTATATAATAGTATAGATATAAGGAGAGTTAAATAAATTGGATAAGAGTAAGTTTGGGAACTTTTTACGCTTCGTTAAATTAATAAGAACTCAGTCGGAAAACGCCACACAAAAGCCCAAACAATGCTATGCTCGGCAAAACCGGGCAGCACGGGCAACACAAACTTCATTCATACCCATAATTTATTGGAACGACTCAAAAGGTCTCCTTTCCATATCCATTCATTTTCCCCGTATATTTATCATTGACTTAAAATACTCTTTTTCTTTGTTAGAACTGTACTATCTCCGTTGCCATGGATAATTCAACAGTAGAAATTTAGCCTTTCATTCGGCTAAGAGGAAAATTAAAAAGAATATAAATGCAGTAAATAAATACAATAATTTAAAGAAAAACTTACAAAATTGTAAGTTTGCACCCGCGTACAAAATAAAGGTTTTATTTACTATGAGAGGAAAGGAAGATATACAAATACAAGTATTTGAGAGGCTCCCCTTCTCATGAACTGAAAGGGGATCTTTATAGGTCCGTCAATAGTGACAAATGTCTTCAACATTTGAGACAGGTGGTTGAATAAATGTTCCAGGCACCTTACATGTGTGACACTGGTCCGTGTCTTCGACGTGGTCAAAGTCTTCTGACTTTGTCTTCTTTTTTTATTTATGTGTTCCCTTCTTATTATTTTGGAGAAATTTCTTTCTTCAAATTATGCTTCCGATCTCTTGTGGTAGTCGACTTTTTATTCTTCCGATGATTCGGAAGTTTCAACTTTTGATTTTGCGTTTAAAGCAATCCTAATTCCCTGGAACAGTTGACAAGAAGAATTTCATGATAGGGTTCCTCGAATGGATCCCGTGATTCTCCTGCAAAATCCCGTGATCCTGTGAATAAGAAGACTTATTTTCGTCGTCCTTGGAAGAGGTCTCCATTGGGCACTCCATTCCTGTTAGATTTCTTTTAAGGTCTTTCTGGACTTTATTGAGATATTCTCCAATCATTTGCTCTTTATAGATGATGACTCTTTAAATTTTCTTATGATCCTTTGTGATAATTGCTCGAAGGGGCTAGGAGTTTGATTTTCTTCTTTTTCCACAAGTATCCTATATTCTTGAAGCTTTTCCTTCATTTCATCTAGTTCTTCTTAACAAAATTTTTTCTTTTTGGTTTTGGGTTTATTTTCATTAATTTGGTCCAAAATTTTGAACAAGATTTCCTTTTAATACAAGGAATTTTTAGTACGGTCATTCCTACTAAAGGTAACCATTTCCATATCCATGGAGTGAAAATTCCACAACGAAGAAAAATGAGGCCATTCCCTATATCCATTTTTGTAGTCTTTCCGCCTGAATAGTATTTGGCGAATAGTTGATCCATTTGGTATAATAACCCTGAAAAAAATTTCAGGGAGTATAGAATTTGGAGAACCATAATTTAACCACCCTAGAAATACCCAGTTTGGTACTTCTTGTTGGAAAACTAATGGACAAATTTTAAAAAACCATGTGTATTTTCTCTTATAATTTTCATCGAGAAAAGCTTAGTTGAATGCTTCAACATAGTCCCAATAATTGAAATTTATCGGGGTTTTTGACTCTGGGTGAATGTATTCTTTTTCACCTAATCAGTAGCGACCTTCTTCTGCTCTTTCTTAAATATAAGGAATTGTTGGAAAAGCACATTCTCTTCTTCAGGGATCTTATTATATTTCCAATTCCAGAGATTTTTTCTTTGATAAGTGATCTATTACCTTCGCAGAACCTCCTCTTTGATTAGGGGAGTTCAAAGGCCCTTCCCCTTAATATGAATGAGAAAAAAAATAGAAAGAAAGAAAGAATAGCCAAAAATAATCTACTCCGCTGGTTTAGGTCACTTAGTAACTGGGTAACTTCATCACAAATGTTGTTATTCATATAAAACGGTGACCGGAGCTATGAGTAGGCGAAGCACTTTAGGTGAAACATGTTTTGATTGAGTAACCGGGTGCCCTCACCACAAGTGTTGTCATTCGCATCAAAAGGCCAAAATACAACTTTTTTGGTTGAGTAACCGGGTGCCTTCACCACAAGTGTTGTCATTCACGTCAAAAGACCGAAATACGGCCTAAAGAATGCAGTCACGGGCAAAAACAGAGAAGAAAAAAAGAAAATCGAAGCCATGACAGAACAAAAGGGGAAGAAAAAAGAAAAAAAGAACATTAGTGGCCAAAGAAAAGAAAGGAAAGCAAATCGTCCCAACTTAGGTAATAAGGAGATAAAGGGTATCATGTTAGCAACGAGAATGATAATATTTAGAAACCTATAGATTTTGTGGAAGCTTGATAGTTCTACTCTCTACTTGGCAAAACAAAGTGTTGTGATGTGATTGGCCTCTTACCCTCGTTATGATAAGTTAGCATTTGCATAACGTATTGCAACATTTGTGTTTGAGATTCTGTGCACATAGGTTACTTTTGTTATTACGAATTACTGGCACAATGTGATTTTTTCATTGTCTAAGTCGTTGGACATTCCTAAATCTGAGACTTTTGCTTGAGGACAAAGTGTAAGCTTGGGGGAGTTTGATAAGCTTAGTTTTTACGTATTTATAATAGGAAAATATTTGTATATCGTTTTTTCTGGGAGGAATAACAACAGTCCTTTCTTTCTATTTGTGGTTTATTAAAAATTGTCACATTTCTTGGTGGCTATCTGAAAATTTATCTGTATGAAAATATGTATTTTAGACATGCATTGTCTTATCTGACTACTATTTTTGGTTGGGAGGTGATGGGTTTCTGGCCTTGATATTATTTTACAAGTATAACTGACAAAATAATTATTCCAACAATGATTAAATGCTATATTATTATAGTTCTCTATGATTTATGAATTCTTCCTTTTAGATTGCCTTCTCAGCAGGGTGCAAGTTTCTTTATATAGCGGTGATGCTTCTTACATGGATTCTTCTCCCTCCCTCCGTGATGTAGTCATATTCTTGTCATTCTCTGATTTTCTATTGTAGGTGGGATTTCTTGTTCATTTTGAAGTTTTTATTTAATTATATATATATATATATGATGTTTTTAACATTCGGGAATTAACATTCTTCATTGACCACATGAGTTAGACTTGTAAGAGCAAGCATCTTAGCTTTGGTCACGCAATCTAATCTCTATTATGTGTTTCTTTCAGTAGAAAAATTGCAGTAATTTTTTCTTCAGAAAACTGCTCCGTCTGCATTAATTGCAAAAAACCGCAACTATTTTTTTTTTGGCTGAAAATTGATGTTGTTTCTTCTGCTTTAAATGAAGCAAAATAGCGATGTTTTAATGCAGAAAAATGCATGTAACTATTTTCTTGAAATTGGTATTATAATTATGACCTGATTAGTTAGTATCTTTGTTCTTGAAACTCAATTGCTTCAGCACTTGGTTTGTGTAAGTCTTTTCCCTTTGTACTTTTTATTTAATTCTCTGGTGGTGCTAGTTATTCTTTTGAGGGGATGGGTGTGTTGGTCTCTAGTGAACCAGATGCCATAGCTATTTGTTAGCCTGCGTTAGTTCCTCTAAGTTATTGCATCTGATGAAGTTGGTTTGTGCTAGTTGTGTGTTGCTACTTTTTCGGTTGTGGGTGTGGACCCTCAGTACACAGTTTCAGGTGAGTTTTCTTTTGTTAGTTCATTCTTGTTGTCGGACTGATGTTCAGCTCCCCAGTATTTCTTGTATTCTGTGTAATCTTGATTGGTCCACTCATAAATTTAGACATAAAATGAGGTGAGATATAATCAATGAATAATGCAACAAAAATATGAATTAACTATGCTTATAGATCAAAGTGATTCACTGTGCAATATTCAATTACATGTTTCATAAACAAAAATATGAGTTACAGATCACTGAATATTTCTTGTAATTTCTGTGGATTTTCATGATCAAAGTGACCATATGATCAAAATTGTGCATTAATATTTGTGGTGAAGTGTGAACGCAACTCTGTTATTTCCTGTTTTCATCAGGAAAATTGCAGTAATTGTTTCTGTAGAAAACAACTCTGTTTTTTCTGCATTACTGCAAGAAAGCAACAACTATTTTTCTGCTAAAAATGGCTGTTGTTTGTCTACTTTAAATGTAGAAAAAATAGCGTTCTTTTTTTAAAGCATCCTAGGGTTGCTATTCATTTTATTATCAACCATAAATATCAATGTCGAATGCATGATCTAATAGTTTAATCTTATTATGTGACACTAGGCACTGCACACTGCACTCATATTCTTGTCATTCACTTATTCAATGTGCAATAGTCTATCACAAATTTCATAAACAAAAATACGATGTCGTTCTTGAAATTGGCTTATAATCATGGACTGATAATTACTATCTTTGTTCTTGAAACTCTATTGATTCACCATTTAGTTTGTCTAATTATGTTAGTTTTGAAGTTTGTATTTGATTCTATATTATGATGATTAACATTCTTCAGTAGCCACATGAGTTAGATTTGTAAGAGTAAGCATGTAAGCTTTGGTCGTACAATCTAATCTCTGTTATGTGTTTGATTTCAGCAGGAAAATTGTAGTCATTTTTTCTGGAGAAAATTGCTGAAAAACAACAGCTATTTTTTTGCTGAAAATCGTTGTTGTTTTTTCTGCTTTAAATGTAGAAAAAGTGTTGTTTTAATGCAGAAAAATGCATAAAATTATGTTGTTCTTGAAATTGGCATTATAATTATGGCCTCGTAAGTTATTATCGTTGTTCTTGAAACTCTATTGCTTCACCACTTAGTTTGTATAATTATCCTCATTTTTTAGTTTTTATTTAATTCTATTTATGATATTTTTATTATTCGTGAATTAACATGCTTCAGTGAAAACATAAATTAGATTTTAAGGGCAAGCATCTTAGCTTTGGACCCATTGGTTTGTGTAATCTTGATTGTGGGAACCCTTAGTACACCGAGTTTTGGATAAGTTTTCTTTCCTCAGTTATCATTCTTGTTGTCGGGTTGATGCTCAGCTCCCGATTTTTGTTGGATTCTATAACACGGCAAAGTCTTAATCAGAAAATAGAACAGGAAAACACCATATAACCCAATAGACTACAAGGAAAGTATAGAACTCAACAGAGAGAAATGCCCCCCGATGATAAAATGATGAGACATTTAATCAATGGATACTAAAACAAAATTTGAAACATTTATGTAGGTATTTAATATTATTTTGTGCCATCATGCACTCCACCCATATTCTTGCCATTCACCGATTCATTGTGAATATTGTATTACAAATAGATTACTTAATATTTCTAGTAATTTTTGTAAATTTCTATGATCAAAGTGACCATATGATAAGTACTGCGGTAACTGCGCATTAATATTTGTGTTGAAGTGTGAAAACCTTTGTTGTTTTCAGCAGGAAAGTTGAAGTCATTTATTCTGCTGAAAAACAGCTGCTATTTTCTGCTGAAAAGGGCTATTTTTTGCTTTAAATGCAGAAATGCAGTGTTGTTTTAATGCAGAAAAATGCATAAATTATGTTCTTGAAATTGGTATTATAGTTATGGCTGGATTAGTTAATATCTCCACTTAATTTGCATAATAATTGAGTGCCTTGTAGTTTTTGTTTAATTCTATTTATGATGTTTTTAACATTTGGGAAATAACATTCTTGATTTTTTAAGGGCAAGCATCTCAGCTTTGGACCAATGCCTTTGACTAATTTATAGCAAGTTTTCATTCCTCATTTATCATTCTTGTTTTCTTGTTGGCAGACTGATGCTCAGTTCCCCAGTTTATGTATTTATTAAAATCTTATTATGTACTCATATTCTTGTTATTCACTTATACACTCTGCATTCATTGATTTTCTGTAGTGGGTGAGAATTTTCTTTCCTTAGCTCCCCAAGCGTTATTTTAATGTGGAAAAATATGTATAAAATTATGTTGTTCTTGAAATTGGTATATAGTTATCACTTGATTGTCTTTGTTCTTGAAGCTCTATTGACTTACCACTTAGTTTGAATAATTATATTGGCTTGATAGTTTTTATTCAAGTCTATGATGTTTTTAACATTAGAGAACAACATGAATTAGATTTTTAAGGGCAAGCGTCTTATCTTTGGACCTGTAGGTATAGCATTTCATTCTCTCTAGTGAACCAGATGTCGAAGCTGTTTGTAAGCGTGCATTAGTTTCAATAAGTTACTGTAGCTGATTAGTTTTTGTGCTAGTTGAATGCTATTACTTTATCTGTCAGACCAGCACATGACCGTATGTCAGGGGGCATGCTTTGATGCTTTATATTTTAAAGCACTATTTTATATAATTGTTTTAATTTATAAAAATATTGTTTTGATATATTTATATTAAAGAAAATAAATAATATTGTATGCATATATTAAAGTCATTGATATGTGTGCATATATAATCATATTGATCTATGTCATATGAAGGTGTAAAATACAAGAAATAGATTGTTTTTTTATGTTTTTTATGTTCCAGATGGTAAAAGTCATTGATATTTTTTTTATGTGCATGTTCCAGATCGTTTAATTTATTAGTTCTTTATACCACTATTTTTTGTAACTATTTTAATTTAGAAAATATTATTTTGATATATTATATTCATAAATAGATATGCATTTCGAACTATGTAAAAGCATTAATTATTTAAAATAGATTGTATGCAGTGTGTATGAAAATATCTAATTATTTAAAATAGATTGTTTGCAGTGTGTATGAAAATATTTAATAATTTAAAAGTTCTAGCATTTGAAACTGTAAACAATGTATACGTGTATCATTATTTTATGGCATATGAATATGTAAAATACAGATATGGTTTTTATATGTGCATGTTCCAGATCGTTTAAATTATTAGTTTTTTATACCATTTTGTATAAGTATTTTAATTTATAAAAGTATTATTTTGATATATTATATTTATAAACAGATATGTGGGCATATTTATAAAGAAATATTAATAATAGGGTAAATATATTTTGTCCATTCGAACAATGCTTATTTTATATTTAATATAGTATATTTTTTTTTGTATTAAAAATATTAAATGCATATATACTAATAATATTTATTTAAGTTATATAAATATGATATATAAAAATTACCAGAGATATTACAGAACATAAATGGTATTGGAAGTTTTTATAAATTAAAATAAACTTTATTTGCATGTGTGATACTTAATAAATTAGTTATACACACTAATTAGGGATGGCAACGGGGCGGGTCTGGTACGAGTCCGCCAGGACCCGAGACCAACCCCGGTTAAATTTTTTAGGCCCCATACCCCGCCCCGCCCCGCCAAGATCAAACCCCGACCCCGCCCCGCCCCATCCCGCCACCCCGGCCCCGTCTTGACCCGTCCCGCCCCAACCCGCCACAAATTTATTAATATTTTTTGTGCTCCTTTTTTCATTTTCCTAAAAATATATTATATTTTTTAATATTAAATATTATTATATTAATTATCAAAATATTAAATATATAATATAATATTTTAATTTATTGTTATAAATATAAACTACTAATTAGTTTAGTAGTAATATAATTAATAAAATATACTAAAAAATTTAAAAAAAATCATATTGAACAATTTAATATTGTAGAAAATATCCATTTTTTGGAATAATGCAATTGAAATACATAAAAATATTTATAGTTGAGATTGGTATATGTTCACAATATGCAATAAATTTGTATATTTATAAATGTAAGTATTACATTGATGTAACTATCATCTTATATTGTTAAACAACATGGGTTAATCGGACCGTTAAAATTCAGATCAAAAACCGTTAGATATGATCAAACTTACAGAAAAATACATTTGATAAAGTTTTAGACTTATTGGGTATACGGATGTTGAGATATCGTACTCGAAACAAAAGAGGAATCATTTAAGACGGTGTATCGTTAAATCAGATCATGTGATTTTAAATCGTACCGTCTAATATGATCTAGTGGACACAGACTTGTATGTATTAAAATTTGGTATGAATCGGGTGGCTGAATTTTAAGATATCGTAATTGTTAATTAAACTTTTTGATCTCATTATGAATTGTATAAGACAAATAATATGTTTATCTAAATTATTAATCTTCTCTTCAAGTAATATCATTTTACGATTTACAATGAATTATATTATACAAAGAATACATTAAACTAATATTTTATTTTTTAATAAATAATATCAATTTAGATTTAAATAACTTAATATAGAGTATATAGTTTACAATTTAAAATTTCAAATAATCATTAAATTTCTTATCAACTATTTTTTTTTATTTCTTATATAGAGTTGGGTACATGCAAAACTTATTTAGGATTTATATATAATACTATAAGTTTTTATTTATAATATGTAATAAAAAAGAGGCGGGGTTGGGGTCGGGGCGGAGCCGGGACGGGGCCGGGCCGGGTCGTGTCCGGGGCGGGGCCAATGGGGCGAGGTCGGGGCGGGTTTTGTACAGGACTCGTACCCTGCCTCGGACCCGGCCGGGGCAAGTTTTTTATGCCCCAAACCCACCCCGGTCCCGATAAATTGGATTCCAAACCCGCTCCATATGGGATGGGTTTTCCTGGGTCTAGGTTGAAATTGCCATATCTAACACTAATAGCACTGTCTCATATAGTTTTTTTAAATTTATAGAAGTATTATATATTTGTATATAAATGTGAAATATGTATGATATATAAAAAATGCAAGAAATATTAGAGATGATATTGAAAGTTTTTAAAACTAAATTTATGTGCATGTTTTAATAAAGTATATTTTACTTTGTATGAAACATATTGAAAAAATACAAGAGATATTATAAAAATAAATGATATTGGAAGTTTAGGCAAAATTTACTTAATTTAGTGTAATTATTTCATTTCAATATATAAGGGTAAAAAGATCATTACATAAAAACTAATAATAAAAATAAATAAAAAATATTAATTGGGTATAAAAGTGATATTCATGGTGAAACTCGAGTACCAATTAGTCATTTGTGTTTTCAAAATGACATTAATAACAAAAGTAGTTATCAAAATGAATTTTACTCTACAGATATTTGAGCCCACCAAATATAAAAATCTATGCTAAACCTTTTTGACTCCTAAAATTAATAAATTCGATTAATGTTTGAAGGTGATGCTGCTACATATAAGTATATTCAAATAATATAATTATGTTTTATACAAAAGTAATTATATTTCCCCATAGTTCAAGATAAATGACAGATAATTATTAATATGATGTCATTAATCATTTATAAAAATTTAGTTGACGCCACTACAAGAATATTAATCTTTATCAAGGATAATTACCATACCTGAAAGTGAAAAATTATAGTAAACATACATTAAGTAAATGCATTTTTATTAAACAAAGCACTAACATTATTATTAATAATCTATTTATGCAATTTGTCTTTTGGTATATGCTTGAGATTAATGATTATTAGTAACTTTGTTTCTATAAAAATCAGTTTACTTGAATTTCAAAAAGACCTTGAATAAATTTACAATGACTACATAAATATTGCAACATAAAACAAAATAAGAAGAGTAATAAATAATTATCTTTCTATCTTTTTTTTTTCGAGTTAATAATTCCTTTGATACGAAATATCATTAATATAAATATCAATTACAGTTTAGTATATATCCAATAATATGAAATATTATCTGAACTGATTATTAGTTATAGTTTATGATAATATAGAAATGATGTTTGATATGCAGCCATAATATTTGATATATGATATTTCGTATAAGATACTATATTTCATATGAATATATTATTTGATACATAATAAACTATAAATATCTTAATATTATGTATTGATATAGGAGAGATAAATAAATTGGAGGAGAGTAAGTTTGAGAACTTTTTTATGCTTCGTTATTAATAAGTATGAACTTAGTCGAAAAAACGCCACACAAAAGCCCAAACAATGCAATACTCAGCAAAATCGGGAAGCAATGGCAACACAGACTTCATTCATACCCATAATTTAATGGAACGACCCAAAAGTTCTCCTTTCCATATTCATTCATTTTCCCCGTATATTTATCATTGACTTAAAATACTCTTTTTTTTATGTTAGAACTGTACTATCTCCGTTTCCATGGATAATTCAACAGTAGAAATTTAGCCTTTCACTAGGCTAAGAGCAAAATTAAAAAGAATATAAATACGGTAAATAAATACAATAATTTAAAGAAAAACTTACAAAAATGGTAAGTTTGCACCCGCGTACAAAATAAAGGTTTTATCTACTATGAGAGGAAAGGAAGATATACAAGTACAAGTATTTCCGGAGGCTCCCTTCTCATGAACTGAAAGGGGATCTTTATAGGTCCGTCAATAGTGACAGATGTCTTCACATTTGAGATAGGTGGTTGACTAATTTTCCAGGCACCTTGCATGTGTGACACTTGTCCGTGTCTTCTACGTGGTCAAAGTCTTCTGACTTTGTCTTATTTCGGCATTTATGTGCTCCCTTCTTTTATTATATTCAAAAAATTGCTTTCTTCAGATTATGCTTCTGAACTCTTGTGGTAGTCGACTTTTTGTTCTTCCGATGATTCGGAAGTTTCAACTTTTGATTTTGCTTTTAAAGTAGTCCTAATTCCCTGGAACGGTTGACAAGAAGGATTTCATGATTGGGTTCCTCGAATGGATCCTGTGATTCTCCTGCCAAATCCCGTGATCCTGTGATTAAGAAGACTTATTTTCGTCGTCCTTGGAAGAGGTCTCCATTGGGCACTCCATTCCTGTTAGATTTTTTTTAAGGTCTTTTCTGGACTTGATTGAGATATTCTCCAATCATTTGCTCTTTAGAGATGATGCCTCTTTAAATTTGCTTTTGATCCTTTGTGATAATTGCTCGAAGGGGTTAGGAGTCTGATTTTCTTCTTTTTCCACAAGTATCCTATATTCTTGAAGCTTTTCCTCCATTTCATCTAGTTCTTCTTGATAAAAATATTGTTTTTTTGTTTTTGGTTTTATTTTCATTAATTTGGTCCACAATTTTGAACAAGATTTTCTTTTAATACAAGGAATTTTTAGTAGGGTCATTCCTACTTCCGGTAACCATTTCCATATCCATGGCGTGAAAATTCCACAAAGAAGAAAAATGAGGCCATTCCCTATATCCATTTTTGTGATCTTTCCGCCTGAATAATTTTTGGCGAATAGTTGATCCATTCGGTATAATAACCCTAAAAATTTTCATGGAGTATAGAAATTGGAGGATCATAATTTAACCACCATTAAAATATCCAATTTGGTACTTCTTGTTGGAAAACTAATGGACAAATTTTTAAAAAACCATGTGAGTTTTCTCTTATAATTTTCATAGAGAAAAGCTTAGTTGAATGCTTCAACATAGTCCCAATAATTGCATTTTATCGGGGTTTTTGATTCTGAGTGAATGTATTCTTTTTCACCTAATGGGTTAATTCCCCATTCAACAACAGTGATGAACTCTTTTATTGCTGCTTTCGAGTAATTACACTTCTTTCCATTGTTGGAATAAGTGTGGGTAATTTCAACACTTTGCATGACCTTAAGAATGCACTCATAATGGGCTCTTAGCTTATATGACCCTATTATAAATGTTGTCACATCCAGGTATCTTTTCATTAGTTACCATGGGTCTTTCTCCCATCTTAAATCATCATTTTCCAGGAGTATGATTACTTCCTGATGTTCACTAAATTTAAAATTCGCTAAATCGTCTTTTTCTTCAAGTACCTTGGCATAAGATACTCAAAAAGATGATACCTCATCGGTAGTGACCTTCTTATGCTCTTTCTTAGATATAAGGAATTATTGGAAAAGCCCATTCTCTTCTTCAGATATCTTATTATATTTCTCAATTCCAGAGATGTTTTCTTTGATAAGTGATCTATTACCTTGGCGTATAATTTCACTTGGTCTAAATCTACCCCCTCTTTGATTAGAGGAGTTTCTGCCTCTTCCTCCTTGAGAAAGCATTCCTGCAATAAAAAGATTATCCATTGACAATATAATAATGTATTATATGTATATATTACTCAATGACTATCCTATGTATTACTCAAAAAAATATATATTTTGGAAAATATAATATTTTTTGTATAATTATTAGTTTTTATGTGAAAAAATTAACCATTATAAACATAGTCGCGTAATGATTATCAACTAGGGAATTAAAAGAATTCAATATATGGTGACACGTAGGCAAAGTTAAGTTTTTGGCATTTAGCAAAGTTAAAATATATGGCATTTATCAAAGTTAAGCTTGTGTAACCAATTTATTTATGACATAAAAAGATAAGTCAATTTGATCATATTTTAACTACTTTTGTTCAAAATTATTCAAGAGATAAGAAGTTTGGATAGTTATAAATAGTGGGTCTGCAAAAGCAGCACAAAGTAAATCACAAGGTTGTGAAAATCCTACACTAGCATGGAGAATTCTCTTTCCACATTCACATTTCTCTCTATACTTATATATTTAATTGGTGGAAGTGACAATTTTCAAAATTTGATAGAGTTTTTTTTTAAAAAAAAAAAATTCGGTTGAAACCAATATCTACATGATTGTATCTTATATCAGTGGTAATGCCAATGGTTTATGATTCATTGATAAGTTCAGTGTATATCTTGGCTTTATATGTCTCAATTAATAGTTATTCTCTAATTTATATTTTTCCTGGAGTTATAACTTTATTAATTTGCTTTATAATGTATTCTTCTTTACTTTAAAAATAAATTTAATTGGCTTAAACAATTTATCATGATTTTATTCCAATCATTTATTAATTGCATAAGAACATATACACTAGGTTTATCAATTTATGTCGATGCCAAAAGAACATATTTTTATTATTATAGTCTCAAATTAAATTACTTAATGGAATGAGTAACTATATAAAAATAATTGTAGTTAAAAGCAAACAAATCTAGCTTTTATTAAAATGTAGTTTTGATGAAAAAGTGGCGTTTACACTAGTAACGAGTTTTTGGAGTATTTAATCGCGGGGGAAAACGGTCACTTAAAGCAAAACTTTCCAATAATTAATTCGTAAATGACACAAAGATATGTCTAATTAAGTAAATTTTTGTTAGCAATATTTAATAAATAATTAGTTTAAAATCATTTCACATCATAAATTTAAAAATAAAAAAATCAAAGACATAATCAATCCTAACATATACATAAATAATATGGCAAATAGACAAAAAAAACCTATAAATCAATTTTTTCTAATATTGAATGATTTATATATTCTATTGACTTTTGCATTAATTTTATTGGTTTGACTAATTCAATTTATTTTAATATTAAATTTTTTATGTATTTTTATTTTACTTTCACATTAACTTATTTCAATCATAATCAATAAACATATTCAATTAGTAAATATGAAATGCAAATTTTAATTTTAATGACTAGATTTTTCATTTAGTGATATATTCATATCTAAAAATATGTTTTGCACATATGATACTTTCCGGTACTATATAAACTAGCCGTCGTGGCACGTCGTCCCCGTGTGCGTATAAAATAATATTGCACGCTTTAAAGTTATTGTAAATAAGAAAATATACATACTAATAAATACAGTACATTTAAAAAAAAAAGAAAGAAAGAAAGAAAGAGAGAAAGAAAGAAATAAAGAAAAGAAATAATAACTAATTTAGGGGTATTATCAGTATAACCAAAAAATTGGTGTTGCGGTGTAAGTAACCACCATTTATTAGTGAAAACAGGGTTTGCTTTATATAATAGTATAGAGGTATGAATCTGGTGTGGCAAAAAATGAGTGAGCCCAAAGATTAAAAGGCCTCATTCGCGAAAGCCCAGCTCAGAGGAAAACATGGGAGCCAAAGAAACTTTAAAGACCCTCGGTGGGCAGGCCCTCGAATGTTTAGGTCCTTTGACATCCCCTAGCCCAGAAGAGTGAAAGCCCAAGATCATGAGCACTGCCATTGAGGTTGTCTCGGTCCTAGTCACCCACTGACGTAGGCAGGCACGCGGATTCTGAGATGGACGCAAGTGGAACTCTTCCACACTTATCCAAGATTCTCTAACAAGTCGAATTTCGAGAGGACTTATCTATACAAAGACCTAAAAACCCTCTCTTAATCATCTCTTTGAGTTCTTGGGGGTTAGGACTCCTCATGTGACGAGGACTCTGCTACTACAGTCTACACCAATAAATATTGGTTCTTTCCTCTTGAAGAGGTAATATGTTTTACTCACACACATCTTACTACAAGGGCGCTTTAGAATTCAATTATTTTCTCGACATTACTCTACATTTTGTTGCTTATATCTTTCGAAAATTATTTACTGACTTGAACGTCAAAATGCTAATGTATTTTTTGCAGGTCCTCTTTCCCGATTTTCAAGCGTTGAAGACCCGTTTGCTCAAGCCTGTAGCTTTCTTCGGACAAGCTATTTTCAGCTTACATCATAATCCATGACAAAATTTTCTTTCATTTTGTTTTTACTTTTACTATATTAACCCTAGGGTATTATTATTATCAAGCCTAAAAATGTAAATTAATAGTATTTGTACCTCATTTCATTTCACTGGTTCATTAATAGAAAAAATATATAAAGTTAATAACTTACATGTAAGTATATTACAAATTAATATCTTTACTATTAATAATTAATTGAATTTTTCAATAGAAAGTAACTAAAAAGTAGAGTTGTGAACAATAATTTTAAACATATACGGAACTAAAAAATAAAATATACGACAAGAAATAACAAGAAATTCTCTTAAATAAAAGTATATAAAGATTGTTGTTAAAAAAATGATAGAAAGATCACTTTTGTTTATTTTTCACAATATCATGGACGTAAAATAATAAGAAATACAATTATATTGACTGAAGTTAAAAGTTGAAAAATAGTGTAGATAATATCAGAATAAATAATTAAAATTTAAAAGAGGTGAAATAGGTTAAATAAAATATCATAAAATAGATGAAATCGAATCTTAAAAAGAAAAGAAAAATTGTGTGTATTTCTATCGTGGTCTGACTATCAAAATATATAGCAATAGGTGGAAGAGGCTGGCTTACAATGGGAAGTTTTAGTAACAACCCATACAACCATTCTACCTCGGTTCCAGTCGTATCCAACGCACATAACTCGGCTTCAAAAGTAAACCGGGATATCAAAGTCTGTTTTGCACACTTCCAGGAGTCTGCGACCCCACCTAAGGTAAATACATATCCTGAACACCCATTAGTTCCGGAGTTTTTGGCTATTCAGCTAGCATCACTGTAACCCTCCAAAACAGCAGGGAATCTGCCATAATGAATGGCCAGTGACACTGTGCCTTAAGGTACTTTAATACCATATCCAAAGCTCCCCATGGGTTTTGTCTGGACAACTAATGTATCTAGCCAGCTTCGAGACTGAAAATGAAATATCTGGTCTCGTGCCATTTGCCAGATACTGCAAACTCCTAATAATTTGAGAATACCTTTGTTTTGCAACAGGTACACCACTTTCATTTTTTAATAAAGCCACAGAAGGATCATATAGTGTCTTAGCAATTCCACTATTCTGATAGCCAAATTTCACAATTATCTTCTCAACATAGTGAGATTGAGAAATAGCTATCCAATCAGTTGAAAGAATCAACTTGATGTCAAGAATTACATTAGCCTCACCCATATCCTTCATTTCAAACTTATTTTTCAAAAATGACTTGGTTTCGGTTATTATGTCTAAAGAAGATGCTATCAGAATATCGTATACAGACAGGCATAAAATGATAATTTTATCTCCTTTAAGTTTACAGTAAATGCATTTGTCATCCTCATTCACGGTGAAGCCAAACAAAAGAATAATTTTATCAAACTTTTTCATGCCACTATTTGGGTGCTTGTTTAAGTCCATAAAGAGACTTAACAAGTTTACAAACTTTGTTCTTGTTACCATGAGCTACAAATCCCTCGGGTTGGTCCGTGTATATCTCTTCCTCTAGTTCATCATACAAGAAGGTTGTTTTCACATCCATCTGGTGAACCGGAAGATTATACACTGAAGCCAGTGCTATAAGCACTCGGATTGTAGTCAATCGAGCTACCGGAGAATAGGTATCAAAATAGTCTATTCCCTCCTTTTGTTTAACGCCCTTAGCCACCAATCTAGCCTTAAATTTATCAATGGTCCCATCAGGTTTCAGTTTCTTCTTAAAGATCCACTTACACCTAATTTTAGTACACCGCAGAGGGAGATCGACTAGCACCCATGTCCCCTTGGAGACAATGGGGTCCATCTCGCTTTCACAGCTTCCTTCCAATGCTTGACTTCAGAAGAATCCATAGCATCTTTGAAGGTTACAAGCTCGTCCTCGATATTGTAAGTGACAAAGTCACTTCAAAAATCATTGACGATCCTAGCTCTCTTACTTCGTCTAAGTTCATCTAACTCTTCATGAGTCAACTAGTACTACTAGGATTAACCCATACATTTGTCATCTTTTCTACATGTTCAAGAATATAAATGGGGCAAGTGAATCATCAAGTGAAACACTTGGAGGTATTCCCGTTTTCATGGGAAATACATCTTCCAGGAAAGTAGCATCACGAAATTCAACTATTGTGTTGACCTGAATACCTGGAATTTTTGATTTAATAACCAGAAATCTCAGTGCATAACTTGTCTCCACATAGCCCAAGAACACAACATTAACAGTCTTAGGGCCCAATTTCTTTCTCTTGTGTTCTGGGACCAGCACTTTTGCTAGGCACCCCCACACTCGAAAGTATTTGAGATTCGGCTTACTCCCTTTCCATAATTCAAAAGGATTACCCATATTATGTTTCAGAGGGACTCTATTCAGAATATGGCAAGCCGTATTCAAACCCTCTCCCCACAAATACTTAGGTAACCCAAAGGTTAATAAAAGATTGTTAATCATGTATTTAAAGGTTTTATTCTTTCGTTCAACTATTCCATTAGACGAAGGAGAATATGGAGGAGTCTCTTCGTGAATTATGCCACAACTTTGGCAATATTCACGAAATGCACTCAACTCATATTCTCCTCCTCTATCAGACCTTAATTGTTTATGTTTCTTACCAGTTTGGGTTTCTGTTTCATTTTTAAACAAAACAAATTTATCTAATGTTTCATCTTTATTACGCATGAAAAAGACATAACAGTATCTACTGCAATCATCTATAAAGGTTATAAAATATCGCTTATGTAGTCAAAATCTCGTTAAACTCACAAATATCAATGTGAACTAAATCAAGTATTTTCGAATCCTTTTCAACTGATTGATAGGGTTTCCTAACTTGTTTAGCTTCTACACAAATATCGCATTTGTGATCTCGTTCAATTTCATGACTAGGTATTAAATCAAGATTCATCATTCGTTTGATTGAATCCTAATCTACTATGCCACAGAGAAGTAGATTCGACATTCAAAAACAATAGAATCAGAAACAACAATTTGTATTGCTTTCACTTTCTTTTTCCCGATTATTAAATTAGCCTTTGGCTGATGCTCAACAGGCATCTTGTGGGTCTGATTCCTGCGCTCTTTCTCTATGCTAATCGTGACCATAAGATCATCCAAAGATATTCTCCCTTTCTGATGCTTGAGTGTCATACCAAAATTTTTCCAAGACTTAGGAAATTTATCCACTATGGCCATGACCAGAACTTATCAGGAAGCTTCATCTCAGCATCAGACAGAGAATGCTCAAGATTGATAATCTCATGCGTCTGTTCAGTTACAGACCTTTCCTCGACCATCTGATACCTCATGAACTTGGAAACAGAATACTTTTCGAGCCCTTGCTCTTCAGTATTATATTTCCTGTCCAACAAATCCCACAACGATTTTCAGTGTAAGAATCGAAATAATAGACATCGAAGAGCGTATTTGACATTGCTGACAAAATAGCTCCTCGGCCTATTTGATCACGCTTAGTCCACTGCACAATCTCAGTTGTCTTAGGATCGGTTTCAGTTGGTTCAGGGCTAGTCACCTGAATAACCGGTAAAAGTCCCTTCATCGTCAGCCATATTTTCATTAGTTGTTGGCAACGTTTGAAAAACTGGCTTGAAAACTTTTCCGGCATACCGGACAAGTTGACTTTTGGGTCAATAGGAATAGCGACGGAAATTACTTCTGTCATTTTAATGATTAAGAAGCCGAAAGTAAAACCACATTTTAAAAACAAAAATCCGAATTTAAAAATAAAAAACAGCAATTGTTTTCGTTCCAACGAAAAATCCAAATTTTCAAAACCTGTAATTTCTTCAAGATTGTTGGAAAAAGTGTCACAGATAATGGTAGTATTCGATTTGAAAAATCCATCAGATTTTATAAGTAGTTTTGAAATCAAAACACAAGAAAACACGTTGAAACCAACTTATGAAGAAACAGTTAGAAATGCTGTTATACGATAAAAATAAAGACAAACTTACAATGAGAATTGTATCGTAACAATTCTAGGTCCAATAATTTTAACCAAATCGAATCACAGATATAATCTGCTTGCCTTGAAGAAATGATACGTCCCGTTCCAAATGTACACACCGGTACTACGCAACTTCTTCCAGTATAAGACAGTTTCAGTTCTAACGGTATGCACTTTACCGTAGAACATCTCGAAACAACACTCAATAGGAAACTAAAGCTCAAAAGCTCGGAATTTGCAAGCAAGAACTCGAATTTTGAGGATGAAAAACCGAGAGTGAGAGAGGTTTGAGAGCTCTAATTATCAAATAGATTTGAACTTGTGTTTTGTATGTATTGAAGCATGCAAGGACAGCCTTTATATGGGCCGTCAAAGTGCACATTTATTTTGCAGCATTTATCCTCATTCAAGGCTGAAATAATCAGCCTTAAACCTGATTTTAAAACACAATAAAAACCAATGGATTTTTTTTGTCAAAAAAACGGGCAAAAAATTGAAGGAGAAGCCATCAGTTTCCTTCCGTTTTATTAGGCCGCAAAACCTGAATTTAAACCTGAATTTTAAGAGAGGTAAGCACAAGTTTAAATCTAAATTTAAAATGTTTTGCCAAAAAATTAAAAGCAGTTTTCAATTTTAAGAACCAGCTAAAATCCAAATGACTTTTGCTGCAAAAAGATGGATATTGAGACATTTGCCCTAACGCCGGACCGGAGCCGAAGCCGGGCCAGGTGGGCAACGGCGGACCGTGTGTGGGGTAATCCCATGTTCACTCTAGTCTCCATAGCTCTTCAAACACAAATTAAACATTGAACTTAATATAAGGAGTTTAAGTTATCCTTAAACTTTCAATGTGGGACAACTTTGAGTGTAAAAACACTCAACCCCACATACACATTATATTCTTATCAAAGTTTCACACTTTCCCATCATATTCCTATGTGGGACAAGTGTAATCCCTCTATTTCTCTCACTATCTAATCTATAGATTTAATATATAATTGAACCCATATTTTAGAATAATTTGTTGTTACAAATTGACATTAAAATATCAATTACAACAGATACTTCCTAGTACTATATAAATGTATAAATCCATGACAAATTTTTCTTTCATTATTTTTGACTTTGACTATATTAGCCCTAGGATATTATTATTGTTAGGGGATAAGAATGTAAATATAATAATATATATACATCATTTTCATCTTACTGATTCATTAATATCAAATAAACATAAAGTTAGTATTACATGTAAATATATCAAATTAATATAATGATATAATAATTAATAGAATTTTTTAATAGAAAGTAAATATTTTAAATAATAAATTCTATAGGATACTAAAGAATAAAATATATAAAAGAAAATTCTTAGATGAAAGTATATAGAGATTAGAGAAGATCACTTGATATCATGGACGTAAAATAATACAAAATACAATTATAATAACTCAAGTTAAAAGTTGAAATAGTGTAGATAATATCAAAATAAATAGTTAAATTTAAAATCTAAATATAATTAGATACTAAGGGTGAATTCAATTTAGACTATTTTCTTAAAAATAATATAACTAATAATTAGTATACTAGTAAATTTTAATTTTATTATATATTTTCATATCAAGTACGCCGCATATTTCGGGAACCAACTTAGTAATATTTAACAGATATTGAAAATAAAAGAACTAATTTTTATTAAGTTTAACTGAGTATGAAAATTAATTATTGAATAAATCTCTTATTATTTAATCTTTCAAAATCAGTTAATCTTATATTCACATAAAAGATAAGTTTGTAAAAAAGGATAATAAGTTAGACACTAAATCATTTTTGGTACTCTATGTTTCGACCTATGAATTGGTCTCAAAATTTTCTTAAAATCATCAAAATTAATTCTCTCCATCTAAACTACCAGAGAGACGGCTTTTGGAGGAAAAAAAAACTGGCGGTAAAGCCAGTATATAAAGGCCAAAATTAAAGTTGCTAATTTTGAATTTTATTTTGGATTTACCGATATTTTTCCCTCCAAAAACAGTCTCTCCCTTAGTTAGTTGTCAACTAAGAAGGTGACTGATTTTATGAAAATCTGAGAACCAAAATTGATGAGTTCCAAACATGAACTAAAATAAATAGATAATACCAATTAGTTCAAAATAAATAATATTCTGACAAAGTTTAAAATTTATAGTATAATAACACAAAGATATGTCTAATTAAGTAAATTTTTGTTAGCAATATTTTATTATATTTTTTCATTTTCTTTTTTGAGTTTACCAAGAATGACTGTTGGTAATTTGACTAATAAATGTGATTTATGAAGCCACAAGATTGAGACATGAATGTGCTCTAGAGTTATGTGATGTTGCTTTGATTAAATGTGGAGTAGTTGAGGCCTAATTTCATGCATTTTGAATTGCTTTGAAGGAGGGTTAGAATGTCTTTGCTTCTACTAAATCTTGGGAATTCTTGTGAAATCATATTTGTTTGCTAAAACCCTACCTGATTGATCCTCATATGCCTAACACGGGACATTACTGTTTGAAAAATTCAAAGGCCCTTCCCCTTAACATGAATGTGAAAAAAAAAAAAAACCAGAAAGAAAGAAAGAATAGCCAAAAATAATCTACTCCGCTGGTTTAGGTCACTTAGTAACTGGGTAACTTCATCACAAATGTTGTTATTCACGTTAAACGGTGACCAGAGCTATGAGTATGCGAAGCACTTTAGGTGAAACGTGTTTTGGTTGAGTAACCGGGTGCCCTCACCACAAGTGTTGTCATTCGCGTCAAAAGGCCAAAATACGACGTTTTTTGGTTGAGTAACCGGGTGCCTTCACCACAAGTGTTGTCATTCGCGTCAAAAGACCGAAATACGGCCTAAAGAATGCAAGTCACGGGCAAAAACAGAGAAGAAAAAAGGAAAACAAAAGCCGTGACAGAACAAAAGGGGAAGAAAAAAAGAAAAAAAAAAATCATTAGTGGCCAAAGAAAAGAAAGGAAAGCAAAGCGTCCCAACTTAGGTAATAAGGAGATAAAGGGTATCGTGTTAGCTACGAGGATGATAACATTTAGAAACCTTTAGATTTTGTGGAAGCTTGTTAGTTCTACTCTCTACTTGGCGAAACAAAGTGTTGTGATGTGATTGGCCTCTTACCCTCGTTATGATAAGTTAGCATTTGCATAATGTATTGCAGCATTTGTGTTTTGAGATTCTGTGCACATAGGTTACTTTTGTTATTACGAATTACTGGCACAATGTGATTTTTTCATTGTCTAAGTGGTCGGACATTCCTAAATCTGAGACTTTTACTTGAGGACAAGCAAAGGTGTAAGTATGGGGGAGTTTGATAAGCTTAGTTTTTACGTATTTATAATAGGGAAATATTTGTATATCATTTTGTCCGGGAGGAAATAACAACAGTCCTTTCTTTCTATTTGTGGTTTATTAAAAATTGTCACATTTCTTGGTGGCTATCTGAAAATTTATCTGTGTAAAAACCTGTACTTTAGACATGCATTGCCTTATCTGACTACTATTTTTGGTTGGGAGGTGATGGGTTTCTGGCCTTGATATTATTTTACCAGTATAACTGACAAAATAATTATTCCAACAATGATTAAATGCTGTATTATTATAGTTCTCTATGATTTATGAATTATTCCTTTTAGATTGCCTTCTCAGCAGGGTGCAAGTTCATTACATAGCGGTGATGCTTCTTACATGGATTCTTCTCCCTCCCTCCCTCCGTGATGCAGTCATATTCTTGTGATTCACTGATTTTCTATTGTGGGTGGGATTTCTTGTTCATTTTGAAGTTTTTATTTAATTATATATATATATATATGATGTTTTTAACATTCGGGAATTAACATTCTTCATTGACCACATGAGTTAGATTTGTAAGAGCAAGCATCTTAGCTTTGGTCACGCAATCTAATCTCTATTATGTGTTTCTTTCAGCAGGAAAATTGCAGTAATTTTTTCTTCAGAAAACTGCTCCGTCTGCATTAACTGCAAAAACAGCAGCTATTTTTTTTTTTGGCTGAAAATGGCTGCTGTTTTTTCTGCTTTAGATGCAGCAAAATAGCGATGTTTTAATGCAGAAAAATGCATGTAACTATTTTCTTGAAATTGGTATTATAATTATGACCTGATTAGTTAGTATCTTTGTTCTTGAAACTCAATTGCTTTAGCACTTGGTTTGTATAAGTCTGTTCGCTTTGTACTTTTTATTTAATTCTCTGGTAGTGCTAGTTATTCTTTTGAGGGGATAAGTGTGTTGGTCTCTGGTGAACCAGATGCCATAGCTATTTGTTAGCCTGTGTTAGTTCCTCTAAGTTATTGCATCTGATGAAGTTGGTTTGTGCTAGTTGTGTGCTGCTACTTTTTCGGTTGTGGGTGTGGACCCTCAGTACACAGTTTCAGGTGAGTTTTCTTTTATTAGTTCATTCTTGTTGTCGGACTGATGTTCAGCTCCCCAGTATTTCTTGTATTATGTGTAATCTTGATTGGTCCACTCATAAATTTAAACATAAAATGAGGTGAGATATAATCAATGGATAATGCAACAAAAATATGAATTAACTATGCTTACAGATCAAAGTGATTCACTGTGCAATATTCAATTACACGTTTCATAAACAAAAATATGAGTTACAGATCACTGAATATTTCTTGTAATTTTTGTGGATTTTCATGATCGAAGTGACCATATGATCAAAATTGTGCATTAATATTTGTGGTGAAGTGTGAACGCAACTCTGTTATTTCCTGTTTTCATTAGGAAAATTGCAGTAATTGTTTCTGCAGAAAACAACTCTGTTTTTTCTGCTGAAAATGGCTGCTGTTTTTCTACTTTAAATGCAGAAAAAATAGCGTTCTTTTTTTAAAGCATCCTAGGGTTGCTATTCATTTTATTATCAACCATAAATATCAGTATCAAATGCATGATCTAATAGTTTAATCTTATTATGTGACACCAGGCACTGCACCCATATTCTTGTCATTCACTTATTCAATGGGCAATAGTCTATCACAAATTTCATAAACAAAAATACAATGTCGTTCTTGAAATTGGCTTATAATCATGGACTGATAATTACTGCTTCACCATTTGGTTTGTATACTTATGTTAGTTTTGAAGTTTGTATTTGATTCTATATTATGATGTTTTTAACATTTGGGAATTAACATTCTTCAGTGGCCACATGAGTTAGATTTGTAAGAGTAAGCATCTAAGCTTTGGTCGCACAATCCATCTCTGCTATGTGTTGATTTCAGCAGGAAAATTGCAGTCATTTTTTCTGGAGAAAACTGCTCTACTTTCTGCATTAACTGCAGAAAAACAGCAGCTATTTTTTTTGCTGAAAATCGTTGTTGTTTTTTCTGCTTTAAATGTAGAGTTGTTTTAATGCAGAAAAATGCATAAAATTATGTTGTTCTTGAAATTGGCATTATAATTATGGCCTCATAAGTTATTATCGTTGTTCTTGGAACTCTATTGCTTCACCACTTAGTTTGTATAATTATCTTCATTTTTTAGTTTATATTTAATTGTATTTATGGTATTTTTATTATTCGGGAATTAACATGCTTCAGTGAAAACATAAATTAGATTTTAAGGGCAAGCATCTTAGCTTTGGACCCATTGGTTTGTGTAATCTTGATTGTGGGAACCCTCAGTACACCGAGTTTTGGGTAAGTTTTCTTTCCTCAGTTATCATTCTTCTTGTTGGGCTGATGCTCAGCTCTCGATTTTTCTTGGATTCTATAACATTTAGAGATTTACACCAAGTTTTGGGTAAGTTTTCTTTCCTCAGTTATCATTCTTGTTGGGCTGATGCTCAGCTCTCGATTTTTCTTGGATTCTATAACATTTAGAGATAAAATGATGTGACATTTAATCAATGGATACTGCAACAAAATTTGAAACATTTATGTAGTTATTGTAATATTATTTTGTGACATCATGCACACTACTGATTCATTGTGAATATTGTATTACAAATAGAGTACTGAATATTTCTAGTAATTTTTGTAAATTTTCATGTTCAAAGTGACCATATGATAAGTACTGCGGTAACTGCGCATTAATATTTGTGAAAACCTTTGTTGTTTTCAGCAGGAAAATTGAAGTCATTTTTTCTGCAGAAAAAATAGCAGCTATTTTCTGCTGAAAAGGGCTATTTTTTGCTTTAAATGCAGAAATGCAGTTTTGTTTTAATGCAGAAAAATACATAAATTATGTTCTTGAAATTGGTATTATAGTTATGGCCTGATTAGTTAATATCTCCACTTAATTTGCATAATAGTTGAGCGCCTTGTAGTTTTTGTTTAATTCTATTTATGATGTTTATTTTTTTTTAAGGGCAAGCATCTCAGCTTTGGACCCGTGCTTTTAAGCAAGTTTTCGTTCCTCATTTATCATTCTTGTTTTCTTGTTGGCGGACTGATGCTCAGTTCCCCAGTTTATGTATTTATTAAAATCTTATTATGCTCGTATTCTTGTTATTCACTGATTCACTCTGCATTAATTGATTTTCTGTAGTGGGTGGGAATTTTCTTTTCTTAGCTCCCCAAGCGTTATTTTAATGCGGAAAAATATGTTTAAAATTATTATGTTCTTGAAATTGGTATATTGTTATGGCCTGATTATCTTTGTTCTTGAAACTCTATTGCCTTACCACTTAGTTTGAATAATTATATTTGCTTGATAGTTTTTACAACATGAATTAGATTTTTAAGGGCAAGCGTCTTAGCTTTGGACCTGTAGGTATAGCATTTCAGTCTCTAGTGAACCAGATGTCGAAGCTGTTTGTAAGCGTGCATTACTTTATTTTGTCAGACCAGCACATGACCGTATGTCAGGGGGTATGCTTTGATGCTTTATATTTTAAAGCACTATTTTATATAATTGTTTTAATTTATAAAAATATTATTTTGATATATTTATATTTAAAGACAATAAATAATATTGTATGCATATATTAAAGTCATTGATATGTGTGCATATATAATCATATTGATCTATGTCATATGAATGTGTAAAATACAAGAAATAGATTGTTTTTTTATGTGCATGTTCCAGATGGTACAAGTCTTTGATATGTTTTTTATGTGCATGTTCCAGATGCTTTAATTTATTAGTTCTTTATATCACTATTTTGTGCAAGTATTTTAATTTAGAAAATATTATTTTGATATATTATATTCATAAATAGATAAATAGATATGCATTTTGAACTATGTAAAAGCATTAATTATTTAAAATAGACTGTATACAGTGTGTATGAAAATATTTAATTATTTAAAAATAGACTGTTTGCAGTGTGTATGAAAATATTTAATAATTTAAAAGTTCTAGCATTTGAAACTGTAAACCATGTATACGTGTATAATTATTTACGTCATATGAATATGTAAAATACAGATATGGTTTTATATGTGCATGTTCCAGATTGTTTAAATTATTAGTTTTTATACCATTTTGTATAAGTATTTTAATTTATAACAGTATTATTTTGATATATTATATTTATAAATATTAATAATAGGGTAAATTATATTTTGTCCATTCGAACAATGATCGTTTTATATTTAATATAGTATATTTTATTGTGTATTAAAAATACTAAATATAAATATGATACATAAAAAAATACAAGAGATATTGTAGAAAATAAAGGGTATTGGAAGTTTTTATAAATTAAAATAAACTTTATTGGCATATGTGATACTTAATAAATTAGTTATACTTTGACCACGCTATTTTTGTTATCTGTTGTTGCAGGAAAATTGCAGTAATATTTTTTGCTTTAAATGCAGAAAAATAGTAGTGTTATGCAAAAAAATGCATAAAATTATGTTGTTCTTGAAATTGCCATTATAATTATGGCCTGATAAGTTATTATCTTTATTCTTCACATTCTATTGTTTCACCACTTAGATCGTTTGATTATGTTTGTTTTGCAGTTTTTATTTAATTCTATTTATGATGATTTTAACATCCGGGAATTAACATACTTTAGTGACAACATGAATTAGATTTGTAAGGGCCAGTATCTTAGCTTTCGACTAGTTTAAAGCATCCTAGACATAGTATTTTGATCTATCTGGTGAACCAGACGTTGAAGCTGTTTGTAAGCATGTGTTAGTTCGTGTAAGTTATTACGGCTGATTAAGTTTGATTAAGTTAGTTTGTGCTAGTTGTTTACTACTTTTTCTATTGTGGGTGGGAACCCTCAGAACACTGAGTTTTCTTTCCTCAGTTATCAATCTTGTTGTCGTTGTTTTTGTTGTCGGATTGATGCCCAGCTCCCTGGTTTTTTTGCATAAAATGATGCTCTTCAAGTTGGCATTATAATCATGGCCTGATAAGTTATTATCTCTGTTCTTGAAATTCTTTTGCTTATAAGTTATTATCCTTGTTCTTGAAACTCTTTTGCTTCACCTCTTAGTTTGTATGATTATGTTCGTTTTGTAGTTTTTATTTAACTCTACTTAAGATGTTTTTTAATATTTGGGAATTAACATTCTTTAGTGACAACATAAATTAGATTTGTAAGGAGAAGCATCTTATCTGATGTCGAAGCTGTATGTAATTACGCCTGCGTTAGTTTGTGTTGTGCTAGTTGTGTTCTACTTTTTCTGTTGCTGGTGTGAACCCTCACTGCACCAAATTTTGGGTAACTTTTCTTTTCTTAGTTATCATTCTTGTTGTGGGACTGATGCTCAGCTCCCTAGTTTTCCTTGGATTCTATGTACTCTTGATTGTGGGAACCCTACACCAAGCTTTGCGTTCCTCAGTTATCATTTTTGTCGGATTGATGCTTTGCTCCCCTGTTTATATATTTATTTTGATTTTAATTATGTGACATCAGACACAACATCTATATTCCTATATTCATTGATTCACTCTGCAATATTCTATTACAAATTTCATAAAGAAAAATATGAATTACCTCAGCTCCCATGTTTTTGTAGTTATTGTGCACGATAAGCTTATTAGCTTTCGACGCATGGTTTTCCTGTATGTTGTTGCAGTGTTATTGGAGATGATAAAGTTGGTTTGTGCTAGTTGTATGCTTCTACTTTTTATGGGTGGGAACCCTGCTCAGTTATTATTCTTGTTGTCACACAGATTTTCTTGGATTCTATGTAATCTTTGACCACTCATATTAACACTTGTGGGTAAGTGTAAAAAAACTGTGTTATTTGTTGCTTTCAGCAGAAAAATTGCAGCTATTTTTCTGCATTTAAAGCAGAAAGTAGAAAAGCAGCAGCTATTTGTTTGCTGAACATGGCTGCTGTTTTTCTGCTCTATATGCCGAAAAATGCATAAAATTGGCATTATAATTATGATTTTGATATCCTGAATTTCTGTTGCTTCACCACTTAGTTTGTATAATTATGTTTGTTTTGTTGTTTTATCTATTTATGATGGTAACATTCAGGAATTAGATTTGTAAGGGCAAGCATCTTAGTTTTTGACCCTTGACCCTCATTACACCGGGTTTTGGGTAAGTTTTCTTTCCTTTGTTATTATTCTTGTTGTCATATTGATTTGCTTGGATTCTGTTTAATCTTTGATTGGCCCACTCATCAATATTTAGAGATAAAATGATGTGAGAAATAGCCAATAGATACTGCCGAAAAATTTGGAACATATATCTAGTTGTTTTAACCTTTTGTTGATTTTCGCATTGATATTTGTGGTGAAGTGTGAAAACAATTCTGTTATCTCCCGTTTTCAGCAGGCTAATAGCAGTAATTTTTTCTGCAGAAAATAGCTCTTTTTTTTCTGCAATAATTGCAGAAAAACAGCAGCCGTTTTCATGCTGACAACGGCTGCTGTTTTCTGCATGAAAACGGCTGCTGCTTTTCTGCAACAAATGCAGAAAAATAGTGTTGTTTTTTCTGCAGAAAAATGCATAAAATGATGTAAAAAAATTTCATTCCTCAATTATTATTTGACATCTATATTCTTGTCTAATTATGTGATGTTAGGCATTGCACCTATATTTATATTTCTTGTCTAATTATGTGATGTTAGGCATTGCACTTATATTTCTTGTCTAATTATGTGATGTTAGGCATTGCACCTATATTTATATTTCTTATCTAATTATGTGATGTTAGGCATTGCACTTATATTTCTTGTCTAATTATGTGATGCACCTATATTTTCCAGTATTCTATTAATCAGTTATTGCATTAATTCTCAAAAACTATAATTTATTGCAATTTATCATATATATTTGTATGTTTTATATTTATATTTATATGTTATTAATTTTATTGTGTAAATAAAAGTTAGAGCAAATATGACAACATAGACATAAACAATATTAAGCACTTTAATTTATAGAATATTAATTTTACATATTATATTTGTATATTTATAAATTTATTAAAATAAATAATATTTGCATGGTTCATAACAAGTTAACTATATATCATTTTTAACATTAAAATTTGTAAATAAAATAAAGAAGCATGATCTATTTATATCACGTATTTAAATACCTATTTTACTTGGATATACATAATGTTTTCTGTTGTCAATAATTTGTTTATTAAATACAAATAATATTTCAAAGTTTTAAAATATTATATATTATATTTATGTAAAATAGTATTTCAAAAATTATATTTATTCTTTTAATATAAAGTATTAAAGACAATAAACGATATTAAGCACTAGCATAACCAAATTAAAGAGAAGTTTTTTTACGTAAAAATTCAAAAGATCATTTGTAACAATAGATCATTTTTATTTATTTATATAATATGTCAATTAGAAACAAGCATAGTTACTTTAATTTATAGAAGTATTAATTTAATAATATTTGCATGGTTCATAACAAAGTAGATGTACCAAACCAAACGATTATTTGTAAATAAAATAAAGATGATATTTATAGAGTTACTTTAATTTATAAAAAGCATTTATTTATATCACATATGCATTTAGATGGCTATTTTATTTGGATACAATTATGTATATGTATAAATGTTTTTGTACAAGTAATTTATAAAAATGTAAAAAATTAGTTGAGACAATATAAATAAAGCACATAAGTTTATTTATAAATAAAATATATATTGTGGGCATAGTTTAACCTTAGCGGCCTAGAGTGGTCGATACTGTATAAACATTATGTAAATATGATAAGATATATGTAGACAAAGAAAATTCAAAAGATCATTTGTAAAAGTAAATTATTTTTAATTATTTATATAATATGTCAATTAAAAACAAGCATAGTTACTTTAATTTATAGTTTTACTAATTGTACATATTATATTTGTATATTCATATAAAAGCCATGTTTCATAACATTAACCATATATTATTTTTTGAATATTTGTAAATAGAATAAAGATTATTGTCTAATTATGTGATGTTAGGCATTGCACTTATATTTCTTGTCTAATTATGTGATGCACCTATATTTTCCAGTATTCTATTAATCAGTTATTGCATTAATTCTCAAAAACTATAATTTATTTTATATTTATATTTATATGTTATTAATTTTATTGTGTAAATAAAAGTTAGAGCAAATATGACAACATAGACATAAACAATATTAAGCACTTTAATTTATAGAATATTAATTTTACATATTATATTTGTATATTTATAAATTTATTAAAATAAATAATATTTTCATGGTTCATAACAAGTTAACTATATATCATTTTTAACACTAAAATTTGTAAATAAAATAAAGAAGCATGATCTATTTATATCACGTATTTAAAATACCTATTTTACTTGGATATACATAATGTTTTCTGCTGTCAATAATTTGTTTATTAAATACAAATAATATTTCAAAATTTTAAAATATTATATATTATATTTATGTAAAATAATATTTCAAAAATAATATTTATTTATTTCATATAAAGTATTAAAGACAATAAACAATATTAAGCGCTAGCATAACCAAATTGTAAATAGAATAAAGATTATAAGAATCTTTAAACTAAAATCATAATCTATATATATAGTTACTTTAATTTATAAAAAAATATTTATTTATATCACGTATGCCTATTTTATTTGGATACAATTATTTATACATAAATATTTTTTGCTGATGTGTTTGGAGAATCAATAATTTGTACACGTAATTTATAAAAATGCAGAAAATTAGTAAATTATATTTATTTACCTCATATAAAGTATTAAAGTTTAAGCACGAGCACATCGGTTTATTTATAAATAAAATATACATTATGGGCATAGTTTAAACTTCCCGCCCTAGAGTGGTTGATATTGTATAACCAAATTAAGAGGATTTTTTAAAATAAACATTACGTAAATATGATGAAATATGTATATATATATACATATATATAATTGAATATAAATATGTAGGCAAAAAAATTCAAAAGATCATTTATAACAATAAATCATTTCTAATTATTGATATAATATGTCAATTAGAAACAAGCATAGTTACTTTAATTTATAGAAGTATTAATTTTACATTATATTTGTATATTCATATAAAATTATATCCATTTATATTATATATGAAATAAAAAGAAATGCAAAATGCCATTTATAACAATAAATCATTTATAAACTTATTAAATATTAAAAGCAGATGTACCAAACGATTATTTGTAAATAAAATAAAAATTATGGACATATAAGAATCTTTAAACTAAAAAGTATGATCTATTTATGTAGTCACTTTAATTTATGAAAAAACATTTATTGATATCATGCATGTATTTAGATGCCTATTTTATTTGGATACAATTACGTTTTCTGTTGATGTATTTGGAGAATCAATAATTTGTACAAGGGATTTAGAAATATTAAAGACACTAAACAATATTAAGCGCAAGCATATAAATTTATTTATAAAAAAAAAATACGATGAGATATATATATATATATACATATATAATATGTAGGCAAAAAAAAATTCAAAGGGTCATTTGTAACAAGAAAGCATTTTTAATTATTTATATAATATGTCAATTAGAAACAAGCATAGTTACTTTAGTTTATAGAAGTATTAATTTTACATATTATATTTGTATATTCAGAAATGCGAAAGATCATTTGTAATAATAAATCATTTATAAACTTATAACACAAGTTAACTATATATTATTTTTAATATTAAAAGTAGATGTACCAAATGATTATTTGTAAATAAAATAAAGATTATGGACATATAAGAATCTTTAAACTACAAGCATGATCTATTCATATAGTTACTTTAATTTATAAAAAATATTTATTTATATCACGTACGTATTTAGATGCTTATTTTATTTGGATACAATTATGTATACATAAATATTTCTGCTGATGGGTTTGGAGAATCAATAATTTGTACAAGTAATTTATAAAAATGCAAAAAATTAGTAAATTGTATTTATTTACCACATATAAAGTATTAAATTATAAGTAAAATATACATTATTAACTTATTAAACTAAATAATATTTGCATGGTTCATAACAAGTTAACTATATATTATTTTTAATATTAAAAGCAGATGTACCAAACTATTATTTGTAAATAAAATAGATTATAAGAATCTTTAAACTAAAAGCATGATCTATTTATATAGTTACCTTAATTTATGAAAAACATTTATTTATATCACGTATGTATTTAGATGCCTATTTTATTTGATATATAATGTAAATAGATATACTTTTATATGAATATACAAATATAATGTAAAATTAATACTTCTATAAATTAAAGTAACTATGCTTGTTTCTAATTGACATATTGTTACAAATGATATTTTGAATATTTTTTTGCCTACATAATTATATTCAATTATATATATCATCATATTTACGCAATGATTATTTTAAAAAAATTTCTTAATATGGTTATACAATATCGACCACTCTAGGGCGGGAAGGTTGGCCCATAATGTATATTTTATTTATAATATTATTTATTGTCTTTAATACTTTATATATGGTAAATAAATATAATTTACTAATTTTTTGCATTTTTATAAATTACTTGTACAAATTATTGATTCTCCAAACCCATCAGCAGAAAATATTTATGTATATATAAATGTACCCAAATAAAATAAGCATCTAAATACGTAACTGATATAAATAAATATTTTTTATAAATTAAAGTAACTATATAAATAGACCATGCTTGTAGTTTAAAGATTCTTATATGTCCATAATCTTTATTTTATTTACAAATAATTGTTTGGTACATCTGCTTTTAATATTAAAAATAAGATATAGTTAACTTGTGTTATAAGTTTATAAATGATTTATGTTACAAATGATCTTTTGCATTTTTGAATATACAAATATAATATGTAAAATTAATACTTCTATAAACTAAAGTAACTATACTTGTTTCTAATTGACATATTATATAAATAATTAAAAATGCTTTCTTGTTACAAATGACCTTTTGAATTTTATTGCCTACATATTATATATATATATATATGTATCTCATCGTATTTACGTAATGTTTATTTCAAAAAGTTCTCTTAATTCGGTTATACAGTATCGATCATTCTAGAGAGCAAAAGTTAAACTATGCCCATAATGTATATTTTGTTTATAAATAAACTCTTATATGCTTGTGCTTAATATTGTTTGTCTTTAATATTTCTAAATCCCTTGTACAAATTATTGATTCTCCAAATATATCAGCAGAAAACGTAATTGTATCCAAATAAAATAGGCATCTAAATACATGCGTGATATAAATAAATGGTTTTCATAAATTAAAGTGACTATATAAATAGATCATGCTTTTAGTTTAAAGATTCTTATATAAATAAATGTTTTTCATAAATTAAAGTGACTATATAATCTTTACTTTATTTACAAGTAATCGTTTGGTAGCTTTTAATATTTAATAAGTTTATAAAATGTTTTGCATTTCTTTTTATTTCATATATAATGTAAATAGATATAATTTTATATGAATATACAAATATAATGTAAAATTAATACTTCTATAAATTAAAGTAACTATGCTTGTTTCTAATTGACATATTGTTACAAATGATCTTTTGAATTTTTTTTGCCTACATAATTATATTCAATTATACATATATATCATCATATTTACGCAATAATTATTTTAAAAAAATTTCTTAATTTGGTTATACAATATCGACCACTCTAGGGCGGGAAGGTTGGCCCATAATGTATATTTTATTTGTAATATTGTTTATTATCTTTAATACTTTATATATGGTAAATAAATATAATTTACTAATTTTTTGCATTTTTATAAATTACTTGTACAAATTATTGATTCTCCAATCCCATCTGCAGAAAACATTTATGTATACATAATATCCAAATAAAATAAGCATCTAAATACGTAAGTGATATAAATAAATATTTTTTATAAATTAAAGTAACTATATAAATAGATCATGCTTGTAGTTTAAAGATTCTTATATGTCCATAATCTTTATTTTATTTACAAATAATTGTTTGGTACATCTGCTTTTAATATTAAAAATAAGATATAGTTAACTTGTGTAATAAATTTATAAATGATTTATTGTAACATACAAATATAATATGTAAAATTAATACGTCTATAAACTAAAGTAACTATACTTGTTTCTAATTGACATATTATATAAATAATTAAAAATGGTTTCTTGTTACAAATGTTAATTATGTATGTATAAATATTTTCGTACAAGTAATTTATAAAAATGCAAAAAATTAGTTGAGACAATACAAATAAAGCACATAAGTTTATTTATATAAGTTTATTTATAAATAAAATATATATTATGGACATAGTTTAACCTTAGCGGTCTAGAGTGGTCGATAATGTATAAATATAATGTAAATATGATGAGATATATGTAGACAAAGAAAATTCAAAAGATCATTTGTAAAAGTAAATCATTTTTAATTATTTATATAATAGGTCAATTAAACACACACATAGTTACTTTAATTTATAAAAGTATTAATTATACATATTATATTTGTATATAATATTAACGATATATTATTTTTTAATACTAAAAGCAGATGTACCAAATGATTATTTGTAAATAGAATAAAGATTATGCACGTATAAGAATTTTTAAACTAAAATCATAATCTATTCATATAGTTACTTTAATTTATAAAAAAATATTTATTTATATCACGTATGCCTATTTTGTTTAGATACAATTTATACATAAATGTTTTCTGTTGATGTGTTTGGAGAATCAATAATTTGTACAAGTAATTTATAAAACTGCAGAAAATTAGTAAATTATATTTATTTACCTTATAAAGTATTAAAGTTTAAGCACAAGCACATAGGTTTATCTATAAATAAAATATACATTATGGGCATAGTTTAAACTTCCCGCACTAGAGTGGTCGATATTTAAAATAAACATTACGTAAATATGATGAAATATATATATATATAATTGAATATAAATATGTAGGCAAAAAAATTCAAAAATTCATTTGTAACAATAAATCATATCTAATTATTGATATAATATGTCAATTAGAAACAAGCATAGTTACTTTAATTTATAAAAGTATTAAGTTTACATTATATTTGTATATTTATATAAAATTATATCTATTTACATTATATACGAAATAAAAAGAAATGCAAAATATTTATAAACTTATTAAATATTAAAAGCTACCAAATGATTATTTGTAAATAAAATAAAGATTATGGACATATAAGAATCTTTAAACTAAAAGCATGATCTATTTATATAGTCACTTTAATTTATGAAAAACATTTATTTATATCACGCATGTATTTAGATGCCTATTTTATTTGGATACAATTACGTTTCAATAATTTGTATAAGGGATTTAGAAATATTAAAGACAATAAACAATATTAAGCACAAGCATATAAGTTTATTTATAAACAAAATATACATTATGGGCATAGTTTAACTTTTGCTCCCTAGAGTGATCGATACTGTATAACCGAATTAAGAGAACTTTCTGAAATAAACATTACGTAAATACGATGAGATACATATATATATATATATATATAATATGTAGGCAAAAAAAATTCAAAAGGTCATTTGTAACAAGAAAGCATTTTTAATTATTTATATAATATGTCAATTAGAAACAAGTATAGTTACTTTAGTTTATAGACGTATTAATTTTACATATTATATTTGTATGTTACAATAAATCATTGATAAATTTATTACACAAGTTGACTATATCTTATTTTTAATATTAAAAGCAGATGTACCAAACAATTATTTGTAAATAAAATAAAGATTATGGACATATAAGAATCTTTAAACTACAAGCATGATCTATTTATATAGTTACTTTAATTTATAAAAAATATTTATTTATATCACTTACGTATTTAGATGCTTATTTTATTTGGATATTATGTATACATAAATGTTTTCTGCTGATGGGATTGAAGAATCAATAATTTGCACAAGTAATTTATAAAAATGCAAAAAATTAGTAAATTATATTTATTTACCATATATAAAGTATTAAAGACAATAAACAATATTATAAATAAAATATACATTATGGGCCAACCTTCCCGCCCTAGAGTGGTCGATATTGTATAACCAAATTAAGAAATTTTTTAAAAATAATTATTGTGTAAATATGATGATATATATGTATAATTGAATATAATTATATAGGCAAAAAAAATTCAAAAGATCATTTGTAACAATATGTCAATTAGAAACAAGCATAATTACTTTAATTTATAGAAGTATTAATTTTACATTATATTTGTATATTCATATAAAATTATATCTATTTACATTATATATGAAATAAAAAGAAATGCAAAACATTTATAAACTTATTAAATATTAAAAGCTACCAAACGATTACTTGTAAATAAAGTAAAGATTATATAGTCACTTTAATTTATGAAAAACATTTATTTATATAAGAATCTTTAAACTAAAAGCATGATCTATTTATATAGTCACTTTAATTTATGAAAAACATTTATTTATATCACGCATGTATTTAGATGCCTATTTTATTTGGATACAATTATGTACACATAAATGTTTTCTGCTGATGGGTTTGGAAAATCAATAATTTGTACAAATAATTAATAAAAATGCAAAAAATTAGTAAATTATATTTATTTACCACATATAAAGTATTAAAGACAATAAACAATATTATAAATAAAATATAAATTATGGGCCAACCATCCCGCCCTAGAGTGGTCGATATTGGATAACCAAATTAAGAATTTTTTTTAAAATAATCATTGCGTAAATATGATGATATATATATATATATATAATTGAATATAATTATGTAGGCAAAAAAAATTCAAAAGATCATTTGTAACAATATGTCAATTAGAAACAAGTATAGTTCCTTTAATTTATAGAAGTATTAATTTTAGATTATATTTGTATATTCATATAAAATTATATCTATTTACATTATATATGAAATAAAAAGAAATGCAAAACATTTATAAACTTATTAAATATTAAAAGCTACCAAACAATTATTTGTAAATAAAATAAAGATTATAGACATATAAGAATCTTTAAACTAAAAGGATGATCTATTTATATAATTACTTTAATTTATGAAAAATATTTATTTATATCACGCATGTATTTAGATGCCTATTGTATTTGGATACAATTACGTTTTCTGTTGATGTATTTAGAAAATCAATAATTTGTATAAGGGATTTAGAAATATTAAAGACAATAAACAATATTAAGCACAAGCATATAAGTTTATTTATAAACAAAATATACATTATGGGCATAGTTTAACTTTTGCTCCATAGAGTGATCGATACTGTATAACCGAATTAAGAGAACTTTCTAAAATAAAGATTACATAAATACGATGAGATACATATATATATATATATAATATGTAGGCAAAAAAAATTCAAAAGGCATCCATACAGGGCTTTACTAATAGTGTTGGGCTTGCAGTTTTGAAAGTAAACATTGGATTAGGTTGTACCAATAATTTAGTACAACCTAATTCAATTTAGTAAACGCACCCTTATTGTTTTGGATTGTTTGAGTGCAGACTCTACGTGCATGGAACTAAACTCGGGTAGGAAAGGTAAACAAAAATGGAGGAGTTTATGCTTGGTTAATGTGTGAAATGAAGAAAAAAGGAGGTTAAGTAAGGGGTCATTTACTTTCATGGATTGGCCCAGATATTGTTGGATACCTGGGCCAATCCCGACAAATAATCCATTTACTTTGCATGTTTTCGGCCTGATAGAAATCCCACTAGCCCGCAGAAGCCCAGGTGCGCCACCCTTCACTCTAGTCTTTGCTTGCCGCGTGTCCATTGGTCGGTTCAAATTGGGCATAAATTACAGAGTTCCAATTCCCAATCTTTTCCTTAGCTGAATTGTGCCTTAATTCTCCTAAAACAGCGCCGCCTTGCAATTTAGAATTCCATTACCCCCCCCCCCCCCCAATTTCTGAGAAGCCCTTGTTTGGATTACTAGATTCTTTCCTTTCATCATACGGTCACCTCTTAAAGTCACATTTTGGTTTGAAAACATGACATAATGTGTTTAATGCAGGGACCTAGAGTGAGGGTATTCATGTATCCGAGCACATTTGAGGCGTGAACTCAAGCTTTTCGTTAAAATTGCTTCTATGTCTTAGGCTATCAAATGCTTATATCGTGGATATGAGTGAAAAATTGGGTCTTACGCTGCAGAGACTTGTAATGGTGACAAATGTCCTAAAATTATGATTTTTAACCAAATTGTTATAAGCCCATTGATTAGGATTGGACGTGAGACCCATTGGATATAATTATCGAAGAACGAAACGTATAAAAATAGGCAGCGGAATCCCAGATCGGTTATCTAGGTTGATTGTACTTAGAACTTGAAAGAACCTTGACCCGTTGGCTATATTACGCGGCCAAGAACCTTGGTATGGTGAACGCCACAAGATATTGCTCAAGTATCTTGATAAGTTCTAAACAATTGAAACTCTAGAAGAGAATTCAACTTCACAAAGAAGAGATAGTTTTTTTTTTTTTTTTTTTAATATATCAAAGTTTGATTTTACAAATGATATCCATGGCCTTTTATAGGCTTCAAATGGATGCTCAAGAGTTAATTCTATCCTTGGGACTCTATGAGCACTAAAGTGACACTTTTGACCACATTAACATGACTTAGAAAAACTAGAACGATCCTTTGAATACTATGATGACTCTTTGACTACTCATGTTGTAAAATACACTATTCTTGACAAATATAATGGACTCTCTTTATGGGCTTGGTGAGTTGGACGAAATTATAGCCCCTTTTCATCCAAATGAAGTCTTCAACCCTTGAGCCCAACTTTTTAGATGCATTCTAGTCCATCTACTTGAAGAATATTTATCATTGGGCCTTCTATTGATCTCTCATCATTGTCACTGGGCCTTCTATTAATCTCTCGTGTATTGTCCCGTTGATTTCATCAATAAGCATCATCAAAGTTTGGTTGATTTTCTTAGCTCTTGCCCTTGTAATTGGGCCTCAATTAATTTTCAAAGGATCTTCCTTTCTTTGAGTTGTAAGCTTTGGATGGTCCCCATCATTCCTTTCTTCGTTAGAAGGATTCGACCTCGAATTTGATTCTGCATCAAAAGGAGAAAGATCAGTCACATTAAAAGATGCACTCACATTATACTCACCGAGAAGGTCTAATTTGTATGCATTATCATTGATCCTTGCAATCACTTGAAATGGACCGTCCACCCTCCCCCCCCCCCCCCCCCCGTCCCCCCCATTAGTTGCAATTTGACTTGTGCTTTGCGGGAAATCTCTCTTTCTCAAGTGCAACCAAACCCAATCACCCGGCTAAAAAACAAATCGCTTGTGTCCTTTGTTGGCTTATTTTCCATATTATTCATTTTGCTTCTCAATGTTGAGCTTTAGCTTTTCGTGCAACCTTTTTATCAATTTCGCCCTGGCTTTTTGCATCATAATTCGTTCACTCATCAACAGGAATAGGCACAAGATCAAGTGGAAATGCACTAACGCCATAAACAATTTCAAAAGGAGTAAAGTGAGTAGCAGAATGAACACTCATGTTATATGCAAATTCAGCAAATGGCAAACAATCTTCCCAATTCTTCAAGTTCTTTTGAATCAAAGCTCTAAGCAATTGAGATAAGGTCCTATTCACTTCTTCAATTTGTCCTCACTTCTTCAAGAAGTAGAAAATAGAAGTTTAGTCCCCAATTTACTCCACAACATATGCCAAAAATAACTCAAATCTCTATCACTCACAATTGTTCTTGGAACTCCATGCAATCGCATAAGTTCTTGAAAGAACAAATCAACAATATGAGTAGCATCATCACTTTTATGACATGGAATGAAATGTGGCATTTTTGAAAATCTATCAACAACCACAAACATGGAATCTCTTCCTTTGTTCGTTCTAGGTAAACCCAAAACGAAATACATAGAGATGTCCACCCACAGTTCACTAGGAATAAGTAAAAGTTGATACAATCCATGAGGTTTGATTTTGATTTAGCATATTTGCAAGTTATGCACCTATCACATATTTTCTCAACATCAACACACATACCAGGCTAAAAGAAATGATCACGTAATACTTTCATAGTTTTATGTACACCAAAATGTCCCATTAAACCTCCCCTATGCGCCTCTGACAAGCAACTCCGAATAAAACATTTAGGGATGCAAAGTTTATTTTAATGAAACAAGTACCCCTTATGTTTATAGAACTTCCCATATGTAGCATGTTCACAAGCTAAATAAATAGAACCAAATTCAGAATCATTGGCATACATTTTCTTTATTGACTCAAAACCAAGAAATTTAGAGCTCAAAGTAGTGATTAAAGCATACCTCCGGGATAATGCATCAGCTATAATATTTTCCTTCCCCCTCTTGCATTTGATCACATAACGAAAGGGTTAAATGCAATTTACTCCCCTATGTTAAGGGAAATGAGCAATTTATCCCCCTGTGAAAAATAAAACAACAATTTACCCCCCCATGTGTTTCTAAAAAAGAACCAAAAAGGCCCCCCACGCGATTACGTGAGGTGGACGTGCTCATTATTCCTTTAATATTTTTTTTTAATTTTTAATTCTAGAATTTTATATATATCATTATCTAAATCCGTTGGATTTCATTTGAATCTATGGTCCAGATGTGACTAACAGATGAACGATTTAGATTTTACTTTATTTAAATCAATGGTATAGATTAAAACATTGTATATTTATATATATATAATACAATTAAAATTATATAATATACAATATATAATTATATATATATATATATAGATTGAGAGAGAGAGAGGTCGGTGCCGGGGGTTGGGGGACGGGGAAGGGGTGACGACGGTAAAGGGGGCGGCGGATCTGGGAGGAAGGAGAGGAGGCGGGCGATCTGGGAGGAAGAGGAGGATCTCGACGCGATGGCGGGGGGGAAGGGTGGTTGGTGTGGCTGTTAATAGCTCTTGAATGGAACAATGGCTTTCTTATTTTCTGAATAATCCATGAGCTGATTTCTTTCGCCAATGTTGGAGAGTAGGGAGGAGGATGGTGTATAACGTCACGACTTACCTTTGCCCGGACAAAAACCTGACTAAGTTCCTCAAAACTGATGGGTAAAAAGATTGCTTTTTCTGGAATTTGTAGCTTTTCGTCGACGGGGAAGGGGGGGTGACGACGCGGAGGAGGAGGAAGGGGAAGGGGGCGGGTGCGGTTGGGCGGTGGCGATGTGAAGGGAGGGGAAAGAGGAGGGTGGCGATGCGAGGACAGTGAGGGGGGAGGTAGCGGTGGTTCGGCGGAAGTGGCGGGCTGGGGAAAGGGAAATAATGACTATATATATAATTATTTTTATAAATAATATATATATATATATTATTTTTAAAATATTATAAATATTATTTTATAAATATATGTTAATAACATATATATATTAATATACTTAATATATATAAAATAATATTTTTATTGAGCAAAAATTTTGCCCAGATGCATGAATTGCGTGTGTGGTACACTGCTTAGCTTAGGGGGTATTTTTCTCTATTTCTAATAGCACAAGGGAGTAAATTGCTGCTTTATTTTTCACAGGAGGGTAAATTGCTCATTTCCCTTAACACAGGGGTATAAATTGCATTTTTCCCCATAAGGAAATGATTCGATGAATTCCACCCATTTCATGCCTCTTGCTCAACTTACCCTAGCCTATGAGGTACTTAAGAGACTCCTAATCCATATGAATCACAAACTCCTTTGGCCACAAGTAGTGCTGCCATGTTTCCGATGCTCTCCCTAAAGCATAAAGCTCTTTATCATATGTTCGATAGTTCAATTGAGCTCCCTTCAACTTCTCGATGAAGTATGCAACTGGTCGTCCTGCATCAAAACAGCTCCTACCCCGACTCCAGATGCATCACATTCAAGTTCAAATGATTTATCAAAGTTAGGCAATGCAATAGGTGCAGTAGTTAATTTTTCTTTTAGGAGATCAAAAGCTTGTTGTTGTTTTTCTCCCCACTAAAAACCAACTTCCTTCTTGACGATTTTATTTAATAGAGCAGTAATGGTACTAAAATTCTTTACGAACCGCCCATAGAAGCTTGCAAGATCATGAAAACTTCTTACCTAAAAAATGCTCTTAGGAGTTGGCCAATCTAAAATAGCCTTGACTTTATCCTTTTCCATTTCAATTCCATTAACAGTTACCATAAATCCAAGAAAACAACTTTAATCATGCAAAAAGAACACTTCTTAAGATTAGCATGCAATGATTCTCTTCTCAAAGTGTCTAGCACAGCACGCACATGATCAAGATCTTCTTCTTTGTTCTTGCTATATATAAAGGATGTCATGAAAATAAACTACAACAAACTTCCCAATAAAGTCACACAAAACATAGTTCATTAATCTCACGAAAGTGCTTGGTGCATTAGTTAACCCAAAAGGCATAACTAACGACTTATATAAACTATATTTGTTTTAAAGGCACTTTTCCATTCATCCCCTTCTCTAATTCGGATTTAATGATATCCACTCTTCAAATCAATCTTTTTGAAGATTACAACACCATACAGTTCATCAAGCATATCATCTAACCTAGGAATAGGATAGTGATATTTTACCGTGATTTTATTAATGGCCTGATAATTTGTACAGATTCTCCACGCTCCATCTTTTTTTGGTACTACGATCACTGGTACGGCACATGGACTTATGCTTTCTTGAATCTTCCCCTTTGTTAACAATTCCTCCACTTGCCTTTGTATTTCCTTCTTCTCCTCGGGATTCACCCTATAAGCTAGTCGGTTTGGAAGTATGTCCCCTGGAATAAAGTCAATTTGATGCTTAGTGGGTTAGTTGACAAGGGTGTCGGTTGAATGAGGTGACTTGCAGGGATCGTCATATGGGAAACCTTGAGTGGGTTGGTCGGTATGACTAGTATTCCCGGTTCTGATAGTACGAGACTATCCTCGGACTTGAGGGACTACGGCAGTCACATGCACGTCATATCTGTAGCTTAGGTTTTTGCGAGAGACTACCAAGACAAAGGACTTGGTTGTTATAAGCTCTGGCTATTGCAGTCAAGATGTCCAATGTGGACGGTGAGTCCCAAGAAAGATCCATCTCCTATCAAACGATTGACAGTAGTGTTGCACTTATACTCTGAGACTCATCCTCCATAAATCTATGACCACAATGACTGAACAGTGGGATGGGAGATCCCAGTGACGTTTAGTGTGTGGGCGAGTCTAGGCTTAAGTCAAGAATGGGTACCGACGTCCAAGGTCCATACCCTAGACTATAGCTGTAAGATTTCTGATGCCATAATTTCACCTAGTCTCTAGTGCCATGGATCGTTGCTAGACGATCACCCATGGTGACGAACGAATTCCTGTCATGTGATGATTGGAGATTCGATCAAATTTAGCTGAGGGTGAACCTAAAGAGTCACACACGATTCACCGAAAACGGAGGAATTAATTTGGGATTAATTCTGGGAGATCGACCAATTTAATTAGATTAAATTGATTCTCTTCTTGGAGTGTCAAGTCTTTAATTAGATTAATTAGGCTTGATTCATAAATTGAATTTATGGAATTAGAGAATGAGCTATTTCAGTCTTTAACTAGATGGAAATATTATTGGGCTCAAATATTTATTTAATACTTATTAGAAGCCCATTGGACTATTTAAATAGGATTTAAGTATTCCATAAAGCCCATCAAAGGATTGACGGGTGAGATTGACCCTTGGGGGCTTGATGAATGAAGGGATATGATTAAGTTTGACTTAATCAAAGCCTAGGTAGACTAGGATTTGACTAGGTCAAAATCCTAATCGAAGTGTGCATCTTTAGAAGAGTTTGAGTAGGAATAGGAAACTATGTTTCCTATAAATACTCAAAACACACACACACACACAATCACATACTAATCTCGATACTCTCATCTCACATACACACACACACGCACGGCCACCTCTTCCTCTCAATCTCTCATCCGCTCTCCTCTATTCACTCCAAGAAACCTCTTGTTTCCTTGTCTTGTATAAAAGGGAACGTTAGAAGAATTGATCACGTTAATTCATAATGTTCGGTCGATTCGTTCTCCCCTTTCTTCTTGATCTCTTGCTAGCACGAGGGAATCAAGATCCGGTGAAGCTTGTGCACAATGGCTCTTAAACCTATTTTAAAATCGTTTTAATACTGTTAATGGCTAATTATTTCAGCCTTAATGATGGTTGAATGTTGCATTAAAGCTGGTGGTGGTGGTGGTGTGCCTACATAAAGGCTCCCATGAGCACTTCACCAAGATATCATACATTTCACACTCAGAATTTGCACACCTCTCTCGAGTTCTCCTCTCTTTTGCTCTTGGTTTTCTCTCCATAAAAATCCGAGCTTTTGAATTCTTGTTTCGTAAGGCTACTGAGTGTTGTTTCGAGGTGTTCAAAGGTAAAAGTACATACCGTTAGAACGGAAACCATCTTATCTTGGAAGAAGTTGCGTAGTACCCGTGTAACGGGGCGCATAATTTCTTCAAGGCAAGCAGATTATATCTGTGATTAGGTTTGGTAAAATTCTTGGACTGAGAATTATTACGATACCATTCTCGTTGTAAGTTTCCTTTTATTTTACCATTAAACAGCATATCTAACTGTTTGTTTATCATTGTGCTTGTTGTGTTTTTTGTTTCAAAAACTGTTTATAAAAATCTGATTGGTAATTTTCAAAACGATTACTATGATTCTCTGTCACACTTTTTCCAATAGTGTTTGAGATGTGGAAAGTTTTGTACTTGAAATTGATATTACCTTTTTTCTTTTTCATTTTTTCCCTTACAGCTTACCAGTGTGTATGAGCTAGCATTTTTCTTTAGTTTCTGAATCTGTTTCTGCTGGCATGAATTTAAGAACTTGTCCTCCTGTTATTTAACTAATATTTGGATGTAGATTGAATGTTTTTTGAGTAGAAGTGCAAATAATGTATGAATAACTTTTGTGGGTTGTGAAACAGGAAACAGCCCTGTGCCCTGTGCTGGTGTTCATGTAACTAAGCACTTCTGTGAAACTTCGAATTTTATGCACTAAAAAGCTCTATACCATCTGAGGATTACATGCATGGATTCAACTATATAATTACTCATAATTAAGAGGGTGATTGGTTTTAGAGCAATTTATTCATAATCCTAATTTTAAGGCCTAGTTTACTTTGAGTATCGGATTAAATGAGTTATAAAATTATCTTTAACTAAATAAATGATTAAAAGAGTTCTATATTAATTGTAAGGTATTTACTTATATTTATTAGCTAAACAGGATAATTTCTCTCATTTTTGTCACTTATATTAATTTGTTTGGTATTTACATTTACTTTAGAATAAAATTTTCCTGTCATTTTTTTCTCTAATAGTGAATCTTAATTAATGATTATACTTTTCAGATATACTCATTAATTTAATTGATGAATTAGATTAGGTTGTGCAAAAAAGTTAGGAAATTCGTTCATTTCAAAATGAGGCACACTAATAAGAATTATCACACTAAGTTACAAAAGATTGAGGCCCATTTTGAACTCTAATAATTCTCATTTCCTTACATTTAAAAGTTTGAATTCTATTTTTTTTTTTAATGAGCGATGAACTATTAATTTGAAAGTACAACATGTTTATAAAGCGACAAATTACTATTACAATATTCAGTTCACAATATCCACAATATAATAACATATTCACATCTACCAACACCAATCAAATAAATAATACAAACATCATATAAATTAATCAACTCCCTACATTCGTAGTACTCGAACCCATGACCTCTTGATTGTGAGATCTCTTGAATTCTATTTAAAGTAACAAAAACGTTTTCTTATAAAATAATTTGATATTGATAGGACAAAAATATCATTCCTAATTACATCCTGAAATCTTTTCGTTATCTCCTTAAAGTATCCTTCATTTCCCAATTACATTTTTTAGTTATTTTCAATTTTTGTTAACACTTTTAGTTTAAAAATAGTATTTAAAATTTGTCACGTTATTATAGACTATATAATATAGAAATATTTAGAAGCTCTACAAATTAAACTATTTACAATAAAAAGATACACACATATGTATAAATCGTGATGTATGCATATAATGTTATGGAAATAAAAATTTACGTGATATTAAAAATATACATCTTATATTCAATTACAATACGGATAAGTGTATAATTCAAATGCCATATCAAGTGTTATGGAAATATTATAGATTAATTAGATATATAATTTTGTACAATTTACAACACATATAAGTTCAATATAATTTCTTAAAATTGTATTGACAATATCATTTTTATATATAAGTGTCTATATATATAACAACATACAATATTAGATATATAAATTTTCAAACATTTAACAAAATGAGGATTGTAAGTTTATAAATTTTCAAGTTTCTATACTAACTATGAAAAGGGAGAATTACAATTTTCGTCCTGTAGGGGTGATAATTTTGGTCCTGTACGAATTAATTTTTATAATTTAGACCTGTAACTTTAAAAATATGATAATTTTGGTCCTTCTTTGTCGAAAAAATGCATGTATTGAGCACATGACCTTAATAATTGCGGCTTTCCGACGAGATAGGACAAAAATCACCAAATTTTCGAGGTTACAAGACTAAATCGCGAAAATTAATTCATACAGGATAAAAATTTTCACCCCCCTAAGTTACAGGATGAAAATTGCAATTTTTCTCTTAAAAACTCATATTTTTTTTTGCTGAAAACTCCACTTGTTTTACTCCTCGTAAAGAAATAAAATGATAATAACGTCTACAATTGAAAAATTAGAGTGTTAAAAATATTTTTTTCAAACTCTGTAAATCAACATGTCCCCAATTTGGGAGGATTGTGTTGAACAAATAGACTGTAAAATTATTTTATGAGAAAATTACCTATTTTTTACTCTTTTTAGAGCAAATAAATGAATAAACCATACTTCAAAAAATTAGATTCATAAAAATTTATATTTTCAAGCATTGCAGATTAACATGCCCCCAATATGGGTGTGTTCAAAGCAGTGCCGAACAAATAGACTACAAAAACTAATATTTTTTGCTGAAAATTCTGCTATATTTTACTCATAAAGAATATAAATTGATAATACTTTTTAATTAAAAATATATTTGTCAGGCTTCGCAAATAAACATGCCCCCAGCAAGAGGTTTGGTGATGGTAGCGTTGAACAAGTAAACTATAAAAATATTAATTTTTACTAAAAATTCACCTATATTTTACCCCTTAGAGAAAATGAATTAACGTAGTCTATAATTCAAACACAGTCATAAAAATATAATTTTCACACACCGTATATCAACCTGCCCCTAGCAGTGCATCGAGGCAGTGCTGGACACATGAACTAAAATAATGGAAAATTTGCAATTTTTATCCTGTAACTTAAGGTTAGCAATTTTGGTCCTGCACAAATTGATTTTCGCAAATTAGTCCTGTAACTTTAAAAGATTGAGAATTTTGGTTCTTTTTCATCGGAAAATGCATGTGCCGGGCATATGACCTTTAAAATTGGGACTTTCTGGTCAAATGAGACCAACATTGCCAAATTTTCAAACTTACAGGCTAAATTGCGAAAATCAATTCTTGCAGGACCAAAAATTGTTACTCTCCCTAAGTTAAAGGATGAAAATTGCAATTTTCCCAATAAAAATTAAAATTTTTGAGGAAGTTTCATTTAATAAAAAAATTATAATAATTCATATTATCTTTCAGGGAATAATTGTAATAAGTATATTTTAATGTGGTTAAATGATAAGGATATTTCCATCCTAGAAATTATGATCAATGGTATTAGGGGGTTTTGTTACCTTTTGTTTGGGGATGAATGTGACTTTAGGTATACTTCATAGTGGAAAGTATGTAACATTCAAAACCACAAACTTGATATATCCAAACTGTAAGTTGAATATTCCAAACATTACTAATAATTTAATGAGTTAAATTTACATCCATGTTTTACGTAAAACTTTTATTAATGTAACTGGATCATGTATAGTTAATTTTCTAAACCTTTTAAACGGAATAAATGCAATTTACCCCTGTGATATAAGAAATGAACAACAAAACCCATGTGAAAAAATAATTGACAAATTATCCCCTGTGATTTTAAAATGAAGCAAATTACCCCCTGTATTTTCCCTTAATGGGGGGTTAATTTGCTTCATTTCTCAAAACATAAGGAAATAATTTGCTAATTATTTTTTCACGGAAGGATTTTTACTTATTTCTTATATCACAACTGGGGTAAATTGCATTTATCCCCCTTTTAAACACAATTTCACCCCACATCCGGTATAACACAAAATAAATAGCAACCAAAATAATGCAAAATAATAAATCATTTTATTTATATAGCGTAAAGGTATAATTACCGATGTTTATGCACCATTTCGCGTGAAGGTACAATTACCAGGTCTTCATTTTTCGAGGATTCAACCTCTCCAAATGACCATGGAGGAGGTATTATACTACTCAACTATTATACGTAAGTGGTCTTCATTAACCACCTTGTCCGAAATTCCTTTGGGTGGGGCTAAATCAAGCACTATAAAAAACATGATATTTAACCATGGTTATTAAATAATCGTAACAAATAGTCATTGATCACGGTCACACAATGATTATTGGTCGTGGTTTTTGCGAGGGTGGCTAAAACATTTGTCATGGCTAAAAGCCATGACAAATAAGTTTTCATAGTGGAAAAGCTAGTTTTTGCATCGATTTTTATTAACCATAGTTAATAATAGTTATTTACCACAGTTTTTAGCCATGGTCATTAAAAATATAGCTAATATTGATTTTTTTTCTAGTGCAGCTCCATGGCGGAAATTGTATAACACCCCCTGTGTTTTGGTGAAATAGCGTAAAATCCCCCTATGTTAAATTAATAGGCAAAAAAGCCCATGTGTTTTATAAAATACAGCAAAAAAATCCCTCTCCGTTAGAAATTAACGGAGAGTGTTTCACACTTGCACATTGTGCGAGTGGGTCTTGTTTTTGGCCTATTTTTGAGGTAAATTTAAAGGTGTAAACGTGGGTAATTTTTATTTTCATCCCTATATTTTTAAATCAATTGCGAAGTCATCCTACATATTTTTAATTTTTGCAATGTCATCTCTCCGATGACTTTTTGAACACATTTCCCTCCAAATTAAGGGCATTTAGGTACTTTCAGCTTCATTAATTATCATTCAATTTATAAAAGAAAAAATCATGTCTATTGATTATTAACATGTAATCTCAACCGTTAGATGGACAAAAGGTACACTGCGTGCCTCTACGGAGCCATTCAAATAGCTTTAGTTAACTTAACAATTTTTTTCTTTTTCTATTTTTGATTTTTTAAATTTTAATTTTAAATTTAGAAATTATAAATACATTAATATATCAGTTTAATCATTTTGTATATTAAGAGGAAGAAAAAACTAAAAAAAATTAATTTTAATAAACTAAATTAAACAATAAAATGTAAAAATATGTCAAATAAAAACTAATCATTAGAAATTAAGTTAACCATTATAAATTAAAGATATAAGAAAAGTACACATTAAACACTAGCGTTTGGGTTCGATAAATTTTTTTCACCTTCTTTGTGACATTTTAGGATTTTGTAGAAATACAAATGTAGGAAGAAGAGAAAAATTAAAAAAAAAAAATACGTGGAAAGGAATTTTTATTGGGTTAAAATGCATCAAACTCGCCTATATTTTGAAAAGTCGACAATAAATCCTCTTATGTTTTAGAAATAGGCGAACACCCCCCCCCCCCCCAAATTGTTTTGTAAAATTAAGCTCAATTGCCCATCTCCGTTAAAGACTATACGGCATTAATTTTTTGACAAATTGACCATTATGCCCTTATTATATATTTGAATTTATTTTACTGATCGTTCGATCTTTATTGATTAGATCAGACAGTTAGATCTAATCAATTAATTTTGACCATTCGATCTTACATTTGTAAAAACAAATCAACATCATAGATTTAACTAATTTTAAAAAATATATTATAAAAAATAATATTATTATTTAAAACATGTGATTGAAGTGTTTCTATTTGTATTTAATCGTCATGTAGCTCTCAAAATGTATAAAAAAATGCACCTTTTACTGTAATAATGAAAATATAGCTTGAAAGGATTATTAATTATTTTAAAAAAATTTATTGTTGGCTTTGTTCCGCAAACTTATATCCTATTTTTGAACTTGATTAATTCTCCATTGATACTGCTGTAATATTTTGAATTTGAGGAATGCATGTTTAATTTGTATATTGTAATTGGTGTGATTTTGGTGAACGAAACAATGGAATTTTGGATGAAATATTTGGCTATTTTGTTGAGAATTTTTGTTTACATGTTGCTACTTCAAATGCCAAATGGGATTTATATAAGAAAATTTTGTTGGGTATCAGTTGTCTTCCAACGGTTAGTATGTAAAGACCAAAAAGGGACCATTCTTATATTTTTGTACAAAGGTAGGGATCCTTTTGGAATTGTATTTAAAATTGAGGGACCTATTTGATTTGTTGCATGTGTACTACTAATTATATGAAGGATGTTTTAGTGATTTACTCTTTTGGGATGCTTTTTGACCGGAAAATATAGTCGGAAAGTCATCGGAGGGATGACATTGCAAAAATTGAAAATGCATAGGATGACTTTGCAATTGATTTAAAAACACAGGGATGAAAATAAAAATTACCCGTGTAAATGTCTATTTTGCCCCCTTTCATTTTTTTGCCTTTTTTTAAGGTTATTTTAAGTGTATAGATTTATGTTGCTCCCTTTCTTTAATATTTAAATATTTTTTAAATTAATTTATTTAAATTATTATTTAGTTTAATATATTTCAATAAATTATATATTTGATTAATTTTAAATTATTATATAGTCAAACATCTTTAATAAATTATATTCATTTATGAAATATATTAATTTAAATATAAAAATACACCAGATGTTTTAAAATTTAAAATTCTAAATATAAAAATACACCAGATGTTTTAAAATTTAAAATTCTAAATATAAAAAAATACAAAATTTAACAAAATTAAATTATTATTCTAGTGAAATATGTTTCGGAATATTCTATTTATACATAAACTTTATTAATTAAATATCTAAATATAAGAAAGTATATCAAATTATTTAAATAATTATTTATGTAATATTTAAAATATATTATTTATATAAATAATATTTAAAAGAAAATCGCCACCGCCTCGTCTCCTTCGTCGCTCGCCGCCGGCCACCAGGGGGAGCCCATCTCCTGGATCTGGGCGACGACGGGTGCTGGATTTGGGCGACGGCAGACGCCCAGAGGAGTGGGCGAAATCGGGAGGCGACGGTGCGTCGCCCCGTTCTGAAGGGGCGACGGCCATCTGCACGGGCGACGTCGCGTCGCCTGCTTTGCGCTGGGCGACGCGACGCCTGGGCGGCGACATCGCACCGCCCACAGAGGCGGCGGTCGTCGCCGCCCTTGTTACATTATATATATATAATACTATATATATAGTATACATTATTGTATATATATAAATAATATATATTTTAAATTAGTTGAAATTTGGACTATTCATTTTTTAATTGTTGAAGATAAATGGCTATCTAATAAGGGTATAATAGAAAATTTGGTCAAAATTTTAACGCCGTTAATAATAACTAATGGAAGGGGAAAGTATGCAATGTTTTTCAAAACAAAGGGTTTTTTTTTTTTTTTGCTTATTATTTTATTACATGTGAATTTTTAGCTAAATTTTTAAAATACATAGGGTTTTATGCAATTTATCCGTAATCTCGCATTGTCATCAATTTATGTCTCTCTTGATTGTTGTTCTTCATAAAGGGTGATTGTTGGGATTATGCCTCATATTAATAGCAATGGCGTGATCTTACAATTTATTTATGTCAGCTGACATAATTGGTGTTAGTGTGAAATCTTTCCTTAGTACCCGCAAAACTAATTCCATTACTTTTCTTTTTAGTAAATTGATTATAATTACATCATAATGTCAACACCGACAACTAACAATTATATACAATCAGCAACTCAAAATATTTTATATTCAACCGACAATTGTAACAATTATATACCTATCAACAACTACTATTACAATAAAAAAAAACAAAAAAAAACTAACTATTATTAAAATAGAACAATAATCTACACGTTGGTAGGATTTGAACCCATAACTTTGTAGTCATATTTGCCATTATGGGGATAATATGCACTACTCAAAAGCCAATTTTCTGAGTTAACTATTTTACTTAAATAAAACATGGGGTCTTTGGAGCATATACAAAAACTTCGGTAATTTTATTTTGATAACTTAATTTTATACTAAAATATTAATAAAATACACAATGTTACTTTTGTCAATATTTTATACACAATATGAATAAAAATATTAAATGTATTATTGAATAATAATATTATCTATTTTTATTAATGATTAGAAATATATTTTTTTTAATAACTAAAAATCTATTAATTATGAAAAAAAAAAAAGATTCATAGAACCGGTTCTGAAGATGCAGATAACTGCTTAATTTGTCGGCGGTTTTACATGCTTTCAATTTCTTTTTAATTTTTTTTTATAATGAGCGATGAATTATTAATTTGAAAGTACAACAATATTTCTAAAGCGGTCAATTGCTATTATAATATTCAATGCACAATATAACATCTATTCAATTCACGGTATAATAACATATCCACATCTACCAACACCAATCAAAGGAACAATATAAATATCCAATAAATTAGAATCATTGATTAAGTCGACGGTTCTACCTAAATTTTTAAAACTTTTAAAATTATGCTAATTTGATAATATTTATTTTTTAACATTATTAAAATAACTTTTCCTTGATTTTACCTGTTGATGATATTACTCTTAAATTTTAGTCGGAAATTGACCTAAAAAATTTATTTACATAATTGAAATATTAGGTATAGTACAACCACAAATTAAACATCAAGAATTAAACTTATATAAAATACAAACTCCTCGAGCAACTATGTATGTGTGGGCAAAATTATTTTAAACATGTAGAATGGAAAAATAAAAAATGATGTGATTTTAACATAGTATTTGGTTTCATTTTAGTGTATTTTGTTTTGGGTTTTGGAGATAGAGAGAGAAAAATAGAGATAAATAAGTGTGTGTTAGAAAATGGTGTATGTTTGGTTTGTTTTTGGAGATAGTTTAAAATAGTGTAAAGAAGATGTTGTATGTATTGTGTTGTATATTTGGGGGACAAAAAATACTGTTCATTGTCACATCATGTCTTTTGTTTGTATTTTAAATGTGTATATGTATATATTAATATTTAATTATTGTTAGGTGGGTATTAATAATTTAATATATTAATGTTATTAAATTGTATTTTTTATTTTGTCCATTTAATTATATTTTTCATTTTATTAATAATAATTACTTGCACAAAGGTATTTTTTTCATTATCATGAATACTAATAATAATATGTTGATAAAATAATATTATGTACATTAATTATTATCGTTTGAAAAATTATAGGGGATATTTAAAGTAAACATAGATGACTTTAATACATACATTTGATGCAACCGAATACGTCATAATACAAAGGTTAGTTAATAATTAATTGTAAATTCCTTCAACACATTAGCCCCATTTTTGTTTACATAATCACTGAATAGTAGTACACAAAAATATATACATGCGTCCAACAACAACTCCTACGAGTGGTCAGAACGGCCCGATCGTGGTCCCCTCGGTGGCCTAGACCGCGCGGTACTGTCCCCTTCACTAGTGCTATGTCCACCACGGTGGGACCGGACTCCAAAGCGACGGATGTAATTCGTCCATGACCCAATCCCACCTCTACCAGACCCCATATCTAGGCTCCGTCGTTGGCCTACTGAAGCGGTCCGTCTCAATCTAGAGGGTTGATTTCCATGTGCTGACTGGTCATCTCCATGCCAACTTCCGACCTGTGTATGCGTTTGTAACGAAGGGGCAGCGAGTCTGAAATCACGATCGGATAGGCTCGATCGCCGGGGTGTATGCTGGGACCCGCAGAGTTGCTGTCGTCTCCTTGTGCGACACTGTGCCCCTCCCCAAAGTTTTGTCGTCTCCGCACAGGGCCCCATACCTCCAACATACTTGGATATAGTGGCTCTGGATATATGCGGTATCGGCGGGCCAAAGGGTAAGCCTGTTTTACCACATTTTTGGACACACAACAGTTGTTAATGCATACATTTCACAGTGCTTAAGATTTTTTGTAAGGTGAAAATGCATGGTCGTATAATTGACATCACATACCTATAAGATTTTTCGTTCCAAGTGGTCTGGTATCACTATCCACATTGTCCCACAGTCGAAGTCAACCCCATCTACCTGCGTGATCGCATGGAAGGTCCGAAACCGCTCTTTGAACTCATAGAATTTAACGCGGACCTGCTCTCAGGTGTATGGATATCCGCCATGTCGGTGTAACGCACAGGACCAGTATGCCATCTGGCCCTCCGCCACGTCGTCGTCGGACATCGGCACCGCTGCATTTGCATCAAGAATCATCCACATAAAGCGGCGCTCTATCTCTAGGGTCCAGTGTGCCTCCTGTGGGAATCCGACAATCTCCAAAATACGTTCGTACTACATGTCTGCATATAAGAATACATGCAATTATATTTGAGTGCAAAAGAAGTTGTAAATCAAAGTGTTTAAACAGAATGATGAATACATAAGGTAAAAATATTGCATACAATCCAATTGTTCATTATGAGTATGAAATATAAAGCATCCGGCGTTTTTGGACATGGACAACGTAATTAACAACTTTTTGTTACAGTTTCAGAGAAATGACAGAACAGTAATTTGCTCAATGGCTGGAGTTCATTGAGCAAACCTTTAAAATTCCCTTTTCATAGTTCCCCTAGTTCGTTGCCCGATCTGCCCACATTTGCATCGCTATGTTGTCCCGAAATGCTCGTTGGGCTTCTACCTCGCCAACAGATGGATGTCCCCTATGATAAAATGCATCCATGTCTTGTGGAATGTCGTCTTCTGGTTCATTGAAGATGATATCATCCTGACAGAACCTACGGATAAAGTTGTGCAATGCGCAACATGCAATAACTATGTTGACTTGATGCTCAAGGAGGTAGCTCGGCATCCCCCACTGCAATATTGGAAAGTGCTTCTTCAGTACGCCGAAGTAGCGCTCGATGACATTGCGCAGTCGAGAATGGGCATGGTTGAACAAGTCTTGGGGGGTACGATACTGACGGCCCTGTCCCCTGTACTCGCCCAGATGGTACCGAGTACCGCAATACGATGCAAGGAAATATTGGTAATTTGTGTAACCTGCGTCAACCAGGTAATACTTCCCTGCATGTTTCGACGTGAGGAGGAAAATTAACGAACGCAGTTCTCATACTAACTTAGATCAGATGCGGAATCACATAGTTACCTACCGACCGGAGGGAAAAGAAACGTCGGGTCCTGTGAAATAGCATGGTCCAGTACACGGGCATCGACAGCACTACCTTCCCACCCAGCGTACACGTACGTGAAATTCATTTCAAAGTCACATATTGCTAACACGTTCTGTACAAGTCGGTTCTTACGCGATCGATACCTGTTCTGGTCTGCCCGTGGGACCCATGCCGGTATTAGTGTCCCATCTATCGCACCAACGCAGGCCTGAGATTTTGTGAATAATTGGGTAAGAGTTCGGTATCACATAAGGCACCCAACCGATGAGGTGTAGGTTGTACCTTAAAGTATGGGAAAAAATCTGGGTTTGATGCAATTTTGTGGGGCGTGTCTGACCATGATGGCCGTGTGAACATCTCTGGGGCGAAGGCGCATAATGCAGACAACACTAGATGGAACCTACGATTGATAGTCTCAAGTGAGTGTTGGAATCGTTCCATGCTATCACGTTGTCTTTTGTGCATGCCAACAGTCTGCATAAAGATAGCCATTTCCTCGATGAAACTGACCCGTGAGGTTTGCCCGTGTGGTAGCAATCCCCTAATAGTCAATGCATCGACCAGTGCATAGAAACACGGTTTAGTCATTCAAATGTTGTCATAGAACCTGCCTGCGTGTGGTGTCGACATAATCTCGGCAACCCAACCTTCCCTTTGCAACGCAGAAGTGTTACGGGGCAAGTTGTCACGAAACAACTTGGGACAGATGAGGTCATGAAAAATGTAGAATTCCTCTGGAACGTAAGATTCGTTACTGCCTGGTGAACCTGGCGTCCCTGGAGTTCCACTGGAAGAGTCATTGCCATGGAAAGCTTCTTCGTTTGCGCTTGCCATACGGTGAAGCTAGACGGAGAAAAGTAGTTATTTTGCGTAATAGATTAAGAGTAATTGGGGGACAAAGGCAGTCAAAAGTCCATATACGAAAGCTAATAACACGTTTGAAAAGGGATAGCTCACAGGCATAATAACACGTTACTAATAACATACATCACAGTGACAACACAATATTCACTTTTGCAGTGAATATAACCAGCGTAATTTGTTTTGGTCATCTACCGGAGGAATATCGTGCGTGTGCTATGGCTGTGGAAACGTTCAAGAGCGGTGGTGAAGATGGAATCAGGTAGATCCTGGAATTTTGTTAACTCATCGACGTAACGTTCAATCTCAATAGTCGCTTGAGGGCAAGATCGATCAATCTTTCCCTGGAGTGACTCATTCAACTTGTTCATAGTTTCACACTTCTTTAACTGCAGCGAGCTCGCACCGCGCCTTGACTGACGCTTGCTGCCCGACGGCCCGGAGTGCGTAGAGGTGGGCGGTGATCCGATGTGCGATGACTGTGTATCAGCTGTGTCCTCGTAATCGTCCCTTGACCGGCGCCCTCCTGAGCTTCCTGCGGTCAGTTGATAATCATATCCGTTGGCCTGAACATTGAATGCACGTGGTGGGTTTGCACTGGAACGTGCGATACCACCGTGCGCAGTGTTGCGAGAAAACATTTGAGTGCAAAGATCAAAGTATGGTAGCCCGTGTTCAATTATTTTCTTTAACTCAGGCTTTTCCTATGGAAAGACAAGTTGAGTGGAGTTTAGCTGCGTCAGAATACATGAAAGGGATAGATAAGCAACCTTGCCCTAAACATGTACGTAAAGATAATTTATATTTGTACCCAGTATAGCTCGTCCAAGCGACCCGCGTCATCTGTTATTGTATTATGTTCGGAGTCCCAACCCCATCCAGTACCCCTATTTAAAATGTCGTTCATACACCTCCAAGCACGACGCAGTCGGTTAAGTTTGCCTTTCAATTGATCGGTCGTAAACACATGGGAAGGGTATACAGCTGCGTTCATCCTCTCACATATACGAGTCCACACAGATGGTGAGAACGTTGATGACTGAAGCCGATTGCTGATGAACTCCTCGTACATAAACTTGATGAAAATATGTTTCAAATACGACGTCCAAACTATTTTGTCTGAACGAGAGACTTGCGCTGAACTTATGGGACTTATAGGGTCCATCTTCGGTTAATGTAATGTCAACCAAATAAGAATATTATGTATATTATTATTGTAAGTTACATAATATGCAATACTTTTTGCGTATCACAAATGTTCGTTACTTCGGTTAATGTAATGTCAATCAAATAAGAATATTAAGTATATTATTATGAATATATATAATATTATGTATATTATTATAATATTAAATTAATATTCATTACTAAATATATCGTAAGTAGATTAACTTGGCGTGCCGCATAAGTTCTCACGATTTGTGATAATTTCAAAATACAAACTTGTAGCTTAATATTTTATCTCTAATATTATATTTTGTATATAATAATTTGTGTAATTATATCGAGGATCATAGAGTTAAAAAATGAACCTTTATTTTGACCAACTCTTTTATTTTTATGGAATCAATTGTAAATTATCTTTATTTACATTCTATAAATTTTATAATATTATGATTTTATCTATGAAACACCGAAGCATAAAATATCTATTTAAATGACCTTACTACATCTCCGACATTCAATTATAATGTATTTTTAAACAATCAACAAAATACTTTCTTTTGTCCCTAAGAAATTAAAAATTTGTGTCATCAATTCGAAATTGTTATTTGCCAGTGACATAATATACTTGGTGATGTAGGTCATAATGATCTCAATATGACAGGTCTATGATTTCGAAATTTCATTTAAATTTAACTTGATGTATGGATATACAAGAAAATTCATGGAAATACAGACTTCATGACACTAAACTTGTAGCTTAATATTTTATCTCTAATATTATATTTTGTGTATAATAATTTGGGTAATTATATCGAGGATCATAGAGTTAAAAAATGTACCTTTATTTTGACCAACTCTTTTATTTTTTATGGCATCAATTGTAAATTATCTTTATTTACATTCTATAAATTTTATAATATTATTATTTTATCTATGAAACACCGAAGCATATAATATCTTTTTAAATGACCTTACTACATCTAAATATTCAATTAAAATGCATTTTTAAAAAATCTACAAAATACTTTCTTTTGTCCCTGAGAAATTAAAAATTTGTACATAGATTACTTCACGCTATCCATCAAACAATGTGGAATTTTCACTTTATCAGAATTTTCAGTAGCATTTACCCACAGTAAGCACGTAAAATGAACTTAATATAACCACAAAAGAATTCACAAACAACAAAAGAGATAAAAGCATAGCAATTCAGAAAAGCAAACAAACACAACCTAAACATCCTAATCCCTACAACATTTCATAATAATATCACAAATAATATTTGTGATACGTAATTATGCAAAAAGTATTTCAAGACCGAAGTACAATATAATAATATACATAATATTATGTATATACATTAACGCAAAACAACATTTCATATGCTACAGAGTACCAAATTTCATAATAATAATACATAGGACTATTGATAAAAGCAAATAAAGCCTTTCACATGGACAAATAGGACCACATTTCATATGCAAGAAGAATGATAAAAGCAAAATGATGTATCTTGGTAACACAGCTAACGGAAAACTGAAAAGGGTACTATAGGAAATGTAACCTTCACGTTCTATAATGCAATATACTATCTTTAAGTGATCAACTCGGGAAAACTTATCAAGAAATGCAAGTAAAGCATTCAACCATCCGGCCATATATAGACATCAACAGAAAGGATAAGCCTGCACATCACAAGCCAAACAGGAACACTAAACAGTACCCTACAGTTGCACAATGGCCTGTACCACTGGACCCATCACGTGCCGAAAGTAGAAAATAAATCTGATGACAAAGGCTGCAAATAGATTACTTGACGTTACCCAACATACAGAGAAATTTATTACATATACGACCCCAAATATGTACACAGACAACAATTTGTCTGGATGCCAATTAAAGTGAATCACTATTGCCACAACACAACACAATGCCGCATTAATAACGTGAATCAATCCAGATTTCAGAATGTGTAAAAAAAAATCATGAAAGTACAAACAATGTTTACAGTACTAGGACCCATGCTGCAGCATTGAGTCGGATCATTTACTCGGCGGGTTGACTCGGCTGGTTGAAGTGAGGCGGTGACTCGTCGAGTCAACTCAGTCATCGGAGGGTGGAATGATGATGAGCCGCTGTCGTCGCCGACCTGGGGTGCGCGGTTCAATCCGATACCGAATCCGATGAGACGGAAGAGGAGAATTAGGAGTTTCCGGGGTTTTACGTTGGCAGTAATGTGATTCCGGTGGAGATGAAGGCGAGAAACGTGGAGGTTGCCCTGTCGTCGAAGGCGGCGGTGGTTTCGGTAGGTAAGAGGAGCGACACTTACATTGTTGTCTTGAAAATCAAAGCTCCGGCGGCAACTGCTCGGAGGGCTCCCGTTGATCTGGTGACGGTGCTCAACGTCAGCCGGAGCATGACGGGTGATAAGCTTCACTTGATGAAAAAAACGATGAGATTGATGGTCTCGTCCCTCTCCTCAGCCGACCGCTCTCGGACGGCCACCTCGCCTTCGTCATGAATGCAAAATCTAGATTTTCGTCCTTCAAATCGCGAACAAGGAAGTGCCACGGGAAACGGCCCGTCCGACGATCCAACGAACGGCCTTCACCGCCGCGTCGGCTGCGATGAAGGCCGTTCATCGGACAGCCGGTCGAGTTGACTCGACGGTGCTTGCTGGCGAAGTGGATGTGAAGAAAACGCAGCTGCAGTTTCAGAGAAGTGGGCCTAGGGTTTTTGTTGGGAATGTGATCTCATGACTTCAGCACTATTTTCTTACCTGGGGATTGGACCAGATTTGGCCAAAACACCTAGTTATGGTGTCTTGGCCAAACCAAACTTAGAGATGTGTTTCGGCCCATCTCGGAGATGGGCCGAAAACGAACCCAAACATAGTGTAATAGTTTTATAATTTTAGGCAGAATCCCTGTCATAGCATTTTTGACATTTTTTATTTTTCTTGAAAAAAATAATTTTCAATTGAAACCGACAATGATTTCAGCTAATTTGACGCATGTCATTCAAACCGGTGTTTGTAACCGATTTTGACCTGTTTGTCCACGAGAACTTCAAAATTTTTGAAGAAGGGGTAAACTGTAAAGCACCCCTATAAAAATGTTGCATTGTTGATGGAAGGACCAAAACAATTGCTAGTGAGAAAATTTTGTGAGCCACAAAAAAAAAAAAAATTTGTGGTAGCATAAAAAAATTACATTGAGATTATAGCTAATTTTAGTCCACGTGGTAGTAGTGAGTTGTACGAGCAGACAAATTATCGATCTAAGATGTGCTCGGAGGCCGGGACATAACTTTAAATGTGCTCGGAGGTCGGGACATAACTTTAAATGTGCTCGGAGGCTGGGACATAACATTAAATGTACGCCGTTGTGATATTTCTTTTTTTTTTTTTTCGGGTTCTTCAACTAGTCCTACATCACGTTCTTATTCTACAAGTGTTGCAAAACATGAGTTTCTTAGGGTTTATCTAGTGTGGTCATATTGAGATTGACCAACACCTTATTAATGCGTTAGTCGAGAGATTGCGTCCCAAACTCATACTTTCTATTTTTCGATTGGTCGTATCATATATTTCGGATGCATACGACTCACAATGCCCTGAGTATTATCACGAATAAGTTGGACCAGATGAAAGAGAATGAGGTGTGGGGCTGATGTTGTTTACATATAGTATGTTTCTTGACATCCAGATTCAAGTATATTGATCAAGTCGTATGATGATGTAGTTTATTTGGAAACCATATGATGGTGACGCGCCAATGTCCAATCACTGTCATTTTATGCCCATCGCATGCCATGGAACATAAGATGTCCGTGGGCGATTGTGGAGACACATCACCCAAAATTGATTCTCCGGCAGTTTGACATGGTTCAAGACATCCCCCGGATCTCATGAAAAGTGAAAGACATTTACGTTCACTTGATACACGGGGAAGTCACGGGGAAGATTAGGATGGTTCCATAGAGACTATATTGCACAGTGGAACGACGTGCAATCATTGTTGGTAGTAAGAACCCTAATCCGAATGGTCGTGGTACTGTCCCGAATTATATGAACTGGTATCATCAATTTACCTGGGTTCAAATATCACACATTGTTCGATCAAAAAACACATCCAGATATAGTCCTACAAACCCAAGTGGCTGGGAGTATGTGGTAAGCATTTTGTGTTCTCTCTCTCTCTCTCTCTCTCTCTTTAATGCACGATATGTCTAATTTTAGTGAATTATATTTGCATGCCAATAGAACGGAACGACTCGTGATAATTGTGACAATGTTGGAACTGATTTGCAGTCATTGTCCCAAATGAGGATTAGACACTATAAAGTTGCACCAGAAATTATGAATTTTTCGCATTCAGGGTATCCCGCTGTATGTGTAGGACCAACTAGCACATATAATCTGACTGACGAGGCAAGTCCATCTAGCTTATACCATCCGGCAGGTCCATCTACGACATACATTCCAGCGGCTCCATCTATCGCATACACACTAGTAAACGTGGCAAGTACGTCATTCAGTGACACTCCATACATGCCGTTTGTCACAGATGACTATGCACACTCCGTTAGTCCGAAAATTTGATGACATTATGGAATATCACTGGTTCCATTTGAAGGCCTGGATTTAAACACTCCTGATGAGCCGAGACAGGATGATCACCCTCAACGAAATAGATGACGTCCACGTTGTGATACTGAGGGTCATTACTAGTGTATAGGAATTTCACTATGTCATGTAACATGTAATACCTGTATAAACATGCCATGCTCAAAATTTTGAAGTTCACAGGTCTAGGGACCTGTGAACATACATATAAATACAAATGTTGTCAGAACTGGTGTTACAAACACTAATTCTGACGATGCATGCATGCGTCAAATCGCTGAAACCATTGTCTATTTCAACAATAAAATTATTCTTTTTAAAACGCTATCCCTGAGAGCGGTTCTGTCCAAAATATAAAATTTTAAAATCACACTATTTTTTAATTTTTTTTAATTTACTTAATTAATTTTCATGGACGTTTGACCATAAGTTGCTACACATTTTTTTTAATAGGAAAATGACTTCATTGAAGGCATAAGCCTATTAGAATAGGTGACAAAAAGTCAATTAGATTGGCCTTTGTGTAATCTGTTTGACAACTTGTAATATTATGTAATGAATAAAACGAGTATTCATTACCGCTGGTATTCTCTTTGTTGGGTTCATTCTTGTACATTAATGTCTATTCACATATATCACAACAAAGCCTACAGATCACGTTAAACAACTCATGTAGTTGGGCCACGCATTGAATGGTGGTCATGAAACCAACTTATAAAGGGTTGGGTCTAAAACATTCCAAGTCGAAGACCTCGAGACGGGGCATCGAGAGTCATACTGAGACTTGCACTAAGCGTCGTATTCATTAGATGAGTGTCGTGTTTCATCTACGAAAGACGTGGGACGTTTATACGATCTTAGTTGGTTGGTCGACTGGGTCTAGCCGACTGAACTGAACACGAGGATCATCATATGGAATCCTTGGAGGCTTGGCCGATATGATTGAATTTTCTTTGTTCCTATAGTACGAAAGTAGTCCTCGGACTTGAGGAACCACGGCAGTCAAGTGCTCAGGATGACTGTATCTTGGATCTGGCGAGAGGTGTTCACGTTGAGGACATGTTCATTATAAGTTTTGTCCAGTGCAGTCAGAATGTGTGGCGAGGACGGTGGGTTTCGAGAAGAGGATCCGTCCCCTGTCAGTATGTGACAGAGATATCTCCTATGTGCTCGGAGACACGTTCATGTTGCTTAAAGCTATGACATCAGTGATTGATCGAGCAGGGAATGGTTCCCTACGTTAATGCATTGAGGCATACATAGTCTCGAGTATTAAGCATAACTGCCTATCCAGGATTGGAACCGACGCCCAATTCCATACCCTATACTAAGGCTAGGAGACGGTAGACGAAAGCACCGTACTTGTACGGAATTGGTGCCTAAATGTTCACACCAAAATTCACCTAGTCTCTAGTGCCATGGTCCGTTGCTAGACGGTCACCCATGGTAACAGGCTTCTGTTGCACACGAGTCCAAGTCTAGCTGAGGGTGAACCTAAAGGGTCACACACAAATCACCAAGGAGGTGGAGGGATTAACTTGGAGTCAATTCTAGAAGACGATCAATAATAGGATTATTTATGGAAAGGTCCATTGGATGGACGGGCCGATATTGTATCGTGCCCTCAATTAATCGATAAATACGATTAAGGAGAGATTAACGGCTTAGATCTTTTAATTGGATTAAAAGAACCATCGACATTATTTAATTGGACCTTGAATTAAATTGAATTACTTTTGGGCGTTCTTATAATTTGATTACAATGAAACCCGATCCATTAAATCTTGGCCCAAGAGAGATATTAACTCCACTTTTGGAATTAGGAGAAGTTTGAGTTATCCTAAATTGGGATGGCCAATTTTAGCTTCATCTAGAAGCATACAATCGGCCATTTTGGCCTTGTTGATGAGCTTGACTTGTCTCTTTTGGAAAGAGACAAGTCAACCTCAATCAACCCTCCTTTACTTGGTATGATTTAATCATACCTTGTAAAGTGGTAGGCTTGATTGAAGATTAATGTGGATTGATTGGAATGTATCTAGACATCCTTGTATGAACCTAGACACATTCCAATAATCACATTAATGATGTATATATATATGTATACAATCATCAAGTGAGAGAATTATCTTTTATCATTTTCTAGGAAAAAGAAGCAATTCATATCTCTCTCCCTCATATTTTCGGCCGCCCCTTAGCTCTCCTCTCCCTTGCTTTGTTGCTTCATTGGTTTAAGATCAATTGAAAAAAAAAGTTAGATCAGGAAGGATACACTACTACGATAGTGAAATCCTTCTTTTTGATCTCATCTTCCTAGGTCTGTTTTTCCCTAGTAAGAAAAAGGTAACTTCTTCCGGTATGGTGTGGATACCATTAGAGGTTCATACGTTTGAATGTCTGTGAACGCATGTCATCTTGGAAGAAGGGAACAACGCTGGTAGCGGTGCACCAAAGACAACTACAAAGGTAACCGTCGTTTAGTTATGTGTAGTTCCCTTTATGATTATCTATGTTCCCTAGATGATATAGTTGCTTTAGATTATCATATCCTACATCAAATGCCCGGTTGAGCATCCAAGGGTACACCCCTTCGAACGTTTTGTTGTGATATGCATTTTAAATATCGTTAGATTCCATATTTCGCATCCCCCTCTCGCTTCTGCTCGCGCTCGTCGGGCGGAACAGCTTCCTTCAAAGCCAAGATCGGAATACATCATATTTCAAGAGCTGGTATAGCTATGGTGTGTGCCTCGCAATTACTAGATCTACGAACAAATGTAAATTTGCAACTAACAAAGACACCACTAAGCAAACGAGTATCATGAACAAGGTTACCGAGTAGGGATTTGTCTGTGGATGTCGAATTAACTTTCTGGCAGCAATCACTTTCGATGATGACATAATTCCAACTACATTGGATCGCCTGCTCAATTCCATCTTTCATGGCCAAGATTTTCGCCTGTTCTGGAGATGACAAGAACAAGAAGAGTTTGGACCTTGACGTCTGAATTGTGTTTGAGTTCCGGGCAACCACTCCCATACCGTGAGTCCTTTAGTCGGAGACATAACATCATCACAATTAATCGCGACAGAGAGGCCCTCTAAAGGAAGCCAGGTTTTTAGGTGACTTTGCGTAGTTGTCCTCGTCTTTAAACTCACTCTCACTTGATTGAACTCATTCAAAAACCTGGATGCGCTAATGACAATGTTCATGGGAGACTTGCCACGATCAATAGCTTATTCTTATTTCCCCAAACTCCCCAGAAAATCGACAGGAACTGGTTGCCGTATTCCTCTTCTAGTTTTGGATACACATCCATCACCCAATTATCCGTACTCGAAGGCCATGCAGAGATGAGCATCCAAGGAATACCCAAGAGGGGCCATACCTAGCGCGAAAAGGGGCATTCGAGCAGCAAGTGTTTGGAAGTCTCTGTAGTTGATTTACAAACAGTGCAAATGGTATCCATATCCATCTTCCAACTCTCAAGATTGGTCAGGGTAGGAAGCACATGTCTACATAATTTCCAACCAAAGACTTTGGTTTGTTATAGTATATTCCTCCTCCACAACCATTTCTAGAAAGTACGAGACTCTGCTCTATTAGAATAAGGTGATCATGTCGAAGCCAAACGGGCCTGCCGAAAAGAAATTGCGACATGATGTGCATTACGAACTGTGAGTTTCCCATGTTCCTCCAATAGCCAAACAAATCTGTCCTTTGTGTTAGAAGGACAGATAGGGATAGACCTTATAGTCAATGCGTCAGACGGATGAAAACTGCATCAAGGACATCTTCCTTCCACTTATAATTCATAGAATCAATAACAGTCTCAACCAAACAATCAGGAGCTAAAGACGAAGAAATAACTAAGGTTTGGAAACCCCTTACCTGGTATCCATCTATCATGCCACACACGAATCTTTCATCCGTTCCCAGCCCTCCACTCGACTCCCTCTGGAAGAAGATCCCAAACCCCCCAAGATACTATGCCATGTAAGAGATGGGCGGATTCCCAATTTGGCAAAAACAAAACAAAAATGAACATTAAGAAAGACTTGGCTTTAAAAATACGACTTACCGACGTTGATGGTTGTTGGATGATTTTCAACGCTTATAAGGTGAGTAACGCATTGTTTAAGGCCTCAAGATCATGAGAGCCTAATCCTCCACTTTCTCTGGGCCTACAACCACTCTGCTTTACCCCGTTGTTTTCACATAATATCCTCTTTAGCCAGTAGCATTTCTAGTTTCGTTTTGCAATCTCCTTTAGCCAGTAGCTACACTTTTTGAATCTTTGAATTTCATGTTATTTGAGCTACAATTATTGAGTCTTGTTTTACTTTATGAGATGTAAAATCAACAAATCATTAGGCTTACTCGGACGCTATCCATATGGGTAGCATCAAAGATTTCCAATTGCGTGTGGGGTCTTAAATGATTCGATTTGAGTTGGATACATCATTGTTCAAAGTTGTTTAAATTATTATAGAGCTTGCAAAATTGCTTTTGAATTTGATTTGATTATTAATTTAATTGAGCTCAAACAAATTTTAATAGGATTAAACATAAGTCGATCTCAAGCTCGAGTTATTTGATATTTTATTATGTTTGCACATTGAATCGAGCTCAAGTTGAACTCGAAAGATTATCGAATAAAAGAGTTTTGTTTGACTTTGATTTGTTAAGTCTATCAAATCGAAACCAAACGAGCTTTTGTCAATCGGATTCAATTGAGTAGCAAATAATTTGATTCATTTTTCAACCAAAACTACGCAAATCTCATTTTAGATCACTTAGGAGATGGGTTTAATGCAATTTACCCTCCTGTGTATTGCAAATGAGCAAATTAATTCCATATGCAAAAATAACAATTTACCTCCCCATATTTCTTTAAAATGAAGCACTTTTACCTCTCTGTGTGTTTCTTAAAATAAAGTAATTTACCTCCTTAGACAGGGAGGTAAATTGCTTCATTTTGAAAAATATATATAAAGAGATAAATTGCTATTTTTCCATACGAGGATAATTTTCACATTTGCAATATCATATGGGGGTTTGCTTGCATTTTTCCCCTTTGAAAATCATATTGCCTTCTAAAGTAGACTCACTTCTTTTGCTTACCCAAATAAGACAATCTATGAAGCTTTGTGCTCACAATAAGAAGCTTGCAACTTTGATAGGGAAATCTTACCTGAGTACTTTGAACTGATTAAAACACCCTCTTTTATAATGTTTATATGAGTAAAATTTATTTTAGTATAGGATTATTTAATATTAATTTTATACCTAAATAATTAAAGGTGATTCAATTAGTATCTAAGTTTTAGCCATTTATATTATTTTGGTACCAAATTATTTTTTTATTTATTTTTTTATTATCTTTTTATATAATGACTATTTTACTCTTAAATATTAAAATAATCAATAATAAATTTTTTTCATAAATTTCTTTTCACATATTTTGTCTTTATTTGGACCAATCGATTTCATCTTTAGTTATCAAGATTATATATTTTTATTATTTGAATATTTGTTACTATCTTTTTTTTCCTCAATATTTTAGAAACTCATTATTAAATACCTTATGTTAATAGTCAAGTCCACTCAAGGAATAGATTCAAAATAGATGTTTTTTATTAATATATTAAAGATATAGAACTTGCATATTTGTTTATTGTCAAAGATATTTTTGTTTCATTTCATTGAGATATTAAAATTTGATTGCAAAACTTAAAGTTAGATTCATAAGTTTCAATTGGATTATAAATTTTCAAAATTTAAAATGCAAAATTGAACTTCTCTAAGGTTGCAATAAATTTTGAATTTACTTTGAATCGGGTACCAATTTTATGAAAAATTCGGGTGCTAATATGAATTTGACTCATTTTTACATATCAACAATGTCTGAATCTGCGGAGGTTACATACTCATCCAGTGCAAATCGCGTATGCACAAACCAACTACATTTCTTTAATCAAAATTGCATTAAGAATCACGTGAAAGCAGACAACTTGAACATACCTATAAATCCACGCCCCTCCATGCTCCAAGTCTAACCTTGTTTACATGAGCTTTTCACTACGAGCTTAAACTCTAAACAACCGTATTAATTTAAGTATTGAAAGACTATAATTGATCGTTCATTGTTCTCACGAGTTCTGACTTATAGGATAATATGCTTGAAAATCATTGAATCTGATTCAGCATTATTAAAACCTAAAGGATTTAGCCAAAATCGAACTTGGATCTCAACTAAATACTTAACATTAAGGCATAAAGGAGCACGAAGAAATTAAGGTAAGTAAGCTGAAACAAAAGCGAGCAACTCATGGGGTGATAACTTGTCAGAATTAACATACTCTCATCTTGTTGGGGTGTTTAATAACTACTCGGACATTGATTGTAACTTGTTCTCATTGTTCTTTTTCATCACTTTTCACCCAACTTAGGAACAGATCCTCATATTTATTTGAGCAACAGAAGAAATACAATCTCTTAGATAATTTGTTTACCTTATAAAAAAGGGTAATTTACATCAAACTCTCCTGAAACTTGATATAATTACAAACACCCCAGATACCTGACATAATTATGTAACCCTTTGATGATCAAGTGAAATTGTCAACTTTATCCTTGCTGAAATTTTAATTTAAAAAATAATAAAAAAAATGATGTTGGATGAACGTTATAAAAGAATTTATAAAGATTTGATGTTGGCTGGATGTTATTATCAAAACAATATAAAAACTTTACATAATATACAAAATTATAATCTCGGTCCAAAAGGACATTTTAGATAATTCAATTCAAAATTTGAATAAAACCCCTTGCAAAGTTCAATTATTACATGCAAAATTGCCTACAAAAATATATAGAGAAAAAATAGCTTCGGCATCAGGTTCTCTCTATAACACAGCTCTCCCCTTCCCAGGTTCATCAGTCTGCCACCACACCACCTCTCCTTTCTCTACCCCATAAACCTCTATGGGAAGATAACCATTCTTTCTCTCCCACAACTTTTCATGGCCAATACCCCGATATGCCAACTACAGACGTTGTTTCACATGAATATCCTGATACTAGCCCTCATTGTGACTCCTATAAGGAAAAAGCGCACGGGTAAGTCGCGACATGTATATTTCCTAACTTGGATAACAGACTGGAGCAACGCCACTTCGTCAGCCAGGAGCCAGACCCCCTCAGCCCTTCGAACCACATCCCCATGTTTCTTTTCCACCGACAGAATTACACCGCCTTAGGAGACCTTCGCATAAAGCGTTGATTCTCAGAACCTTGGAATCAAACTATCGAGCATCTTGTTATCATATCTTCGAGACCTGTTGTTGAGCTATTTTAAATTTGTAAATGTTTTTTGAATTAAAGTTTTAATACATTTTTTATTTGAGGTGAATTTGAAGAAATTGTTCGAATTGTCGTCAATTATTGACAACGGTAACTGACCTAAAGCAATTTGATTATAATTCAATTATTGACAACGGTAACCGACCTAAAGCAATTTGATTATAATTCAATTCGTGATGTGCCTATCTCCATTTCAGACCTTGGTGAGGGTTTTCATATTATTAAGGCTAGTAACCTGGAGGATTATTTTAGGGCTTTAGCGGGTGGACCTAGGTTCTTATTTAATCACTATCTGCATATACAACAGTGGAAACCAAACTTTGCCTTCAACCGCTCCGCCGGATTCCATGTGTGTCTGGATTCAGTTACCACATCTCTCAATGGAATACTATGATTTTAATGCTTTATTTCATATAGCCCGCCTTGTTGGTCGATCGATTAAAATGGATTCTCATACCTTCCAACATGCTCGTCGTAAGTTTGTATGACTATGTGTTGAGATTGATACTTCAATTCAATTGCCTCGGTTCATTCAAATTCAAAATCATACGCAACCAATCAATTATAAACTCAACACCGTCTTTTGTTTTAGATGTGGTAGTATCGGGCATATCCAAATTAATTGTCCTTTTCCTTCTCATTAAACCAACCCTCCAATACTACCACCATCCACCCCATCGACTCCACCTTCACCTTCTCATTTGGCTGGAAATCTGAGATGGGAAATTGTTACACCAAACCTTGGTGCAAAAGAGCTACTAGTGCAACTGGTGGGTCGAGTAGATTAAATAGTGTTCGCATAATAAGAGAAAATCCACGCACATATTTTCCTTCATAACAACGGATGACTAAAAACTCTATCTCACAGCAATCCAGAATTCCAGGATACCAGTTTCCACACACAACTAATTCAATCTTTTAGATAATCAAGATTCTGATGGTAGTACCCCCTTTAGTTGCCCATCCTCTATAGCCCCTTCTAATTCGAGTTACAAAGACAACATGGTGCACGACATAGGGCCATCTTCTCTTACAGGAAATAATCCAGATGAGCAAGGTATGGGTAAATTATATGATTGCACTATGCATGGCATTAACGTTGAAAATTTCATGCAGAGATATCTATATCTGATGCACCCCAGGTCTACAATACAGGTAAGCATTCAATCATGCAAGCTTCTGGACCTTGGGTTTTTTGGGCACCCCTTTACATGGAGTAATAAACAATTTGAGAGATCTAATATATGTGAACGTCTAGATAGATGTTTTGCTAATCTAGGGTGGATTAATTTATTTCTGCATGCATTAGTATCACATCTCACATCTTCTTTCTCGGATCATTCACCTATACTATTAAACCTTGCCTAGCTCTCCTCCTCCACTTTCGTTAGTTTTGATTGGAAAATGCCTGGGTTTTCCATGAGGGGTATAGACAGATTGTTTTACAAAGTAGGTTGGACTTCAATTCTCACACTATAGATGCGGGTTTCAAAACAAATTGTAATAGAGTAGCACATCACTCACTTACGTGGAAGAGGCATGTTTTTAGCTCTCTGGATGGTCAGATAGCATATCCTCAGAAAAATTTCTAAGTGATAAGGAAATAAGTTCTTCTAGAGAAAATTCATATCATACCTCACATTAATTAGCAATCAAAATTAAATCCCTAAACCATTGTCAATCACATCTCTAAATCATGGCATATATTCTTAAAGATGCTTTTATGGGTGATTAAATCTATTAAGGCTAAAGTTGACCACATATGAAGACTATCCCTTAAACAATGGAGAACCACAAGGTTTATCTTTGTATAAGGAAATAAGGGAATTCACCATCAATGAGCTTTTATTGTCCCTTTAATGCTCACATAGCAAAATGAGCCTATAAATACCAAGAAAATTTTGAGAAGAAGATATGTAAAACAATTGGTAAAAACTATGCTTAAAATCCTTTCTCAAATCTTGAACTAACTAAAATCCATTTACCTATTAATTCTATAATTTCGAATCCACATCATATTGGCGCCGTCTGTGGGAAGGAATTTTAAGCATCGACGATGAATACCAGATCTCGCGTTAGAAACGGAACGACGAATGACTTTCAGCCAATCGAAGAAGAAAGGGAAGAAATGCATCTCCCAACCCAAGGTGAGATACCCCCACACAATATCCCAAATGAAGTCCCCCTACGGAACTGGGAGGAAAGACACCATGAGCAAGAAGAAGCCAACGGTCTGTATATCCCTCCCCCTCCAATGATGCAAATCACCCCGGAAGCATTACAACAACTTGTGGCGGAAGCCACCACTAGAGCAGTTGCACAATACATGGCGAAACATGCACCTCCCCAACTTCACTCCTTCGTTCCCCAAGAAGAACCCTCCATCTTGGAAGGGCATGGAAATAGAAGACAAAGAATGGACGAAAGAACGCGGCTTGAAGAAGAAATGGACGGCAGGGCGTCAGTTCCCGAAGAAAGAGCAGATTTACCACCTTTCCCTCGAAATGATGGACCGAATGATAGAAGAGTTGAACATAAAGGGGACGGCTCCCAACATCTCCCCCGACCAACGAAGATAGAGGAACGGAATGCTTTCTCCCTAGCATGGCCCCGCCAAGAAGGAGTCCTTTCGCACCACACATCTTAGCAGAAGCAATTCCACAAGGGGTAAAAATACCAAATATCGTCGAATACAACGGTGTAGGCGACCCCCAAGACCATCTAGATCAATTCATGGCTAAAGCCGATCTCCTGAATATAAGCGACGTTGCATATTACAAGATCTCCAGAACCACCCTATCGGGGAAAGCCATGGTATGGTTCAACAAACTACTTTTAGGGATAATCACTCACTTTGAGCAACTCATCTAACGTTTTCTGCAACATTTTTCAATCAACAAGAAGTACCCCAAAATAGCGTCGTACCTATTCAGCATAGTACAACGAGAGAATGAAGCCCTCAGAGAATTCGTATAAAGGTTCTCAGAAGCAGTCACGGAAGTTCCCCAAGTCAACCCGGAACTCTTGGCAAGCATAATGCAGCAAAACCTGAAACAAAGCCATTTCAAAGAATCAATAGCGGGAAAGCCACCTACATCCCTCGATGAACTTTTAACAAGGGCTGAAAAGTACATTCGAATAGAAGAAGCAATGGGACCTCGCTCCACAAACATGAAGAGAAAATTCAGTGAAGGGAGAACGGAAGAAAACAAGGCTGACCGGAAACCACCTACCCTATTTGAAAAGTATACCCCGTTGAAGACATTCAGTGGAGAAATCCTCACAGTAGCCGAACAACAAGGCTTGGTAAAGTGGACCCAATCCATGCAGGAAAACCCCAAAAGATTAAAGTCCAACAAGTATTGCCGCTTTCATAAAGATCGAGGGCACAACACTGAATAATGCCGCCACCTCAAAGACGAAATTGAGAAGTTAATCTGGCGGGGATATTTAAAGGAATTCATCGATCATGGGCACAACGCCGGATCACGCAAAACTCCCTTGCCCATCACAGAACAGGAAGAGAACTCAAAGAAGAAAAAGCCTGAAGACAGGAACTTACCCACAACTGGAATAATCGGAGTCATCACAGGAGGACCAACTAGTGGAGATTCTGCCCGTGCAAGGAAAGCCATTCTAAGAACAAAAAACAACCTTTTGTTGGGGCAAATCATACAACGAAGTGCTCGTGAATGATCATTCCTTGAAATCGGAATGCATCGCTTTTGATGATAAAGACATAGAAGATGCCGACCCCTTATGCAACGATGCCGTTGTAATCGCTCCAACAATTTCAAATTTTTGGGTCAAAAAAATACTAGTGGACAACAGTAGTTCAACATATATCATTTTCTATAAAACCTACTCACAGCTAGGCAAAGATAATGCGCAGTTGAAACAGGTAAATACCCCACTAACCAGTTTCAGTGGGGACACAGTAGAGCCATTGGGAGAAGTAATGCTACCTATGTCCCTCGGAGCATACCTAAAGCGGGTCACAAGATGGTTACATTCCTAGTGGTTGACACCCCTTCCACCTATAATGTTATTCTAGGAAGACCAAGCTTGAATCTCTTCAGATCCATAATCTCAACCTATCATATGAAAGTCAAGTTTCCTACCCCTATGGGAACAGGTGAAGAATTAGGAGATAAAAGAATATCAAGGGAAGGCTACGTAAATTCCCTAAAAAAGGTGAGACCCGAGGAGAACAAATCAGGACATGATTTGACCACTCCCCTCGGAAGAAAACAAAAGAATGACCACATCAGTGGTAGCAAGGCCAAAAAGAGAAGGCTCGATGAAGAAAGAATAGAGGCGGCAGAAGAGGTCACAGTGGTAGAGCTGTAGACCTCTAGGCGGCAGAAGAGGTCACAGTGGTAGAGCTGTAGACCTCTAGGCGGCAGAAGAGGTCAAAAGGCAAGGAAGAACAGTCAGGATAGGTACCTTGTTACCTAATGATCTCGAGAAAGCCATTATCACCTTTTTAAGAGATCAAGCAAAAACTTTCGCCTGGGAAGTTACAGACATGACTGGGATAGACCCAAATTTCATAGTTCACAAATTAAACGTCCATCCCGACATGCGGCCAATAAAACAAAAGAAGAGAACATTTAGAGTAGAGAGAAACCAGATAATAAAGGAAGAGGTGGAAAAGTTAGCACAGGCAGGATACATCAAACAGGTACAATACCCGGAATGGCTTACTAATGTAGTTCTAGTGCCTAAACCCAATGGAAAGTAGAGAATGTGCATCGATTTCACGGATCTGAATCGAGCTTGCCCAAAAGATCCTTACCCCCTCCCTCGCATTGATGCACTCATACACTCAACGGCAGGATGCAAAGCCATGAGCTTTCTGGATGCCTTTCAAGGGTATAACCAGATTCAGATGGCTATTGAAGACCAAGAAAAAACGAGCTTCATCACCGAACAAGGAATTTTCTGCTACAAGGTCATGCCTTTTGGCTTGAAAAATGCAGGGGCCACTTATCAGAGAATGGTGAATCAAATTTTCAAAGACCAAATAGGCAGAAACATGAAAGTCTACATCGACGACATGCTTGTAAAGAGTCGCAAAAAAAGAAAATTATATACATGATTTACAAGAATGTTTCGAGATCTTGGAGAACTTCGGGATGAAGCCGAACCCCACAAAGTGCACCTTTCGAGTGCAAGGAGGAAAGCTCTTAGGATATATGGTTTCACTACGAGGGATAGAAGCCAACCCTGAAAAGGGGAAAGCCATAATGGAGATGCAGCCTCCACGAACGATAAAGGAAGTACAACGACTAACTGGAAGAATTGCCGCACTCAATCGTTTCATATCACGCTTAGCAGACAAAGGCCTTTCATTTTTCAAAGTACTAAGGAACATAAAACATTTCCAGTGGACAGAGGCATGCCAAAAGGCCTTTGAAGAACTAAAGAAATATTTGACTTCTCCGCCTTTGCTCACCAAACCTCTACAGGGAGAAACCTTGTTTTTATACTTAGCTTCGTCTGAAGTTGCAGTAAGTGCTGTGTTGGTCCGAGCAGAAAGTCGAGAACATCAACCAGTATACTACATCAGCAAAACACTGCAAGGATCTGAAGAAAGATATCCACCAATAGAAAGGTTCGCATTGGCATTAGTAACGGCTGCCAGAAAATTATGACCTTATTTCCAATCGCATCATATAATCGTTTTAGCCGACCAGCTACTCAACAAAGTAATGGCAAATCCGAACGCGTCGGGGCGAATGGTAAAATGGGCAGTAGAATTGAGCGAACATGAAATAAAATATCGCCCAAGACCAGCAATCAAGCCCCAAGCATTGGCAGAATTCATAATTGAGATAACCAAAAAGGAGGAAGAAAATGCCAACGATTGGTGGAATCTTTATGTAGAAGGATCCGCCACCTCTCAAGGAAGTGGCGCCGGAGCTATGCTTGAAAATCCTCATAGAGACAAGTTTCATTACATTCTCAAATTAGGTTTCCCGGCATCCAACAATGAGGCAGATTATGAGGCACTTCTTGCTGGAGGGCGTCTAGCATTGGCAGTAGGAGCTCAACGCCTCAAAGCTTATAGCGATCTTCAATTGGTAGTAAGCCAAATATTGGGGAACTACGAGGCTAGGGAAGAAAGAATGTCCTTATATCTAGCAAAAATTCGGGAGCTACAACAAAAATTTGATGCGTTTGTAGTAGAACAGATACCAAGGTCAAAAAATGGAGAAGCAGACCAATTAGCCAAGGTGGCTAGCTCTTTGACGTCACTAAAAAATAGGAGTGTCACCTTCATGATGTTTTGAATATCCTGAAATAGAGGCAAAAACAGAAGAGGTATTCGTGGGTGACAACAGCGAGCCAAGCTGGAAAAAAAGAAATAGAAGAATATCTGAAGACAAGGAGCCTTCCAGAAAATCCAAAAGAAGCCAGAGCACTAAAAATCAGGACTACACGTTTCACCATGATAGATGAAAATCTATATAAAAGAGGATTCTCGCAACCCTATCTCAAATGTCTAGGCCCAAAAGAAGCCGAATACGTGCTCAGAGAAATTCACGAAGGAAGCTGCGACAATCATTCGGGAGGAAGATCACTAGCGACAAAAGCGCTTAGACAAGGATATTTCTGGCCAACAATGAAACAAGATGCCCAATAACTAGTGAGAAAGTGCAGGCCTTGTCAAGAGCATGCCAACAACTCAAGAATCCCAGCTTCAATAATGCACCCTTTGGGAAGTCCTTGTCCGTTCGATCAATGGGGAATAGATATTGTGGGGAAACTACCAAAAGCAGTGGGACAAAAAGAATATCTCATTTTGGCAGTAGACTATTTCTCGAAATGGGTAGAAGCTGAATCCCTGACAAAAATCACTGAAAAAGAGGTTATAAAATTTGTATGGAGAAATATCATCTGCCGATTCGGGATCCCAAGGGCTTTCGTAACAAATAATGGAACTCAATTCCAGGGTTCCAAATTTCGAGAGTGGTGTGAAGAATTAAAAATCAAGCAATACTTCACATCAGTCGGAACCCCGCAGTCCAACGGCCAAACAGAAGTAACCAACAGAATCATACTCTAGAACCTGAAAACACGCTTAGGCGAAGCTAAAGGAAATTGGGTGGAGGAACTTCCAGGAGTGCTGTGGGCATACAGAACCACTCCTCGGAACAACACGGGTGAATCACCATACAATATGGTATACGGATCTGAAGACATAATCCCAACTGAAATTGGCGAAACAACTTGGAGAATCGAACATTATGAGACAGATCAAAATGCGGAAGCAAGGAGAATCGAATTAGACCTGTTGGAGGAAGCAAGAACAAACGCTAGCTTGAGGATTGAAGCTTACAAGGGAAAAATGGCAAAAGCTTACAACACCCGTGTGCGTGCCAGAAACTTCCAAATAGGAGATCTAGTCCTCAGAAAATCTGACGCTACAAAGCAGATTGGAAAGTTGGACCCAAGATGGGAGGGACCATACCAAATCATGGATGTGGTAGGATACGGAGCTTATCGCTTCCAAAAAACTAGACGAACCAGCATTCCTAGGACACGGAATGTAGCTAACCTCAAAAAATTCTATGCATAAAGAGGTTATCATTTGTATATTAGTACAATGCAAAATAAATGCAAAGTTACATTTCCTTAATGATATGTTTACCCTTTCATCCTGTTAAGATAAAAAAAAGGGGGGGGGGCATAAGAATACCCCAACACAAAACAAGGGGCATAAGAATACCCCAACACGAAACAATGGGCATAAGATTACCCCAATAAGAAACAAAGGGGCATAAAATACCAAAATGAAAAGCCAAAGAGCGTTTTTCATACTCAAAAAGAAAGGAGGCCGAATGATAAAAAAATAAGTTGAGCACTTGAAAGGAAGCATGGATCTTTATTAAAAAGGGAAACAAAAAAGGAAGAGCATCATGATACATAATTTTCAAACTAAATCAGTTGGAGGGATAATTTCCTCTCCAATAACATCCTTAGTAGGCACCCCCCTATAAGGGGATCCTCTATCATATCAACCTCTATATCATCTAACTCCTCTTCCAAGTCACCAACCGAAGGATCTAAAAACATGAAGTCTTCTTCGCCAAAACGACCACTCCCCCTCAAAGTAGCCCAGCACTGACGAATCGTCTGATCATATATGTCGTTGGCCTTCGCGACGATAGCTTTGTCAAAATCTTCAGACCCTTCATACTTCTCTCTAAAGTCGTTCCACACGCAATCCAAATAGAGTTTCCCGGCTTCAGACTTCAAGAAGGAATGGCCGAACGCAACTTCACGGTTATATAAGTCCTTCCACTTCATTTTGCTAGCCCCCATGTTCCTCAACTCCTCCTAACAATGAAGTAAGTCTTTCTTGGATGTCTCTAGTACGGAGTTCAACCGAGCAATCTCCTTCTCATAACAGCCAAAACGACGGTCGACCAACTCCGCCAAAGTAGAAACCTAAACAAACAAAAATGAGACATTATAAGCAAGGAACAATATAGAAAAGGACAAATGGGGAAGAAGACTTACCCTAGCAACCTTACCACCAAATAGCTGCGCAACGGAAGCATTGGAGATATGATGAAAATGAGAGATATCATACTCGCTAACAACGCTCCGAGTCTTCTCGTAAGCCAAATCGAGATCGGCGGTATCCCAATAAGAAGATACCCCATCTTGCTTGTTCACTCCAATAGTAAAAAAAAACTTTACCAACGCCCGATTTAGAAGAATCTGCCACAGTCTCACGAGGACGCTTTGATAGATCGGAAACAAGCACAGTAGGGACATAAGCCTCCACCTTCCCAGATTCGCCGTCAACATTCAAAACCTCACGAGAGCGAGAACGAGGAGGGGAACGCTGAGAGTCCCCTTCACCCCTCTTCGGGGGGGAAGGGGGGGGGAGGAGGACGTCGTGGGTGAGAATGGCGAGCAGACTCCCTCTCCCGTTCGGCTTTATACTTTCGCACATCTTGCAAAGATACCTTCTTTCCTACGAAAAACAAAAAACACAAGTTAGATACACATCCGAAAACATACATATTTAAGGAATTAACAGAAGACAAGTAGTACCGGCAGAAGGAAATAAGGGGCTGATGTCAAAGGGATAATCAAATAGTCCCACCCCTATGAAAGACATACGAAGATTATGTACGGGTTCTGGGGTAAAGGGGGACTCTCCCCAAGAAACGTTCAAACCCCAACCTAAATCTCGGACATAAAAAAAAAAAAATTCTTTCCACTGCCCTTTTGAAGAGGGACATCCCTCCAAAAACTTACAACCACTTCGGGGGAAGAAGAAGAAGTTAGATGCCCCCGCAACTTTCCTAATCGAAAAAAGGGTAAAAAAAAGCCTCTAAAGAATGAACCAAGTCAAGCTCTCTAAAGCGATGGCGAAAACCCTCGAAATAAGCAAATGAGTTAGGAGTAAATTGACTAATGCAAAGCTGGGTGTTCCTTATAATCTCTACCAAAAGAGGATGAGGAGGCAAGGAGAAACCCGAAGTAAAAAAATAAGAATATACCGAAAAATATCCAGGAGGAGGCATCTTTATCCTATCCTCCTCATTTAGAAGTAAAAACTCAAATTTTTGACGTGGAATCAAAAAGTTGTTTGAAAACATCAAACTCATCCGAACCAACCATACTAGAACAGTTGTCTACATCTATGATGCGACAACAGGATTTAGAAAGAGGAGCCGAAGAAGACCCGGTACCATCCCCTCCAGACTCAAGATTAACTTGAATAGGAGAAGAAGTATTAAATTTTTTTGAAGACCCCGATTCATACACAAAAGAATCCACGGATAGTCGGGAAGATTTTTTATGGCATCAATGATCTCTAAAGAAAGATCCCCACTCAAACCCCCCTCAAGAAAATTGACCTCGACAAGAGCCGAATCCGGCATACCAAGCTGAGGCAATAAGCCCTAGCCTCCCCCAAGTCGAGGCGAAATGCCTCGACCTGAAGAAAGCCGAGGCATTGCCTCGACTTGAATAGCTGGGGAGGCCGAGGGAATGACTTCCCCTCCTTGGCCTCCCATGTTTTTAGATGAAGGAAACTTTTCTCCATGGAGTAAATTTTTGGCATTGCGATTCGTACCCGGAGGCCATCTAATCGTCCCCCACGTACGACGTTCCTTGCCATCAGAACCGGAATCTCGATTACTCATATTTCTGAGAAGAAGAATATAATTACTATTCGTAAAGAACAATTATTATTAGATTATACCTCTCCTAGGCATGTTGGGGAATTGCTAGAGTTATGTAATTAGTGAGTTTTAAGAATAAAAGAATAGAATGAATGACCTATTTATATTGGTTAAACAAGCTCAACAAAAAAAGGAAACGATTCATGAAATCCTTTACCAAAGAAAAAGATTTTCATCCCTCTTGCCAAAGGAAGATTCGTAAAGGAAAATGGGGAGGATTGAAAATTAACATTACCATATATTTATATATGCAAGTTAATTAAAAGCTTTGGCATTATGATATATATGAGATAAGTTAAAGATATTATTTAAAATTCGTAGGACAAGATTTGCATTGCATATACAGTATGTCACCCTAAAAATGGCAAATCTACGTATAGGGTTTCTTTCGCAAGGGAAAATAATTATGCTGATTTTTTGCAATATAACTATTAAGAAGGTTGCTCTGTGTAGCTTTACTTTCTGAATTAGATTTCTTTGAGGATTTCTAAATTTTTTAAGGTAAGAAAATCAAATGGTGAAAGGAAAGAACAAGGAATCATCACACTGGTGGTGGTTTGACAATCACAACAAGAGCAATTCGAATCGGCCACGGATGTGAAAGTGGGATATTAAAAAAGGTGAAAGGAAGAATATCATAAAATTTTTTTGGAAACTCTCAAGCTCTATAAAACAAAAAGACTTGAGAGTTGGGGGGCTTGTGATAAGGAAATAAGTTCTTATAGAGAAAATTCATATCATACCTCACATTAATTAGCAATCAAAATTAAATCCCTAAACTATTGTCAATCACATCTCTAAATCATAGCATATATTCTTAAAGATGCTTTTATGGGTGATTAAATCTATTAAGGCTAAAAGTTGACCACATACGAAGACTATCCTTAAACAATGGAGAACCACAAGGTTTATCTTTGTATAAGGAAATTAGGGGATTCACAATCAATGACCTTTTATTGTCCCTTTAATGCTCACATAGCAAAATGAGCCTATAAATACCAAGGAAATTTTGAGAAGAAGATATGTGAAAAATTTGATAAAAACTATGCTTAAAATCCTTTCCAAATCTTGAACTAACTATAATCCATTTACCTATTAATCCTATAATTTCGAATCCACATCACTAAGGTACGTGAAGCTATTGTTGAAAACCCCTCTGATAAACTTATTAATCAGGAGGCGGAATCCTTAATATTTTGAAAATGCTTCAATTGAAGAAAAATACATATTGGCAGCAAGAAGCCAAAGCCCACTTGGGTTCAGTTTGGGTATTCGGCTATTTTCATGCATCTGCAAGTCACAAACGATGTGTCAATTTCATTCAGGGTATTAAAAATTCTAATAATTCATGGATACACGACGCGGTTGAAATTGCAAAATCTTTTCAATTTTTCTATAAAAATTTTACAACTGGGAACATAGGTGCATCTGGCCAGAGTTTGATTATGAACTCCTATTTGGAACACATGTATGAGATTTGGAACGGCAGGCCAACCAGGAACACTGACCGTTACTGTATGTGTTCCAAAGACCGTGTCAATTAGGACCGGTTGGCCGACCGTTCCAACATGTAGTCTTACAGGAGGCCCTTTTACGCCATGGGGAAAAATGTGATGCAATTACCGTTCCAAATTGCGGGTATATAGTAAGTGCAATTGTGTTACAAGTACCGGTCCAAACTGTACTCCAAGTAGGAACGGTCTGTTTTTGTTGTGCCTCATACCGTTCCTAATATGCGCTAATGGCTATATTACAACGGTAACTTTACCGTTCCTGATGCCTCTCTTGCGACCGTTTCTAAAGCTGGAACAACGACTATATTTCAACGGCTAGTTTTGTGTTCCAAATAATATTTCAATTCCCGTTCCAATGTTTTCTATATATATGTCCCCCTTCTTTGTCATTGTTCTTATACTTACTCTCCAACGCATTTTGTATTTGTAACTCCCCCCCTTGATTCTTTATACGAAAAATCGAACATATCAATTATCGAGCGCGAATTTTGCATTGATATTGATAGGTGTTTTGCTCAGGTAAGTATGCAAAATTCTGTTATTTTTGCATATATTAATTAATTTACTCTCATCATTTAATTGCTGTTGTGAATTATACGTAGGACCAATCATGTTAAGACAATTGAGGAAATGGATGTATGATCGAGACGTCCTGGGTGTGACGCCGAAGTTTGAGGATGGTGTTACAATATTTTTAGAATGGGCTCAGTCTCAGCGTGCATATATGGACGGGGACAAGATTAAGTGTCCCTGCCGGAAGTGCAAAAATGAACGATTCAAAACACTAGACGAGGTAAATTTTGATTTGTGTATGAAAGGGTTTATGCCAGAGTATTACAATTGGACTTCGCATGATGAGGAGAGGGTGCAGGAATACTTTGAAGCATTGACAGCACTCCTTGTGCAACAGCAGCAAATGCCACTCGTTCAGGAGGAGGGTAGTTCACATTGGGGTGATGCGGCTCAGATGGATTGGGCGCAGAGGATGATATTCGATGCCGCCGGGACGTCATTCTGGTCTTCGTACAACCAGGATGGACCGACTGATGATGGCACTCGGTATTGTCCATCTGATATGGGTCCTAGTTCATATTATGATTCGGGGCCCTATGATTATGTGTCTGGCTTGTCAGACCGTTTTTCTGATGTAGTTCATGCTGCGGACCAACCTTTGTGGAATTGCCTCTTTGGTGAATATCAAGGCCGAAGGGGGTTTTTTCGAGCATACATATGATCGGTTATGCCAGTAGGTTGATACTGTAATACCCCGTGATCACACTTTCCCCGCCGATTATTACAATACGAAGAAATTGATAAGAGAATTGGGTTTACCAGTTCAGAAGATTGATGCTTGCAAAAACGGTTGCATGTTGTATTGGAAGGACCATATTGATTTTGAATATTGCAAGTTCTGTGGAGACGCTAGGTACAAGCCCACCAGGGACAGAAATCCTAAATGCAAGAAGTCCCCGTATGCCATTCTTAGGTATCTACCGATTACCCCTCGGCTGCAGAGGTTGTATGCGTCGGAGGTCACAACAGAGCATATGACTTGGCATGCGAGCCATCAGATGGAGGAAGGATCCATGTGTCATCCGCCGGATGCAGAGGCTTGGAAGCATTTTGACCGGACGTATCCTAATTTTGCAGCTGAACCGAGGAATGTTAGACTTGGGTTGTGCACGGATGGGTTTGCACCGCACGGTCAGTATGGTAAAACTTACTCATGTTAGCCCGTGATACTTACACCGTACAATCTCCCACCGGGAATGTTCATGAAGTCTGAGTATATGTTCCTAACGATGGTGATCCCTGGCCCATCGAATCCCAAACGTCTTATCGATGTCTACATGGAGCCGTTGATCGAGGAGTTGCAAAATTTATGGCATGTGAGTGTACGTACACATGATACTGCTGCCGCATTGATGTGGATAGTGAACGACCTTCCTGCTTATGGTATGGTGTTTGGATGGAGTACCGCCGGTGTTATGGGGTGTCCAGTTTGTATGGAGGACACACGGGCATTCTATTTACAGCACGGTCGGAAGGCATGCTATTTTGACTACCACAGGCAATTCCTACCACCGAGTCATCCTTATCGCAGGAACAAGAAAGCCTTCACTAAAAACCGAATGTAGAGGAAGGTTGCACGTCCGAGGCTGACTGGAGAATAGATTCGAACCCGTGTCGATGCTTTTAGTGTTGCTGTTGAACAACCGTTGAGTGAATCGAAAGGCTACAGTGTCAACCATAAGTGGACGAAGAAAAGCATATTTTGGGAGCTTGAATACTGGGGGGCGCATCTGATACAACACAATCTTGATGTCATGCATATTGAGAAAAATGTGTTTGATAATATATTCAATACTTTGATGAACATCAAGGGAAAAATGAAGGACAATATGAATGCACGGAAGGATCTGAAGATCATATGTAATCGGCCGGAGCTTGAGGTGGACGAAAGGAGACCGAACGTGATGGCCAAGGCGGTATATACACTGACGAAGGAGCAAAAGAAGAAGATATATGAGTGGATTCGTTGTCTTAGGTTTCCTGATGGGTATGCCTCTAACTTGGCCCGTTGCGTCGACCTGAAGGAGTTGAGGATGCACGGCATGAAGAGCCATGATTGTCATGTATTCATGCAGAAGTTGATTCCGGTTGCTTTTCGTGAAATGCTTCCAGAGCACGTGTGGGGGGCCTTGACGGAAGTCAGCCTTCTATTCTAGATCCTATACTCAACAACACTAGATGTGGCCAAGGTAAAAGAATTGGAAGATAGTTTAGCCGTCATCATGTGCAACCTCAAGAAAATTTTTCCTCCTTCCTTTTTCGACTCAATGGAGCATCTAATTGTTCACCTTCCATATGAGGCGCACATTGGGGGCCCCGTGCAATACAGGTGGATGTACCCATTTGAAAGGTAATTAAATAATTAATACTATTACATATATATTTATTATTTGCATTTTAATAAATTGTCATATGAATAGATTCCTGCGCGATTTGAAGAAAAAGGTGAAAAACAAAGCACACGTCGAGGCGTCAATTGTAGAGGCTTATATTGTTGAAGAAATTGGACTTTTCTCCTCGCACTACTTCGAACCCCGTACATTCTCTGCAAGAGAAACAGACCCGGTCGGAACGATGATATCACGAGCAACGACGATCGAATAGTTCGGTCCATTTTCAATTACCCAGACCGAGCAAGTGGAGCCTCGAAGAAGAGATGGCTGAGTGGGGAGGAACTTCATGCTATCGAGACATACTTCTTGTGTAATTGTGAAGTAGTTGCACCGTACAACAAGTAAGTGTCTTAAACTGAACGTAATTATCTCGTATGAATCATTTCAATTTCAATTACATGTATATTTATAACTATCAGTTTTACTATAACAGGTCATTCCTGAATGAACTGTTCAAGCAACACAATTCGGAGGACCCGATAATTGATCAACTAGTGGTGACACAATTCAAGGATTGGTTCAAGGCTCGTGTAAGTATCATCGATTTGTTGTAATTAATGCGATATGCTCATTAATTTGTAATCAATTATTTCAATTGCTATATATATCATTAATTGCAGGTGAAACCCGAATTGAATCACACAAACCAGGATTTGTTGAAGTTGCATTATTGGGGGCCAAGAGCAGAAGTGATGACATACCCATCTTACTTTGTCAATGGCTTCAATTTCCACATTGAACGTCACAATGTCGGGAAGTCAACAATGAATTGTGGTGTTTGTGTCAAAAACTCATCATATACAGACACGGATTCTGCCTTCTATGGAATTTTTGACGAGATAATTCAGCTAGATTACCCACTAATTCCGAACATGCACATTGTACTGTTTAATTGTCGTTGGGTCGATCCGATCAGAGGCATGAAGATACACCCTCGTTATCACGTCGTTGATGTCAACTTCAAAAAGCTCTACCAAAAGAATGAACCATTCATACTGGCACAACAAGCAGTACAAGTATACTACGCGGATTACCCGAGCATGAAGAAGGACAAAGTCAATTGGAAAGCTGTTTGCAAAATCAAGGCTCGAAGAGTTATCGATGACTCGCGATGGACCGAGGTCGCCTATCAGATGGATGAAGTCGTACCTAATCCAGATGTTGTAATAGATAACCAAACATTTGAACTGCATGACCCAACGGGAATACAATTGGTCGTTGATCATGGAGTAGGGCCATCGCGCTCACCAGACAGTGAATCCGAAGATGAAGATGAAGATAGCTTTGATGAGGCTGAGTCCGATGAAGAGACTTTTTGAATTTTCCAAAAAAATTCTGTAATAGGAACGGTATTGGGAACACTTCTTCTATTAGGTAACCGTTCCTAGTATTATAATTCCAACCAATTCGTCCGATATCTGAACATCCGTCAGCCGGATCGACATCATTTTTTAACACATACAAGGTTATGGATATGAATTGATGTCCAACGGTCGGATTTTCAATCCGTAACCCGGATTTAAGGATGCATCTGTTTTTGTTACGATGAATACTGACCGGATACGATAACTCGAGATCCGCACACCGAAATATTTCAAAACGACATATAATGTATTCTTTTGTGTGTTATATCATATCTAACGGTTTGACTGGAATTTTGACGGTCTGATTATGCCGTGCAGTACAACAATGTAAGATGCTAGTTATATATGTGAAATTCTAACAAAAAAATATTTACAAATATACTTCATATTGTGAACGTGTGTCTATTTTTTGGAAATTATTATAGATTTTTAAAATCTTTAAACATCCAATTGTATACATTTATTTAATAAAATAAGTGTTCAGAACGTGTTTTTCTTAATTTATATTTATTATCTAAGAAGATAAAAAAAAAAAAAAAAAAACAATTGCAATACATATAGGAACGGGTATATATGACAATAGGAACGGTAACTAAATGCATGTCTAAAAACGACATTGTTTCTTACAATAGGAACGGGGTTGGGAACACTTGTTCTATTAAGTGACCATTCCTATTAGTACAATTCCAAGTACTAAGTATTTGGAATTCATATAGGAACGGTTATATATGAAAATAGAAACGGTAACTAAATGCATGTCTAAAAACGACATTGTTTCTTACAATAGGAACGGGGTTGGGAACACTTGTTTTATTAAGTGACCGTTCCTATCAGTACAATTCCAAGTACTAAGTATTTGGAATTGATATGAGAACGGCAATTTGTAAATTAGGAACGGTAGGCATTGGGAACGGTTATGGGAATGGCAGTACTACTAAGTGACCGTTCCTATTTAGGTCAATATCATCAAAACGACATCGTAGTATGGCGAATACGACATCATTTTGTTTAGTTGGACCGGTGATAGGAACGGTTAGGGAATATATAACCGTTCCAAAAGATTATATAAATTAAACCCTTGGCTGATTTTTTCTCACTTTCTCCTCCCTCACTCTCTCTCTCTCTCACAATCTCTCGTCTCTCTCACTCCGCCTCTTCACTACTCCGCCGCCGAACTTCCGCCTCCGTCGCCGCCTTAGAGCCAGTCCGCCACCGCCAGCAGGCACCGTCCGTTGCCGCCATCATCCGCCATCGTCGACGCCATCATCCGCCATCGTTGCCGCCATCATCCGCCTCCATCGTCCGCCATCATCCGCCTCCATCGTCGCCGCAAGTAGGCTTTCTACCAAAACCCCCCCATTTTTTTGTATTTTATATTATTTTCATAAATATTTCTTTGTCTATTTTCTATAATTTTGAAATAATTTTGGGTATTTTTTGTAATAGTATGTAATGTTAGGTGTAGTCTGTAATTGTAGAGGCTTATTGTGCATTTTCTGTTGTTGATGTAATTTCTATAATTATATAAATTGTATGCAATTTATGTAATATATATGACATTGCAATTTCAGTAATTATGTATTGTTAGGGGTATTGTAATTTTTATGCATTTTCTGTTAATGTATGCAATTTCAGTAATTATTGTGAATTTTCTATTTTTTTTTTGAATTTTCTGTAAACCCGAATGGAATTTTTTGTTTTCTTTGTGAATTTTCTGTAATTATTAAAAAAATCAAAAAATAATTAGAAATTTAATATAATTATTAGAAAATAATGTTATGAAAAATTCTTAGAAAAATCGGAAAATAATGTTTATGTAAAATTCTATACGAAACTGTTTAAAAATTCTGAAAATTTTAATTTTTTTTCTGTTTTTATAATCTGGAAGTTTTAATTTTTTTAAATTCTGAAAATTTTCTAAATTGTAAATTGTATGTAATTTTCTGTAAAATTTAAAAAAATTTCTTTAAATTTTTGGAATTTTTGTAAATTGTATGTAATTTTCTGTAAATTTTTAAAAAAAAAATTGGATAATTTTCTATGATATATGAAATTTCTGAAATTTGTTAATTTATCTAATATATATGACATTTATGTAATTTCTATGATATATGAAATATATAAAAAATTGGAAATTTGAATTTTTTAAAAATCTGGAAATTTGAATTTTTTTCAAAATCTAGAAATTTGTATCTTTTAAAAATTTGGGATTTTGATTTTTTTAAAAATCTGGAAATTTGAATTTTTTTCAAAATCTGGAAATTTGAATTTTTTAAATATTTAGAAATTTGAATTATTTAACAATCTATAAATTTGAATTTTTTAAAAATCTGGAAATTTTAATTTTTTAAAACATTCGATAATTAAAAATATGATAATTTGAAGGACTTAGTGCAAATTTAGGGTAAAATTATGGTATTTAGTATAAATATGTACAGTTTTAGAATTTAGTTTGCATATATATTAGAATAAATTAGAAAAATTTTCATTATTGAAATAAATTGATACTTACATGTATTTTTTAGATAATGTCTGGTCGGGATTTTCCACCTCAAGGAGGTGGACGTGGACGTGGTCGTGATCGTGGTCGTGGCTGCGGTCGCGGCGAACCGGCTATACCGCCCGCCGGTGTTGCTTCCCAGGATGGGGAAGCAGTGTTCCGACCACCACCACCAGCAGAGCAGGCACCCGCACCACCTGCGCCGGATCAGCAGCCCGGTGTGTCTACCGCTGTGCCGGATCAACAACCCGGACCATCTACTACTGCACCGGCGGTCGATCCTGCCCGTCCATGGGTTGCCCACCACCACCACCCCGACCGGCCCCACCACTCCCACCACCATCCACGCGCCAGTACATCACACTCGCCGATGCGAGGTACAATTTATATTTTTAATTTTTTTTCTAATTTAAATTAATATTTTTATGTCATACTAATTACTTTATAATTTCAGTCGTGATCGGAAGATCCACGAGCGTATGTACGCGGTCGTGCAAGGACACTATCCCCATCTTTGGGGCAGTTTGCGCAAGGTGCCGCCAGAGCACCAGCATTTCTGGTTTGAGAGTTTGAAGGTAACGACAATTAATTTTTATTTTTAAATATTTTAACAATCTAAGTTATTATATATTTATATGTATATTTTTTAATACAGATGACGTACTGGTGGGACGCCGACGACGAGTCGATGTTCAAGATCTTCCATGTTTGGGTGGGGAAGTTCCTGAGGAAGAAGTTCGTCCTCGCCAGACAGTCCCTGCAGAAGCCTCTATGGCTAGCGAACGAGGTCTGGCGGCAGCTCCTCCTGTACTGGGATTCTCCGGAGTTCAAGCAGGAGTGCGACAAGAACAAGGCGAACCGGAACGCCAACCCAGCCGCATCCGCTACTGTGTACCGCGGGGGATCTGTCTCCGTCGGTATGCACAAGAGGAAAATGGTAATATATCTAATGTTATTTCAATTATTTATTACTATTAAATTAAAATTGTAATAACTGTTTCCCATTTCTTTTTACAGGAGGAGCAGCTCGGCAGCCCAGTGAAGCAGATGGAGTTATTCTCCAGATGCTACAAGAAGAAGGCCGACGGCGGCTGGAGCGACTCGAGGGCAGCGGAGGTGGTGGTAAGTTGTAATCAATACATTCTAATTTATTTTTTAAAATATTTAAAAATTTTCTAATTTATTGTAATTATTTTTGCAGGAGATGTTCCAGAAGATGATGGAGGATCATCAGTCTCAGGCCCCGTGCAACCCTGACGATCCTCGTTCCGAATCCAAAGGCTCGGTGGCGCAGACTGAGCAGCAGATGTGGCTCACTTGTGTCGGGGGCAAGAACAATGGTCGGGTATTTGGTCTTGGTTCTGAGGCCCTGGGTCTCAGCCAGATCGTTACCTCGCCATCACCACCGCCCACGCCAGAGCCAGCGCCTTCGTCAAACGTGGAGGGTCGGTTGGGCCACCTCAAGGAGATGATGGCGGACCTGATGGGCATGATGAAAGACATGCAGACCAGTCGCTCCGACGCCGGCCCGTCACGGCCTCCTAGAGACCCCACCCTTCCAAACATTGACAAGATGGACGAGGCCGATGGGGACGAGGAGTAAATTATGTATTTTTTTTATTTTGATTTTTTGTAATCAAATCGGATAATATTCGTATTTAATATAATTTTTATTTCTCAATTATGCATTTTTTCATATTTAAATATTAATTATATAATCAAAATATTATTAATAATTTAATTTATATTTAAATGATAAAAACTATTAATATAAAAAAATAAATAATTCATTATTTAGGAACGGTACTTTAGACGGTTAATCAGCGCAACATACCGTTCCTATATTTGACTTTTTCAAAAACTTACCGTTCCCAATGCCGATGAAATAACCATTCCAACTATACAAGTAAACTGTTCCTAAAGACGGAACCTACCGTGCCTACTTGTATTCCAAAATCAATTCTTTCGTGGTTAGGCTTTCGTTCTAAAGACAATACCAAAAATCGGTCCAAAATGGTATTCCAAAGTTAGAGTGCTAAAACCGTTCCTAAGTGTCGCGACAAAATATATTCCAGTTGCCGGTCCTAATCTTTGCAACTAACCGTTCCTACATGTATTCCTGACACCATGCTAAATTTTATCTACAACATAAGGGGACTATTCCAGAAAGTGTTCTAACTACCGTTCCAAATTGCGCGATTAAGTTTCGATGCTACCGTTCCTAATGTTTATAAGGTGTTCCAAATGCAAAAAATATAAATTTATACGTACAAAGGTAATTAGGAACGGTAGAACCAAAAGATGCCAAAAATCGTTCCCAAATAGGAACGGCAGCCTCGTCACCGTTCCTAATAATTAGGATTGCCTCTTATTGCCACGGATAGCCTCCCGTTCCTCAATCGTTCCTAATTGCAGTCCAAAAGGTTCAAGTGAAATATTTACCATTCCAAAAATTAAAAAAAACCGTTCCTGTTACCGTTTCAATTCCCACTTTTTTTTTTTTTTTGTAGTGTTTGTTTATTTTATGTTTGGAACCTTTGATACAAAAGATTTTATTCGATTGTCGCAAGAATAAATTGGATGCCTCGGCTCCTAGACAATCGAGGCTAAAAATTCCTATACTTTATGTCGATGACTGTCTGTAATTCCTTAAGGCTAACCATAAGTCTGTTTCTTATATACAGGATGTTTTGCATAAATTTGCTAGTCTCTCTAGTGAGACGGTGTGTTGGGAGAAATCTAAATTTTTACTCTCCCCAAACACTCCCTTAAATTTTAAGAGAGATATTGTGGACGCTCTTAATATTTCTTATGGAACGAATAATGATCGATATCTAGGACTACCATATATTATGGGGCGTATGAGGAAATCAGATGTTTATTCCATAATCAATAAGGTGAAAACTCGCATAAGCTTATGGTATAGTAGTCGATTGCTCTCGTTATGCATGACATAACTTTGGTTCAATCGGTTCTAAGTACAATACCTACATAACATATGAATATTTTTAAGGTGCCTTGCTTATAACGGATCAAATTGACAGATTTTGTAAACGTTTTTTTTGGAATGCAAAATCAATATATCATAAGTCAGGGTTAGTAAACTGGAACGGTCAGTAATTCCAAGAGGGATGGTGGACTGTGTACCTTAAATCTTGCATGTTTAATGCGGCTAGGATGGAGACTTCATAATTCTTTATGCTATCACTTGTTTAAATCCAAGTATTTTCCTAAAGGAAGATTCCGTGCTGTGAATCGAAAATCTTATAATAGTTATATCTGAAGACATTTACACAAAACTATACCTTTTATTAAACAGTCTATCTATGCCGTTGGATAGTTGGGGATGGTAGAAATGTTAATTTTTGAATGATATCTGGTTAGATTATTTCAACATTGCATCACAAGTTTCTTGAGTAATTTACAGGTTTGCTCACTCATTACGAGTGATCAAAGCAATATCTATAACTCCACAACATAATATGACTGCATGGAACTGGAAAAAAATCAGGTTTATTTTCCATCAAAAGTGCATACAAATGGCTTTTTCAAACTCATCACCTCACTTCCTTGGTCTACTGCTTGGAAAATTAAAACAACACCAAAGGTACGTGTTTTCATTTGGTTGCTTGGTCATTTCAGTCTACCTACCATGGTTCAAAGTATCGGCCGATATCCAGTGATGTCTGTTGATACATAACCGGATTGGCCCTTGCCGATCCGATAAAATCAGCCGATACCCTATATTACTCGAGAATCTTTTGTATTGCTGATATTATCCGATGTCATCCGATATTATCACCAATACAATGATAATATCGCCCGTATCCGATGATATCGGCGATATTATGACAAACGTTGTGGAGGAATCATTTTACTATTATTGCACACCAATTATTTACGAGTGAGTTTTACACAAAGAATTGACACGCGGATGAGTTTTCTAGTTGTCTATGTTGATATTAGCTTAGACAAGGAAAATCTATGAGAAGAAAATGAGTCATCCTCACCAATTGTAATTAAGTCATTCAAACCTACTTTCAAAAAATCACCAGCAATGGATAAGTCAGCAGCATGCAGGCTTAAGGAAAAAAACGGAGGTCCAAACCTCATACCAGGAACAAGCTTCCAAACTAGTACAAAGAGAAAATTTTATTTCTCATCGACATACGCAAAGCAAAGAACATAAAGATTCTTTGTACCTCACCTCCCTAAGCAGCGATAATTGTAATTTACTCGATACTTGATATTATAAAACTTTGATTTGTGATATTATATAGTAATTTGTGGTGTTTGATTGTTTTTATAATTTTACTAATTTTTTTTGGATTTTTTTAAGCATTATATAACATATTTGCTTGCTATCGCCCGGTAATATCCGATATGCTACGACCGATGTGGAACAATAACCGCCGATACCGCGACTTTGAGCCATGCTACCTACTACATCGTTTTTCTTTACTCGTCGAAAAATTCCTTCTCCTCGAGGCACACTGTGTAATCACAAATGGGAAGATATTCCTCATATTTTCACTATGTGCCCTATCTTCCATTCAACTGCTGACATTCTATTTCCAGAAATACAGCCTCTTCATACTACTAATGTTCTCATAATTCTCCATAAACTCAGACATAACTCCTTCAGGCAGGCACTGGTGGCAAATATTTTATGGCTTATATAGAAATATGGCTATATTCCAAAATGCACCTGTTAATACTTTTCACATTTGGAATCATGCTAATAGAGGGACTACTGAGTGTCACCAGTATTCATAAGGAGGCTAAACCAAAATTTGAAATCTTATGTCAGTGGCAGGCTATACATATATGATGACATAGAATAATATCAACGTTACAAAAGATTCTCAAATAATATAGGGTATCGATTGATTTTATTGAATCGACAAGGACCGATCTGATTATACATCGGCCGATATCCGATACTTTGAACCATGGTGGCAGCCCCCCCCCCCCCCCCCCCCCCAAGTGAATGGTATAAAGTAAATATTGATGGGTCTTCTCTTGGAAATCCGGAACCCACAGGGTGTGGTGGAATTATTCGTGACAGTGACTCACAATTTGTTGTGGCCTTTTCCAGCTTTATCGGCCATAATTCGAATAATACTGCTGTTTACAAGATGGATTACGAGTGGCTAAACTTTTTAACATTCAGCAATTGATGATTGAAACTGACTCGCAATTTTTGCTTTGGTTGTAGGAAGGAGTAAGCTTCAATGGCTTCAATGGAACACAGGATTTTGCTCAAGGACTCATTTGCCATGCTCACTGATTTCCAGTCGGTTGTGGCCTGTTTTTGCTATCGAGAGTGCAATAGAGCAGCAAAACTTTTTGCTCTAACTGCTACGACAAATTATTGCGACACCTTGGCATACATTTTGAAATTTGTCTGTTTTTGCAGAAGATGTAGTGAATTCAAATCAATTTGTAGCATCTATTAGGCAAACTACCTGCCCCCGTGTACTCACTTTAGGCAAACTGCCTGCCCCAGTATACTCAATTTTGAACTAATCTATTATATGTAATATTTACATTTAAAAAAAAAAAGTGTTGCCCACGCATGAAACAAAAGCACTTCTGCCACCCAAAATCTATTTACTTCTTATCTATACTAACAAAAAGAAAAATAAAAAATTCTGCTTTTATTCACAAAAAGTAATTATTTACATCACGACATTAATTTTTTGTTTATGTCAATAATGTTCCTAAGTTGGCTTCTTTTCTTTCTTTCCTTGTTGCTTGTTTTGTTTTTTTGAAATGCAATGTGTTAGTTTATATATATATATATATACATATATTCGTATTTATAATAATACATATACATTTTAAAACATAAAATATTGTTTATCATATGCACACAGAGACGACGTACAACATCGAGTAATATAATTGAAAAAAGAACAGAGGACACCACTGAGTAGGCCAACAAGAATGACACAACAGTTATTGAGAATATGTGCTTAAATCAGTGGTTACAAATAAGCAACAAACCTTAAATGATGTTCAACGAAAGTTTATCAGCATAACTAAGTTCTTTTATTCATGAAATATATTCAAAAAAATTCACGAGGTTAATATCCTGCCGTGAAAAATGCATATAGTTTAAACTAACATCCCTTAACCAAAAAATTGAAGAACACGTAATATATTATTGTCAGTCATCATTGTAACTTGAAAGGTCAAAAACAGAAACCCTTTTCATTCTTTAATTTCTGTACAATAATCTGCTATGACCAACCTGAAACTTGAGCCAAAAACTTAGAATAGACCACTGAATCAAAATGTCATTACTGTACAAGATGTTAGTGTCAAAATTCTCATCAAAAAATCAGTGTTTCCACAAAAGCTATCTGCCTTCTTTTTTCACGTTCCTGGATGTTGGAGAGATCCTCTTTCAAGCAATGTATCTGTCAATGATAATATTTTTATTAATGCAAGGACTACGTCTGAGCGAAAGAATTTCCAAAGCATTGAACACCCACCAACTGGGAACTCAAAGTCCCAGAACGAAATTCAAGAACTCATATCTACATACAGTGAAAGCTGACTCATACGAAAATCTTTTGCTGCTTCCATAATGCCTAAGCTGAAAACAGATTATAAGATGAAGGGAAATGGAAAGAAAGAAAAACAAAAATATGGTCCACTTTGCAATTTGTATGCCTAAATTTTTCACATTAATCAGTAACAAGGGACTGATATTGGTTATTTAACATATTAGAGAGCAGTAAATACAATATAAGCAAATAATCTATTGTGCTGTCCTTATGGTAGGCCCAACAGAATGAACAATTCTTGGTGGAATTGCCATATATGACAATTAAGCACAACTTTTTAAAGAATGTAGTTGGTTATCATTCTCTAGTGGTTCTGGTGGACAAGTGTTTTTTGTTGCTAGGTGTAATTGAACATACACTAGTTGGAATTTGTTTTTCCTGCTCCTCTTGGTCAACTTTCATAGCTTCATACACTACTTTAGTGAATATATAATGAAAAGTAATATGACTCACCAACAAAGGAGACAACAGAGGGTCACCAGATAGTTTCTTGAGCACTTTTGAAATTATTTGGGAAACATTCCAAGATTACATGTTGCCACTCACTAAAATGTTCTTACCTTACTGACCAAATTACCTATGGTAAGATTTCAAATTTACAGGGGCACAAGTATATTGTAACTATAGTTAATTGGGAGGAAATGTATAAGACACAGCAATGCGTCAGAGATTAAAGACAAAAGTATAGTTGGCTTTTCCAGTTTTTCATATATCTATGTATGTAGAGTGAGTTTACAACCATTCTTTGCATCTATGATACTTCTTTTAGTATAGTACTATTGAAATATAGAAAGACGAGATATTTAAAAAAATACTATGGAACGAAAAGGACTGTGATGGTTTCGTGATGTTAATAAATCCAAAAGTGTGTTCTTTTATTGCCTCGAGCATGGTTTCTCCAGTTAGTATATTGAATACAATGATGAAGAGGGTAAAAATGTAGATATAACTTGAAGGCAATATGGTGAAAGAACAAACCAAAACGAGGGGTACAAGTGATGACTACAGAATTATTCTAGTATACAAAATATTGGCACTAGGCCTTATGATATTTGTTGTTTTCATGATGCACCAACTTATAAGATTGTTTTAAGGTAAAATACTTAATATAGTGATTCCAATAAAAACTAATTTATTGGTTCCATTAAATAATCTCTAAATGAGAAAAGAAAAAAAAAAAAACATTTTATGTCATTGTAAAGATATCTTCAAAATTATAAACATTACATATACATCAATTAATATTTCCAAACATCACAACTAGAACTCCATTAGTAAGAATATTACAAGAACCCCTTACAACTATAGTAATCTTACAAAGACACCCCTTAGTGTTATACAAGCAAATCAAATCATAAATAATCGAACATATACTAACAAGAATGTACAAATTAATTGTGTGGACACTTGATAAACATGAACATATATAAAGAACAGAGCTAAGAAGATCTCCATTCATCTTAAAAGTGTAGTTTATAGAGCATTTCGAATACGGTTCGAGTGTATATATATAAAGTTCAATGGAGGAAAGTATAATGTAGCTATCTCAAAAGGGTTCTAAGCTGAATCAACCTAAAAATTTTATTAATCTTCTTTCATGATGTTTTCTTTAGTAACTTCTTTCCTCATTCTTTCATCAAGATTGTTGAAATGAAGATTGATCCGAATTCCGAAGTAATCTAAGAGTTTAATCGATGAATTCCAAGATTAGAGCAAAGACTTTATGAGATCCCATGATGTCTAAGTGGCGTTAATTTTCCATGTTTTTAGGAAATGAAAATTACTGACTATATAAATAGGTTTTCCCACTTAGTATATCATTTGTAAACACTTATTTCTCTTTATATACTACAATTAATGATTTGAAAGGAATTATAAATTGACAATTATAACAAATACTAAAACTAAAAAAGTGCGCTGGTTTAGATTACTGTTTCCCTGTACCCGGACTATACTATGTTTTTTCTGCAAAATTTTGATCTGGAAAGACTAGGGATCCAAGTATATTGAGTAACATAGCAACATTTTGAGAAGAAATAGGACTTACAAGATAAGAAACACAAAATATAATAGAAAGGACGAGAAGAAGTGAAAAAAGGCAAAGAGAAAGCCTCTCGTTCTACAAATCTTGATTTGAGAAAGCTTGGAATCTAAGCATATTGCATAAAATCGCAACATTCTGAGAAGAAATAGGACTTATATGATAAGATATAAATGACAAGAAGAAGCAGAAAGGAGCGAAGAGAGAAACCCATAACTCATTACCAGAGGAAGTCAGTGACAAATAATGGAATGCACGGATATACCTGGACGAATTCGATCTGACTTAGCTCCAGATGGATGGGTTTCTAAATTGAGTAGCCATTGCATCTGATAGAAATTTAACAAGGTTTTCTCTGTCAACTTCCTTCTCTTTCTTGAGCTCTAAATGCCGGACCTAAGTCACACGCTAAAAAGAATTAGCAACACATTGCCAAGCGCCAATGATATTCAGGGATAAGAAAGAAAATTTGGTCTTTCCTTCCAGATGAATAGATGCGTAAATCAATCAGTAGTGCCAAAGGAAAATGCTTATAGTTTTTCTTCTAGTTGACAAGCTCATCATCTCAAACAAATACACAAAATTATTAAGCATGATGCACAACAAATGCAGTTTTGAGAAATAATTTTAATTAAATGAGATAACAGCACACCAAGAACTTTTAAAGCTCATTTCAAACTCATGATTCCACCTAAAGTTTTCAGAATTGCGAATTATTCCCGTTCAGGACCTAAGCATGGTTCATTTAGGTGTCAATTGCAGTGGTACTCCTGTCATCAAATAGAAAAAGAATGGCATGCTAATAATATCACCTGCCCCCTGAATTTATCAAAGGCTAAGAGTCAGAAGAAACAGAAAGATAAGGGAGTAAACACTGCCGAGTGTATCATCCAATCCATAGCAACCAATTTTCATGTAAACATACTCAGCTTATTGAATGCTAATTATTTGAGTGACTCTAGTGTGCTTCCAGTTAGGAAACCAAATCTAAGAGGAAGATACAAATGCAACTATACCCAGACTTCATCCTTAATGGTCTGACAATTGAAACTTTGAGATGTACACAAACCTTCCCTTTCATAACTTCTGCACCATCAGGTGGTAGAGATGTCATGCAAAATGTTGTTCTAAAGCAACCACAAAGCTAGTAGATCATGAAGGTAAGGTTGATAGACAAACCAACCAACCAACCAATACTTGACATAGATTGATGCTCTTTTGAGCTCGCAAAGAGTCAAATTTTGAACATGTCTTTTTGTTCGACAAGATTTGAATCTCAGCTTGAGCTCGACTCCATTAGTATAAAGCTAATGACATATAAAAGATCAAGCTAAACCTACTCAACTCGATAAACATGTTCACGCTCGACTGAATTAACAATAAATTAGCTCAATAAATTGTTGAAGCTCGATATAAATTCACATAAGCTGTGTTCGACGTCCCTTAATTTCTTTACATCTGTACCTGGAGGATCATTTGGAGAAGTAGTAGACATGCATATCATGCAAGATATTGTGGGGACAGATTTACACACCTAGCATCCCATGACATGCCATTCGACAACTCAAAGACATGCATTTTCATGCAAAATATTTCTATGGCAGGTCCCTTGAAAAGAGGTAGCCACGTTTCACTGACTCAATAGGGCTGATAATACCAGCAGCAGTACCAATTAAGGTAAAAAGAAAAACGTAACAGATAAGACAGATATTTCACTAAATTGCAAAGAGATTCCCCGCAAGGTAAGAAGTCTTCCTAATCATAGGAAACGATTAGGCCAAGAGGCGTTTGATCACATCTCTATATTTGATGCTTCAAGAGTGTAGGATATATCTTAACTTCTTAACACTTTTCAAGCCTTGATAATCATCTCTTATTTGTTACTTTTGAATGCAGCTTCAGATTTCCCTTAAACTATGTTACAGAGTACCTAGCTACCAGATCATATAGAGGCCAGTTTGCATGTTTTATGACACTAATGTGCAAGAAGTAGATACCTTTTGGAAGACTTTGGAGTGTCAAAAGCCAAAAAGGAGGTGCATTTGCCAGAAAATTTCAGACAGCCATAATTTCTTAATCCAGGAGTTATGAGATGATATGCAAATACATACAAAAGTCTTCTCAAGTTCTACAGTGTATTAGTGTTTCCTTTACCATAGGCCCATAAGAGGTCAATTTAAGAGTCAAAATTCATCAGTTTCAGCCACTGTCCAGTCAGTGTTCTATTTCTTGAGTACTGCCTGATCCTGCTATACTTTTTTATTGCCACTTTATTAACTTGTTCTTGTTGAAGTAAGTGTTTGAGAAATCCGTTATGGAGGTCGATTTAAGGAAACTTGAACCACGAGGGCTTTAGATTTAAGGAAAAACTCATGAACAATAGTGAACTTCCCCATAGATTGATGTGCTCAACTTAAAAATGGATCCACAAATTGTGCATTATCTACAATCAGTTCATATGAAGAAAAGATAAGCATTTATATCTTACTCGGGGCAATTAAAAAATTATAATTAAGGGCCACCCTTGCAGAAACTGTCACAAAGTATCTTTAACTATATTGTAGAACCTTTATTCCAAATAAATATGACTCCTCATGTAAGATTCCAAATAAATCCAATTTCACATGTATAAATGTGTCAAAGTAATAGTTTTATCTCTCAATGACGAGTATTCCAGAGGCTTATTAGGTCAAACCATTAGATTTAGAATACTGTTGAGAATCAAAATCATTGCACCTTTCCTTTGGATAGTGGAATATTTAATTTTATTTAAATTTCATATGGATGATTTCTTCCATTGGCGTTTGTCTCATGGATGTAGGCCGAATGGCCAAGCCACGTAATTCCTTATTCTCTTCTCTCTTCACCTATCTAAACTTTTCACAAATATTAAGTATAAGAATTTAAAGAAAAAGAAAAGGAATGAAGAACAATTCAAAGAAAGGTGCACTGTCACCTTTTGTGGTCAATCATATGCAGCAGCATAATCATACAAAAGTGAGAACCAATCAGATTAGAAGTCCAACCTTTACTGAACTTTTCTGTGAAACACCAGAGTCAGTGATGACAATAAGACATTTGATATCATGCTCGCTCGCGTATTCATATTGTTCAGTGAGGCTAGGATCACGCAAGGGGACAAACTCTGCCTGTATGTATTGCTTTCAGAGTCTGGATTGAACTACAGATATCACATAACAATATTGAAGCAGATCAAGTTACTGACCTTGATATTCTCCTCCCACAATTCAGCCACTAGTTCCATGCGCTCAACTAACAAGCCACCACCTCCTCTTGAACAGACGAGCACGTTAATGCCAATGTCATTTCTGTTGATGTTACAACATAATTGCATGAATTTAGCAGATGCAGCGCATGAAAACATTCTGGCAAATAATGCCAGACTTTAATAGGCGAGAACTACCTATAAGATTTACTATCAACAGAAGAATGCAACAAAATAGTCTCCAGAGCAATACTAGTCCCAACTGCACCAGGAGGACTTGATTTCTGCAACAAAAGAGGTATACAACATTAGCTACTAGAGATTCTTGATTTCTGCAATAAGCATTAGCTACTACTATGAAGGGTAATGACTTATGTTAGATGAGAAGAAACAAGATTGGAGATTCTTCTGATACAGACCACCTATGTGTTAACCTTGTGTTAGCACCAGAAATCCAGCAAAACTTGCATAAAAAGGCCATACATGAGCCAAAGCCATCATCGTTTGACAGCAATGGTTTATGCTATCATTATTTACATCTTCCCTTGCAGCAAATAAAGAATCTTAGCTATTGCAAGGCACAGAGATAGAAGATGAAATAAAGGGCTCCAGTTTTTACATTTTTTCAGTAACTGCAAGATGCAAGGGGAAGAAAGGAATTGCCAATGGCATAAAAGAGTGACAGTCAAATATCATGTATTAGTTTCCTTTTTGAATCCTAGATTTTACCTCAACCTTTCCAGAAGGATTAAGAGCATTCTAGTAACAAAATCCATATCATTCATGGAAGAAGAAAAGTAGAATTATGTTTACATTCACAGATTCAGATGATTTTATGAAAATCTCGGTTACACAGCACAAAAGTGATGCTGCAACTTTATCAAAATATGAAAATATAACTTGAAGTAACTGACGAAGCCAATCAAGTCATCCTGACAAAACAATGCTGCCAAAACATGAAGCTACTGCAATGGATGCACTATACTATAGAAAGAACATTACCCATCATCACGCATAGAAATATGTTTTGGTATCACAAGAGAACCGAAAAAAAAACAAACAAGGTAAGAGGAACATCACTAACACCTACACGTTCAGAATCGGCCATCTGCTGAAGCAAATAATCATAACGACCACCAACAGCAAGCAGTGTCCCTTCCATGAGTGAAACAGGGTTGTTATCTTTCCTTAAATATATCTGCATAAAGTGAACATATCTCAATGAAAAAACAAAAAAATAATAAATCTTGCTATTTAGATTTACAGCAATTAACCGTGTCACTGATAAGCATTCTCTTCTAAGTGAAAGAAATTTACTAGAGAGTCACCATAAGTATCAGCTGCAAATCCTGTTCTACGTACAGGCCTGTTTTTTATTTTCTTTATCTTTCCTTTATCCTGTTCTATTTCTTATTTTCTTTATCTTTTTCTACGTACAATGCTATCTAATATTGGAATGTGAATGTGAAACAGGCCTAGAAACTGGTAATGTTGGTCGAAGATTAGCTAGGAAGGATATCCTTGGTGTCCATCCCATTGGCAAAGTGGAGAAATATTTGGACAGCGTGTCAAAGATTTCAGCCATACTTGGAAAGAAAGAAAGTAGGAAAATGTCTACAGAATGGCTAACAATCTAGGAAAAAGGAAATGGAGACATAGGATGAAACTAGATTAGCGAAGCTATAACCTGTTGGAGTGATCTTGAATCATTCTGCATACATGAGAATGGTACAATGAATTCTTTTGATATACATGATATTTGTTTGAATCAGATTGTTCTATATGCACAGGAGCACATGACCAGCTTCTGAAGTGGTTGTCTTACTAAAGCAAGTTTATGCAGCTCAATTTTTGGATGGAGATCTTAAGATCATGAATATTGAGGGTAGCTAGTCTCGGTTGAGAGAGGTAGCCATGGATGCCTTATATAGTATTAAATTAAAATTTTGTTTGGAAAGCTTGAGATCTTTGTTAGGACTCATAATCTCAGAGAATTATGCTAACTCTAGCTTGATGTGAAGCTTTAGGGATGCACATTGTTATGGCGGAGGAGGACAACATAAGTTGCTTCCAATAGACAATAGAGGGAATCTGAGGCATAACATCCTGTACAAAGAACTAAAAGAGATGTATATTATTGACAGAAAATAACTAGACATTTCAGCTGCAACATATGACAGATAATCTTAAATATTTCCTCTCATCTGCATAGGTGTGCGACCGCTTTCATTAACAAGTCCACATCTGAAGGAATATGTTAGCATAAGAACTGGTTCTGATACCTGGAAATACAAGTTCCTGTGATAAAATTCAGTTGGTGGCATAAGTGCATCAAGAAAGACATGCCTATTGATCTTCCAAACTCTTAAGTAGTTGAAAAGCTCAGACAACTCATCAAGTGCCTTGCGTGTGGATTTATCTGCAATAGCTATCTACCATAACTTCTCCCCATTTAATGCTTCCAAATAAAAATATTAAGAAAAAGAAAAGGAAAAAGACACGAGACAAGTTAAGTAATTAATGACAAGATACCTGCAGGCAGAGCACCCCTTAATCTGGGAAGTGCCTGATCTGCAGTCCCACAGAACCTTAATCCTACAGTTTGCAACCTATTTAAAGCATCATCAGCAAGACAAAGTTCCTGAAAAACAACAGAGATGAAAAGATTCAAATCTTTTAAAAACTTTACTGACTATAATAGTGAATTTCTGCATCCAGTGATGAATCTAATTGGTGAATATATATACATCCTGTTACAGAGGTTTAACTATAAGGAAAGGCACATGTTAGGGGAAAAACAGAAACTCCCAATTTCGAGTTTTCAGGTTTCACTACATGGCTCTAATAGATCTCACATAATGGTTAACAACTTTAGGACTTAAAGAAAAAGAAAATCAAAAGGGTCCAAACAACTTACCAAAGTTTGACAAAGACAACAAGTATGTTAAACTCAAATTTACTAGAACAAGACTCACACTGTTTCCTTTTAGCAGTCATCAAGCACAAATCCTTGTTGATGCCCACAATTTTATATGTGGTATGCATGATATTGGACCCACCTTATTCATGAAAAACTAGTTTTCCTGAACACAAACTAAGAGTACGAAATCTAGACAACAAGATGAGCTTGATCACAAAAATGACCGGAACTAGTAAAGAAACAAAAAAGATGCAATAGTTTGTCTGCTAAACATACTTTATAATCTCAACACAACACATGATATCATATCAAAATGAGAATCCCTGAAACCATTCTCCATGAAAGGGCCAAATAAACCCCATGATCCCATAATCCTACATTATATCAAAGATAGCAATCCATGATAATTCTGGCATTTATCTCTACCAGATGCACAGCGCCAAGGCCCAAAGGCCTATGTCCGATCACATCTTACAATGACAAATATGGTTGCAACCTGTGGCATTTATCTTTCAATATATACAAATATCAATGCCAAGAAGTTCCAAACTTCCCACCACCATCATCCATGGTAAATGCCTTTAACCAGTCAATTAAGCACTACAAATAAGCTCCATAAAGTATGAAGAGCCTTATCTACAGTACTTTTGCACTATGATAAAAATATATGCTCATGGAAGCCATCATTTCCAGCACATATACAAAAAGCGGAATATCTTGAAAAGAACCAAGATTAGTACTTCTCGGATCCAGAGTTTACAGTTTGCTCATCGTCAAGGAAATTATGATGGTCATATTGTACTTGTTCAAGGATTTTTCGACATTGTTACCTACCGTTTCTTTATTGATTGTGAACAATGAAAAGGAATGTTCTCAGTTTCCTTACAGGTTTGCAGTTGGTAAAATCCTTCAACAACTATAGAACATTTGTTAAGACCTCAAGACAGTACATCCAAAAAAAGTAAAAAACCGAAACGCAGTTAAACCTCAAAATCATGATACAGGGACAGGAAAGAGAGTGCAAATAATTATGTGGCTTCAGCAAAGTGCTGGCAAACCTGTCGGAGCTGGCGCCTAATTACCACCCACTTTGACTTTCTTTCAGAAGACTGAGGAGGCAAAGAACCCAAAAGCAAGAGAAGCTGAAAGGAGAAAGAAATTGTTAGCAAGAAGATACATGTTTGTCATCAGAACTCCACTGGCAAATTAAATATGGTCCTACCTCAGCTACTTTCTGTCTATACTCTGATTTGATTCCTATCCAAGACCATATTGCTTCCAATAAGTCCCCATGATTTAAATGAATGTCACATGATTCTGAATGAAAAAACCTCGTGACAATGTCCATGGTCACCTGCAAGTCAACAACATTCAATTCATAAATCTGCTAGGATGCATAAAGCATGGATAGGTGCATATCCATGACGTTCAATATCATGCTAAAACAATTATTAGTTTAATATTTTATGTAACAAATTGGACATGATTGATATATTTGCTCCAGCTTGAGGAGTGTTAGAATATTTAGGATTTGTGCATATCCTTTTCTTATTTGGTTTAGATAGTTATATTTGATAGTTATCCATTAGTAGTAGCTATAACTTCATTCCACGCCTATATATAGAGGTGGAAGAATCAACAATAAACACAACATTTCTTTTCCCTTTCAACTTTCTTAAATGCTAATGATTTTAAGTAATTATATACAACATATGCAGTTTATGACATGAGGGAAATAAGTTTTGTTGACTTAAATAAGTCTTATCCACGACAATGTTTAGATGCAAACATGCTATAGATATACATAGGTATATAATTATATGCATATGTGCATAAATTACCTACAGCATAGCAAGGTAACCTTTTTTCTTGGATTAATATCAGTACTGCTAGTTCAATACGAATAGGAGCATACAACTCTATATTGATGATTAATTTACATTACGCCGAATTCTCAATTCATTTTGGAAAGAGATTCACACCCTACTAGTATGAATAGATGAATTCCCATTAGTCAATAATTTCACATCCAAGAGAGAAGGATATTTTGAAGGTCCGAAAATTCTCAACTCATATTCACAAAGTTCAAGAAAATTCAAGATGTTTTATGGAAATAAAAATCATTCTTAGTGAAGCACAAGTCGGACAACATTTAGTTCACATCATGGCTCAACGTTAACATCAATTAATCAACTAGTTTCATCTAAAAGAAAGATTAGCATGTGAAACCTCCAACTTACCAAGTATTAGAAATCAAATCGAATTTCAAGTAGAGATAAAATGATCAAATCTATCTTCAAATCCCAAATGCACAAACTGTTGGTCTTGGATTTTGTACTCAATTAGATACTTTTACTCAAATCTCACCAAATAGCCACAGTTCTAAAAATTTGAATTTTAAAAGAAACGTAAATTTAGTTTGGATTTACGCCAATAAAAATCTGTTACTTTCAAATTTGATTACTTATATTTCCACCAAAATTAAAAGGTTTAATCAATAATATGCTCAACATTTCCTTCTACAAATACAATTATTTTTAGACATTTACTAGACCAAGTTTCCAAGTATTAATTATTTATTTCAATTGTTTTTACTAACCACGTATTTCTGTGAATAATAAAGTCCAAATAAAATGCGAAGGCAACATATCGAAAACATCTCGCATTAAAAAATTAGGCCCCTGAGAAACCTAGTTTTTAAGATTTAGGAAGAATACATAAACAGTGAGATGAAAAAAGCAAAAGAAGAGAAATAATAATATTTCATCATTCGCTGCCCCCCTTTCCCACCACCAGGAAGCCACTGCCTCTCCTTCATCACCTACCACATCTTCCCTTCTGGAAACCCTAACCTTCACCTTCAAACCTTATAACGCATATTCAAATGATAAGTGATCACTCCTTCCAAAATAGTAGCACAGCAAAAGGGAAATAGAAAGTAAGCCATAAATAACTAGCATTTGACTGCCTTTTTCCAGGAGGGTGGGGTGATGTTCTTTGGAATACTCTTACTAATTTGACTACCATACAATTATGGAATTAGATTGCAACCTTTGTCCCAATATAGCAAGCATTTGGGCACATGCACAAACAGGACAAACCAACACATATCCACAAAGGATCCAAACTAAGTCTTATGACTAGTTCTTACAAAAATTAGAAATCTGTATAAATGTTTTGAAGAACTTCTCTTTCGTAATCCTTTTGATTCATCTTTTGATTATTTTTACTTTGATACTTCTTCGAAATATGGAGAGATAAGGCTGTGGCAGACAAGCACAAGAAGGATCATAATACAGCTATGGACAAGTATGGGACCTTTATGACCTCTGCCTCTGTCAATGCAGTTGTTCCTCCGACAATGTCAAAGTCCCCCTGTAAGCAGATCATGTTATAAAAAAAAAAAAAAAAACAGTTGTGTTCTTTACCAATTAGAACAGCAGTGGAGTCATTACCTGGAGGTACCTATTTGGAGGTGAATGGCCAACTGCTTTTCTGTATACATATGATATTTCATACCGCTTGAAAAATGATTTCTGCAAAAATTTATGGTTAACTTCTCCACTATCCTGAAAGACTCCAAAACATAAAGCCAGCGCCAATATTCCCAACATCTGGATTATCAATAATCAATAATGCAACTAGTAATCAGAAGCATTAGGCATTTACAAGAAGAATCACTTTATTGATTTATTCTTAAGCCATGTTCTATCCTCTAAATTTGATATTGGAGTCATATTTGAACCCAAAAGATATATACCTGTACAGAAAATTGACGAATATACTAAGCAGAGAGATGGGGTCTAACAAATCAACTAAGAAACTAAAGATGACTAGGAAAGAAGAAATAGGAACCAGCACCTGCTTTGCAATGATCCATTTCACAAAGGGAAAGCGCAGCTCATGGCAAAACTCAACCATGTCTCCTCCATGCGTTAACAGTTTAACGGTATTCCTAAATATATGGGTAGTGTTTCATGAAAAGGAAACAGAAAGTAGTCACATCGAAGCTCTTATTCACAAACAAAGAAGAAATAAGCGATGAGGGAAAGAGGAAACATTAATAATGTCAGAGCAAAGTGGTGCTAACCTATTTACTTGCGGGCAATCACCTAACATTCTCATTGGTATGATCTCCAAATGCTTGGCACAGTGCTGTCTACAAACTTCTACAGCAATATCAACAACCAGGTCACGGTTAGCAGTGTCAAAATCTGTTAAAATAATAGATGAAGTATCATCTCCATTCGATTTCAATCTTCCAACATTCCAATGATTGTCCTTTGTGCTTAATGTATCCTCATCAAAAATTGCAGACACAATTTTTTCATAAATACTTGTGTCTTCAGAACTATGAATTGTCCGTAACATATCTGCAAGTTCAGGAGGGAAAATAGACTTAGTTCAATAATTTAATGGGATAAAAATGTTAGAATCAAGTCACCCCACATCGCCTAAAAATGTCACAATATATCCTTTCAGTCAACAATGTCATTAAAACTGAAAAGGGGATAAAAAGAAAAAGCTTGCGAACTGGACCCCAGAAACATAAAGTTAAAGGTATGTTCAGGAATTCAGGAACTAGAGTAGACATGCTGTAGAAAGGCCACATCAATCTATCTTGGGAAAATAAAGTAAAACTCAATTATAAAGACTCGAACATTGTTTCATATTTCTTCAAGTGTACACCTGGTTTTGTTATATTGGAGATCACATGCTCATTTTCATTTTGTAGCAGTAAAACAAAGGACCTTGGAATTATCAGCAGGAGGAACTATTGGAACTCTTTTGCCACCCAACAAGTACACAGTTTCGCACCTATGAAGAACCAAAAGGAGCTACTATTCTTCTCTTTCAATAGTTTGTCATATGGAATAAATAAAAATAATAAAGAAGACAAACAAATAATTTCTACAACATTTTGAGGTCACAAAAATTGGAACCTCTATCAGGGAAAACAAAAATATAAATATCTACAAGAAATGAAGCAGAAAAGAGGAAAGAAAATCGCAATTTGTTCTTTAGTGTAAGCGAGAAAGAGAGCTTTCCACTTGTATCTGTAGAAGAGAAGAAAGAGATGGTGAAGCGTGAATCTGAATTCTATTTGGCGGTGCCTCTTAGAGAAACTTAAATCTCAACTATTTGGCTTTATTAAATGTCAAATTGACTTAAATATAAACTCCTATCCAGCAAAGGTGTGTGGAATTCGGAGTAGCTAGATCAGATCACACTTCCCCACTAAACCTAAATTTAGGTCTTGCAGATAACTATTAAAATGATATCGCAGTTCACATGAAGGAAAATGCCAGGAATGTCCACATTACTTACATAGTTAAAAAGGGAAGCTGAAAGATCTCAAAACAAAGGACATCTACGAAAAACCATCCTATGATCCTCAAGTTAAGAAAACTATGTACAACCCATAAAATATGCTGCCCATATACCATGGGGTATCTCTATATGCAACTAATGGATTTGCATATGGAGTTCTTCCGGGAAAACTACAGAACTTTTAGGGGTGATACTGTTCTCACTGTATGTTATCTCATAACTCACCCCTTTGGTTGTGTATGTTTAGTTCCATTATGTACATCTAAAACAAGATAAATTGGGTCCCAAAGCTGTCAAATGTATATTTTCTGGAGTGCTCTGGTCTTCAGAAAAGGATACAAGTGATGCTCACCTGATCTAAATCAGTATTTCATTTTTGCTCATATCACCCTTGTGAATAGCAATTATTCTATCAAAACGCTCAATCAGACACATCAAGCCTTTCAGGTATTACCCAATCCAATCATCCCTCCTATAGATCCTGCAGATACACCACCTATGCCCTCCAACGACCCCCTTTGCTCACTTAGGCACGCCTTGTTGCAAAACAATGCACACAAATCTTTGGCCCAGATTTCAGAGAAACTTTTTCCCTAGTCGCCAAAGTTACTAGCCTTGCCTTCTCTTATCTATGGCCCCATAGCCATTGGCTGCTACATCAGACTGTATCAAAAATGTTTTTCTCCCTGGTGATTTGTAGGAGGTGGCCTCCTGGATTTGTTGCTCTGGCGGAGTCTGGATTAGTTTGTAAACTATGAAAAATCTCTCGTCTTAGACAATCTAGCAGAGCTTGGTTTGGTGAACAGTAGCAAGTCAATTCTTCAATTACGCATGTGATACTCATCAGGAAACTGCACTTCACATTCTGAAGTATATGAGGGCACACGGAGATAAGTTTCTATCAGATAAAGAATGGGCAAGAAGGTCAACCTCAGGATATTGAATAATTATTTGGTGGTAACTTAGTATTTTGGAAAAGCAAGAAAAATATATGTTGGCAAGATCAAGCGATTCGGCAGAATATCAAGCCATGGCCAATGCAACATGCGAACTCATATGGTTAAAACAGCTTCAAAGCATAAGATACTGCAAACAGACTATAGTCGAACTCATATGTGAAAATCAAGTTGCTCTACACATTTCCTCTAATCCAATTTTCCATGAAAAGATTAAGCACATTCAAATCTAATGTCACCTTGTACGGAAGAAGTTAGATAATGTCATGATTACTGAGTTTGCCAATTCCAACAATCAACTCACAAATGTCTTGACCAAGTCTGTTAGAGGTCCTCGATTGAGTATATTTATAGCAAGCTTGGGGCATATGAGATCTATGCTCCAAGTTTGGGAGGAGTGTTGAGAATAGAATAGATGTCAAGTAGTCTAAATTCGAATCTGATTAGATGTGCTTAGATGACAATTAGGGATTTGATTAGATCGGGGGATTTGGAAGAATCATTTGATTGATTCTTGATTGACTTTTTACTTGTGAAAATTACTTGTAATTGTGCATAAGTAGGAAATTATTCTTTGTAACCCATTCTTCAGAGTTACATGAACAAGTTACACGATTAAGTGAAGTCTCCAAATTGAAGTAGACCTGCACATTAAGCACAATAGGTGACTAAACATCAATTTTACTGGCTCTTTCTTTACCTTGTGCTTTTTATGCATCTTTCAGCCACATATATATTCCAGATAGAAGCCGAAATGTTCTACCACATAAATGAGATTAAAAACAAAGGTTTTGTTGTTAATCCATAGAGATGGGAAATACTTCCTTATTAATTTTAATAATTTTTCCTATTATATAAGTTTAAAAGACAAACAAATAAGTACATGTAAATGTACTGAGCATTTTGCACATTGTTAATCTTGTCCATCCTTGTCAAAATCTATTATCAAAAGCCAGCATAAAGATATCAAATAACTTACTATCTAACAATTCGTACTCCATTTGAGGTGGAAAAGCACTCTTAAGAAGTTCTGTGGCTGATGGACGATCTGATGGACTTGGGGACATCAACCGTCGTAGCAAGGAAGCCTGTTCCGGAAATTCAGAGACCCAACCAGAAGGTAGCTCTCCCTTCAGTTTTAGATCGGAAAGAACAACATGTCTCTCCATTGCTGTGTCAAATGGATGCCACAGTTCAAAGAACACAATGCCTAAGCTGTACATGTCAGCCTATACAAACAGCAAAATGATATAAGCACATATAAGCCACCTTCTTGGTAGATAGTGAAGTAAATGTTTAATTGACACAGTTCAAAGAAAACAATTCCTAAGCTGTACATGTCAGCCTATACAAACAGTAAAATGAGATAAGCACATATAAGCCACCTTCTTGGTAGATAGTGAAGTAAATGTTTAGAATGGGTTCTAAAGTTGACCTTCTCATTGATCTTTGGCCACCCTTGCTCTATTTCAGGAGCAGTGTAGAAATAAGTGCCAACTTGACCTGTACCATCAATAGATACTCCTACCGTTTCAGTAGCATCCACATCCTGGTCCACCTGCTCCAGCTTCAAAAACTTAGCTGAATGATAAAGGGAAAGCTATGTCGTTAGTTTCTATCAGACAACCAGAATAAAATACACATAATTCAGAAAAGTTTCCACAATCCAAAACTTGGAAATCAGAGTGTAACATACTTACAAACTAATAGATATTGTTTGTGCCTCCACAAGTCAGTTAAATTATGTTATGCATCCCCCAAATTACTTCGATATCTCACTTTCGTGTCTTAAATGAGATTCCACTACCTGAAACTTTCACTTATTGGAGAATCTTATGGATGCAGACAGAAGATAAGCGAAGTATGTTAAAGTTGCTTGAGTCCTTTAATTCTTGATAATTCCCAAAGGAGTCATCAATGTCCTTCTCTAGTCCAATGAAGTCAGAAATGCCTGTCATTTGGAAATTTAGCTCCTGATTAAATAAAAACAGTACTACTTGTGCCTGGGTATTTGACAATATTACACATAATCAACCTCACTGCAGCATTGTATTGTGTTGGTACAAAGTGTTTCTCTACCTATTCTGGCTCCATCTGACAGTAGGATACATCTTTACTGAAGCGATAAGGTCAGTTCCTGATTAGAGTGATATAACGAAGGCATTGACTATTATGTTCCCTATCTGGATTTTTATAAAGCCTGATGACCAGTTTCTTATTTCAGAACTCTTAAGCTTGTCATGTTCAAATGCGTTACTGATATTTGAGATTTTCGACTTCGGAGTATTGCCCCTTTTGATAACTGTCCATACGTTTGCACATTAACGCTTGATTATAACAATATGATTATACTCGATAATTGTATTATGACTTTGGCATAAAAGTTATGTCTCATTACAGCACTAAATCTGCACGCTTGACATGTATATTCCTTCTATCTAGAGTTAGGTCCAGTACAAGGCAATCTACCCAAGGAGATGAGGAAGCTTAGATTTATACTGCCAGACTAAAAAACAAAGGGACCTGCACTGCTAGAATCTTGGAAGTATAGGTTTTAATAATGAGATGGACTTGATATTTGATCATGCTAGATAGCTTTTGTGGTTTTGAAACTTTTTATGAATTGCTTTCTTCCCTTTTCCCTCCACCTTGCTTTTGAAGAAGTTATGAACTTGGATTTTACATGGTCAAGGATGTACTTGGACTATACTTTAGTTTGGAAATGATGTATCTTAAAGGTGGCTGCTGTTATGTTGAAATATACTGAAACATATTGGTGATTGTTTTATTTGATTGGAATCTTCACTATTTGATCCCACATGAGTCTACTTGCTCCTCGTGTCATCATTCAGAATTAAAGTCTTGCTATTAGTATTTATGTTTGCATTTCCTGTGTCGTTCTGTTTCACTGGTGTGGTGCCCTGGATAGAGACTGAGAGAGGATGGTTCCCAGGCATGAAATCAAGCGACTAAGAAAAACCACTTCAAAATCCGAAAAATAAGAAGCGAAACTTGTCTCCATGTATAAGACTATCATGGTAAAGCATATACAATATTGAGCAAGCAGCTTCAGTTGTGATCAGTGATACAGCCTGGCTGCAGGTAGCCAAATCCTTATTGGAGTAAAAAAGCATTACATAATATTCTAATCACACTTTTGATTAAGTAAAAGGAGTAAACAGAAGCAACTTGACTGAACAAAACAAGCAACAATTTAGCTGCATTGATTGATTGATGAAAGGGGAAAGGAGATAATGTGAAGAGAGAAATGCTTAATACTAATTTCCTTTACGGAAACGGAAACACAGACATGAAATTAGTAAAATACATGAGAATTTCAAACTACAGGAGCCATGGAGATGGTTCATAAAATAAGCCATAACAGCTGTGGACAAGATTGGCAGATAATGTGTTTGATTTGTTACATATTCTGTATAAAGTCTCCTGCAAAATCACTTCCATTAATTATAGGAATTCGAATGAACAAAAGCTCCTTAAAGAGATGTAATGCAATTTTGTGAAGTATGAAAAAGGTACGCTCAGAAACATGAATCAGAGCAAATTATGAGCCTCAAAGCTTTCAGTTCTTCACATAGAACCCCATGCAAACTCTTTCTGCTCAATTTAGACCAAAGTAGTATCTATTAAGCAGTAGGGAAAGTGGTAATGTTATTCTTCTACCTCAAGGGAAAGCTTGAATCAAGAATATCAAATAATAAGCTAGAAACTGTCTCTTACCAAGACCAAAATCCCCAATTTTGATATCATTGCGAGCATCAAAAAAGATATTATTAGGAGTCAAATCACGATGGATAATTCCTTGTCCATGTATATGTGCCAGGCCTTCCACTATTTGGCGAAATAAATGCCATGCAAGTTCTTTATCAAGGTGATTATAAGATTCAAACATTTGCCTCAGCGTCCTTCAGCCAACAGGTAAAATATAAGTTAGAAAGAAACACTAATCCAGATAACAGAAATTCTTCAAAAATTGAAGTAATTTACACAATTAAGACCTTTCACACATTACTATACAATCGTTTGATGAATGGTTAGACACCTCAATTTGGTAATATAACCAGGGTATTAAGGATCCCGTGATCTTGACTTCAATCTTAAGTTCTTGGAAATTCCAGTTCTTGAATTTCTCCTTTTCATCAATGTGCATGGGCTTTAGGTGCCTTTAAATTGTAATTCAAGCAAGTGGCTCCACTTCCCTTACAATTCCTTGGTTATCAACTTACAAAAATGCAGTATATATGCATGGAAATTACCAGAGGACTCATTCTACAATCAACCATGAACAAGATCACAAGCCCAAAAACTCCAATGCAGAAGATCTCTCCAACTCCTCTTCAACTGAAAATTTCGTATAAAGACCTTTTTACCCTCCGATGACAGCCCAACCAAAATAAGAAAGGAACTGCTCGAAACAAAATATTGTACTGCCATTTTAAAATTCAAATTGCAAGATGTTTCCCACTTTTCTTTCCCTCCAGAACAGTCATATATGCGTACACTGAGACAAACACACAACACACATCTACACAAACACCCACAATATATGTATATGTTAAATTCCACACACACACACACACCATGCATAGAAACACAACATACACCCGCATATAAAGACACACAAATACACACCAGAATCACAAACACAATATATCCCCAACATATATATACAGAAAATATACAAAACACAGATGGATACACAAACCCGCATATACAAACACAAACAAAAGTACTGATACGTTAATTAATTAATAAAATACTAACGCATTTCAAGTTTAATTTTATTTAGTTATAATTAAATTTATTACTTTACAAGGAGAAGAAAAAGTGAGAAAATAATAAAAATGTGACAGCAAGTACATTACTTGAATTAAATTAAACAAAATGCAGACACCCCCCCCCCCCAAACGTATGGGGTCATGTGCACTTTCCCCCCAACCGTCTTTTTTTAACAAATCACCTCCCCACCTTTGTATTTTTTGCAGATCACATTATTTTTCATTTCCAGGCTAAATTAGTGTATCTTCCGGCCGTTCGAAATACACGCACGTAGGGCCAATTTTTTAAAGGGTAAATTGTACTTTTCACCTCCATTTTAGAAAAACAAAAAAATAAAAAGACACAAAAATGAAGAAGTCCCTTTTCTTCTTCATCTGTTGCCCACCACCATCCCCATTTTTCTCTTTTTATTGGTTTAAAATTAACTAAACTCCTGCACATTCCATTCCAAATGGTTCCGCGAATTCTCACGGTCTCACCTATAACGCATAGCATACAGATAAACACTTGGATGAGACAAGAAATTAAGTAAAATAATAACAAAACAGAATTAGATTAATGTAACCCACAATTCACCAAGCATGTTTAATCAAAACCCAAAACTGCTCCAAAAAATGCAAATATCCATTGGGATAAGGTTTGAAGGACTCGGGATAGAGTTTCCCAGCTGACACGACATTGGAACTGGACAAGAGTAGAGATTTGACTAGGGATAGAGTCTGTGTGCCGTCGGTGCAGTTTGGGGATGGGGAGAAGGCCTTGCTCGAAGGGCTTGTGGCGGGGGTAGAGATGGCAGGCAGCGGTGGGGGTGGATGGAGGTGGTGGCTCCGGTTGTTGCTCGGCGCGTAGATCTAGTGGGCAGAAAAGGGAAAAATGAAGAAGAAAAGAGAGGGGGGTAGGGGGGGCGCCGGATGAAGAAGGAGCTTCTTCATTTTTGTGTGTGTGTGTGTGTGTGTGTTTTTTTTTCTTTTTAAAATGGAGGTGAAAAGTACAAATTTACCCTTTAAAAAATTGGCTCTAGCGCGTGTATTTTAGAAGGCCAGAAAATACACTAATTTTGGCCTGAAAATGAAAAATAATGGTAATCTGCAAAAATTACAAAGGTTGGAAGCGATTTGTCAAAAAAAAGAACAGTTGGGAGCAAAGTGCAAATGACCCATACGTTGGGGGGTGTCTGCATTTTACCCTTAAATAAATCATCACTTTTTCATACAAAAAAGTTTTAGATGAGAAGCTTTAAAGATTAAAAGAAATAATTTTGTTCAAAGTTTCTACTTAAACTAAAACTACTATAATAAATAAGATAATGTAGAAGTCTTGAATTACTATATCAATTAAATTGGATTTTCAGATTTACAAAAGTACCACATTTAGACCCCCTGGGTTGTATAGAGGGGTGTCACAAAAATTGTCAAATTGTTGACAAAAACATTAAAAGCCAAAATTGGATTTTCATAGTGTTTTTTGTGATGATATCAGGATTTCCCAGATCAGAAAATGTTGGAAGGGGTGTCAGTGTTAGACAAACTATAACTGTAGAGGTGACATTATTGTCATTCAAAAAATGGGGACGGTTTGCACGATTTGACTATCTTTCAGGTGGTCCGAACATAAGTATCACTAACGGTAAATGGTTTTCAATGGCCTAGAGTATGTGGAACCTTTGTGATCATCCAATTCCTGACATGCACTTGTGTGCACAACAGAATCCATAAGACAGTGGCAATTTGTAATCACCTTATTCTTTTAGAAATGACACTTTACCGATCATAAATGCAAATTGAGATCAATGATCCATGCATAGGTAAGTGACTGCACAATCACTTCATCCGACTCTGTGATCATTTGTCAGTGCTAGACGAATTTTCAGCAGCAAAAGTTAGTTCTTGGGAATGCAAGGCATGCATAGAACCCATCAAAAGACACAGACTCTTTGATATACACATTAAGGGTTCAGAAAATTAGAATAGAGACCCAAGTTAAGAGTCCTTGAGCCCAATTCATCACAATCTTATCTCTCCCCAAACCATTGGAGCACTCTGTCACCTCCGATATCTACGTCTATCATTCTTTCACCATAAAAATGTTGAACAGTCCTTCAAAACCATAACATATTCATACATTTTTGTAAACCAGAACTTGCGCAAATTGGGGAATTAAAGATTTTATTCCAAGCCCCCCCCCCCTCCCCCCCAAAAAAAAAAGCAGCTAGTGAATACGATACAAAACAATTAGTTAACTTGTTTTATTGAATTCAATACACATATACCAATTCCTTTTCATGTTCCTGAAGAATGGAGAAAGTGAAAGGAATATAGGGAAATAACTAACCTCGGGCAGTATTCCATTTGAATATAAAGGTATGTTGACTCAAGCTTATATTCATTTCCAAACTGGTCTGAAGGACCTGTGTCCTTGTAGCTGAAACTGGAGCTCATGCCAGTTTTGGAACCCGATACAGTATTGGCATCACTTCCTACAGCTCCAGATTCATACCAAGCCTGACATTTAAGAAAGAAGTAAAAATAAGCATGAGAAACAAAAATCAAAGCAAAATGTTAATCAGTAAAGCATGTGATGTCTTTTTAAGTCCATTATCTTAATTAATAAGCATTCTATCTACTACATCCTACAATTGAGCAAAAAAACCTTAAGGTTTTGAAATTCATGCCAACAGGTAATTCTCAGAAGATACCTGGTAGTACCGAACAACATGCTGATGCTGCAACCGAGAAAGAGTGGCAACTTCTCTGATATCATAGTGGACGTGCAAAAGCATTAACATAGGAAATTGGGCATAATACTACTGAGACAGAAAACAGATATAACTAGATAAAGCAGTCAGTTAGAATTTCTGTATAAACTCTTTATGCTATACAGGATCGACATAACAAATCAAATACCTTGTTGCATCAACAAAGGGAACATAAAATTTGAGCAGCAGATTAGGCACTTAATAAAGGTAGAACGGGATGCCAGATGTAAATTGTAAGCCCAGCAGTAAAGCATTGACGAAAGAAATAGATAGAAGATAAACAAATAAATAAGTGAGCATGGTCCAGAAAATATGAAGAAAAAGTGGATAAACAGATCGAAACGAGTATAAAACTAGAGGTATTTATGATAAAAGCAACACAAAGAACACAGTTTCTTCATGATTACAAGAGCATTTAACTCTGCCATAGTGACTGAAACATGTCATAGGTCCATACAGATCTAGCGGTGCCATGTTTGATGTGTGAGAAAGAACGCACCATACGGTGATTTGTGCAGTCAAGAACATGCAGAAATATCAAGCAACATATACAGTTGCCACAATGTATCTAAACTAGGCTGTTCATTATAGATAGTTTAGGTTAGGAGGTGAAATTTTACAGATTGGAATTTAAGCCCAACCTTAATCAACGGATAATTCACCAGAGAAAACGAAATTACTTTACTAAGTATAGGGAATAAACTCAGAGCAATTAAGTTTACGGTTGGATTCCTTTTGACAAAAACATTACGTGTTTTCTCTTAATGAACATGGTAATTTCCACTTTCATTCTCAGAGATTGTTTCGAAAAGAAATAAAGAATATCCTAAAAAGAAACGAGACCTATTCTAAACCATATTTTAAAACTAGACCCCAAATTTTTTTAAACACTGTAGCACATTTTAGAAAAGGCTCCATTTCCAGGGGGGAAAAACACTAAGTACGTAGTTGAAGAAAAGTAAATCAAGCACATACTTAAAATGAAATGTCAAATCAATGTGCTTAATTGACTCATAGTACCTATGAAAAGAAAATTTTGACCCATGCTATACCCAACACATCCTCATATTCGCATAAATACCAAGGACGCCTTCTAGTGACAAATCTGAGGATGAAACTACAACATTACCTAAGTTTCTTAAATTAATCGTTCTAGCTTGATACCAATGAAAGCAAAAAACTAATTAGAAAAACACGTCAAGTTGAGATTTGAGGGGGAAAAATGAGGAAGAGAGATGTGTAACAAGGGAGTAGGAGAAAACATTTTCATGTGTCCCATATTACTGCTTTTTTTCTTATTAGAATGTCCAAGAGTAAAGGTTTTAGTTTCTGAATGTCACTTTTTTTCTAGAAGTAGCTAATAAAATCAACCTAATAGAGATGACCCCAATAACTATCAATAACTACATTTGAGGTCATAAGTATAAATATGTCATAAACTTGCATTTATTCAACTTTTATATAAAATTGTGTGCAGGTCCAAATGGGTAATAAAATTGGGATGGAAACAAATCCACTGCATCAAGAGCATCAGTTAGTGGAAAACAAATATTGTGTTTGGGGTCCAGAATCCCTTTCCACCTCAAAAGATATTCGGGACACACTTTTGCTCAACTATAAGTTTGCTATGCCTTAAAATTTCAACCAGGAACTAATTGCCTTCTCAAGTACCATTGCAAAATCTATGACTTGAATTAAAACTCTTCATATGCACAGAATGAGCAATAAAAGAATGACCATCAATAGCATGCTAGGAGTGCAAATTAGTAAAATAAAGCTTTTGTAAGTACTATATACAATTACTACTCAGAAAAGACAGAACTTTTCTCATATGTCCAACAGATACAAACCTCAATATACGGTCATCTACAGGCAGGCTCTTGTCCTTTAACCGAATCTTCTTCACAGCATAGTGCCTCCCATCTAGCTTATTCTTGCATAACACAACATGACCAAATCCTCCATGACCTGCCAAAAGGAGAAAGTAAAACAGCATGACTACAAGAGTTTGCCATCATAAAGCCCAGAAAGAACTAAAAACGTAAGAGAAAAAATAAACCACACATTGCAAGCAAACAGAATGTTGTCCTGTAACTGTTCCACAAGACCCATACCCAATAAATACCCATGAGAATTTTTTTCATACCCTACCCAAAAAATACCCATGGGTCTTACCAAGTTATACACAAAAAGATAGAGTAGGGTCTGGGTCTTACCCGTTAGTATTTGTGTCTCCTTATTTCCTTCTCTTTGTTACAATAGATTTCAAAAAGTAAAATTTCTAAAATTTTAAATTATGTTGAAATGAAATAATATTTTTTTAAGTGAACGAAGCAATTATTATGTGTTTTCTATAATTGACCAACTTATTATTTGATTTCAATGATATTACATTGAAATCAAATAAATATACTTTTTTAAAATGAACGAAACAGTTGTTATGTGTTTTCATTACAAAAGTAATACGTCAGCCCAATGGTTTGGGCTCAAGATCTCCTACGGGAAATCTTGTGTTCAAACCCAGGTGTGTGCGTTAAAACAAAAATGATATTAAAAAAATATGTTTCTGATTAACTTATTAATACCATTTCTTGAGCTTCCGATCGATAAAATAAAATTCTCATTATCCTACAGGAAAGAAACTTCTCGCCTTGTTACAATATGATATATCAACTTCCCAACCAACCATCTATACTTTGCCTTGTCCTCTAAATAAGCACCAATGTCGTTCCAGAACTTAGAATTGAAATCCACAAGAATGCGGAGGCGTTTAGTGCAAAGTAAGCCAGTTTCCTCAAGTACATCAAGAGCATACTTCCCATAGGATTGAGAAGTCCCATGTTTTCAATGGCAATCTTAATGCCAAAGAAATATGCATGCTCCATGTTTTGGTGACAAAGGGTTAATGCAGATAAACCTCACCTTAGTGTTCTCTACACCCAACATCACTAATAGAGATCAAGATATAAACCAACATGGAATCCAGAACTTCATACCGGGCTGTCCCCACAGTAGAAATACTTCGGTCTGCCTAACATCTATGACATCCACGCTTACTAACTACCTCACTAACCTTGTGAAACTAGGCTTGGGGACTTTGTTTAGATCTTAAATTGACCTCTTCAACTTGCACACCATGTTCTTATTCTCTCCCTAAACTACAGACATCGAAGGTGGCTCCACGAGAGTAGTCTCATGCACATCACCATAGGAAAAGGTATTTCATATCCATCTGATACATAGGGCATTAATAAGTCACAACTAAAGAACACCAGTCTGACAAAGGAACACATGGTAGAATCCTAGTTGTATTACACTTAAATATAAACATCAATATTGTGCTCCAAAATGGAGAAATAGAAGTCAATTTTACAGAAGAAACTTGTCAACAAATATACAAGTAAAAAAAACACACTGAAGAATACTTTCTCACCAATAGGTTGAAGCTCATCAAAGTCGTTTAAATAACGGGAACTTGGAAATGACAAACTTTGGCCTCCAAAATCAGAAGCAGTTTTCCAGAAATGAGTGATTGTTGATGAACCCTGTCAGACAAAATTCAAGAAAATGAATACATATTAATTAAAGGATTAATTACACATAGACCCCCTCTGAAAATGTGAAATTACACTTTCACCCAAAGAAGTTTCAAAATTACCCCCTTTTGAAAATTCATCGTTTACACCTGATGCTCTTTTGCTAGGATTTGGTTGAAAAATACTGATGTTAGCAAAAAAAAAAACTACAAAAATTATTAATTTTACCCCTCATTAAACATTCCCATGTAATGATTTTGTACTTATAAGGGAAAAAAATGTAATAATGTTAACCTCACTCCATATATATACATTACATTATCCCCGTACAAGTACAAAAACACACATGAAAATGTTAAATGAGGGGCAAAATTGAAAATTTATGTAATTTTTTTGGCTGACAAACATTTTCTGTCCAAACTCTAACTGAAGGGGGGTCAAGTGTAAACGGAGAATTTTTAGAGGGGGTCTAAGTGTAATTTCAAAAACTTCTTTGCGGGAAAGTGTAATTTAGCATTTTCAGAGGGGGTCTAAGTGTAATTAACCATTAATTAAATGCACATTCAGGTTTACAGAGAAAGAAATGCACAGTTGACTAACAATATGCTTTCTGAAAACACGATGAAATGTCTTGTCAAAGGACGATGACGGTTTCATAGCCATATCTCGCACGCCTTCTGAAAGAATCTGGAGTAGTAAATTTAGAGGCAAGTGGTGAAAAGCAGATATATATATACACACAAACACATATCCCCAAAGAAAATAAAGAATTAACTGAATAAAACATGACAAATACATACCCCCAGATTGAGGAGCTCCGATGTTATCTCGGGCAAAGCATCACCAAGTGGTCCTTTAGTAGCGCAAGCAAGGCGAAGCAAGTGGGCCTAAGGGAAGAAAATTTCTTAGTCCAAATCTGAAGAGTTAAAAGTAAGAAGCACAACTCGAGATGGAAATTCACCAGGAGCAAATCTCTCTCCACAGTCTGTGTAGGTTGATCATAAGCAGGAGAGTCAGAGGATGAGGACTCTGAATCACTATCCAAATCACAAAAACCAGTTTCTGTTGAATTTCCTTCCACAAAAATATCCTGTAAAAGTAAGAAACCCTCACGTACCCCGGAGAAGAAAGCATTACAATTATCAGAAGCAACAGAGACCAACTTAAAAGATAAAAGGAGAAGGAGATGAAAAGATAAGAGTAGTATATAGTAGTATGTCTCTTAAGGTATGGGATCTTTTATGCAAGAAAGAAATGGGATATCAGTTACGAGGATCCTAGCACAAATCAACAAGGGTTCATAAGATAAGCTGGAGAAACATCTTGGTGTAGCACGAAATACGGTTTTGCATTTTAAGAGTTTCGAGTAAATAAATTTATGCATCCATGGAGAAAAATGTGTTCAAAATTACAATAGGCCTTAAACATAAGTACTAGTTTACAGTCTGTTTCAGCTGATGTACTAGTTTACATGCAACATCTATGAAGACATAAGTACAAATATGCCTGAAGAAGTGACATGGTTTACCAGTTCAATGACATAGGCCTTTGACTTATTTTAGAGCCTAATATCACCAACTCATCATGGCAAGAGATGACAATGTTAGCACCTTGCATCATGACCAACCCTCAATTATCTGCAGCTGGGTGACAAACCACAGCCACTGAGAGCACATTCTCAACCAGAGAACCTAACAGTAGTATCCTCAAAGATTCCAGCTATAAGAGTTTGTCTAATCATTTTGCAATTCTCAAGGTCATACCTCTATTTTCAGAATTTCTTCTAAGAAAGTTGGATATCATGCATGTCTTTTTCCATGAATGTTGACTTCATCGCCGAGCACTAAATGAGCATAATACAAATTAGGTTCAGTCTAATCGCACTCGAGCTAATTGATCGCTTTCAACCATATCCAGCTCATTTTCTATAAACAACAACTTTCTTGCAATCTGTTTCACTGATTAGCTTGTCATGATTTAGCTCTATATGCGATGCGAGGTAGGGTTTGCATCTACTAACTTTTTCTGTAGACGCAATACCTAGCAATCTGGTGTACATGCTGGAGTGTTATTACACTCGTAACTGCAGGCAATACAGTACACCAAATTTAATGGCAGTATGGTCCTTATTAACACCAACACCACTTCCTCCGAAAAACAGATAAAAGAGAATGATTGAAAGGAAAGAGAGAAAACAAGCCTTTGGCCTTGGTTGAACATTAATTAACTAAATCATCCCTTAACAGGCAAGTTCTACTGAAGTTTGCATATTACTTCAGGAAAAAGGGGAAACCAACATTACCTTTACACAGCCAATAGTACCATTTCCAATTGATTCACCATTGCTTGAGTCACTTTTTGTTTCACCTTCACTCTCTTCTTCAAGCGTGCCTAATCTTAATGAACGGCCATATGCATGCCCTGCCTTACCACTTTCCACCATTGATGGTTTCATATGTTTGTCCATTTGATTTTGCAAAGTAACAGTTTCAGTTCTCAAACTGTCAAATATCTGAGAAGGAACAATCTTGCTGTTCTCTTCCATTCCCAGGGTCCACTGCCACAACTCCCCAGAACCACTGAAAAGATCTAAATGACCATAGACAAAATGTCCTCCAGAGAAACAGATCCTGCCACTTGAGGTGGTAGCATCCTTCTGAGAGAGCTGGTTACTCTTATCAGTATCATGGCATACAACCTAAAAAGGAAACCATTTAGAGATAATGAGTAATCTTTTGATTCTAGTTTGATGATGTACTTATTGATCTATAAATGTGAAATTTGGCGAGCAATATAAGTGTGCTACCACTAAGCTATTCAAAAGTCAGTTTTTAAATCATTGATCCAGTCAAAAGTCATGTTATGGTCCAGGTACCATAAACGTACATCAAAAGTCACCTGACAGTGCAACTATAATAAACTTAAATAGTGTTTTCAATGCTAGTGTAACTAAAGAGAGTAGTCCTTGACTACAGCATTAATGGTAAATTTTGTTAACTTCGTATTCAATTTACATGTAAACTATGGAATCTTATCCTTGAACCAGGTCATTTCACAGAAGTAAGCAAGTTTCGACTTTCATCTTTGCACTGCTAGTGGAGAAGTTATATACCAGATATCTTCATTTTCTACGTAATGCCTGCAGCTTCTCCACTAACTTCCAAAAACAAAGCTCCTACTTATTACTTCTGCAAAATGACTTTTGCTGCTGTGAAGGATAAGATTATCATTTTCATACACAATGGACTTCGAGTCTCCACAGCCTCCAACTTTAATCTGTTCACTCTTGTATGCTTAAAATATTGAAACCGAAAGCTATTTTGAAGAACAACACGTATGAGAACATAATAAAGTGATCCTATCATGTCAAGAATTCACAAGAATAGCATCATGCCATCAGAGGAAAGATAGATGTGAATTCATAGTCACCTTCCCAAGAGCATGAGTTCAGATCTTTCAGGAATTTACATTATTTGTTTTCTGGCAAAGTCCCTCAAGTACCATGAAAGATAGTTAATAGGAAAAAATAAATGATAATAGTTGATGATCATGCATAATTGTTTCTATCTGATGAATAAACTAAACAGAAACCCGTTTGAGGGGGAAAAAGGGCCAGGAAACCTCGTCATAGTTATGCAAGATGCTATTCAGCTTGGCTTGCAACTGAGCAATCATTTAAGTGAACTGCTACAGACCCCCCAAACAAAGTTTCATAGAATCACATCTCAGCCAATTTTGGGTCTAAACCAACAAGAGTGGACGGTGCAACTCATATAATTGAAATAAAGACACTAGACTTAAAACTCCTTTCAGATTCCCCTTCCTAATAAATTCAACCCACAAGCTTCTGCATTTGACCGGCTCCAAATTATAATTCAGCGAAACACCAGCAATAAACATTAGCCACCCAGGTCCCAGACGCAATATCCGCAGATATGATATATGTCATTGTCATTGAAAGGAAACCATTAGATTTGACAACTAAATAAATTTAGGTGTTATCTTTCCTTAAAAAACTCGATAAAAAGAAAAACCATAGTTAGATTACGACATCAAACAGTCCATGTTTCTCAACATATACCCATCCAGAACTAGCTTCAGCTGTCCAATGAAGAATGCGCAGGTGTCTGTTACACAAATTAAATTAATCTGAATTTCAATTGGAAAGATAAAACAAGTAACACCTTTGATTTATTTCTCTAAGAATCTTCAGATTGGATAGTCACATGAAGAAAACTATAGAATTCTGTTATAAATTAAAGATATTAAATATTAAAATGATTGTCCTTTCTAATAGTTCAAGATTTTAATGGCATGGATCAAGCCACGCAAAAAAAGAGGTCTTGTGTTCGAATCTCACCACTACCATTTATGAAAAAGAACTCCGCCTGCACATGAGGGGGCGTATTAGAGATATTAAATATTAAAATGATTATCCTTTCTAATAGCTTAAGTTTTCAGATCTAGACCATGCAGAATGTAATGAAGGCCCAAACTTGATATGCCAAATGTTCATAAGCATGCTTCACCTAGGAGGAGGATCTATAACAAGTCACAAGTGAAAACAAGGAACAAACTCCACCACCAGCCCATTTCCTTCGAGGAACTTTTGACCAGATACCTTAGCTTAACAATTTACAACAAGGGGTCAATTTATTCTGCTATACTTTCAAGAAATGCAAACAAGTAGATTATGGTTGAGATCATATACCCAAAACTACCAAATTCATTTTGCCAGATCTGTGTGGTTTAATACATGGAAGGAAGTAGACAACGAAATGAGGAACTCGGGTATTCAGTTCAGAAAGAAACTTTTCTTTTTTTTTTTTTTTTTTTTTTTTTTGCTTGTGCTTGTTTATTTTTGGGCATTAAATGGATGGTAAGTACATTCTTACAACTTCACCTTTAGACAATGGATTCATAAACTAAGTATCTCCGAGCTTATTCCAATTGATTCAACTACTCCTCCATTCAAATGCTCAACTCTTCAGTTCGAAGATTAATGCAGACAGGAATGCAACATTCAGTGTTTTAGTTCCACGACAATTTTGGGAAGGAGGATAAATGCAACCTTTAGGGGAAATCTTTTATAATCTTAGAAATGCAATGAAAACTTACAGAAAATCTAGAAATAGACGAACACAATGTATTTTAAAGTAATGCTTAGATCAGAAAAAATTGAGCAGTAACATGTCACACAACTCTCTCCAAGATCATTGATTAGCAGCAAAACTCAAACTCTTTTCACTTCATATCCAATAGAAGTAATTCAAAACTTTCAATCAGATACTTCGCTAGAACTTGCAATACCCAATGAAACAAAAAGTTAAAGATCATCTGAGGCAAAAAAAAAAGAGTAATTTGAAGTATTCCATTTCAAACTATTCCCAACCGAAAACATGTCAAACCTCACCAACAGCAGGAAGAATCACTCCCTCACTCTCTTCTCCATTCCTCTCACAAATTTTGCTCAACCAAACAATGCATCACATTGTTCTGGAAAATCTCCAAGTTCTTGTTTTTGTAAAGATTTTAAACACTGCATTTTGATGTTTCAAGGTTGTCATGCCAATGACAACTCCTGCAATCAACTTGCAGGAAATCAATTTTGTATCAAAAACCAAACCACATAGTGCTTACAGATTCATGTGGCTGCCCTTGTGGAATAATTTCAGACAAGAACTCTTGCGCAGCCTCTACTAAATTGTATATCATCACACGTCCTTCTCTAGCATTTGAATTAGCCTGCAATAAATTTTTACCAGAAGAAGTTTTGTTGTCCAAAATTTCCATGAAGAAGAAAATTAAGCAGAATAAGAATGGAAACTGGAATTAAAATTTACAAGAAATGTGCAGACGTGCAGACAAGAGAAGGAAATTACATGAATTGATTGAAACAACATCCATGACGCTAGTTCACCATCTTTAATCAAAACAATTCACAACATCTTCAGTTAGGACATCCAGCCAGTAGTTTGAAAGCAGACAGTACTGTCCAAATCAGGATCCTATTTGAGAACAAAAATTGCTAATAATATCTCTTAATCTATATCTTCAGACATATTGCACCCCTAGTTCACGAACTAAAACTCGAGAGACAAACAAGTTTATTCTCATAATTTTAATATGTTGATAATAAAAGTTAATTCTTTGGAAACTGTGAAATTAAAATAATACATGTCCAATTGATTGTAGTGATATTTTTATTTGATCCTGAAATGATTTCCTCCACTTGCTATTTCTCCATATGTGTAATTCACGTACACAAAGAGGTGCTTATTATAATCTCAAATTAAGAGAGAATGGATGTTTTCTAGTCCTTCGGTCCCTGTCTCCTTGATGGTGGCCAAATGGCCTAATCTTTTTGTTTTCTTTTCTCCCTTCACCAGTATTAATATATTCAAAAGTCAACATGGTACCAACACAGGTTTGATCCTGCTTCATCTTTGCTTCTACTTTTTCATGGGACAATGTTCATACGGTGCATATTACTCTCGATTACTCTCCAACAATGGTATTCATGCCTACTCCGATATTACAGTGCAGAATGTGTCACTCTGCACCTTCCAGTCCTTCCTCTCATCATGGATCTTCAAACACAGAATTAGAGTGCATTCAAGATTTTCTCGAAGTCCCTAGTTTTGTTTCAAGTTGAAATAGCCTTTTCATGTTCAAAATGAGGAAGTTTTGAGAATCAAAGTTGATTCATAATTGCAAATTAAAATATAATCGTATTGATTGTTGTGATATTTTTTAATTTGGTTTTGATTTCCTCCACTTGCTACTTCTGCATAGGAGTAATTTACCTACATGAAGAGATATTTATTGTAATTTCAAATTAGGACAGAAAGAATACTTTCTAGCCCTTTGGTTGTTCGTCTCATTCTTCAGTAGCAGATCACTTATTCCTTTCACAATTACAGTATAGAGCTAGATAAAGCAACAATAACAGAAAACTGCAAATCACAGAGTTTAGTCTGGATGAGGTTTTATATGCGGTGCTTATATTGCGAATTGCTAGCCTTTCCAATATAGAAAGCTAAGCAACAAACAGTTATTGGGAACTGCCATGTGGCAGTTTATATTGCTAGAATCTGAATCTCTGAAGATACAGCTATCAGTAAAACTACCTGATCATAAAGTAGAGATAGAAGGTTATCAGAATCAGTCTTTGATAATCCTCTCTCTGGTACTATCTGCAGCTTGGGGCATTTGAATGGATAACCTTGCACACATCTGAACATACACTTAGCAAAAAGTTAGATATCAGCGACATTTAGTGCAGAATGACCATGGTCAACAAACCTCACAGAAAGCAGAGCAGAAACATCAGAATCCTCGTATCCTGTATCCTTTGAGTATGGCCTATTGTTTTCATCCATAAAATACTCAGGAAAAGCAAGAATCAAGCTGTAGGTTTAAGTTTAATGAGTTGTCATATATCTGGAACCTGAGCTTGATGTTAACTTGAGGAGGTGATTCAGAAACAATTTTGCAATCCTCTTGAAATATAGCGCACCTATAATTACAAAACCATGAAATTCGTCCTATATTAGGTTACAACTGGAAGTTTGCCAATCATCATAAAAGTTTCTCAAACATCTTTCACACAACTCCAAAAACATAAATATAATCCAGACATACATGTCCACAACTTGCATTCTACATGTGCTTGCAGAAAGTACAATCAAAGACGACCATTAATCTTGGATAAATCCAAAAGTGTTTCAGGGCACAACTTTTAGTTGAAAAACTATAGTAAAAATCATCTTTAGCGAAAAGACACAGAATAACTACTTTTTAAAATGCACATTAATCATAATCTACATTGTAACTGACCAAACAGACAAGACAAATTTACATCAAGAAATAGATGCTGCTGGTTATGTCACATCACTCCAGAAATAAGTTCACTTCAAATTCTGCTCGAAATAAAGAGTTACGCACAATAACATTCAAGTTCTACTTTTAACTTTTTTAAAAGAATCGTACAAAGGATATTATAATTTATGCCCCCAAATAAAGCAAAACTTGCTTACAAAACTCATAAAAACAACACAAACGTTAACGTATGTCATCAATGACGAAACTCTTTTGACTTACAAATATAATATTAATGACAATGAAGATGGTAAAACTAAAAGGAATGATGTTTGACTCCATAAGTCATTATTCCTTGCAACAGAATTGCATTATAACTGGTACTGTAGTATTTATTAATGTCTCAAGTACTTTGAAAAATGTATCAGAAACTCATCCAGTTCTACCTCCAGGGAACATTAAGCCAAGTGCAGTTCTTACGAACTGATGGATATGAATAGTATTATTGATGAGCATAAATTACAGATGCTGAGTGCTTCAACACCAATAGCATGATAGCTCATAAATGGTATCTACCTGGCCTATCTACTCCCTTTTTCATCTCTGGGGGCTGCGATGCACATAGACCTATGCAAGTGGACCAACAAGTTCCAGACAGAGAGCTCAAATTGAAGATAGTGCAAAGTTGGCCCATCCTCATGATAGTTCATAACATCAGCAGAAATGGCACATCTGTATTTATCATACAGACTAAAGGCAGAAGTGTTTGGTACATGCATGATTGAGTGGACATGATAGTGTTAAAAATTTATGATTCATGGCTATAATAGATGTTGAAGAAGGGGCATCAGTATACTAATGTAATTTAATAAGGTTAGTATCACAAACATGTGAACTATGCCATTTATTAAACATAGAACCATGTAATCTTGGCAAAGATCTTATATTGGTACTATGTTATGATCAGTCACAGGCATTTCACATTTGTGATGGGTTTTATCCCACAAGTACATAAGTTTTGTGAAGGGAAAAACTAGATAATGTAAAAGACATGCATCAAATCGACTTTTTGACGAATTGCAATATCTTCTCGAAAATACTCAGACCAAGGAGATATTGTTCTCCATAGATACTATGGAGTACCTACATTACTATGTGCAACTTAAGACCCAAATGAAATTAACAAACAAGGAAAATACTATGAGAGTAGACTATCACATGCTGAAATGCACATCAAAAAAATCAACATTCTAACAGAAGAAACAGACAATACATATTGAACACCAGTAAACTGGGTCATCCTTATTTATTGCTGCTGGTTAAATCCCATAACTCCAGAAATGAGGTCACTTCAAACTATGCTCACGAAATAAAAAGTTAGGAGAAAATCTTCACCAACCAAATCCAATTTTTAGTAAATTCAAGTTTGCTACCTTATAAAGAATCATTTATTTCAATGTATGTTATCAATGAGAACAAAAACAGTACTGGATATCGGAAAGAGGCGATATGAAAGATCAAGTAATTGTGTGCACATAAAACCAAGTACTTACAAGGCAGTGAGTTCTTCAGCTAAAATTTCAGAGTCATCGGCGGAAATTGAATGATGGTCCTTAGACTGAGCCCTGCGCCCTGCGCCTCCTCCCCGCTTTTTCTTCTTCTTCGAACTATGACCCATTTGTTTACAACTTGTATCTCTTCACCAAACAAAACAATCTGGGCTGTATTAGTACATTTTTGTGCTTGGGTTCGTGAAAAGATTAGAACTTGACAGAGAAGTGAAGAATAGACACTCGAAAAAAGCAAAGATATAGAAATCATTTACACCGATGTATCCTATCTTCTTGCTTCCTGTCCCCCTTCACACTCCCCGGCATTCATCCAAGAAGGCTAATCCTGAGGAAGGCAAGTCGAACAACCAAATGATTTAGGAGTTCATACCCGGAAATATTCCATTCATTCCCAAAGAAACAGAAGGGCTTTAAAATTGAATCATCGTGTTCGGCCTCGTTTTCGGCCCATCTCCGAGATGGGCCGAAACAAGGAGTGTGTTTGGTCTTATCCTAAAACACCTTGACGCATGTTTTGGACCTTTTCCAAAGCACATCAGACTTGCACCAGACCCAATTTCCAACAAGAAAAACAACCACCCTACCTCCAAGAGATACCTCCGCCTCCGCCGCCGCCCCCGCCGCAGAGGGACCTGTCGTCCGATCAACGGCGTTGAACGGAGCGAACGCGGCGGTCTACGCCGTTGATCGGAAGACTTGTCGATGCACTCAAAACGCGGTCATCGGCGGATTGCCGGATTTAAAAAACGCGATGCCGTCAATATATGGGAGTACGGCTCCCTCACAGCCGCCCCACCAGAAATTGCCGTCGCCTCGCCGTCGCCACCGCAACGCCGACCACTCCGCCTCTCCCGTCACCGTGCGTCGCCGTTCGTCGGAGTATAAGATCCAATCTCCTTTTGTTTTTTGTTCTTGCAAGTTCTTCTATTACAGATTTGTGTAGGTGCGCACCAATCTCTGGTAAAAATTTTGCGTATTTTTCAGATTTCCCAACTCAATTGGTGATGTTTGTGTTTAGGGTCTGTTGATTGGAGTGTGCATTTTTAAGACTTCAAAAAAGGAAAAATTGTGACCAATGGGATTTGAACTTGGATCACATTTTTCACAAAACCAACCTTCTACCACTGGACCAAGTCTGTAATTGAAGACTTTATTAGCCCGAAATTTATCTATTCTTCTTTGTAGCAGCACCAAGTTTTTTTTTCGATTTTTAAGCCTCTCAAATTTTTCAAAACATTTCTAAAGTCTTGTATTAGCCTCAAACACTAATCGAATACAAAAATCATAAAATTTCCACAAGACTAATTCTCAAAAACTCAACAAAAATACACAAGTCATAGAAATTCATGCCTCCCTTCACAATAACTGGAGTGGAAATTTTTTATGATTGAGTGACCTGCATAAAGCAACAAAAAATCCTAAGTACTTTCATTTTGAATTAGAATTACAATAAATAAAAATTGGATTGTAATTGCACTTGTCAAGTTTACATTAATTGTCGAAATAGTCTTGTGGAAATTTTGTTGTATTTCTATGACTTGTGTATTTTTGTTGAATTTTTGAGAATTAGTCTTGTGGAATTTTTTTGATTTTTGTATTCAATTTGTTGTTTGGGGTTAATAAAGGACTTTAGAAATGTTTTGAGAAATTTGAGAGGCTTAAAAATCGAAAAAAAAACTTGGGGCTGCTACAAAGAAATGAGATAAGTAAAATTTCGGGTTAATTAAATCTTAAGTTATAGACTTGGCCCAATGGTAATAAGTGGGTTTTGTTAAAAATAAGACCTAAGTTCGAACCCCATTGGTCACAAATTTGGTTTTTTTTTTCTTTTCTTTAAAGTCCGTTAGTTTTAACAGAAAAGTTAATGGAGGGATCAAATCTGATGAAATTATTAAAGTTGAGGGACCAAATTTGATGAGTAAGATACATGAAGGACCAAAAGTGGATAAGTGGCATAGTTTAGGGACCAAAAATGATGTTTACCCGTATGTTACGTGTATAAAAGCCAACTATGTCTATTTTTCAATATTTATATTATTTTTTACTTTGCACATGTTTTAGGTATTGTATTATATACAAATTAGATTATTGATAAATTTTGTGAAGATTATATAGCAAATTTGTTGCTTAAATTCAATATCTTTTTTATTTTTTATATCTTTAAGTTTGAAGAAAAACGAAAAAAAAAAATAAGTGTATTAGACTAAAAGTTGAAAAATAGCACAAAATATGAGTAAAATAACATTTATTTACAAAAAAAAAAAAAAAAATGAATTTCCGTGAAGTATAACGGACAAACTAACGGAAGGATCAAAAGTGCTTAAAAAATGAATGTTTGAGGACCAATATTGCAACCTCAAAAAGTTTGAGGACCAAAACTGCTTTAGTGACATTGTTTAGGGACCAAAATTGCATTTATCCCTATGATTTTTCATACTAACATACATATAATAAGAGAAAATTGTAATTTTGGCCCCAAAATGTAGGGCAATTTGCAACATTAGTCCCATACTTTTTGAAATAGTCAACATTAATCCCATACTTTAGGAAAACATTGCAAAGTTAGTCCCACCGTAGCAATATTAGTCCCACACTTTAGTAGAATATTGTGAAGTTAGTCCCACATTTGAGCAAAAAGTTGCAAAATTAGTCCCAAAGTTTGTTCCAAATGTTGCATAGTTAGTCCCAAAAGTTGTAGTTTTTTTACGGTGGGACTAACTTTGCAATGTTTTCCTAAAGTGTGGGACTAATATTAGTTATTTCAAGAAGTATGGGGCTAATATTGCAAATCACCATATACTTTGGGACTAAAATTACAATTTTCTCCATATAATAATATATCATATTCAATTCATCTACAAATAAATAAATATTAATATATACATATATATGTGAATACTCAAGTTGTTTGTTCCCCATTGTGAAAAGACAAATATACCCTCATTTAAATATTATTAATTATTATATTATAGATTCTAGAATTTTTCACAATTTAGAATTTTAAATATTTTAAACCTCCTCCATATAAATTTAAGATAAAAAACCTAAATCGTGAATCATAAATGAATCGAATTACACAGAATTTTAATAACCTGTTTCTAGTCATAAATTATTAATGAATTCAATTACACAGAATTTTAATAACATGCTTCTAATCGTGAATCATGAATGAGCCCAATTACACAGACCTGTCACGCATTAAATTTTAATAATATTCACAGAAAGTTATATTATAAAATTAGTTATAGAAAAAATAAAATTCTATAAGAAAAATATTTAAGAGTCTTAATTGCTCACAACTACTTAGAGAATGAATAACATATTCAACTAAAAAATATTAATATGTCAAATAATATTTCAACACAATTACTTTGCTAGAAGAAATCTTAATTATATTAAGAAAGTTTTAATTTACCATGACACATTAAAATTTAAAATAAACTACACATGGATGATATATAAAATACTAATCTAAACTTAAATATATATATATATATATATATAATAAATAAGTATGAAAATTTAATTACAAATTAAAATTAATATACGGATATGATATTATTAAATTGAAATTACTTGTGAAAATTCAACTATTGAGTGAATCTCTTAGTACTTGACTTTTTTCGTATTAGATAATCCTGAATACTTTAGGTTTACAATTATTGTTTTTTTATATTAATTAATACACTAAAAGTATTACAACAACAAATGTGACATAAAAAATTAAGTTGTAACATATATTATTGAATAAAAAATAGATTATACCAATCAGTGCATATGAAAATAAGATTAAGAAGTTAAACTAAAAACATATAGAATCAAAAATTGCAATATAAAGGCAAAAAATAAAATTTCATACAATAATATTTCAGAATTTAGAAGGTAATAAAGCATGTAAATAATACTTTGACAATATTTAAAAGTTAATACTGAAATATAATTAACATTAGGATCTTACAATACAAAATATTGGCAATATTTTACAATTAAATTATACTTTTATAATAAGGGATAAATGCAATTTACCCCCCTATGAAAAAATAATTAACAAATTACCTTCCTGTGTTTTGAGAAATGGAGCAAATTACCCCCTATCAAGGGAAACACAGGGGGTAATTTGCTTCATTTTAAGATAACAGGGGGTAATTTACTAATTATTTTTTTACAGGGGGATTTTTGCTTATTTCTTATATCACAGGGGGGTAAATTGCATTTATCCCTTTATAATAATAGTAAATAAATAATTAGTTTTTAATCATTTAGTGTCAATAAATTAAAAATCAACGACACTCAAAATTTAGTAAAAGAAAACATATTACATACACAAACATAATATAGCAAAATCAAACAATAGCAAAGAGACAATAAAACCTGCGAATAAAAATTGATCAATTTATTAAAATGAAATTTCTTCTAAAATAAATAACGAATAAGTATAAAAATTTAATTACAAATAACAATTATCAATCCGATTAAATTAGAAGTGCTATTGAAAATTTAAGAAAGAGCTAACTAATTTATTTTATTTCAATATTAATAGGCTAAAAAAACTATGTCTCCCTCCTCCTGCACCCCAAACATTGACATTGAAGAAGAGTATAAATAGTAATATAATAAATAATTTAATTTACAACCTTATCTTATTGAGTAGTAAATTAACTAACATAATTGTAGGTCCTAACGAGACGTATATAACTATTTATGCTTTAAAAAGTGCATAATAGTTATAACATTTGGTCCCCTTGTACTATTACACACTTAACGCCCACATGTCATTTTCTTTTGAATATCCCGAGGGAAAGGTGTTATAGAACCAAAATTGCTACTTTTTAATATTTACGGGACCGAAAGTAAGAATCTCAAAATCAATGGACCAAATTAAAATGAAAATGACCTAAGTTACGAACTAAAAAAATACTATTTCCCCTTATGAAAATAAGAAAAGTCAAATGGTCAGTAAATATTAACACAATAACAATTAAAAGTATAAAATTTCAAAATAATTATACACTAACACATTAGTACAATTACATTTTCATATTAAGAAAATTAATAAATTTTGAGAATAAACTTAGTACAATAAAATAATAAATAAAAAATTGAGTTAATTATATTAAAATTAGAACAAAAGATGATAAATAAATAAGCCAATGAGATTAATATATTTTTTCAGTAATAAATTTATAAAAATAACTTAAAAGTTTAAAAAACATGAGTACTAAAGAGAATAAAAATTAATATATGAATAAAATATTATTAAATTAAAATTGCTTATGAAAATTCAACTATTGAGTGAATCTCTAGCACCTGATTTTTTTATTTTAGTATTAGATAATCTTGAACGTTTTACTTATACATCTATTGTTTCTTTTATAAAGGTGAAAAATAAAATTTATATACAATAATATTTCAAAATTTAGAAGCTAATAAAGCATGTAAATAATGATATGACAATATAAAAAAGTTGATACTGAAATATGATTAACATATATTATAGGATCTTATAATACAAATATTGATACAATGGTCCAATTTGATTATAGTTTTATAACAATAGTCAATAAATAATTAATTTGTAATAGTGTCAATGAATTAAAAATAAATGACATTCAAATATAGTACTCAAAGAAAACGTACAACGCACACAACAGAAACTAGGCATAATAAAACCTACAAATAAAATTGATCAATTTATTTCATTAAATTAGAATTTCTTCTATCCAAGATAAGGAGCTTTGACTAATTATTTTTATTTTAATATTAATTTTTCGAATATCATTATTTTATATTTTCATATTAATTGGTTTGATACATAATAATGAAATAATCTTTAGTGAATATACGAAATACAAAATTTTAATTTGGGGGAATATCTTTTTATTCAATAGTACCAATTAAATTTAGAAAGTGAATTACAAATAATAGAATTGAATAGTTTCCTTATCAATATAAATTATTATTATCAATTTGTTTGAAAATATAATTGTATAATACTAATATTTCAATGAAAAAAATACGAATAATATTATAAACTTAACATAAATGATATATTTACTTCTAAAAACATATTTGTACACGTGCATCGCACGTCATTCTTTCTAGTCTATTTAAAAGAATAAATTAAAAAAATATGATTTGACAATGAATAGTATTTTTTGTCTCCCAATATACAACACAACACATACAATATTTTTTTTACACTATTTAAAACTATCTTAAAAAACAAATCCAAACACACACCCTATTTCTAACATACACTTATTTATCTCTATTTTTCTCTCTCTATCTCCACAAATCAAAACAAAACACCCTAAAAATAAAAATCAAACAAAGCCAATGGGTTTTTGTAAGCGAAACCTGTACCTCCAGATTACATAAAACAAGCAGGAAATTAGTATTAATCAATGTTTAAATATGTGGGAAAAGGAGAAGCAAAATCAATTTGAAGGAGCAAGTTAATCGAAATTTGAAAATTGGAGAGAAGAGAACGCTGGCGCTGAAGTGAGAAGGCGAAGGGAGAATTTAGTGTCCAAGATCATCACTTCGCTTCTCACATTTATATGTGCGCCTCTATTCAACTCCACTACGAATGGTGAGTTATGGGACCTCGGCGGCTTTTGTTACTTCTTTTTTTTCTTTTGGGAAATAACATTGATTACTCCTAAAAATAAATCTAAATCTAAACAAATAATTTTTTATTATAATTTCTTAAAAACAAAATAAATTTTATTATTATTTATTTATAATATTCTATATTATTAATTAATCAATCTTATTATTTAGTTTCACAAATATTGTAATACACTATTATTTTACTAAATTAGTAAAAAATTGTTTATAAATAAAAAATATATATTCATATATATAAAATATTAATTGTTAAATTATAAATACGTGAATTTTAAATAAAACTTTTAAATAAAGTTTATTAGTTTTAATAATATATACACATAATATAGACAACGGCATCGCCCAGAGAAGGAGAAGAGTCAATATAACTACAAAAAAAAAATGCGGGAATTGGCACGGCTTAGAACGACCGTTCCAAACTCCGATCCAAATTGGAACAGTCAATGAAAATGTTGTGGCACGGTAACCCATTATTGACGTCTTTTGTACTATTCGGAATCGAAATGTATAGGAACGATATGACCGCTCCTGGTTCTGTGCCAAATAGTAAACGCAGTATCATTCCAAAAAGGGAATGAATATATTTTGGCATTCCGTTTGGAACGCATATGTGGAACTTGAAACGGTTCTTTGACCTAAGAACAATACCATTCCTAATCGTGTTCCAAAGATCGCGACCCATTGGAACGCATGACTGACCATTCCAAAATGTAGTGCTAAATGAGACCATTTTATGCCTTATGTAAATAATGTAATGCAATGACCGTTTAAAATTGTGGTTCGTATGAAAATGAAGTCTGAGTTCCAACGACCGTTCCAACATATGTACTATTAGGAATGGTCCATGTACATAATAGATTATGTATTCCGATTACCGTTCCAAATATGCTTCAACGGTTATATTTTAACGATTAGCTTAGCGTTCGTGTCTCCGTTCCTAATGCTAAAGCAACGACTATATTTCAAGGGCTAGTTTAGGTGTTCTAAATAATATTCCAATGCCCATTCCAATATTTTCTATATATATGTCCTCTTCATTTTAATTGTTCTTCTTACTCTCTCTCCAACTCATTTCTTCCAACTCCCTCTCTTATATTTTTATATGTAAAATAAAAAATATCAACAATCTCCGCTAAATTTGCATTGATCTTTACAGGCGTTTTGTTCAGGTAACAAATTGAAACCCTTTAATGGTTGTATTTATATATGTATAAGTTTGTTCTGCTTATTTAATTATTGTTGTTAATTGCTTGTGTACGTAGGACTAATCATGTTAGGACAGTTGAGGAGATGGATGTATGATCGAGACCTGTTGGGTGTGACGCCGGAATTTGAGGATCATGTTACAACATTGCTGAAATTGGGCCCAGTCTCAGCGTGCATATATGATGGAGAAAAGATTAAGTGTCCGTGTCGAAAGTGCAAAAATGAACGATTCAAAACACCGAATAAGGTAAATTTTGACTTGTGTATGAAAGGGTTTGTGCCGAAGTATTATAATTGGACTTCGCATGGTGAGGACTGAGGAGAGGGTGCAGGAATAATTTGATGCATTGACCGCGCGCCCTGTTCAGTAGCAGCAAACGTCAACCGTTCAGGAGGAGGGTAGTTCACATTGGGGTGATGCGGCTCAAATGGATTGGGTGCAGAGGATGATTTTCGATGCTGCCGGGTCGTCTTTCTGGTCTTCTTATAAGCAGGAGGGACCGGCTGATGATGGTACTCGATATTGTGCTTCTGATGCCGGTCCTAGTTCATATTACGGTGAGGGGCCCTATGATTATGTGTCTAGGTTGTCAGATTATTTTTTGATATAGTTCATGCTGCCAACCAACCATTATGGAACGACTACACTCAATCTCAGTTGGCGTCAATTGCTAGTTTGGTGAATATCAAGGCCGAAGGGGATCTTTCCAAGCGAACATATGATCAATTTTGCTAGTAGACTGATCATATAATGCCCCGTGATCACATTCCCCCTCCCCCCATAATTACAGTACGAAGAAATTGATAAGAGACTTGGGTTAACCAGTTGAGAAGATTGATGCGTGTAAAATCGGTTGCATGTTGTACTGGAAGGACGACGTTGATCTGGAATATTGCAAGTTTTGTGGAGACGCTAGGTATGAGCCCACCAGTGACAGAAATCCTACACGCAAGAAGTCCCGTATGCCATTATTAGGTACCGGCCGCTTACCCCTCGGCTGCAGAGGTTGTACGCGTCGGAGGCCACTATCGAGCACGTGACGTGGCACGCCAGCCATCAGAAGAAGGAGGGATCCATGTGTCATCCGTCCGATGTAGAGGCTTGGAAGCATTTCAACCGAATATATTCTGATTTTGCAGATGAGCCCTTAATGTTAGACTAGGGATGTGCACAAATGGGTTTGCACTGCACGGGTATCTCTTCGATCATTTCAGTTTGAACATGTATATTTATAATTATCACTGTTCCTGATACAAGACATTCTTGAATGAACTGTATGAACAACACCATTCGGAGGACCCAATAATCGATCAACTAGTGGCAACTCAATTTAAGGATTGGTTCAAGCGTCGTGTAAGTGTCACTTTCTTATTCCGGACATGCACATTGTATTGTTCAGTTGTCGTTGAGTCAATTTGGTTAGAGGCATGAAGATACACTACCGTTATCACATCGTTGATATCAATTTCAAAAGGCTCTACCACAAGAATGAACCATTCATATTGGCCCAACAAGCAGTACAAGTCTACTACGCAGATTACCAAGCATGAAGAGAGACAAAGTCGATTGGAAAGTTGTTTGCAAAATCAAGGCTCGAAGAGTAATCGATGACTCATGATAGACCGAGGTTTCCTATCAGATGGATGAAGTCGTACCTACTCCAGATGTTGGTACAAACAATCAAACGTACGAACTTCATGATCCAGCTGGTATACGTTGGTCGTTGATCTATCCATGTCACAACATGGAGCAGGTACATCTCGCTCGATGGTGAATCCGATGATCAAGATGACAAAGATAACTTTAACGAGGCTGAAACCGAGGAAAAGACTTATTGAGCATTCAGTGCTTAGTTATGTTTTAAATGTGTGACAAAAATACCTTAGTTTAAACATTGTATTAATTATTATGTTTTTATAAAATAATATAACTTTGGAACGGTGTACTAATTTTTTATATGCCTTAGTTTAAACATTGTATTAATTCTTTTTATAAAATAATATAACAAAATAAAATTTAAAAATTGGAACGGTCAATATATATTATGACCGTTCCTATGTCAGTTACAAGTATTCACTTAGGTGCCCAATGAAAACATAGGTGGGAAATTTGAACTAGGAACGGTCCTATCATTTCAACGACCGTTCCTATCATAGTTACAAGTTTTCAATTAGGCACCCAATGAAAAAAATAGGTGGAAAATTTGAACTTGGAATGGTCCCATCATTTCAATGACTGTTCCAATTATAAGTCCAAAATTTTGATTTGCCGCCTTCTGAAAAATGGGTGGGAAAAACGAATTTTGGATCGGTTACTTTATATTACGACCGTTCCTAACATAACTTTGAACAGACCATTCCAATATATAACCACGAATCATTCCTACGTTATTATTCTAATAAACTGTTCCTAAGACAAGGCCCGTCTGTCCACTGGGAGCAGGGCCCCCTTTAAGAAGTCAACCGCCAGGGAATTCTCTCTCCCGGGCTCCCGTATAAGAGAATGATGCGGGCACAAACCCCAGTCCAGTGCGAACCCTTGGCGGCGGCAAGAAGAGCTGCTAGTGTCGCGAGACGGAGGGGGCATGACTGGAGGAGTGATAGCCCCTGAGTAGGTGGACACCTACAACGGGACCACTGAGGAGGAGGCCCCCTTAGTCCGCTTGGAAGAGCTCTGAGGTGCGGAGGTGGCACATTTCCCCCTGGAATTGCCAAAAGTAAGGGTCCCTCAGAAGGTCGGCTAGGGGTGTTATCTGCCTTCCCCTAGAGCCACTTTGAAGGCCATTTCGCAGATACTTGTTGAACATGATTCTTTCTACGAAAGAAGAACGACAACAACAAGTCAGTTACAAATATGGAGCACAAACAGGAAAATTAAAGAAGCATGCAAAAGCAATAAATACCCAGTGGCTCCTCTAAGGGGACCACTTTAGGGCTGTACCGGAAGTGGGATAAGAGCCTCTCGTCCCACCAAGCCCCGATAGTCATAATGTCGGGAGTTTAAATCCTCGATAAGGGTGGTTAAGACTGGTGTTCGATCACGTAGGGAAAAGGAAACCAATGGAGGAGGTCGTACAACCAGCGGTAGGAAAAGGTCCATGGATAAAGAGGAAGGACGAAGAAAAAACTACCCCGCCACAACTTGGGGGCATTAGGGGCCGCAAGAACTGTACCCCTCGGCGGGAAAAGAATGTAAAAACCCTAAGTTTTGATTTTTTCAACTGAAAATAGGCGTAAAAATCCTGATATGTGGAAACGGGACCGTGGTATTTGAAGATCATGGCAAACTCGGCTAAAATGCGAAAGGCGTATAGGGCTAACTGGTTAGAGGGGACCCCATAGGTACGGGCAATGTCCTCATAGAAAGGAGGAATAGGGAAGCGAAGGCCCGCTTTCAACTAGGCAAAAAGAAGCACAGACAATTTAGGGGAGAAAGATTAGGCTGACTATCGGGAGAAGGAAAAAGAAGAATAAAGTTAGGGGGGATACCGTACTCAGCTATAAGACTCTCCAGATTGGAGAGGCGAAGAGAGGAGGGGTCACCCTCCAGGAGAATAGGGATGGTCACCCTCTCCCTTTCCCTACCGGTGACAGGAGGCTCCACTTCCTCACCAAGGGAGGCCTCCTCCACCTTCTCCTCCACTTCGCTCAAACCCTCGTCCTCTTCGGAAGGTTCCTCTAGCAAACGGCGGGACTCTTTCGCCTTCCCTATACTCTACCTGTGGGCTCCTCCATAAATGGAGGGACCAGAACTTGGCCCCCTAGAGGTGGCCTCGCAAGCATCATCGTTCGCATGACGTTCCCCAATCAACCGTATGGATTTATCCTAAGAAGACATTTTATTTCAAAAATCATTTTCCAAAATAGAAAAAACACAAACCCTAGAAGAAGCAAGAAGATTAAGGCGAAGGGAGGATGAAGGCACTTGCAGGAACAAAGAACAAAGAGCAACAAAACCAAATCGATTTTCTCTCTCCAAAATGAGGGGGGGGGGGGGAGGGAGTGAGAGAGGAGTGAGTTTGGGTAAGTTAAAAGATATGTAGAAAGGCTGCGCTGCGATCACTCACGGACGTGGCAAGTCACTACTTGGGCGGTTACCAACACTAGGGGGCGGTTTCGCAATAATCGTTCCCCCTTTATAGAGATGTTAGCCCACATGCCCAGGTAACGAGGCGCCGCACATCACAACCGTCAAATAACCTGACACCGACGTGCAACCCCAGGAGGATGTCCCCTTTGCTTAAAAGTGAAGATTTCTGGAGTGCTGAGAAGGCTTCTACTCTCAGAAGGATGGTCAAGTCCTTATCCTTCTTAGAGTGGGAGGACTGAATGATATGCCCAGATCCAACCGGCCCAATGTAGATGAAGTGGGCCTGGTCCAAGGAAAAGGTCAGCAGCCCAAGGATCTAGGCCCATATTCTTTCCAACCTAAAATAGGAGTAAGGTCCGGAGGGTTGCTAGCGCCATCCAGGTTAGCCCAGCCTAAGATTGAGGTCACGGAGGCCCGAGGGCCACGGAAGCAGCTATCAAGGTTAGAAATGTCCAGGTCACCGCCTGACATGGACGCATACGATGATTTTGAGAAAGGCGCAAATGGAAGTTGGGCACCCTTATCTACAACTACAATCCGTGTTTGAGTGGAGTTATCTACCTGGTCCCTCGAGAACTAAGGAGCCCTCATTCGCTTTCCTTCTCAGAGTCATTACTGTGTTAGACTCCTCATGCTAAGAGGACTCTTTCACCTATAAATATAGGGTCTTTTCTCCTAAATGGTTAACGTACTTTTTTCTGTACACATTGCACACCTATTTCATGTTACAACTACTGCAATCATCTTCATCGTTATTTTCACATTCTTCGCCTATATTTCTTTAAACAACAAATTGCTGACTTGAGTGTCGGAGTGCTGACGTATTTTTTACAGGTCCCATTTTCCAACACAATTCCATATCAGGACTAGGACCTTTTGGCCCAAAGTCACATTTACGATCGAGTATATCTTGCTCACATCAAATATAATTTATTAAAATAATATTTAAACTAAACAATAATTTATTTAGTTATTAATTTATAATTGTATATTTGATTTTTATTTATATTAAATATCTAAAAAAAGTAAATTTTAGTTTATCATTTTTTGTATTGTGATCTTTTACTTTAAAAATTTAACTTTTAAAATTTGTTAAAATTTTATATATTTTTAGGTAATTTGATATTTAATTAATATATTTCATAAATAAATAAAATTTATTGAAATATATTTAGATTAAATAGTAATTTAAATTAATCAATAATATTAATTTATTAAAAAAACTTAAATGCCCAAAGGAAGAGGATAAAATGGACATTTGTACTATAAAAATAACCCTAATAAAGGTAAAATCCGAAGCCCACTCGTACAATGGGCGTGTGTTAGACACTCTCGGTTGGTTTCTAAGGGGGAGGGGCTTTTTTGTAGGGTTTCACAAAATACTGGGCTTTTGTTTGCCTATTTTGAAACACAAGGGAGTTTTTAGCTGACTTTTAAAAATACAGGGGGTAATATGCAATTTGGCCTTGAGACTTATGATTCTTCCCTAGTGCCAAATTTAGTTTGCGTACTACAATCTTGTGGACCATAAATGATTTACCAGCATATGGAATAGTATTAGGTTGGGGCACAAAAGTGTATTTAGAATGTTCAATATGTAACAAAGAAAGTTGTAGCTTTTGGCTAAAAAAAAAATGAAAAAAGATATGCTATATAGGTTATCGTCGCTTTTAGCCTCATGATCATAAATGGCGTAATCTTAAAAGTGCTTTTGATAGTAAGAAAGAAAATAGGGGTAAGCCAGTTCCATTAACAGGGGATGATGTTGTTGAACAATTAAACTATGTGCATCCAATTACATTTGGAAAGACTCAACTAAAAAAGAGAAATGCGATGAAGAATTAAGCTGGAGAAAATGTAGCATTTTCTTCAGGTTGCCTTATTGGAGAACTCTTAAGTTGCGACATAACTTAGATGTTATGCACATTGAAAAGAATGTTTGTGATAATATATTAGGCGACATCGTTGGATATTGATGGAAAAACAAAGGATACTATTCAAGCAAGATTCGATTTGCAAGTATTGAGTATAAGAAATCAATTACACCCAAAACTCATTGAGAATTCCTATTTTGTGCCTCCTACATGCTACACATTATGTATAGCTGAAAAAAGAAACATGTGCTCATTCTTAGCCTTAGTGAAGTATCTAGATAGGTATGCCGCGAGTCTGTCAAAGCATGTTAGTGACATGGATTGTCGAGTTACAGGTTTGAAAACTCATGATTGCCACATATTTGCAACAATAATTACCATTTTTCAATACGCGGCTTGTTGAATGATAATGTATGTGAGCTGTTACATGAGTTTAGCAATTTCCTAAAAAAGTTATGCTCCAAAGAGTTAACTCAAGTCGACTTGGAATATCTTGAAGATCAAATTGCTTTGACCTTATGCAAACTAGAAAGAATATTCCCTCCAACATTTTTCGATATTATGGTACATTTGCATGTTCATCTTGCATGAGAGGTAATTTTAGGAGGGTCAGTGCGGTATCGATGGATGGATCCAATTGAAAGATACTACATCTTCATTGTTATTGAGATATTCTCTTAAGCACTTAAAACATATTTTTTGTCTATGTAATTGTTCAAATATTCTTAATAGGTACTTGTACAAGTTAAAGCAATATGTTAATAACAAAGCTTTTCCAGAAGGATCGATGGTTGAGGGTCATATTACTAAAGAATGCTTGACCTTCTTCTGTGTACTTGAATGATATTGAGACACAATTCAACAAAATGGAACATAATTATGAAAAGTTGAGTGGCAACTCTCAAGCTTGTATATATTTTCAGAAAACTCGCGTCTCATTTTGGGAAAGTAGTATATGATTTCTTGATAAAAAATCATTAAAATAGGTATATGCATGGTACATGCATATATTTTGAAGAATTGTGATGAAGTGTTGGCGTACATCAGGTACTTTTAATTTCATGTTTCTATAATATTTTTTTCTTTTAAAGTATAAAAGAACATACATCTTGCTCTTTTTCAAAAACACTTAATCTCTTGAAATTGATTATAAATAAAGTGAGTATTGCATTTTATAATGTAGTGAACATAGAAGAATTGAGTCAAAATGGCTACTCTAATATGGAAAAGAAGTACGAGGAAAGTTTTGTTAAATGGTTTGGAAAGCGAGTAAGTCTCTTTTATTGTAGTATTTTTTAACAATGCTTTAATACTAAGATTTTTTATTAACTCAAATTTCGTCAACAAATTACAATAGCATATACTGATACAACTCCACTTGTTAATGAAGATCTCCTACACTTGGCATATGGTCCTGACAAATGGGTAACTCATTATGAGGCTTGCGTTGTGAATGGATTACAATTTCACACTAGACGATGTGACATGCATAAAATAAACCCAGAATTATGGTGTACTTGTGAAAGTTGGGGAAGAGTTAGGATTTCGAGATTACTATGAGATGCTGATAGACATAGTCTAATTAGATTACTTGGGGAACCATCAAGTAGTGTTATTCAAGTGTGACTAGTTTGAAGGTAAGTTAATCCAAAAAGATAAGTACAATTGCCAAACATTAATACATCAAAGCCATGGAAGACTAATGAACCATAAGCATCACCTCAATCAACAACCCTCAACAAAGGAAATCAATAACATCTCTCTTTAGTTTATTATTTGTAGTTTTTGGTGAAGAAAAGAATGGATCTTTGTTGTATTGATATGGATTGTGTTGAGAAGTCAAGGAAAGAAACTTTTGTTGAGAAAGAGAATAGTTCAAATTAAGGAGTCTGTGATGTCTAGTTCTAACCTCATAAAGGTATTCTACTAACTTTTTTCTTCTTCTTCTTTTTTTTTTTTTTTTGATATAGCTTTGGTGGACGAAGCTCTTGGCGGTGTAGACACAATTCATCAAGCTCAAGCACAAGTGGAGTCTCAAGAAAAACTAATGGAGTTAACTAATTCATAGCGAATTGTTATGACTAATGATAGTTTAAAAATATTTAATAAACTGATATTATTATTTCTTATTGTATTGATTATTTTATTTTTAAAATTAGCTTATGAGAATCCTATTGATTTAAAATGGGTAACAAAAGGTGTTTTAGTTGAAAATAAAGGGTGTAAGATGGAAAAGCTAGAAGTTAGTATTCATCCAAGATGAAAGCGGGTTGTCGGCGACAATGCAAAAGACTTTCAGACAGAGGCTTGTGTTGTCCTTAAGCAACATGCACCGCTTCAATATCCCTATTGGAAGGACATTCCCACAGATAACAAGAACATGTGGTTGGCAATGAAAGTGTTGTTTAAATAATTTTATATAGTGCAAAAAAGTTAAATATTAATGTTTTCTTTTGTACGTGAATATTGCAGCAAAAGTTAATCTCCAAGACAATTTCGAAGTCAAGAAGATAGTTTTTGAGCAATTGAATCACCAATATCGTAGTCATCAACACAAGTTTCATTTGCATTACCTTGGCAACAAAAAATGACAAGGACATATTGCACAAGCCCCCCAATAGAGTAAGTCAAGAAGATTGGGAGAAATTGGTCAACTACTATTGAAGTTATGGATTTAAGGTATGTGAACATTACTTATCATATGTATTTTCATCTTGATTGTTGATGAAGGAATAATTAGAGGTATGACAAAGTGGTATAGATATAATTAGAAATGACTGGTAGTACCTAGTCTCGGTTTTTTTTTTTAATAAAAGAACCACCTGGAGGTAGGGGGAGCTTTTCGGGGTACCTGTCTCTTCTTTATTAATCAAAGGTGAAAGAGTTACAACGGGGAGTACCGACTCCCTAAGTTACTAAGAAAACCATAAATAAGGAGTACTACTTCCTTACAACGATGATCATAAAAAGAAAGGCATAAATAAGGAGTACTACTCCCTCACAGTCAAAGAGAAACCTAAATTTTCTAGGGGTCAGTAGATCTTGGATGACAACATTTGGAAAGTTGGAAAGGTTCTGCCACTTCACCAAAGAGCATATAAACAAAGTCCAACAAGTGCCTACAAGGTAGAATTTACAATGGGGAAATGTAGCCCAGGGCGGTGGGCAACAAAAAAATGTCCCAACAACATGATAAGGCAAATAGCAGCAAAAGGGTGGGACATATACCTCGAAAGTAATGCACAAAAGAAGATGAATAAGTATCATCAAAACAAAGCAAAGTACTACTAATTTCAAGTAGATTAATTCAATGAAATTACAGGTACTAAAATTTTAAAACCTGATATACAGAAAGGAAGAGGCATCTAATTTTATCATACCTTTAACTTTACTTGTGATTTAGGTAGGTTGAGGATGGAGAATTTTTGTGCAATGCAGGCTTGGTTAGTAAAAAAGTCTGCTACTTGGTTACCTTCTCGGAAATATGTGAGGGTTTAGTTTCAGTTTGGGACATGAGGATTCTGATTTTTCAATCAGATTCTGTAGGTACCAAGCTCCTTGATGGGGATTGGATATCACTCTATGAAAGTGTGGATTGGCCCGGGAAACACGTGGCAGAAGCGTGGAAAAAACAAAACAATAACATGTAAACAATACAATAATTCCATACCAAGGGGTGTGCCCTTGGTTTTCCCGGGCATTCGGTGCATAACGTGTAAAATAATGCAACAAAAATAAAAACACGTTAGTCATGGAATCAAGAAATGAGGCGTAAGAAACTAAACAGGAACTCACCCTCGTAGATTATCTCTAACGGCTATACGTGTCACTCCATACCTCCTTTTTCACTATTAGATTTCAATGTGAAATCCTATAATTCGGCCACACAATCTACCGGAGAGCTAGGACACTCGTGCTAGCAAGTAAATATAGGAAACAACTGAGAAATGCTATGGATTAACGCTCTCGGTTTCTTTAGTTTTTACTTGATTCCAAGATCAAGAAGAACAAGGGAGTATGTGTGTGTTCTTGGAGTGGAGAGTGGCGATTGAGAGAGAGAGAGTGAGAGGCATGTTGAGAGAGAGAAAAAGTTAGGAAAAAACTGAATTTTTTCCTTTTTATATCTCAAAAGTCAAAACCTAGTCTTACTCTAATTAAGAAAGACATATTTTTCTAAACTTCTAAAGAGGTGGTCAACTTTATATCTCTTCCAATAAGAGATCTTCACCACACATATCATCAATCTCTAAAGAGGCTGTCCATTTTTTCATAGTCATAAATCCAATTTATGGAATAAGTCTAAATTAAACCAATTAATTTCTAAAAGCTAAACATAAATTTAATTAGTTCAATTAATTAAATTTTGGAAAATCCAACTTATGGATTATTTTCATAAATGATCCAATCGATAATGTTCTCCAAGTACATGATTTAATCTAATTGAATCATTTCCCTTCTTTATGAATTGATTCTAAACTAAATCCTTTCAAGTCCGGTGAATTGTGTGTGACTCTTTAGGTTCCCCGTCAGCTAGACTTGGGCATGTGTCCAGTATCAATTAATCAAATCTAATTTGACTAATTGTTTCTGATTATCCAATAACCAGAAGTGCTAGTCCCCATGGGTGGTCGTCAAGCAATGGTCCGTGGCACTAGAGACTAGGTGAATAGAACGGGGTGAACGTTTAGGCTCCCGAGTGCAAATGAGTACAGTCCTTCCATCTGCATGGAATTAGACGTCGGTTCCCATCCTGGAGTAGGGGTCTATACTTAATACTCGAGACCTCATTTACCATACTGATCGCAATGGAAAAGCTAGTCTATTCGAATAGTCATTGTGACTATAGATTTAAGGGCTTAAATGAGTCTCAGAGCGTATGCCGTGAACGCGACAGGGGACCGATTCTCTTTTGGACCCCATCATCCTCACTACATATTCCTACTGCACTGGATAAAGCTTATGGTGACAATACCTTATAGCATAGTCACCGCTTGCCAGATTCAAGGTGCATCCATCATATGCATGCTACTGCCATGGTTCCTCAAGACTGAGGACTAATATGGTACTATCAGAGCCGGGAATTCCAGTCATACCGACCAAGCCTCCAAGCCACCAAGCCACCATATAATGCTTCCCGCGAGTCAGTTCAGGTAGTTGACCACCTTGCCAACCAACCCATCAATTGCACAAACGACCCTCATTTAATGCCGATGAAACACGACATTCACCGTGAGTGCAATACTTGATGCAAGTCTCTCTCGGATGCTTGATGCCCTGTCTCGAGGTCCTTGATTTGGAATATTTCAGACCTACTTGTGGAGTTGGTTTCAATACTGTCAACCCATGCACAGTTCAACTCCAAGGGTTTAACTAAGTTGGTCTGAGGGTTTTGTTGCATATGTTAACGTAAACATCACAGAGTAAGTACATTAAAGAATTAATCCCAAATTGAATACTTACTATTATTCATTAAATGATATTACATCAAATCAAAATTGAAAGAGAATGGATTACAAAAGCCTAATCTAATTGGCTTTTTGATCACCTATTCTAACAATCTCCCAATCGACCTAAAGCCAGTCACTCATCTCCCTCAAACCCATCTTCCTAAGATGTTGAGTATCAGCAATCTGCGACACGGGCTTGGTTAGTGGATCTACCATATTTTTTGCTGAGCTGACTCGGTCTACCCATATGTCACCTCTACTTACCATCTCTCTAAGCAGATGGTAGCATCTAAAAATGTATTTGAACCGATGATGAGAGCTCAGTTCCTTCGCCTGTGCTACAGCCTCGTTGTTATCATAGAAGATAACTACTAGCTCAGCGATGCTAGGCACTACTCCCAACTCTTGGATGTAGTTCTTCATCCGAACCACTTCCGTAGCAGCTTCCAAAGCTGCTATGTATTCAACTTCCATGGTGAAAACAACTATGGTCTCCTGCTTGGAACTTTTCTAACCCACTACTCCACCATTAAGCTTGAATGCCCCGTTGATTGAGACTTGGCATCACCAACATTCGACTGGAAGCTAGCATCACTGTAGCTTTACAATATCAACTCTCCACCACCGTATAGAAAAAACATATCCTGAGTCGTAAGGTACTTAAGTATGGTCTTAACCGTAGTCCAGTGTGCCTCCCCTTGATATCTGCTTGTTGCGCTCAAAGTGTAGGCGACATCAGGTCTTGTGCATCGCACAACATACTGAATGCTGCCTATGGCTGAAGCATAGGGGACGTCCTTCATCCTTTTAAGTTCCTCATCAGTCTTGGGAGACTGCTTCTTGGACAACTTAACCCCATACCTCATTGGAACGAATCCTCGTTGGAGCTTTCCATCTTGAACCTCTTTAAGAATTTCTCAACATACGAGTTTTGGGTCATTCCCAACATCCTTATAGATCTATCCCTAATGATCTTGACGCCTGGGATGTAGGAAGCTTCACCCAAATCCTTCACGGAGAAATGAGTTGAAAGCCATGCTTTTGTGTCACCTAACATCTTAGCATAATTCCCAATGAGCAAGATGTCATCCGCATAAAGCAATAGGAATGCAACTGAGTTCCCGCTAACCTTCTTGTATATACAAGGGTCAAAGTTGTTCTTTATGAAATCATAACCCCATATGACTTTATCAAAACGTATATTCCAACTTCGGGAAGCTTGTTTGAGGCCAAAGATGGACCTTTGGAGACGACAAACCTTCTGCTCTCTCTAACAATTGTGAAACCCTCCGGCTGATCCTTGAGATCTCTTCCTCAACTAAACCATTGAGAAAAATTGTTTTCACGTCCATCTGCCATATTTCATAGTCATACCATGCTGCTATAGCAAGCAAAATCCGAAAGGACTTGGCCATGGCCATGAGCGAATAGGTTTCCTCAAAATCAACCCCAGGTCGTTGAGTATAATCTTTTGCCACAAGCCTGGCCATGAAGGTAGTCACCTCCCCATCAGCTCCAAGCTTACGTGTGTAGACCTTCTTACACCAAACGGGTTTCACGCCTTTGGTGGGTCCACTAACGTCCAAACCTTGTTTGGACTCATGGAGTCCATTTCAGATTTCTGAGTGGATGTCTGATGTCGCTTCTCCGTATGTCTTTAGATCATTGGCTAATTGACTTGTCACACCTAGAAACCTATACCACTCAGAACGGTGAGGAACTCTAGCTGATCTTGGGAGTGTTGGAGTATTTTCAGTGGGGACAGTAGGTGTAGACGACGTCGCAGCTGTCGTTTGAGATGCCGCACTTGATTCCTCAAGAAGTTGCTCGTCACAACAGGTATTCGATGGAAAGTCTTTTTCTAAGAAGATCGCATTCCTTGAGACAAACTCCTTTTGCTAAGATGGGTCGTAGAAGTAATGACACGGTTTCTTTCGGATAACCGATAAACTTGCACAAACTAGACCTAGACCCCAATTTGTCTCCCACTAGTCTCCTGACGTATGCAGGGCTACCCTACACTCTCAAGTATTTGTAGGATGAAGGCTTGCCATGCCATATCTGATATGGCGTGTGGGCCACTACTTTAGATGGCACTATGTTCAATAACTTAGCTGCCGGCTCAAGCGTGTACCCCAGAAGACAAGGGAATTTGGTCAAGCTCATCATGGAACAGACCATGTCTAATAGAGTTTGATTTATCCTTTCAGAGACGCCATTCAACTGCAACATTCTCGGAGGAGTCTATTGAGATACAATACAGTGTTCTTTTAGATAATCCATAAAATTGACACTTAAATACTCGCCCCCTCGATCCGACCAAAGGGCTTTAATTATACAACCATATTGATTTTCAACTTCAAGTCTGAAATCTTTAAACCTTCCAAAGGCATCAGATTTGTTCCTCATTTGGTAAACATAACCATACTGTGAGTGATCACCGGTAAAGGTTATGAAGTAGGAAAAACCACCTCTAGCTTAAGTGTTGAGTCGTCCACAGACGTATGTATGGATCAAATCAAACAGATTACTAACAATGGTGCATTGTCCAACAAAGGGCATCTTAGTCATTTTCCCTTTCAGATACGACTCGCAGGCTGGTAGATGATCAAAATCGTCTACCTCAGACACTTTTAGTCCACCAATCTCCTAATCCTATCTTTAGAGATGTGACCTAGCAATGCATGCCATAACTGTGCGTTTTCGAGGTTATCTAACTTTCGTTTGTTTTGAGCAGTCATGATCCAATCGGACCTTTGCAGGATGTAATGATCATTGCTAAGTTTACCTAGCAGATGAGAAGAACTACCTTTCATCAAACAAAAATAACTTTTATTGATTGAAAATTCATAGCCACTATTATGGAACAACGAAATGGAAATGTATTTTTTTTTTTTTTTTTTATCATACTAGGTATCTTGCCATCACCAAGCCTTAGGATCACCTCATCTTTACTTAGTCTTCTGATTCTTTCCAGCACCTGCAAATAATTGCAGATTGAGCAACGCTGCCGGTATCTGATACCCAATAAGCAGAATTAATGACCATATTGACTTCAACAACAAACATTCCTTGGTTGGAAAGAAATTTTGGACAATCCCTCTTCCAATGTCCTTTCTTACGGCAATAGACGCAGATGTTGTCTGCCCTCGACTGCTGTTTAGAACCAACCTTTTCCTTTCCTTTGCCCGTCCTCACTGGCACAACGGGCGCGCTTTTAGCGCTTGCAGTAGCTACGATGCCTTCCCCTTGCCCTTCGTCTTCTTCCAGCGTCCGACCCTCTTGTCTTTCGCCTTAGAAGTCGAAGCCTCTCCTATCAATACCGACGGCTCAGACTTCTTAGTCGTTGCCTCATATTGGACTAGCATATTAAGCAACTCATGAATTCTGTTCTCAAATTCATTCATGTTGTAGTTGACAATAAACGGGTCAACGGATGGAGGAAGTGATTGAAGGATCACGTCTATGTACGTGTCATTATCAACCCCGACTTTAAGGACTTTGAGCTTCTTCACTAGGGATAGTATCTTAACCACATGCTCATGCACAGACGATCCTTCAACCATCTTAGTCCCAAAAAACTCTTGTGTGGCGGCATATCTAATATGCTTGTCCGGAACTGGAAACGTCTTTCATGCGGAGCATTATTGAGGATACATCGTCTAACCTATCATACTACTTTGTATTCCATTAGTCATGGAAGCAAGTATGATGCTACTGACTTTGAGGTTGTCCTTGTGCCATCTATCGAACGTCACACGTTCTTCAGGTGTGGATCCCTCCGGCAAAGCCCAAGGAAGCGGCTTGTCCAACACATAGCTTTGGTTCTCGAAATCAAGGACCATCCTCAGATTCCGCAACCAGTCGTTGTAGTTTGTTCCATAAAATTTGTTCGTTCATCTCAAGTATCATGGTTAACGGGTTCTTAGACATATTTATGTTCTACATAAAATTTAAAGTAGAAAATTAGCAGACGATTAAAATATCATATTCAAGTTAAAGACTTGGTGTTTAGTCATTAACACTCCCACTATATCTACAAAAGCCCATCACTCTCAAATGGGGTTTCAGAAAACCACTTCCTAGTGAGTTTGGGGTCCACAAGCTCAATGTCCCGCTTTTACGATTCACATGGCAAAAATACTTGTGGGAGGTAACCTATACCATTCTCATCTAATGAGATCCCCAAGGTGTTTTGCCTCACCTCTTCACATGATTCCAAGGACTCCAAACGAATCATGTTACTTCTTGTTAGGCCCAACCTATCAACCAAATCATAGCACAACTGTCGCCCCCCATGACTCGTGAGACAGGGAAACATAGGTGTATTGACTTTATGCACGATAATAGTGCAGCTTAATCCCATTATATATGTGTCACGACTCATGAGACCATATTTGGGTGAGATCAACTTCCTCACTATATTACTGTGGATGGAAGGCTTGGAATTTAACCTTATTACTTTCCATTAAGGGCATAATATTGACTTGGTCCAACCAAGTGAGAGTTGATCTATAAAACATTTGACCGAGACCTCATCATATTAAATGTATTGCATGCTTGCATAAATATGTAATATTTAAAAACATTCATCAACATAACGCATGAAAAATAAAAGCCTAGCACACCCCTGTTAGATTATCACAAGCCCAAAACCTATGCGATCCACTGAGCCCACAGTGGATCTATGGTCAATCTAGGGTAGGCCTACGCTATTACAAGAGTTTTAACCTATTTACACACCATTGGGTCTTGTTTCTCTTTATCTTCTTGGGCTCTCCATTGTGGGCTTCTCTGGGCCTCTTCACCATGGATCCTTTGTGGGCTACCCATAGCCTCCTCCATGGGCCTCCATGGCCTTGGACTTGTTTCTCCATTACATTTATTTACAAAAATAAATAAAAAAAGACCTCACCATCTACCTACTCTCATTACAAAATTAAATACGAAACCCCAATCAGAAGTTGGGGGGGAGGACAGTACGGGGGGAGGGGGGAAGTGAGGCCTATTATTCCAAGGGAAGAACGATAGATCAAGAGATAAAAGAGGCATGCAAGCCCCAACCCAACAAGAAATAAAAGAACCATACATTTGGTCCAAGGGCTTTGCAATCATCCATTTATTAATCCAATCAACAATCATAGCACGAAAATGCTACCCACATAAACATGCTAAACATCCCACATATGAAATCCAATATCATGAAATACATATATGTACATATGCGGAAAATACATGTAAAATTCACATAAAAAATTGAACATCAGTGCAACCTTTAAATTAATTGGATTAATTTATTGGGTTTTGGCTAGAATAGTTGATTGGATCAATTATTCTTAATTTGGACTTATGTTTATTTAATTGGATTAAATAAATAATTGGGATTCAATTGGATTGAAATTAATTAGATTAACTAATGCCCAATGGATACATGTTTGGACTTTATTTAATTTGATTAAATACAAGTCCAAAAACATAAAGGTCCAAGTCCATTTTTTCATACAAGTTGAAGCTAGTTAAGGAGGAGTTTCAACTCTTCCATATATGTACATGATGTGCACGAATTTTTGCCCTTTTGTGGGTGGTTTTTTCTTGCTATCATGTGTAGTGGATATGCTAGAAGTGTGTGTATGTGGAAGTTGCCTTGGAGGTTACTTATGTAGGTGGTTTTTTGAACACTACATTCCATATACACAAAACTACTTTGCTAGATACTATTCACTTAACTTGTTTCATTTTTGCTGGAGTTTTTTAGGCCAAATACTTTCTGAAAGTTCTGTCTTTTAGTGTTCATACTTCTTAGAGAAGATTGAACAAAAACAATCCAAGGTACACTAATCGATAGTGCTTTCTTTGGAATTGTTTCTTCTTCTTTGTTTCTAATTTCTATCTAGCAATAGAGTAGAAATAAATCCATAGTGTGGTGTGGAACGCATTAGAGGAGTTCTACGTTGAGCTCTCAAGTGGATGAACGAAGAAGGAAAAGAAAGGAACAACACACGAACCCGTTCTACATAAACGAACAAAGGTTGGTTTCCTTTTACATTTTTGTGTAACTTTCTTCTTCTCCTTTTAAGCCACATGTCAGCATGTTTTATTTTGTGTTTATGCTTTGACAAATACCGAACGCCCGGGAACTTCAAAGAGAACACCCCTTTGAATCCGGTTTTAAATTATGTCTTACATTTACATTTTTTACGCTTCCGTTGCGTTCCCGGGCCGTACCCGATTCTTTCATTTTCTCCATAATCATCAATCCAATTTATGAAATAAGCCTAAATTAATCCAATTAATTTTGAAAAGCTAAACCCAAATTTAATTAGTCCAATTAATTAAACTTTGGGAAATCCAACTTATGGATTATTTTCATAAATGATTCAATCAATAATGTTCTCCAAGTACATGATTTAATATAATTGAATCACTTCCGTTTTTAAGAATTAGTTCTAAACTAAATCCTTTCAAGTTCGGTGAATTGTGTGTGACTCTTTAGGTTCACCTTCAACTAGACTTGGGCCTGTGTAAAGTATTAATTAATCAAATCCAATTTGACTAATTGTTTCTAATCATCCCATAACCAAAAGTGTCCGTTACCATGGGTGGTCGTCTAACAATGGTCCATGACACCAGAGACTAGGTGAATAAAACAACGCGAACGTTTAGGCTCCCGAGTGCATATGAGTGTGGTTCTTCCATCTACCATCTCCCAACCATAGTCTAAGGCATGGAATTGGGCGTCGGTTCTCATCCTGGACTAGGGGTTTATACTTAATACTCGAAACCTCAGTTACCCTACTAATCGCAATGGAAAAGCTAGTCCATTCGAACAGTCACTATGACAACAAATTTGAGGGCTTAAATGAGTCTCAGTTGAACACGAGAGGGGACGGATTCTCTCTTGGGACCCATCGTCCCCACTATATATTGCGACTGCACTGGATAAGGCTTATGATGACTATACCCTATGGCATAATCACCGCTTGTCATATCAACCATCATATGCATACGACTACCATGGTTCCCAAGTCCGAGGACTAATCTCGTACTATTAGAGCCGGGAATTCCAGTCCCTCGAAGCCTTCCATATAATGATTCCCACGAGTCAGTTTAGGCAGTTGACCACCTTGCCAACCAACCCATCAAAATTGCACAGACGACCCTCGTCTAATGTCGATGAAACACGACATTCACCTAGTGAGTGCAATACTTGATGCAAGTCTCTACCGGACGCTCGATGCCCTATCTCGAGGTCCTTGATTTGGAACATTTCGGACCTACTTGTGGAGTTGGTTTCAATACTATCAATCCATCCACAGTTCAACTCCAAGGGTTAACCAAGTTGGTTTGAGGGTTTTATTGCATATGTTAACGTAAACATCACAGAGTAAGTACATTAGAGAATTAATGCCAAACTGAATACTTACTATTATTTATCAAATGATATTACATCAAATCGAAATTGAAAGAGAATAGATTACAAAAGCCCAATCTAATTGGCTTTCTAGTCACCTATTCTATTACTCTGATGATGGCAAGGGCATCAGTTTCTATCTAGATTTATGAAATCCTTTATCAGAATAGATATGGAGTCCTCTTAGGATAGGTTGCAGTTCAGCCCGCGTAACCTATGCCAGTAGGTTCTTGAAATGCAAAGATAACCTGGCCGTGGTGATCTCTGAGAGTACCTCCAACACTTGAAATTACTGGGTTACCTTTAGATGCTTCGTCAGTATTCAACTTGTGGCTTAATCCAATAAACCAGAATCAATTTGGTGCACGGCTTCCCTAAGGGAAGAGGAATTTTAAAGGTGCACGGCTACAAATCTGTCTCCTTTCGAGTGTATAGGTTTCAGTAGTTTGGTCTTCTGGAGGAGCTGCAAATAGTTAAGTGTTTATAAATGAGAACACTATATTTGAAAGACTCTCGTTCATGTTTATCAGCATTACAGAGAGTCCAGGTATTCCACAAAACCATTATAGGAATAATATCTCTAATATGAACGTGGGACAGGTTGCTATGTTTCCAAGCCGTAGAAAGATAATCATATTGTCTGTAGAAGGAAGTGTGATCTACAGGTTTGTTGCAAAGAAGTGCCAAACATCAGCCACCACTTTGTTACGAAGGAAGAGATGAGCAATAGTTTCTTCCTCCTTGGAGCAGTAGAGGCATTTTGAGGCAAGTGAAATGCCTTTTTGCCTCAGTCTACTATCCACTGGAATCTAGTTGTTGATTAGCCTCCAAATGAAAATTGAGATAGTTGGCCTGATTAGGGGGGAGCAAAGAGTTTTAAACAACATGTGCAATGATTTGTTATCTCTAGATAAGTCCTAGGCTGAAGAGGTAGTGAAAGCAACACATGGAGATAATTTCCAATACATGTGATCTTGGTGATCCAGGTTGATAGGAATTTGCAGTATGCGATCAATAATTTGCTGGGGGAGTTCTGAAAATTATAAGGGTAGATATTAAGAAGAATCACATAATTTTGACTAATATGTAGCATGACATTGTGCCTTACCACTTTAGGAAGCCACCAACGAGAACCGCAAGTTGGGACTAATACAATTGTATATTCTAAGGTTTACAAAAAGAAAAAACACTCATAACACCGTCAATTCTTTTGGTTCAGTTGTTGATATCAAGGACATATCTTATCATGACTACTTATTTGGAGAAGCATTGAACTTAGACTTGTGCATGCATGTCTAGTGTAGCAGGTGCCAATATACAAGACAATCATAGGCCCTTGTGATGATAAAATATCCCAAATGAAAGTTTGTGGTGTTTAGTAATTTTGGGAAGATCTTATTTAGGTTCGTATTTTGAAAAAGTTTCATCTTCCTTAGGTACTTAATCTCAGCAACTAATGATCAAAATCAAATAGTTTTGGTATATAAATAGAAATATAAAGTTCCGATAGAACGGATATCACTACAATGCCCTTTTTCTCATTCCAGGCAATGTGTCAAACAAGAATTAGAAGATAAAAAATGTGAAAGTAATTATGGGATACTTATTCAATATTGAAAACATCTTATCTAGAAAAGGAATATATTACTTAATAATTGATTTATCGAGCTACTTATTTTTCCATGCTTCTTCTTGTTACACAACACCACCTGATCAGTTGAGGCTTATCAACAAGGGGATGAAAAATGGTTCTGTTATATCCATCAACTTGTCAAATAAGTAGGTCAAATAGGTAAAACGACATTTGCATGGAAGGATAAGGCTAAAACTCGAGTCTTCAAAAAAAATTTTATGAACCATGTTGGAAGACTATTGGTTTTTGTCATTATATGATCATAATTAATAAAATATATATTTTACACTTTATATTTACAGTGATGATCTAAAATTTTTATTGTGACTAGAAAAGCATTGGATTTAGTGACGAATACTATATGGCACTAAAAGTATCTAGTTCTTGTGACAAGCTTTATATATGGCTAAAACATCGGGCTATAGTGACAAAAATTATATGTGGTAAAAAATATTGAGTTTAGAGTGACGAAAATCATATAAGGCGAAAGAATCGGATTGTAGTGACAACACGTATATGTGGCTAAAGCATCAACATCTGGTGACAATGATTGCATGTGGCTAAAAGAATAAGTTATAGGGACAAACTTTTAATCACGACTAAAACTTTTAGTGAGAGTTCTTATAGTCTCGACATAGTACGACTCGTAATGTCATCACTGACATATTATAGTGACAACTTTTATCTATATAGTGATAAAAATTATCGTGACTAAAAATGGTTATTCTTGTATGGTTAGTTGAAACTTTTCAGTGATCTCAAAAAATAACTAATAGCGAAAGAATAAGCATCTAGTGACAATAGCTTCCACAAAGAACACTCCAACTTACATATATCTATTATATGTCTTTAGCTTGCGTATGCTTAACACTTATATATATTATGTATAAATATTTTTTTCAAAAAATATCTATTAAGTTCAAAATTATAAAATTTAATTAGTTGATTGTTTTTTAAAATATTGTTCGACTTTCCTTTTTTATGTTTTAAGTTAATCTATATCAATGAGATCTATTGAATATTAATTTAACATTTATTTCTGCATACATGATATTTTTTAAATGTAAAAGAAATCAAAACTTTTAGAAGTTATGGTATTTGCTTCATTTATTTGTAATTGCATAAAAATTCAAACTTGTGTTTTTTCCTATCGTAGTTTCATATACTTTTAAGTAATCAATTGTCAACTATTTTTCTTAATTAATTTTTCAATTATACCAAGTAATATATTATTAAAAGGAAAATTCTAAATTAAATTATCATATTTAGTTAAAATAAACATACACTAAGTAAGTAATTTTTTGGAAATAGTGATAATCAAAAAATAAAAAGTTGCTTGAATACGCAAAATATACCAAGTCATAGCTTGTGTGTTCTTATCTTGAAAATATTCTAAGTTGATTAAGGAAGTATAACATATATTTATGGTAATCAATATGCTTAAATTGACTAAATAGAACACTAATTTTGTTATCAAAATCTATTTGTGAAATTCAATGTGTCCTTTTGCATAGGCTTTAGCTTAATATTAAGTAAAGAAAATTAGTTTATATAACTCTCAAAAGCAATAGATAAGCATACGTTGACTTACGTAAATATTGCAAAGTAAAACAAAATAAAGTAAATTAATAAGTATGATTGCTCAATTGTGGTTCATTTAATTTTTTAATAGGTACCAAATTGATCGCTTTTATATATATTTATAACATATTAAATGACCTAATTAATAGTTATTTTTATGATATCTATTACAATCTTATTAGTAATTATAGTAATAAAACTAAAATATGTAATACAAAATTTCATATAACCTTTTGAACCATTCACACATTTTATAATAGTATAAATAATGTTTAGTTGTAGTTGCATCGCCATTGTTTCTTCTTTTTCTTTTCTTTTTGCGGAAAATATGTATATGTGGTGATGGTTTTAGAAGTAGCTTTTGACAATTAATACGAGTAAATAAGTATAATGTGAAAAGTAATTAAAAGGGACAAATATGGATAATGTGAAAAGTAATTAATAAGAATAAATAAATGTAAGGTGAAAACAATTAATAGAAATTAATAAGTATAGTATTTTTTAATCCTTAGTAAAATAATATTACAGGATTAATTTAGTCGAATCAAAAAAAGAAAGACACTTTTGAGCTCATTCATACTTTTATAGAGAATATATATAAGCACTAGAAATAAAAAATTATTGGAACGGGATTTGGAATGGTCGGTATTAAATTTGTAACATGTTTAATGAATTTAGGACAACTTCTATAATGGCAAGCTTTCCATTCTTTTGACAGACGTTACAAAATATTTATAACGACTTTTGAAGAAGCTGTTACTAAATTGTACTGGATTTTTTACTGACGATGTAAATCATTAAAATTATTGACCAGATGTAAAAACTGACGTTGTAACTCATTTTAGGACAGGCAACGTAAAATTCGACCATGTAGGCGAAAGGCGATCATTAAGGAATATTTTAAATAATGATACAAATAAGGAAAATTGAATAAACTAGAGAAGAGCAATTTTGAGAACTTTTTACGTTTTGTTAAATTAGTAAGTATGAACTTAGTCCAAAACACTACAGAAAAGCGCAAACAACGCCATAAATCGGCAAAATCGGGTAGTAATGGAAACATCGATTTCATTCACACCCATAATTTAACTCAACGACCCAAAGGGTCTCCTTTCCATATTCATTTAATTTCTCCCTATATTTGTCATTGTAAAATACTCTTTTTTTTTTTAACCTTGCTATCTTCATTGCCATGGATAATTAACACTAGCAATTTAGCCTTCCATTAGGCTAAGAACTAGAGTATAAAAAGATAAAATTACAGAAATTTAAATAAGGAAAACTTACAGAATTTAGAAGTAGGCCAACTTATAGAATAAGAGTTTTATTGATTGAGAAACCCCTTTTTGTGATAGTCGTCTGCTACAGTCCCATTTTTGGTCTAATGCATTAGTTATTTTTTCCCCTTCCATCTGCAAATAAAACGACAACATTTTACATGCATGCAGTTTGAAGCGTGGTCGTTTCTGTTGCTTTGGGCCTTGTGAGGATCCGGGATTTGAACAATACCAATTTTGGTCCAATGCTTTAGTTTTTTATTTTTTATCCCCACTTTCGCATGAAATGACGATGGTTTTCCTTCGCTCGTTTGAAGCCCAGTCGTTTTGGTTCTTTTGCCTTTTGCTGATAGCCATTTGCTACAGTCGCATTTTTGTTCCAATGCATTAGTTTATTTTTGCCATATGCAAATGAAACAACGACTTTTTCCATGCACGTGGTTGAAGCGTGGTCGTTTTTGTTGGTTTGGCACTTGTGGTGATACCCATCTGGTACAGTCCCCTTTTATGGTCTAATGCTTTATCCCATTTTTGTTTCAATTTATTAGTTTTATATTTTTCCCCCGCCTGCAAATGACAGGACGACGGTTTTAGCTTCACTGGTTTGAAGCGTTGTTGTTTTCCGTTGAAGAAAAATAATTTGCCCCTGTGTGTATAAGACGACGTAGTTTTGCACTCTGTGTGAGGAGGCTGCTTTGGTGCACTGCGTTTTGGTTGATCGCTAGAACATCGTAGTTGCTGCTTGTTTTCCACACTATTTATTCATTTAAAATCAAATTTGGTGTTTATTTTCTCTTGTTCTTGGTTGTGTGTTGTTCCTGTCATTGCTCGGTGAAGAGAAAAAAAAAAAAAAAGAGAATCGAAGAGGAAATCTTTTTAACCGATGCCTGTGTTGTATTGTTTCATTGTGTGGTTCCGGGTGGGAATACTTTTCAGGTGCCGTTGAAGGTTGTCTTGTGTTCTTTTATGTGTGGTTTTAAATTGTCAAACCGATGCAAAATGGTGTTGATATGTTCGATTTTGAGGCGCGTTGCTTGTGTTTGGTAATCTGCGAGTGTGGTGTAGTTTATGTGGCGGGTAGATGTTTTCAGTGCAAGACGACGTAAACGATCAACAGTGGCTTTATGTGTGGATACACCATATGTCCAGTGAGCATTAAACATTTGAAATGAAAAACGCTAGCTCATAAAAGGAATGACATTTTTTGGTTCTGGCAATAAAAATCATAGTTGGTGCTTGTTATGCAAACTATTTATCCACTTGTCATTAAAATTGGTGTCTCTTTTCTCTCGTTGTTAGTCATGTGTTGATCGCTTTGTTGCTCGGCATAGAGACAAAAAAAAAAAAAAAAAAAAAAAGAATCGAAGGCAAAATCCTTTCGGTGAATCTTTGCTTGATGCGTAACCCCTTGCACTAATCTCGAACCTTATGTCCTTGGAACTGTCTTTCGTTATCCGAGATGATTGCTCGGGGGATCCCGAAGCGACAAACTATATTATTTTTAGATGAATTTCATGACCTCCCCCTCGGTGATGCGAGCGAGGACTTCAGCTTCTACCCACTTGGTGAAGTAATCTATAGCTACCTACAAGAATTTTGGCTGTCACGGAGCCAAAGGAAACGACCCCACCAAGTCCATTCCCTACTAGGCAAATGAGCAAAGGGCTAATAATGTGGTTAGAGGCCAAACGGGTTGATGTGCGAGTGAGGATGCTTTTGATATTTTTCACGTCTTTTGACTAACAACTTGGCGTCTTGTCTCAAAGTAGGCCAGAAGTACCTGGCTCGCAAGGTCTTGCCAGCTAAAGCCAATGCCCCTATATGTGATCCATAGCATCCGTTGTGTATCTCCTTGAGGACATAGGTCCCCTCCTTGAGATAGGCATCTTAGAAAAGGGTGGGTGAAGGACTTTTTATAGAGTATGTCCCCCAAAGAGCATCATGTGGCCCTTTTCTATAGGCGAGCTGCTTCCTATCGACCAGTAGGGAGGTGACCCTGGCACAACGATTCCAGGATGGGCTTTCTCCAACCCCCTCCGAGAAGGATGGCTTGGACCTCTGAGAGAGGTCAGGGCTTACGAAGGTATTGCACCGTTATTTGTTGAGTCCTACAGTTGTGTAGAGTACTGGCGAGTTTGGATAAGTAATCGGCCTTATTGTTTTCCTATTGTAGAATTTGAACCAGTTGGAAGTCATCAAATTTCGACTTCCATCCCTCAAATTTCTAAAGATATTGTTTCAATGCTCTCTTCTTTGGCTTCTTAAACTCCTTCCACCTGTTTCATGATAAGTTGGGAATCGACGTAAGCCACCAGGCACCTTGCTCCCGCTTCCCATGCCATATTCATCCCTAGTGTCAGGGCCTCGTATTCAGCTTCATTATTAGAAGCTTTAAAACTGAACTTGACCACGAATTCCAAATCTACTCCTTCTGGGGAGGTGATGACCACCCTTGCTCATTCCTTGAGCGGTAGAAGATCCGTCCACATGTAATAACCAACGCTCCTTGCTAGGAGGAGGGTATGTGCTTTCGGACATGAAGTCTACCAACGCCTGAGCAGGTTTCTTTGACCAAACGGTTGATGTGAAAACTTTACTTTCATTTGGTAATATGAATTGTCCTAACTTGTTTATTTATTTGTTGTTATTGTTATTGTCTCTCGTGATTTGTCTTTTCTCAAGTTTGTCTCTTCTGTCCTCTTTCAGGGAAGAAGGTTTCATTGCAGGATGTTCAACATTTCAAGGATGATTACCTACGTCGAGGAAAGATGGTGAAAGGCGTCGCTGCCCCCTCCTCCCCGCGCCCTCGCGATGCGCCTCAAGGTGTTGGAAACATACCATAGGGCAGTGTATAGAAAATGACTTACGCGAAATAAAGGTTTATTTCTTAAGTCATAAATCATACAAATAAGCATAAACTGTAATTTTATTCATCATGGTTAATAAGAGAAAAGCGGTAAACTGATAGCAGTCGAGTTGTACAGTTACAACTCATGTATATCATGTGATATACATTAAGTTGATGACACTCCCGTCAGTGAGTTCGTCATCCTCATCAGGAACCTCCATTGAACACTCCTCTGGATCTTCCTCAGGTTCCTCGACATTCACGTTGATGACGTGTTCTAGTTGTTCCCTCAGTGCTAGTACTTCATTTTGAAGCTGCTGATTCACCTCTTTGAGTGGATCAACCTCATCTTCGTGCTCAGCCTTCAAGTGCTCTGTATCCCACCAAAGCTTGGAATAATCTGCTTGAAGTATGTTGTTTTCTACATTTAATTGATCGATCTCCTGCTTGTGTCCGGCCTTGTAAAACTTGACTTTCTGCTCGAGCTTGGAGTTCTTTTCTTCTAGCTCAGAAGCTCTTCTTTCAGACCAATGATAGTAGTAAGCTTAATGTGAGAGATCATTACGAAGATGTTCCATCATATCGTATTGATCACGGAACTGTTGTTGCAACTCTGAAATAATACTAGTGTAGTGTTCATCCGAGTTGTTAGCGGCCTTTGAAGAGGAAGACGCCATCAAAATAACCGAACCGAAACCGAACCGAATCACAAAAAATTCTGCTTGCCTTAAAGAAATTATACGCCCCATTCCGAATGTGCACCGGGTACAGCGCAATCTCTTCCAAGATAAGACGGTTCTCGTTCTATCGGTATGCACTTTACTATAGAACACCTCAAAACAACACTCAGTCGCCTTAAAGAAAACTCGAGCTCGAAGCTCGGATTTTAGGAACAACAGCACTCGGATTTCCTAAGAAAACTGAGAGCAGAGAGAACAACTTTAGAGAGAATTTTCTGAATGAGATTGTATCATTTCCATGTTTTGCAGAAGTGTTGTGACCGGCCTTATATAGGCCTCAAGCTTGCAGCAACATTTAACAGATTTTAAGCACCATAAAGCCAGAAAATCAATGCCATTAAGCAGGTTTTTATTCAGAATTAAAACGCAATAAAAACCATTTAAAAAATAGTAAAAAAAATAGCCAAGAATTTGAAAAATCTGGCAGTTTATTTTCATGTCATAAACCAGTTCGGCAGTTTTGATTCAGGTCATAAAATTAACACCATTAAGACCGAATTAAATACCAGATTTTTGACTAACTATTTTAATAACAACATTTTCAGTTTTAATCCATAAAACCAAATGTTTTTGCTGCAAAAAGATAGATATTGAGACATTCGCCCTAAGCCCGCGCCCGCGCCTGAGCCAGGCCGGGCGGGTGGCGGCGGCGCGTGTGTGGGGCATTCCCATATTCACTCTAGTCTCCATAACACTTCAAACACAAATGAACATTGAACTTAATATAAGGAGTTTAAGTTATCCTTAAACTTTCAATGTGGGACAACATTGAGTGTGAAACACTCACCCCCACATACACCTTATATCCTTATCAAGGCTCCATACTTTCTCATCATATTCCTATGTGGGACAAGTGTAATCCCTCTATTTTTTTCTCACCATCTAATCTATAGATTCACATGTAATTGAACCCATATTTTAGAACAAATTGTTGTTATAAATTAACATGATAAAATGTCAATTACAACAATCCCCCACAAATCCATAGATTTGAACTCAAGCTTCAGTGACTTGCTTTCAGTAATGGTACCTCCCGATTTGAACCACTACCTAAGTCATCTAACGTCAGCTGTCACCAGGTCAAATGGAACTAAGCCTTGAATTTGGGCCCGTGGTTGTGACAACGTCTGTTAGTAACAACAAGCCACCGGCTATGTGTTGATCTTTAGGGTTGACACGTTAGGCCATGTGTCCTGATCCTGTTCGTTGAATGTTTTCAGGAATAACCCCATTCCTTAGTTGCGGCCAAACAACTACATTCACTTAGTTGGGCATCTCCAGGGATGCACTGGTTAGCATCTCATCTATAAAGACTTGACCCCATTTAGAGTTAAAACTCTTGCTATACTTGCAGTAACAGCACCTTCCAGAATTACAGGGGACAGACACCAGATACAAAGTATCACTCTATTTTTAGGTGCTCTAATATCCCCTACGACTTGTTTATACCACATTGAACCTTCTTCGCGGGATTTCCACTTGGAAGGTTGGGTTGCTATCGAAATCTGGATTTATAAAAATTAAAGACAGATGTAATCCTCTCGTTAACGAATAAGCAACATTTTCTCTTTGTTTTCACAAGGTTAATGTCGATTAGCCTGTCAAACACTTTATTCCCTTATAGATATTAATCTATCTTAGAAGTGTCTCAATGGCAAACACCATTACTTTGCAAATGTGGTCGACCGTCATATTTGCACTTTATTGACTTACAGTATGACGTTTGGAGAACCAACTCATACAGTCAATTTCATTGATTCACTTGTAATCAATTACCATAACTAGGCTTTTCAAAGACCGAGTTATCAAAATCTGTGTTACAGATTTTCATAGAGGTAATATCTCCACAATCGGTGAATGAACACACCAGATCCCGAACATCTATTGTTTCAGAGTTTTTGGTTTATCATTGCTTATTACTCAACCCCTATACAGGGTTCGCCATTACACTCGCCAGTAATACTTGTGCCCTCAAGATACATAGGTATCCTTACCAAAACTCACCAATGGTCTCATTAAGATCAATAAATAGAACTGGCTTCGAGATAATGTTTATCTAAGCTCTTTCACAACGTTGCTGACATAATTTAAATTCTTCTTATTATTATTTAATTACAAGAAAAAGAAGATAAATACATTTTGTCACCATAGGTGGTTATTATAATCCCCTCAAACTTAATAAATAACTGTTAACAAAAACACACCCAATTCAAGTGCGTACTTTAAGTTATATTTGGGAGGTGAACCAAACCAGAGCTTTGGCCCTCGTCCTCATTGATGCATCCGGATTTTTGATTTAGTTGCTGGTCCGGGGGCTCTTAGAGTCCCAGTAGTTTCTTCTAACTCTTTAAAACTTTCTGAACCTCCTGAAAGGACTATTATAGAGCAAAAAAAGAAGATAAAGAGGTAGTTCAGTAGTTCCTGAAACAGCTAGCTCATTAACTCATAAGTCCAAGTCCGGGCTCGGGCATCTAGCATCTAGCTCCTAACTCCTAGCTCATAGTCCAGATGGGATAAGAACAGTAAACCAACTTACTCTATTCTATTTATTGGGTTACTTACACTGACTTCCCCTACGACTACAGGAATATACAAATTCCCACTTCTTACTAAGGAAATTACATAAACTTCCCTTTCAAGTATATCTACCTTACAAATTGCTCATTTCATTGGTCAACTTAACAAATTTTGCTGATGTCATAAAAAAAATGATCTAAACTTCCTATAATACCTTCAACCTGAATAACTCTATTTTTTATGACTTAAATACCCCTATTGGGTAGTTTGTTGCTTTTAAAGTTAAAGAGGATGTATATTATAACTTTTAGTAATTTTTTATAATATTTTTTTATCACATATTGTGTATGTATAAGTTATGATATTAATTTCTATGCCTAACAATCATCGAAACTTGCAAATTTTGTTGAAATTATATTATTTTATAGAAAGTAATAAAATAAAATTTATATTATTCAAATGTTAAAAATATTGAGGCAAATTTCAATAGTTTAGCCAATTTTACTATGTCAAGAGCGACCACATCTATCATCATCAAAGGGGTGGGGGGTGGAGATGGATACTAGGGATGGTGGTGTAATTTTGTGAATATGCAATGACTGGTAATAGAATGGTGACATTGAAACTTTAAAAATTTTGAGAAACAAGAAAAAAGATAGAGAAAGGTAGGGTGAGGAACACGATGAAAAGAAAAAAAAAAAAGAATTGATTTGAAAAAGAAATGCTTGAGAATATTTGGTCCACTTCTATTTTTAATTTTATAAATAAAGGTAAAATGATCATTTAAACACCTATCGTTAACACCTATTAGTTAGAGCGGGCAATTTGTAATTTTCATAATAAAAAGGAGAAATTTGTATATTCCCATTGTAGCAGGGGAGGTCAGTGTAGCTAACCCTTATTTATTTAAATGAAAGAGCAAAAAGATAAAATAAATAATCAATAAATCAAAATATGAACTAATTTTAACCAAAAGAGTAAATGCTACATTTTAATCCTATGTGGACCTAGAAAAAAGTCAATGTCTTGCATAATTCAAGTGCATATTTTAAAGTTATACTTATTTATTTAAATGAAAGAGAAGAAAATATAAAATTAAAAGAGAGTAAGAGCTACATTCTAACCCTACAATTTATTAATATGTGATATCTGCATGTTGACTTAAAAAAGAGCTATTTCTTAAAGTCGCTTTCATAACTTAAATTGTTATGTAGAATATAAATAAAATAAAATAGCTTATTACAACTAATATTCTTCAAACCAATTTTAGATGTGCTTTAAAAGAATAGTTTTTTTATAAGCTAAGATATTTTCCATATATAGTTTTGTCCACTAAAGATGGTTACAAACCTTGTTCAATGTTAACTTAGAAAAAAGAACTCGTGACATCAAAAGGACCATCATAACAACAAAACACACCCAATTTAAGTGCGTACTTTAAGTTATATTTATCTATTTAAATAAAATAGAAGAAAAATAAAATAATTAAATAATAATTAATAAAAGAAGATATTTTTTTATCAACATACATTTTATACACCAATAAAATAAATAATTAATAAATCAAAATAGGTAAAATGTATTAATTTTAACCAAACGAGAGTAAAAATTATATTTTAACCCAACATTTCATTAATATGTTATATTTCAATGTGGACCTAGAAAAAAGAGCACTTTCTCAATGTGACTTGCATAACTTAAATTCTTATTTCTATTTAACTACATGAATAAATAACTTATTATACTAACTGATATTCTTTAACCAATTTTCATTAATCTTACATGTACATTTAAATACTTATTATTTTTATATAGACAACTGATATTCTTTTACCAAATTTATAGAACAAGGGTCATTTTGTTAAAAAAAAAAAATAACATACATTTTGTGCAACAAAGGTGGTTATGATAATCCCCACAAACTTAATAGATAACTAGTTAACAATCAGTGTGGTCTTTAAGGTATATTTATTTATTTAAATGAAAGACAAGAAAAATAAATTTAATAATTAATTAATCAAAACTAATAAAATTTAACCAAAAACAGAATAAATCCTACAATTTATTAATATGATCATTTTGTATAAATATACGTGTTTAAAAAAATAATTATCTATGCATTTTCTTAACCAAAATGCTTCAAGTTTAATAAATAACTAGTTAACAAACACACCCAATTCAAGTGTATACTTTAAGTTATATTTATTTAATTAAATGAAAAAAATAAATGAGCAGTTAATAAATGAAAACTTATAAAAATTTATTAATTTTGAACATATGTGAGTAGAACTTAATCAAAACTAGTTGGTCTATTCAATTTAGACTTTTTTCTCTAAAAAAAACTGATAATTAGTTATCAATAAATTTCAAACTACTCATAAAGAATGGGGATTGATGCTTAGCTCCCCATTTTTCTTGGATTTCATGTAATTTTGATTGGGGGAACCCTCATTACAACAAGCTTTGTGTAAGTTTTTGCATATTTATGATGATATATTCATACATATTTATATTATCTTTATGCCAAATAATTTTCTGCATTTTTTACATATCAAATACAATTTCAATAAATATAATTTTATATTATATAGAAATATAATATATAAAATTAGTAGATGAATAAACTAAAGTAAGTCTCTGATTGACATTTCGTAATATTTCTCATATGTAATAAATATATTAATAAAGTAACTATATAATTTATGTATACATAATTGTATCTAAATAAAATAGGCATCTAAATACATATGTGATATAAATAAATGTTTTTAATAAACTAACTATAGAAATAGATCATGCTTTTAGTTTAAAGATTTTTATATGTCCATAATCTTTATTTTACTTACAAATAATCGTTTGGTACCTCTGCTTTTAATATTAAAAATAATATATAGGTAACTTGTTATGAACCATGTAAATATTATTTATTTTAATAAGTTTTATAAATGATTTTTATTACAACTGATCTTTTGCATTTCTTTTTATTTCATATATGATGTAAATGGATATAATTTTATATGAATATACAAATATAATATGTAAAATCAATACTTCTATAAATGAAAGTAACTATGCTTGTTTCTAATTGACATTATATAAATAATTAAACATGATTTATTGTTACAAATGACCTTTTGAAGTTTTTTTGCCTACATATTTATATTTAATTATATATATATATATATCATCATTTACATGATGTGTATTTTAAAAAATTCTCTTAATTTGGTTATACAGTATCGACCACTCTGGGCAGCTAATGTTAAACTATGCCCATAATGTATATTTTATTTATAAATAAACTTATGTGCTTGTGCTTAATATTATTTATTGTCTTTAATACTTTATATGAGGTAAATAAATATAATTATACACATACGAATATAATATATAATATTTTAAAACTTCAAAATATTATTTATATTGTCTCAACTAATTTTTGCATTTTTATAAATTACTTGTACAAATTATTGATTCTCCAAACACATCAGCAGAAACAAAAAATTGACCTATAAATCTGCATAATTGCTCGAAATATCAAGTGATCTGTAAGCATAGCTAATTCATAAAGTTGTAATAGCAATTAGTAGATGAATAAACTAAAGTAAGTCTTTGATTGACATTTCGTAATATTTCTCATACAAGTTTATATATAATAAATGTATTAATAAAGTAACTATATAATTTATGTATATATAATTGTATCCAAATAAAATAGGCATCTAAATACATACATGATATAAATAAATATTTTTTATAAATTAAAGTAACTATATAAATAGATCATGCTTCTATTTAAAGATTCCTATATGTTCATAATCTTTTATTTTATTTAGAAATAACCGTTTGGTACATCTGCTTTTAATATTAAAAATAATATATAGTTAACTTGTTATGAACCATGCAAATAATATTATTTTAATAAGTTTATAAATGATTTATTATTACATATGATCTTTTGCATTTCTTTTTATTTCATATATGATGTAAATGGATATAATTTTATATGAATATACAAATATAATATGGAAAATTAATACTTCTATAAATTAAAGTAACTATGCTTGTTTCAAATTGACATATTATATAAATAATTAAAAATAATTTATTGTTACAAATGATCTTTTGAATTTTTTTCCTACATATTTATATTCAGTTATATATATATATATCTAAAAAATTATCTTAATTTGGTTATACAGAGGTTAAACTATGCCCATAATGTATATTTTTATTTATAAATAAACTTATGTGCGTGTGCTTAATATTGTTTATTATCTTTAATACTTCATATGAGGTAAATAAATAGAATTTTACATGAATACATATTTTATATTATTTATATTGTCTCAACTAATTTTCTGCATTTTTATAAATTACTTGTACAAATTATTGATTCTCCAAACACATCAGCAGAAAAGATTTATGTATACATAATTGTATCCAAATAAAATGGGCATCTAAATACATACGTGATAAGTATATGCTTTTCATAAATTAAAGTAACTATATAAATAGATCATGCTTTTAGTTGTTACAAAGATCTTTTGAATTTTTTTTGCCTACATATTTATATTCAATTATATATATATATATATATCTCATTATATGTACGTAATGTTTATTTTAAAAAATTCTCTGAATTTTGTTATACAGAGGTTAAACTATGCCCATAATGTATACTTTATTTATAAATAAACTTATGTGCTTGTGCTATATTGTTTAATGTCTTAATACTTTGTATGAGGTAAATAAATATAATTTTACATGAATACATATTTACATACAAATATAATATATAATATTTTAAAACTTTGAAATATTATTTATACTGTCTCAACTAATTTTCTGCATTTTTTAAATTTTAGAAAATTCAAAGCATGATCTACAGATAAACAACTTCACATTATAAATCAAAATATAATGTTGGCACCGACAAAAATATACCCAATTTTTTTTTTTCTTTTTTGGATTCGATTTCACCTATTTTTATGCATGTAATTTATGTATTTTACACACATTTGTGATGTGAAGTTGTTTATCTGGGATTGTAAATTAACAAGCTGGGTCGTAATACACACAAGGTCATTGCCAAAAATATTTGAAGTGAGAAGAAATTTTTATTTTGGGTGAATTACAACCATTCCCCTAAGGTTTCTATAATTACAAATACCTCATCATTGTTTGGAAAATTATCTAAAACGCCCTTTAAATTTTCTTTATTTTTTATCTATTATTTGTAATTTTTCTCCATTTTCTTTAAATATATTTGTTATTTTTTAAAGGTTGGGGGGCAAAGTGCATCTGACCCCATGTGTTGGGAGGGTCTCTGAATTTAACCTTTACAATTTTACTCAACCCAAAATTATCCCCCAAATTATTCTATTATTAATCCCAAAAAGTGCAAAGTGTAATAAAATGAAAAGTTGGAGGCTAAAGTGTAAAAAAAAATGATTAGGGAGCAACGTGAAAATGACCTCATACGTTCGGGGTTGTTTGCATTTAACCATTTTATTTATAAATAGATTAAAATTTATTTATCTACTAATTATTAGTTATTTCTCTTAATTGAATAGGCCCTTAGTATCTAATTGTATTTCAATAGTAATATTTGAATTTCAAATTTAATTATTTATTCTGATATTATCTACACTATTTTTCAACTTTTAACTTCAGTCAATATAATTATATTTCTGATATTGTGAAAAATAACCAAAAGTGATTTTTATATCATTTTTGTAACAACAATCTTTATATATTTTCATTTAAGAGAATTTCTTGTTATTTCTTGTCGTATATTTTATTTTTTAGTTCCCTATATGTTTAAAATTATTATTCACAATTCTACTTTTTAGTTACTTTCTATTGAAAAATTCAATTAATTATTAATAGTAAAGATATTAATTTATAATATACTTACATGTAAGTTATTAACTTTATATTTTTCTATACATTAATGAACCAGTGAGGTGAAAATGAAGTACAAATACTATTAATTTTTATATTTTTAGGCTTGATAATAATAATACCCTAGCGTTAATATAGTAAAAGTCAAAAAAAGAAATGAAAGAAAATTTTGTCATCGATTTTGATGTAAGCTGAAAATAGCTCATCCGAAGAAATCTACGGCTTGAGCAAATGGGTCTTTAACACTTGTAAATCGGGAGGGAACCTATAAAAAAGACGTTAGCATTCTGACGTTCAAGTCAGCAAACAATTTTCGAAAGATATAAGCAACAAAACATATAGCAATGTCGAGAAAAATCATTGAATTTTGAAGCACCCTTGTAGTGAGATGTGTGTGCGTAGACATATTACCTCTTCAAGAGGAAAGAACCTGTATTTAACGGTGTAGACTATAGTAGCAGAGTCCTCGTCACATGAGGAGTCCTAACCCCTAAGAACTCAAAGAGACGGTTAAGAGAGGGTTCCTAGGTCTTTGTATAGATAAGTCCTCTCGAAATTCCCCCTAATTCTGAAAATATCTCTGTGAGATTTTGCGGAATTATCCTACTCGTTTAGGGTTGCTTATTCTTCTATATATTTTGTGATCGTAGCAGTTATTTCATTTTCTCGGGCAACATTATTCTTCTTATTTCTCCACAAAATATTCCAATGGCTAGGAGAGGTATCTTTTAAACACTTTCTCTTCATTCCTCCTCTTTCTTTTCTATTCTCCTCGTGTTGTTGTTGTTTCTTCTAGCGTCGTGATGCCAATGGTAAAACGTTCTTGGGGGTCAGTTAATAGGGCTAGGTCATGATTTGTCGAGGATTTCATTGACACGGTGGATTCGTCATCGAGGCCGGCGGCGTCGCCGCTGGCCGAGGGCGACGCCGCCGGTACTGGCCGAGGCGCTTCGCCTCGGCCAAGCGCGCTTGGCCTCAGCCGGCTGCTCCCGTCGCAGTTGGTTGCCGCATCGACCCTCCTCTGTCTTCGTCATTTGCCTTGGGTCTTGGGGGAGTTGTGGATTTTCAGGATGAGGTCATTGAGGCCATTAGGAATCCGCCAGAAAGTCACTCCGACTCACTTGAGATTTCGGTAGGGTCCGACCTATCTCCAACAAAAGCCCCTAGTCCTATCCTTTCTCGAAGTGGTGAGTTGGAGTCGTTCGTAGCCCCCTAGTCTAGGCCTCCTTGTCGCGTTATGGATGCTGATAATTGTGATAGTGTTTTGAGTCTTGAGGAATTCAGTTCTTTAAAGAGTCGAATCAATCCTTCATCCGTTTTGGAGTTTTGTCTTCCTGGAGTAGGTGATCGAATCAAGGGTCCTCCCCCTGGCTTTTTCACCATTTATTCTGCGTTTTTCACTTTGGGGTTTACGCTTCCTGCTCATCCTCTTTTGGTCGATTCCATTATGCAGTTGGGTTTGTGCATTAGTAAGTTTACTCCCAACTCCTTCACCTACTTTGGAGGTTTTCTTTGTCGGTTCGAGGAGTTAGAGTTGCCTTTGTCCGTTGAGTCGTTCTACACCCTTTTCTCGATTAAGGAGATACCGAATGACTCTTTCTTCTTTTTTACCCTCGGAATGGGTGTAAGTTTTTAGAGGGGAGTGGCATCTTTGGCGCCCGACTCTAGTTACGACCTTCGAACGTCCTTCATAAGAGTAGGTCTCTTTGACCAAATGGTTGATGTGAAAATTGTACTTTCATCCGGTATTATGAATTGTCCTTACTTGTTTATTTATTTGTTGTTATTGTTATTGTCTCTCGTGATTTTTCTTTTCTCATGTTTGTCTCTTCTGTCCTCTTTCAGGGAAGAAGGTTTTGTTGCAGGATGTTCAATGTTTCAAGGATGATCGCCTGCGTCAAGGAAAGATGGTGAAAGGCGTCGCTCCCCACTCCTCCCCGCGCCCTCGCGACGCTCCTCAAGGGGGCACCGGAAGGATGGTCATGTATCGCCTTTGGGGTCGTCTAAACGGCCTCGCAAGTCTGAGGCTATTGATGTCTCGCGTCACGGGCTTGGAAAAGGTTTGTTTTCCTTCGGGATCAACCATAACTAGGGGTTGCATTTTTTTGGGATACTTTGGATTTCAACCTTGCGTACGAGAAGTCTCGCAGCATGGTGAGCGAGTTCGATATTGCGCGTTTTAGCTCTTTAGCTAATCACACTACTCGCCTTCTATATGGCGAGTCTGCTAGGGTGAGTTCATTACCTTTGTTATTCGTTTAGTAAAGTTTTCTGCCTCATTAGCTAACATCTTCCTCTTTATGATGTTTGTAGGTTGTTACTTTGACCGAGATTATTGACCAACGCTTTGAGTACTATGACAAAGAGTTGAAAAGATAAGAGGCTGCTTTGGAAGAAGTGAAGAAAGACCTTCCTCGCTGTCAGGAGCAACTCAAGAAGGCGATTGAAGGCCAAGCAAAGTGGAAGGAGCGCTATAACTGCGAGGTTGCTTCTGGCCAAGGCTTCCTCAAGTCGGAGGCTGGAAAGATTTACCTTGATTATGTTTGGAGTGACTTCAAGGAGAAGTATGAGGATTCTAACGAGTTTAAATGCTGTAATGGCGAGGGCCAACGATATCTATGATCAAACTGTTAGGCATTGCCACTCCAAGTTGAGGGAGACTGGTCGCTTTGAGGGGAAGAAGATTTCATGTTCCTTGATCCTCAAGTGGCCGATGAAGATGTTGTTGAAGAGGGCGAGGTCGAGGTTGTTGATGAGCCGCCAGTGGAGGGGGCTCATGTTGGCATCGAGGTTGGGGGCGACCGAGTTTGATCCATTTTATCGTTGCTTTTGATTTCTTTTATTTTGTAAGCAAGACTTTGGGCTACTAATATTGCTTAATAAAATTATCTTTCGTTTGGCATTTTATTGATCTCGTTTCTTTTATTGTACTTATGCATGAGGATTTCTATGAATTCTTGCTCTTGCTTCATTACTTAGAGGCTTCTTAGGAGTTTCCTTGGCTACGAGCTTCTTATGAGCTCTTATTTATGTTTTGCTTCTTAGAGATTTCTTAGGAATCTCTTTGGCTATGAACTTCTTAGACGTTCTTATTCTTGTTTTGCTTCTTGGAGACTTCTTGGGAGTCTCTTCGTCTATGAACTTCTTATGAGTTCTTATTCATGTTTTGTTTCTTAGAGACTTCTTAGGAGTCTCTTTGGCTAAGAACTTCTTAGGAGTTCTTATTCATGTTTTGCTTCTTGGAGACTTCTTAGGAGTCTCTTCGTCTATGAACTTCTTATGAGTTCTTATTTCGTTTGAATTGCTTGTGGTGGCTTTACATGAATACTAAAAAGATTCAAAGGTGAAGGAGAAATAACGTGATTTTATTGCTTTAACCAAAGGGGCATCCTGTCCTGTGTACAAAGTGTTCAAACGTAAAATCTTTTCAAGTTCACGGCGTTCCAAGTTCGGGGGACTTCATTTTTGTCTATATTTTGCAATTTGTACGTCGTGCTTCCGATTATTTTGCTGACTTGGTACGGGCCTTCCCATTTCACATCCAATTTCTCGATGTTTCCCTGCACATCCGACCTTCTCAACACCAGGTCCCCTACTTGAAAACTTCTTCGAAAGACTCGGGAATCATGTGCTTTAGCCATGAGTCTTTTATATACCTCAATGCGCGTGTTCGCACGCCCCTTACTTCATCCAACAAATCTAAGTCAATGCGACACTCTTCACTATTTGTGAGGGGTTCGTAGTGCTGGACTTGCAAGGTTTCTTCGCCGATCTCAGCGGGGATAATTGCTTCTGTCCCGTACACCAAAATAAAGGACGATTCTCCAATTCCTTTTTGGGGTGTAGTCCTATACGCCCACAAGACTCCCAGGAGCTCATCTACCCAATTTCCCTTGGCTTCATCCGGGAGAGTCTTCAGATGTTGTAGTATGGTCCTGTTTGTTACTTTTGTTTGTCTGTTGGATTGCGGCATTCCTCCAAACGTGAAGTATTGTTCGATTTTTAGTTCCTGGCACCATTGTTTGAACTTCCCCCTTGGAACTGTGTACCATTGTCGGTTACAAAAGCTCTTGGGATGCCCAAATGGCATATTATGTTTTTCCGCATGAAGCTTATGACCTCCTTCTTCGTGATTTTGCTGAGGGCTCTGCCTCGACCCATTTTGAGAAATAGTCAATTGCTACTATCAAATATTCTATTTGCCCGGTGGCCTGAGGTAACTTTCCCATGATGTCCATTCCCCATTGGTCGAAAGGGCACGAGCTCGAGATTAGCTACATCCGTGTCGCTGGGGTGTGCGTGATGTTTGCGTGTGCTTGGCACTTCTTGCATTTCCTCACCAAATCCATCACATCTTTTCGTAAGGAGGGCCAGAAGTACCTTGTCTCAAAACTTTGCCTGCTAGCGACCTTCCTCCTGAGTGGTTTCCGCAACTCCCCTCGTGGATTTCTCTCAGGACGTTGGCAGCTCAAACATTTTAAGTATCTCCTATCATGGTGAAGCGGGCAGCCCTAGTGCGTATCGCCCAGGCATCTTTTTGATTCCCAGGCAATTCTCCCGTAGTTAAATACTTCTCTATCGGGTCCTTCCGGCTTGGTTCAGTTGAGTTCATAATGACTTCTTCACTTGCCTCTGTTTAGGACGCTCTTGTGTCAACAACGTTATTTTCCTATCCTTTACAGGGTCAGGGAGCTGGCTAGTTTTTCCAATTGATCTGCCTCCTCATTTTCTGATCTAAGAACCTGTTGTAGTTCGAACTTCTGACACTGTCGGCGGACGATATCCAAGTACTAAATCATTTTTCCCCTTTTGCTTCGTAGTTGCCATTTATCTGGTTCACTATGAGTTGTGAATCGCTGTGGGCTCTCAAGTTTTTCGCCCCTGCTGCTTGGGCTAGCTTGGCTCCTGCTAACAATGCTTCGTATTCGGCCTTATTGCTTGAGGCTGCGAAGTTAAATTTGAGGGCATATTGCATTCTTTCGCCTTGAGGCGTTTCCAATATTACCTCTGCTCCACTTCCCTGCGCTGTGGATGACCTATCTACAAACAACTTCCACCATTGTGGTTCAGCTCCTTTCTCCTCGTCCGCCATCTCGAATATGAAATCGGCTAACACTTAGGCTTTTATGGCTGGCCTCGAGCGGTAATCTACCCCATGTTCACTAAGTTCTATTAACCACTTCACCATCCGTCCCGAAATGTTTGGTTCAGCAGGGTGGTTAGTTAGGACTACCACTGGGTGTGATTGGATGTAGAGGCGTAGCTTCCTTGCTGCCATGACTAGGGCGAAAGCTAACTTTTCTATGGGGGTATACCTCTCTTCCGCCCTTTGGAGGGCTTTACTGACGTAATAGACCGGTTGATGTTCACGCCCTTCTTCTCAGGTGAGGACGACACTTATCGCTCCTTCAGACACTGCTAGGTAGATGTATAGAACCTCCCCGTCTCGGGGGCTTCATCAGTAACGGAGGGGACGCAAGATACTCCTTTAGTTTCTTGAAGGCCTCTTGGCACTGTGGCGCCCATTGGAAGTTTTCTACCTTCTTCAATGCCTTGAAAAAGGGGAGCCCTTTGTTTGATGACCGGGAAATGAAATGGTTGAGTGCTGCTATCCTCCCCGTCAATATTTGTACTTCCCGAATGGTCTTCGGGGGCTGCATTCCCATGATCGCCTTGATCTTCTCAGGACTGGCCTTTATTCCCCTTTGAGAAACCATGAATCCCAAAAAATTCCCTCCGCACACCTCGAAGTGCATTTTTGCGGCTTTAACTTCATCTTGTAGCGCTGTAGTATGTCGAAGCACTCTCGCAGGTCTTCGACGTGGTCTTCCTTCTCACGAATTTTGACCAACATGTCATCAATGTAAACTTCCATATTCCTCCCGATTTATGCGTGAAACATGTAGTTCACTAGCCGTTGGTATGTCGCTCCTGCATTTTTCAGGCCGAAGGGCATGACATTGTAACAAAAGATCCCTTGGTCTGTTACAAAGCTTGTCTTCTCCTGATCTTCCTGGGCCAAGCAAATTTGGTTATATCTTTGAAAGGCATCAAGGAACCTCATGATCCTACATTCTGAGGTCGAGTCGATCAGAGCGTCGATGCGGGGCAGTGGGTATGAGTCTTTTGGACATGCTTTATTTAAGTTTGTGAAGTCAATGGACATTCTCCACTTACCATTGGCCTTCGGGACCAATACAACATTGGCGAGCCATTCGGGGTATTGTACTAGCCGTATATAAGCTATGCTCAATAGTTTGTCCACTTCTTCTCTGATTGCTCAACTCCTCTCGGTTCCGAATGCCTTTTTTTTCTGTTTCATGGGACGTGCACTAGGATTTACATTGAGTTGGTGCACCATCACCTTTGGGTCAATGCCTTGCATGTCGGCGACATCCCACGCAAAGACGTCGACATTCTTTTGCAAGAAGGTGATCAACATTTCTTCCAGGTGTGGGCTCAGTAGAGTTCCATTCTTTGTTGTTCTGTGATCGTGTTCCTGGGAGAGTTCCACCGTTCTTACTTCCTCTAAGGCCTCAATCCGCTGGTCCTCAATTTTCCTCTTCTTGGTTTCGACTAAATCGTTTTCTTCCCCCTCTTTTGCAAACATTTCCCCTAGGGGGTTGTGTGAGTCGGTCATCATGGGGGCTTTCCTCTTGTTTTGGCTATCCTTCTTGGTATATTGTCTTGTGGGTTGTTTACTCAAACCCCCTCGTAGGGAGTTGGCATAACATTCACTTGCCTACCTTCTGTCTCCCAATTCTTCTCCGATTCCGCCAAGGGTTGGGAAATTCAACTTTAGATGGTATGTGGAAGCTATGGCTCAGAACGAGTTTAGACTAGGCCTTCCCAGTATGACGTTCTATGCGGATGGGGCGTCCACTTCCAAAAATTTTACCATCCTCGTAACTCGTCTTGGGTAAGAACCCAAGGATAGTGGTAGCACGACTTCTCCTAGTGGCTCCACTGAAGCTTGTTAGTGGTGTGCTTACGGGCATTAATTAGGCATTGTTGATTCCCATTTGCGAAAACACTTTGTAAAAGATGACATCTGTTGAGCTACCGTTGTCTACCAAGACCTTCTTGACCCAGAAGTTTGATATAGTCGTGGAGATTACTACTGCGTCGTTATTCACGAGGGAATCTTGCTCTAGGTCTTGGAGACCGAAAACTATGTTGTGCTCTTCCCCCGCGCCTTCACTCATTAGAACTTCTGATCTGACAGGGCCGTTTGTGAGGTCGTTGATTGCTCGTAGTGCGACTTTCCTTGCTCAGGCCGAATCTCCCCCATGGGTCTTCCGGATATGACTCCAATTATTTCTGTCGTAGGGAGATTATCTTGATTTGCCTTATCTTCTCTTGTACTCCCCCCAGGCCCTTCTAGTGGAGGCTTTGCAGCCTTCGTTTTATGTGGCCTATTGTGATCCACGTATTCCTTTAGATATCCGCGTTGAATTAATTTCTCTATTTCATTCTTTAGGTGGAAGCAATCTTCCGTGTTGTGTCCGCGGTCTTTGTGGAACAGACAATACTTATCCGACTTCATTCTTTTAGGGTTTTCTCTCATGCGGAGAGGCCATTCGACTATCCCCTATTGCTCAACTACTGCAAGAATTTCTGCGCGAGGCGCTCTTAGTGGGGTGTCTCGGGTAGGGTCGGAGAGCGGCACACGCTTCTGATCTTTTTGGGTGTTCTCCCCCTTGTGGGTCCCAGAGTGACCACCTTCGGATGCCCCCCTTTTCGAAGGAGTCGTGTTCTTTATAACGGAGGTCTCCTCTATTCGAATGTACTTCTGTGCACGTGCTAGGAGGTCATCCAGTGTGGTGAGGGGTTTTCCTGCTATGGACTCTTGGAAACGTCCCCTACGCAGATTGTACTGCATGATGCTTGCTAGAAGCTCATGGTTGACATGTGGGACTTCTAAGACGGCCTCAAAAAATCTTTACATGTACTCCCGCAGGATTTCGTGCTCTTTCTAGATTATTGTGAATAAATAATAAGCCATCTTCCGGTACTTCCTATTTATTGCGAAGTGGTGTAGAAAGCGTTGGGAGAAACAATCAAAGCTGTCTATTGTAATGATGGGTAGCTAGGTTGAACCATGTCATAGCTTTTCCGGCTAAAGTGGTTTGGAAGAGCTTGCAGTACACTGCGTCACTGACGTCTAATAGATCCGCCTTCGCCAGGAAGCGATCTAAGTAGCCCTGAGGGTCTTTGGTCCCGTCGTATTCACTGAGGTTTGGGATCTTGATCCCCGGATGGATAGCCTCTGCTAAGATGTGGGTGGCAAAAGGGCTCCTCCTTGGGGATGCCATAACTAAAGCCAGGGCTTGGTTGCCTCCCGTCTCTCCTAAGCTGGCTTGTCTTGTGGCCGCCTGGTTTGCCAAAAGGGATTCGCGTCCTCTTGGCGCCATGCCTCGGGGCGGCGGTGGGGGCAGTTCCTCTTCCGGTAGGGAAGGTCTGCCCTCCACCTCTTCCTCAAGTTTCTCATTCTGTTGTTGATTCGCCGCCCTTTGATTGCTATCCACAGGGATTGGGCCTACTCCGGGGCCTCTGTGAGGGTAACAAGGGGGTCTAGGCGGCGTGGCGTGTTCCGCAACGTATTGAGCGACCACTCTTGATGCAGCCTATGCTGAAGCATCTTCGATCATTTGCCGAAGGGCCTCAGGTGTGAGTTAGATCATGGGGGGAGGAGGAGGAGGAGCGTGCTCCTATTCCCTCTGCTCATCCCGTTCTTCATGTTCTTAAAGATGTGGTTGTTGAATTTCTTCTTGAGGGATGTGCTCGGAAACTCCTTCGAGCTCGCCCAAGCCCCCATTTCCGTTCCTGGCTCGCGATCTGGTGTTCATTCTCGAATGCTGGATTGCTAAATCTTTCCCACAGACGGCGCCAAATGATGCGGTTTGCGACTTGATCGGTGCCCCATTGTGCAAGATATTGTCCGCTTTGGCTACACATGAGCCTCACGGTTTTGTCTTGAAAAAGCGTCTCGCTATGGAGAGGAGGTCTTCGGGCTTATAAACCACTCAAGCTCCTCGTCTACAATCAATGTGGGATGCTTGCCTATGTTAATTGAGGAAACATGATATTCCAAGATAAGGAAAGAGGAGAGTCCTCACAAGGAAGGCAAAAGTCAAAATCTACCAAATCCATGAAACGTGTCAAATTACAATGATAACCCCGGTATATTAATCCTAGCCGTGTAATTGGGATAGGTAATACTTTTCCCTTACCTCCCTTAATTAGCACATTTATTCCCATTACTATAAATACCCCTTCATTTGTTGTTAGAAGGGACTTTTCGGCTTGTAAGAACTTTGGTGTAAACGTGTTGAATCGTGCCCACGTTATATAAATTTAGTCGATCTCGCTTCTTGGCGACATCAACTTGGCACCGTCTGTGGGAACGAGGTCATTTGCCCGTCCCAAGCCCCTAATCTGGGGGCTGATGATGTACGCAAATGTCCCACGTTGATTGCAGACGAGGAACTTGAGTGGCTTATAAGCCCCAAGACCTCCTCTCCCTAGCGAGGCACCTTTTCATGAACAAAACCGTGAGACTCATATGTAGCCAACGATAATATCTTGCACAATGAGACACCGGTCAATTCGCAAGCCGCATTGGTACCAAAAATGATTTAGTGTCTAACTTATTATCCCTTTTTACAAACTTATCTTTTATGTGCATAAAAGATTAACTGATTTTGAAAGATTAAATAATAAGAGATTCATTCATTAATTAATTTTCATACTTAGTTAAATTTAATAAAAATTAGTTCTTTTATTTTCAACATCTATTAAATATTACTAAATTGGTTCCCGAAATATGTAACGCACATAATACGAAAATATATTATAAAATTAAAATTTACTCGTACACTAAATATTAGTTATTTTATTTAAAAAATAGTCTAAATTGAATTGACCCTTAGTATCTAGTTATTTAGATTTTAAATTTAACTATTTATTTTGATATTATCTACACTATTTCAACTTTTAACTTGAGTCATTATAATTGTATTTTGTACTATTTTACGTCCATGATATCAAGTGATCTTCTCTGATTTTTATATACTTTCATCTAAGAGAAATTTTTTTTATATTTTATTCTTTAGTATCCTATAGAATATATTATTTAAAATATTTACTTTCTATTAAAAAATTCTATTAATTATAATATTCATTATATTAATTTGATACATATATTTACATGTAATACTAACTTTATGTTTATTTGATATTAATGAATCAGTAAGATGAAAATGATGTATAGATATTATTATATTTACATTCTTATCCCCTAACAATAATAATATCCTAGGGCTAATATAGTCAAAGTCAAAAAAAAATGAAAGAAAAATTTGTCATGGATTTATACATTTATATAGTACTAGGAAGTATCACACGTACAAAAGATAATTTTAGATTTGAATATATCACTAAATAAAATTCGAGTCCTTAAAATTGAAATTTGCTTTTCATAATTACTAATTAAGTATGTTTAATAATTTTGTATTGAAATAAATTAAAGCGAAAGTAAAATAAAATATATAAATAATTCAATATTAAAATAAAATTAATTAGTCAAACTAATAAATTAATGCCAAAGTAAAATAAAATATTTATATAATTCAGTATTTAATTAAAATTAATTAGTGTCAATCCCTTCATTTTTGATTTGTAAGTTATATATTACCCTTTTTTTTGTTTATTGCTATTTTATTTCTACGTCAATAAAAAATTTAATTTTATTAGACATAGTATTAGTATTATTCTATTTATTTTATGCTTTTACAAAAGAATAACTTCAATTTTGGTCCCTTAAGTTAGGCACCAAAACTCTATTGAGCCTCATGTACAGACCTCATTAATTTTGGTCTCAATTTTTTTTTAAAATTATTAAAATCAGTCCTCTCTACTAGTTGATCATCTAACTAGTGGAGAGACTGCTTTTGAGAGGAAAAAATCGATAAAGTGAGAATAAAAAGTCAAAATTATTAACTCCATACATTTTGTATATGGTAAGTATGGGGCTGCTAATTTTAGTATTTTATTCTAGTTTTATCGTCAATTTTTTCCTCCAAAAGTAGTCTCTGCGGAATTAGTTTCGATGATTTTAAGAAAACCTGGACATCAAAATTCATAACTTATATCTAATTTTAAGATCATGGGATACCAAAAATGATTTAATATCTAATTTATGATCGTTTATTTGCCTACAATATTAACTTATATCGAAAATTCATTGAAAATCAAATTGAGTAGGTTCTTCCATAACCTTTTCGAGAAGAGCTATTTAATCTATATTATTTTCTGTTTTTATTTAATATTTCCCCGAATATGTAACTTACCTATTTAATTCAGCTCTTTCTCATGTTATTTGTATAATTTAAATTTTTATTATTAATTAAATAAAATAGATGATAAATAAAATAAGTAACTTATCCTAACTAATAATCAAAAGAGTATAATTATAATAAAATATTGCTCTTCCAAGATATATATAGTGATTGGATAAAAAATAACTATAGATGAATGAAAAAATCAGTAGCCTTTTTTTTTTCTTGTTTCACTTTCTATATATAGGGTGAGGCTAACATCATTGTTGCATCTATTTCCTAAAAATATTTTATTCAAGTAATCCATCTAACTGGTTCAAGAAATATATGCAACAACAGTGTTGGCGGCCTAGAGTGGTCGATACTAAATTAAGAGAATTTTTTAAAATAAACATTATGTAAATATGGTGAGATATATATATATATATATATATAATTGAATATAAATATGTTGGCAAAAACAAATTCAAAAAGATCATTTGTAACCTTAGCGACCGAGAGTGGTCGATACTGTCTAACCAAATTATGAGAATTTTTTAAAATAAACATTAAGTAAATATGATGATATATAATTGAATATAAATATGTAGGCAAAAAAACTCAAAAGATCATTTGTAACAATAAATAATTTATATAATATGTCAATTAGAAACAAGCATAGTTACTTTAATTTATAGAAGTATTAATTTTCCATATTATATTTGTATATTCATATAAAATTATATCCATTTAAATCATATTTGTAATAATAAATCATTTATAAACTTATATTTGCATGGTTCATAACAAGTTAACTATATATTATTTTTAATATTAAAAGCAGATGTACAAAATGATTATTTGTAAATAAAATAAGATTATGGACATATAGGAATCTTTAAATAGAAGCATGATCTATTTATATAGTTACTTTAATTTATAAAAAATATTTATTTATATCACGTATGTATTTAGATGCCTATTTTATTTGGATACAATTATGTATACATAAATTACATAGTTACTTTATTAATATATTTATTATATATAAACATGTATGAGAAATATTACGAAATGTCAATCAAAGACTTACTTTAGTTTATTCATCTACTAATTTTATATATTATATTTGTATATAATATAAAATTATATTTATTTAAATCGTATTTAAAATATAAAAAAATACAGAAAATTAACAACCTAGAGTTGTCGATATAACCAAATTAAGAGAATTTGTAACTATAAATCATAACTTATTAAAACAAATAAATATTTGCATGGTTCATAACAAACCAAACGATTATTTATAAATAAAATAAAGATTATGGACATATAAAGCATGATCTATTTATATAGTTACTTTAATTAAAAAATATTTATTTATTTCACGTTATGTATACATAAATTATGTTGTTACTTTATTAATATATTTATGAAAAATATTACTAAATGTCAATTAGAAATTTACTTTAGTTTTATTCATCTACTAATTTTATATATTATATTTGTAAATAATATAAAATTATATTTACTTAAATTGTATTTGAAATGTAAAAAAATGCAGAAAATTATTTGACATAAAGAGAATATAAAAATGTAAGAATATATCATCATAATTTATTGGAGAATGAATAATTTATACAAGTAATTTATAAAAATGCAGAAAATTAGTTGAGACAATATAAATAATATTTCAAAATTTTAAAATATTATATATTATATTTGTATGTAAATATGTGTTCATGTAAAAGTATATTTATTTACCTCATATACATTATGGGCATAGTTTAACCTTGGCGGCCTAGAATGGTCGATGCTAAATTAAGAGAATTTTTTAAAATAAACATTATGTAAATATGATGATATATATATATATCTCTTATATATATATAATTGAATATAAATATGTTGTCAAAAAAAATTCAAAAAGATCATTTGTAATAATAAATTATTTATAAATATTTATATAATATGTCAACTAGAAACAAGCATAGTTAGTTTCATATAAAATTATACCAAAGGATATATGTAGGCAAAATAAATTCAATTAATTATTTATATAATATGTCAATTGGAAACAAGTATAGTTACTTTAATTTATAGAAGTATAATTCTTACATATTATATTTGTATATTCATATAAAATTATATCCATTTACATTATATATGAAATAAATAGAAATGCAAAAGATCATTTGTAACAATAAATCATTTATATATACTTATTAAAATAAATAATATTTGCATGGTTCATAACAAGTTAACTATATATTATTTTTAATATTCTTTAAACTAAAAGCATGATCTATTTATATAGTTACTTTAAATTATGAACATATATTGGTATCACTATGTTTTCTGCGGACATTAGTTGAGACAATGTAAATAATATTTCAAAGTTTTAAAATATTATATATTATATTTGTATGTAAATATGTATTCATGTAAAATTATATTTATTTACCTCATATAATGTATTAACAATAAACAATATTAAGGACAAGCACATAAAATATACATTATGGGCATTGTTTAACCTTAACGGCCTAGAGTGGTCGATATAACCAAATTAAGAGAATCTGTAACTATAAATCATAACATATTAAAACAAATAAATATTTGCATGGTTCATAACAAACCAAACGATTATTTATAAATAAAATAAAGATTATGGACATATAAAGCATGATCTATTTATATAGTTACTGTGATTAAAAAGTATTTATTTATATCACGTTATGTATACATAAATTATGTTGTTACTTTATTAATATATTTATGAGAAATATTACGAAATGTCTATAAGAGACTTAATGTTTTTTTATTCATCTACTAATTTTATATATTATATTTGTAAATAATATAAAATTATATTTATTTAAATTGTATTTGAAATGTAAAAAATTGTAGAAAATTATTTGACATAAAGAGATATAAATATGTAAGAATATATCATCATAATTTATTGGAGAATGAATAATTTATACAAGTAATTTATAAAAATGCAGAGAATTAGTTGAGACAATATAAATAATATTTCAAAGTTTTAAAATGTTATATATTATATTTATATGTAAATATGTAAAATTTATACTTCTATAAATTGAAGTACCTATACTTGTTAAAAGCATGAGTATTAAAAATAATATATAGTTAACTTGTTATGAACCATGCAAATATTATTTATTTTATAAATGTATATATAAATAAATATATATAAACAAGCATAATATGTAAAATTATACTTCTATAAATTAAAGTACCTATACTTGTTTCCAATTGACATATTATATAAATAATTAATTGAATTTTTTTGCCTACATATATCATTTGGTATAATTTTATATCTATGCTTGTTTCTAATTGACATATTATATAAATATTTATAAATAATTTATTGTTACAACTGATCTTTTTGAATTTTTTTTGCCAACATATTTATTTTCAAACATATATATATATATATTATATCATCATATTTACCTAATGTTTATTCTAAAAAATTCTCTTAATTTAGTATTGACCACTCTAGGCCGCCAAGGTTAAACTATGCCCATAATGTATATGAGGTAAATAAATATAATTTTCCATGAATACATATTTACATACAAATATAATATATAATATTTTAAAACTTTGAAATATTATTTATACTATCTCAACTAATTTTCTGCATTTTTATAAATTACTTGTATAAATTATTCATTTATATATAAAATTAGTAGATGAATAAAACTAAAGTCTCTGATTGGTAATATTTCTCATAAATATATTAATAAAGTAACTGTATATAAATAGATCATGCTTTATATGTCCATAATCTTTATTTTATTTACAAATAAAATAAATATTTATACATAATTTATTTTAATATATAGTAACTGTGATTAAAAAATATTTATTTATATCATGTTATGTACACATAAATTATGTAGTTACTTTATTAATATATTTATGAGAAATATTATGAAATGTCAATTAGAGACTTACTTTTTTTTTATTCATCTACTAATTTCATATATTATATTTGTAAATAATATAAAATTATATTTATTTAAATTGTATTTGAAATGCAAAAAAATTTAGAAAATTATTTGACACAAAGAGAATATAAATATGTAAGAATATATCATCATAATTTATTGGAGAATGAATAACTTATACAAGTAATTTATAAAAATGCAGAAAATTAGTTGAGACAATATAAATAATATTTCAAAGTTTTAAAATATTATATATTATATATTTGTATGTAAATATGTAAAATTTATACTTCTATAAATTAAAGTACCTATACTTGTTAAAATTATGAATATTAAAAAATAATATATAGTTAACTTGTTATGAACCATGCAAATATTATTTATTTTATAAAATGTATATATAAAATAAGTATATATAAACAAGCATAATATGTAAAAATTATACTTCTATTAATTAAAGTACCTATGCTTGTTTCCAATTAACATATTATATAAATAATTAATTGAATTTTTTTCGCCTACATATATCATTTGGTATAATTTTATATCTATGTTTGTTTCTAATTGACATATTATATAAATATTTATAAATAATTTATTGTTACAAATAATCTTTTTGAATTTTTTTTTGCCAACATATTTATATTCAAACATATATATATATATATATCATCATATTTACCTAATGTTTATTCTAAAAAATTCTCTTAATTTAGTGTTGACCACTCTAGGCCGCCAAGGTTAAACTATGCCCATAATGTATATGAGGTAAATAAATATAATTTTACATGAATACATATTTACATAGAAATATAATATATAATATTTTAAAACTTTGAAATATTATTTATACTGTCTCAACTAATTTTCTGCATTTTTATAAATTACTTGTATAAATTATTCTTTTATATATAAAATTAGTAGATGAATAAAACTAAAGTCTTTGATTGGTAATATTTCTCATAAATATATTAATAATGTAACTATATATAAATAGATCATGCTTTATATGTCCATAATCTTTATTTTATTTACAAATAATCGTTTGGTTTGTTATGAACCATGCAAATATTTATTTATTTTAATAAGTTATGATTTATTGTTACAAATTCTCTTAATTTGGTTATATCGACCACTCTAGGCCTCTAAGGTTAAACTATGCCCATAATGTATATTTTATTTAAATAGACTTATGTGCTTGTGCTTAATATTGTTTACTAGTCTTTAATACTTTATATGAGGTAAATAAATACAATTTTACATGAATATTTACATACAAATATAATATATAATAATTTAAAACTTTGAAATATTATTTATATTGTCTCAACTAATTTTCTACATTTTTATTAAATTACTTGTACAAATTATTCATTCTCCAAACATATCAGCAGAAAACATTTATGTGTGTATCCAAATAAAATAATCATCCATATGTTTTATTTAATACATATATTACTTGTACAAATTATTGATTCTCCAAACACATCAGCAGAAAATATTTATGTATAAATAATTGTAATAGGCATCTGAATACATACGTGATAATAAGTATATGCTTTTTATAAATTAAAGTAACTATATAAATAGATCATGCTTTAGTTGTTACAAATGATCTTTTGAATTTTTATATTCAATTATATATATATATATATCTCATATTTTAAAAAATTCTCTTAATTTGGTTATACAGAGGTTAAACTGTGCCCGTAATAAATAAACTTATGTGCTTGTGCTTATTATATTACATGAATACATATTTACATACAAATAGTATATATAATATTTTAAAACTTATATTTTAAAACTTTGAAATATTATTTATATTGTCTCAACTAATTTTCTGCATTAGCTAATTTTTAGAGTAGTCTTATGTTAGGAGTTATAAATTATGATGATATGATATTATCTTTATGTCAAATAATTTTCTGCATTTTTTTACATTTCAATATAAACATTTCATAATATTTCGCATAAAGATATTAATAAAGTAACTTACATAATTTATGTATATAATTGTATAAAATAGGCATCTAAATACATACGTGATATAAATAAATGCAACTATATAAATAGATCATGCTTTACAAATAATCATTTGGTTTGTTTATTTGGTTATATCGACCGCTCTAGGCCACTAAGGTTAACTATGCCCATAATGTATATTTTATTTAAATAAACTTGTATTATTTATACATAAGTGATATAAATATATTTTTTTTTTATAAATTAAAGTAACTATATAAATATAACTTGTTATGAACCATGCACATACTATTTATTTTAATGAGTTTATAAATGATTAATATTAAAAATAATATATAACTTGTTATGAACCATGCAAATATTATTTATTTCAAATGATCTTTTGCATTTCTTTTTATTTCATATATAATGTAAATGGATATAAATTAAATTAAAGTAACTATACTTGTTTCTAATTGACATATTATATAAATAATTAATTGAATTTTTTTTTGCCTACATGTGGCTAAGGTTATTATTGATTCTCCAAACACATCAACAGAAAACACCCAGTGACTCAAATCAAATATAATAAGTTAAAAATAGGTTAGTAATTGTCTTCATCACTCTACTAACCATGAATTAACAAAACAAAATCAATTAAAAACTACAATATAAATAGGGAAATCAATTAAAAACTACAATATAAATTTGGTTATACAGAGGTTAAACTATGCCCATAATAAATAAACTTATGTGCTTGTGCTTAAATAAATATAATTTTACATGAATATATATTTACATACAAATATAATATATAATATTTTAAAACTTTTGAGTTATAAATTATGATGATATATTAATTTATGTGTATAATTGTATAAAATAGGCATCTAAATACATACATGATATAAATAAATGTAACTATATAAATAGATCATGCTTTATATGTCCATAATCTTTATTTTATTTACAAATAATCATTTGGTTTGTTAATAGGTTACTCTAGGCCGTTAAGATTAACTATGCCCATAATGTATATTTTATTTAAATAAACTTGTGTGCTTGTGCTTAATATTGTTTATTGTCTTTAATACTTTAAATGAGATAAATAAATATAATTTTACATAAATACATATTTACATACAAATATAATATATGATATTTTTTAAAACTTTGAAGTATAAAAATATACATAATTGATATAAATAAATGTTTTTTTATAAATTAAAATAATATATAGGTAACTTGTTATGAACCATGCAAATATTATTTATTTTAATGAGTTAAAATAATATATAGTTAACTTGTTATGAACCATGCAAGTATTATTTATTTTAATAAATATTATTTATTTTAATAAGTTTATAAATGATTTATTGTTACAAATAATCTTTTGCATTTCTTTAACTATACTTGTTTCTAATTGACATATTATATAATAATTAATTGATTTTTTTTGCCTACATATTTATATTCAATTATATATGCTAAGGAATAAAATATTACTTGAACAAATTATTGATTCTCCAAACACATCAATAGAAAACAAAATTTTGACCTAAACCCAGTGACTGTCTTCATCACTCTACTAACCATGAATTAACAAAACAAAATCAATTAAAAACTACAATATAAATAGGGATATTTATATTAATACATATGCATGATTAATGAAACTAAAATAAATAGTATGTCCATGTTTCATATTTGCTCTAACTTTTAAATCATTTCTTATTTTTACACAATAAAATTAATGTTTACATAAATACGTACATGACATGAAATGCAAAAATATACAATAAATTGCAGCAAATATTAAAGATAATAAATTATAGTTTTTAAGCATACAAAATGCAACTACAAACTGGGAGCTGAGCTAATTCATATCTTCATGAAATTTGTAAAAAGAATATTATGAAAACTTACCAAACTTTGGTATATTGAGGTTTCCTTCTGCAGAAAAAAAAACACCACTATTTTTCTGCATTTATTGCAGCCGTTTTCATGAAAACGGCTGCTGTCAAAGCTATTTTCTGCAGAAAAAGTTACTGCTAATTTTCAGCTGAATACGGGAGATAACATAGTTGATTTCACATTTCACCACAAATATCAGTGCACAATACTATATGGTCACTTTGATCATGAAAATCAACAAAAAGTACTGAATGTTTGTAATACAATATTGCACAATGAATTCGTGAATGACAATGAGTGCACCACTGCCTGATGTCACATAATTAGATTAAAATAACTAGATAAATGTTTCAAAATTTTCGGCAGTATCTATTGATTATTTCTCACATCATTTTATCTCTAAATATTAATGAGTGGGCTAATCAAATATGACAACAAGAATAATAACAAATGAAAAAAAACTTACCTAAAACCCGGTGTAATGAGGGTTCTGGGTTCCCACAATCAAGATTACTTAAATTAGTCAAAACCAAGGGTCAGAAACTAAGATGCTTGCCATTACAAATCTAATTCCTGAATGTTAACATCATAAATAGATTTACATAAAACAACAAAACAAACATAATTATACAAACTAAGTGGTGAAGCAACGAAATTCAAGATATCAAACCATAATTATAATGCCAAGTTTATGCACTTTTCTGCATATAGAGCAGAAAAACAGCAGCCATGTTCAGCCGACAAATAGCTGCTGCTTTTCTGCTTTAAATGCAGAAAAATGGCTACAATTTTTCTGCTGAAAGCAACAAATAACATAGTTTTTTTACACTTACTCAGAAATGTTAATATGAGTGGACCAATCAAAGATTACATAGAATCCAAGAAAATCTGTGTGACAACAAGAATAATAACTGAGCAGGGTTCCCACCCATAAAAAGTAGAAGCATACAACTAGCACCAACTTTATCATCTGCAATAACACTACAACAACATACAGGAAAACCATGGGTCGAAAGCTAATAAGTTTATCGTGCACAATAACTACAAAAACATGGGAGCTGAGGTAATTCATATTTTTCTTTATGACATTTGTAATAGAATATTGCAGAGTGAATCAATGAATATAGGAATATAGGTGCAGTGCCTGATGTCACATAATTAAAATCAAAATAAATATATAAACAAGGGAGCTAAGCATCAATCCGACAAAAATGATAACTGAGAAAAGAAAACTTACGCAAAGCTTGGTGTAGGGTTCCCACAATCAAGATTACATAGAAGTCAAGGAAAACTGAGGAGCTGAGCATCAGTCCCACAACAAGAATGATAACTAAGAAAAGAGAAGTTACCCAAAACTTGGTGCACTGAGAGTTCACGCCTGCAATAAAAAAAGTAGAGCACAACTAGCACAACACAAACTAACACATACTTACATACAGCTTCGACATCAGATAAAGATGCTTCTCCTTACAAATCTAATTTATGTTGTCACTAAAGAATGTTAATTCCCAAATGTTAAAAATCATACAAACTAAAAGGTGAAGCAAAAAAGTTTCAAGAACAAAGATAATGACATATCAGGCTATGATTATAATGCCAACTTGAAGAGCATCATTTTATGCATTTTTCTGCTGGAAAAACAAGGCTATTTTTTTGCATTGAATGCAGAAAACAACAACCATTTGTAGCAGAAAAATAGCTGCTGTTTTTCTGTAATAAATGCAAAAATACAGAGTTGTTTTCTGCAACAAAAATTACTGCTATTTGTCACTTTGATCATGAAAATCTACAAAAAAAAGAAAATTAAAAATTACTAGAAATATTTAGTAATCTGTTTGTAGTACAATATGGCACAATGAAGCAATGAATGGCAAGAATATCGGTGCAGTGCCTAATTTCACATAATACGATTTAAAATTACTACATGAATATTTCAGATTTTGTTGCAGTATCTATTGATTATATTTCGCCTCATTTTTATCTCTAAATGTTAATATGGGTGGACCAATCAAGATTACATAGAATCCAGAAAAACCAGGGAGCTGAGCATCAATCCAACAACAAAAATAACGACAACAAGAATGATAACTGAAGAAAGAAAACTCAGTGTTCTGAGGGTTCCCACCCACAATAGAAAAAGTAGTAAAAACTAGCACAAACTAACTTAATCAGCCGTAATAACTTACACGAACTAACACATGCTTACAAACAACTTCAACATCTGGTTCACCAGATAGATCAAAATACTATGTCTAGGATGCTTTAAATTAGTCAAAACCACAGGTCCAAAGCTAAGATGTTGGCCCTTACAAATCTAATGTCACTAAAGTATGTTAATTCCCAGATGTTAAAAACATCATAAACAGAATTAAATAAAAACTGCAAAACAAACATAATCAAACAATCTAAGTGATGAAACAATAGAATTTCAAGAATAAAGATAATAACTTATCAGGCCATAATTATAATGCCAATTTCAAGAACAATATAATTTTATGCATTTTTTTTTTGCATAACACTACTACTTTTCTGCATTTAAAGCAAAAACATTACTGCAATGTTCCTGCAACAACAGATAGATAACAAAAATAAGACTGTGTGGCCAAAGCTAAGATGCTTACTCTTATAAATCTAACTCATGTGGTCACTGAAGAATGTTAATTCCTGAATGTTAAAAACATCATATGTAAAATTAACTAAAAACTTTAAACGAACCCCTCTCGTTCCACTTCTGTCTGTTCTTTCATTGCTATTCTTTCATTGTCAAGTGTCGGACTCTGGTCTTTTTGGAACAAGAAACTTCAGTTTTGCTTTGGATGTGCAGGCACAAGAGTCCAGGTGCTGTTTTGTGGAGAAGGGCATTGTTTTCCACTCTATTAAGAGGTTCCCATCGATCAATTCATTCATTACAAAGGGATAGAGTTAGTTCACATCGTAGTAGTATAGGCCAAAGACAATAATTATCAGACCATGATTACAATGTCGAGTTCAAGAACAACATTAAATTATTGTTTATGATATTTGTGATAGAATATCGTGCAGTGAATCAGTGAATGACAAGAATATGGGTGTAGTGTGTCACATAATAAGATTAGAATAACTGCATAAATGTTTTAGATTTTGTTACAGTATCCATTGATTATATCTCACCTCATTTTATCTCTAAATGTTAATATAAATGGACCAATCAAGATCACATAATCCAAAAAAAACTGGGGGGCTAAGCATCATTCTACAATAAGAATGATAACTGACCAAAGAAAAGTCGCCTAAAACTGTTTGTACTGAGGGTTCCCACCCACCCTCACCCACAACAGAAAAAGCAGTGGAGCACAACTAGCTGAAATAACTTACGAAAATTAACGCAAACTTACAAACAACTACGACATTCGGTTCACCAGAGAGAATAAAATACTATGTCATGCATTCAGTATTGATATTTATAGTTGATAACAAAATGAATGGCAACCCTAGGATGCTTTAAATTAGTCCAAACTGTGGGGCCAAAGCTAAGATGCTTACCCTTACAATATAAGTTAAAACTCATGTGGTCACCGAAGAATATTAATTTTCGAACGTTAAAAACATCATAAATTGAATTAAACAAAAACTTCGAAAAGGACTACAAACAAATTGGTGAAGCAATAGAGTTTAAGGAAAAAAGATAATAACTTATTAGGCCATGATTATAATGCCAATTTGAAGAACCTCATTTCATGCATTTTACAGAAAAAAGCAATGCTATTTTTCTGCATTTAACGCAGAAAAATAGAAGCTATTTTCAGCACAAAAACAACTGTTTTCTGTAGAAAAAATTAATGTTATTTTCCTGCTGCAAAAAAGGAGATAACAAAGTTATTTTCACACTTCACCACAAATATTATGCACAATATTAATCATATGGTCAATTTGATCATGAAAATCTACAAAAATTACAAGAAATATCTGGCAACCATAGTTAACGACAATAATATGGGTGCAGTGCCTGATTAATCATAATATTTAAAATTAATACATAAAAGTTTCAAATTTGTTGCAGTATCCATTTATTATATCTCACCACATTTTATCTCTAAATGTTAATATGCGTGACCAATCAAAATTACATAGAATCCAAGAAATACATGGGAACTGAGCATCAGTCCGACAACAGGAATAGTAACTGAGGAAAGAAACTCACTCGAAACTCTATATACTGAGGGTTCCCACCACAACAGAAAAGGTATTAGAATCAAGGAAATACTAGGGCGTTGAGCATCAGTCTGAGAACAAGAATGATAACAGGGGAAAGAAAACTCAAGTGAAACTTCCCACCCACAACAGAAAAAGTAGTAGCGCACAACTAGCACAAAACCAACTTAATCAGATGCAATAACTTACAAGAACTTATGCAGGCTAACAAACAGGTACGACATCTGGTTCACCATAGACCAAAACACCTATCGCCTCAAAAGAATAGCTAGCATTACCGTGGGGGACAGACGATAAACATGATATGATAGTATATCATAGTCACCTGCAGCATGGAACACCAGCAGAGAAGCACTTCTGGGGACATCACAGTGGTCTTCTCACCAAGTGGAAGAGATATGAAGTTCATTAGAAGAGTTTAAAAGAGGGATGGAACACAAAAAAATAAATCTAATTTTATTTCAAGTTGTTAGTTAACCATGATTCCCAACCTCACATACCTGGATAAACCGCATATTCATGGGCCAAGAAAGGTTAGTGGTGAAAAATTATAATAATTGTCAATATGCAGCATGAAAGACCTCAATTGTTATATACCTAACTCGCACCCTATTGAGAAGGCAATCTAAAAGAAAAAATTCATAAATCAAAGAGAACTATAATAATATAGCATTTAAACATTGTTAGAATAATTATTTTGTTAATTATATTGGTAAATTAAAATCAAGACCAGAATCTATCACCTCCCCAAAAAAATAGTAGTCAGATAAGTCAATGCATGTCTAAAGTAAATGCCTTTACACAAAAAAAAAAATTCAAATAGCCACCAAGAAATGTGACAAATTTTTAATAAACCACAAATAGAAAATTAGGAAAGTTGCAAATTCTTTAAAGTTACTGCCTCCCAAACAAAACGAAATACAATATTTCCTATTATAAATACATAACAACTAAGCTTATCAAACTCCCCCAAACTTAAATCTTTGCTTGTCCTCGAGCAAAGTCTCAAACTTAGAAATGTCCGATGATTTAGACAATGCAAAATCACATTCTGCCTATAATTTTTAATAACAAACGTAATCTAGGCAAACATAATCTCAAAACACAAATTCCACAATACATTATGCAAATGCTAACTTATCATAATGAGGGTAAAAGGCCAATCACATCACAACACTTTGTTTTGCAAAGTAAAGAAGTAGAATAATCAAGCTTCCACAAAATCTACAGCTTTCTAAATGTTCCCATTCTTGTTGCTAACACAATACCCTTTATCATCTCCTTATTTCTACCTAAGTAGGGACACACTTTGCTTTTCTTTCTTGTCTTTGGCCACCAACAATTTTTTTTTCTTCCCCTTTTGTTTTGTCACGGCATCTATTTCTTTTTTTCTTTGTTTTTGCCCGTGACTTGCATTCTTTAGGCCATATTTCGGTCTTTTGACGCGAATGACAACACTTGTGGTGAAGGCACCCGATTACTCAACCAAAAACGTCGTATTTTGGCCTTTTGACGCGAATGACAACACTTGTGGTGAAGGAACCCGGTTACTCAACCAAAAAACGTTTCACCTAAAGTGCTTTGCATACTCATAGCTCCGGTCACCATTTTACGTGAATAACAACATTTGTGATGAAGTTACCCAGTTACTAAGTGACCTAAACCAGCGGGGTAGATTTAATTTTCCTTTTTCTTGCTATTCTTTCTTTCTTTCTTTGTTTCTTCCTTTTTTTTTTTTTTTTGCGTTCCATTCCTTTGAGTTTTGCAAACAGATGCATGTCCCATGTTAGGCATATAAGGATCAATCAGGCAGGGTTTAAGCAAACAAATATGATTTCACAAGAACTCCTAAGATTTAGTAGAAGCATAGACATTCTAACTCTTTTTCAAAGCAATTCAAAATACATGAAATTAGGCCTCAACTACTCCACACTTAATCAAATCAACAATCACGTAATGCTAGTGCACATTCATGTCTCAATCTTATGACTTCCTAAATCACATTTATTCATCAAATTACCAACGGTCGATAAACTGAAAAAAGAAATAAAACAAAAGTAGTTTGATAGTAACTGGCAAAAGAAAACAAAAGGAAAGAAGTCTGATAGTATGACAAAAGATAAATGAAACTTGAAAAGGGGTTGCCCTCTCGTTCGCATGTGTTAATTAACAATACACATCTCATGGAATTCTTTACTTTGAAATGGTTTATCTCATTCGGAAGGAATTGGTTCCTTCACATCAAACTTGGAAAATGAGAAGTTTCATGTAATTTCAATTGAACCAAGAATCTAACCCTAAAATGCTAAACAATCATTCACATTTCGACAATAAAAAATGTCTCATACAACTTGATATACCAGAAAGAACAATACACATTGTTTACTTGAATGAGATAACATAAAAATACAGCCAAATAAAACACGATGAGAAACGCCCATAGTAGTAAATTAATTGGAAGTCATTGAAAAACCATCCAAGAATATTTTTCATAACAATAAATTTAAAGAAAATTACTACACCATAGTGCAGATGATAAATATCAAGAACTCAAGATAACAATACAAACACGTAAAAGAAAACATGCCTTATGAATGCAATGAAGAGTGTGTGCCAAGAAAACGATCAATTTTTTACCAGCATTATCACTTTGCAAAGACTTTCTAATTTCTTTAATCATCATCTGTCTTGTTGTTTTCAAAGCCCAAACCTCCAACAAAGCTATAGTATTGCTCCTCTTTGCCACCTCATACTCCTTCATTGATAGCTATGATGCATGAAGACAAATAGATCAGTTTGAAATTCCTCAACCAAACTACTGCATGTTCATAAAAAGAATTGGCGTATTGTATCATTCATTCGGCAGTTTCGAATAAACTAAATGATAAACAGGGCTTACTTCAAAAGCCTTGATGACTCCCTCAAGCTCTACCGCCTTCTTGGACCATTCCTCCAGACTTTCCTTATACAAGCCCACAAGCTTGGTTACCTATGTGGTCGAAAAATATCAAACACAAACCTGCTGTCAAATGCATATATATGTGAAAATGTCTGCACATAAACTACCAAGACATTGCTTAAAAAGATATGTAACTAATAACATGAAGCGTTAACCAAATCGTTCAATAACTTAGAAGGCCATCATATAACTAAGAAGAGCATGAATCGTTACAAACACACAACTGATAGCCAAAAGTGACAGTTTCTTAAACAAAACCATCGTACTTTGTTTTGTTGATTGCCATACTTTAGAATAATATTGCACAATAGGTCAGCTGAAACCTTACTCAAGCAATTATATCATGAAGTAACAGTTACAAGTATACCCATGCAGAAAGTATGATTCACAAAGAAAATGGAGACGCAATTACTTTCTAAAAGCACATAGGCTACTTCTGATTACGTGAATTTTGAATACCAATTTGAAGTTCCAAATCATAAAGATTCTAAATATCAAGATGGCTCTACCATTATGGAATTCAGCAAGGTTGAAGAATACAATTACAAAGAGATCCATTTCATAATATAGACTCGGTTATCCACATAAAGATAGAATCACATTCTATCTATAGCACAAGGTCTTAACTTGAGAGAAATGTTTGCTAGCATACATGATACGTTGTAGAAGATACAACGCACACTTCCCATGTTACTGAACTCCTAAAATGCATACAAGATCATCCATTTTGGACATGGACACTTAGAAATCTTCAAAATGAATAAAGTACTATCTTAAAATATGAGGGAGACACTAAGGGAGCTAATTTAACTTGGAGTAAGGGATATGAAATGAAATGTGACTATGCATTGTCTCTCCACTTAATGGACCTGGATATGAATCACCGACAAAAAACCTAGAATATCATAGAAAGGGGTTCAAGTATATCATGGCTTCTTCAATTTCAACCAAATTATATAGGTGAAAAGACTACACAAGTATATATGTTTATAAGTAGAAGAGTAGCTATGCTAGTCACATGAGATAAATCTGATTCCAACACATTATTGATTCAGGATTATTGCATTTTCTCTAACAAAGTTCCGCTGAAAATGAACTTTGAATTAGTTTATGAAAAGTCAGGAATGCTTGTAAAATAATAAATTTTCATGAGACCATTTTCCGAGTGAAACAATAAGAGATTCACAGAAGGAGAAAACAAACCTAGAACCTAACAAAAGTGCAAGATCATACTGTTGGCGTCAAAATATTTTGGAATAAATTACCAATTAAAGCCCAAATAAATCGGCTAGCAATTGGGTTCCAAGAAAAAAAGTCCATAATAAATTTGGGCTCGTCACGAAGAAAGTAAATTCATAAGCCCATATTAAATTTGGGTTTTATATATATTTTTATGGGTCAATCTGAAATAAATATATATGTTATTTTGGATCGGCTAAAATTGGGCCAAGTACATGTTCAGAAATACAGTCCATCAGAAGACTAGTCCATGTCAAAGCCCACGGTGATAAAGCCCAGTGGAAGAGCCCAAGCTGCTAAAGCCCAGCTCATGCCTATAAATAGGGCCTCAACCTCACACAAAGGACATTACATACAACATAAGCAAGAAATCGAGCAAGAGCAAGTCTAAAGCTTTCTCCTACGACGAAGCTCTGCAACTACAAGGCTTTGATACGAAATTTCAAAGTACTACGTGATCACCTTCTACAAATCAAGAGGGAGATTACACATTCGATTCAAGAACAAACTTCAAGCCCTTGAATCCACATTCGTAGAGAAGAATCAGGGGTTACTTTAAATTCAGAGATTGTAAACCACTTCATATTCAAATTAATATATCGTTTGGTCCATATTTTTCTTGTCTCGTAATTATTTTTTGCAGACACGAAATTTGTGTGAACAAATATCTGGCACGACCGGTGGGACAATCTCTGCCCCTCATCCCTTCATTCTACGCAAGAACTCAAATCATCACTTCCAAGCATTCAATGGCACCAAAGAAGAACCAAGTCGCCTTGAGTGAGAAGAACATCATCAACTTCACTGCCGGCGGTCAATCCTCCACTGGGGGCAAGATCGTGGACACCACTCCTTCCGACGGCTCGAACTCGGCAAGCCCTACCGAGATCAACTCAAAGTCTACTCCTTTTTGCCACTCTCCCCGCCATGATGACCGAGGCCACGACGATGGATGAACAAGTTGCTCAAATGGCCCAAGCCATAGCCGACCTCCAAAAGATTGTGGAAGACAAAGATCTCCAGATTGCTCAGTTGATGAACAAACTCGAGCCGACCAACGTTGGAGAATCAAGCCACAATCATTCGTCTGCTTCAAAACATGCCGGAAAAGAGAAGCGAACAGACGAAGAGCCACCGAAGGAAGAGTTCGTCCAAAAGTCTAGTCACTCAGCGACCTCCATCGCCGCGTTGTCCATCCAACAGCTGCAGGAGATGATCGCTAGCACCATCAAGGCTCAATATGGTGGATCTGCACAGCACTCGCCCGCCTACTCGAAGCCATACACCAAGCGAGTCGACTCCTTGAGGATGCCGATGGGATACCAACCGCCAAAATTGCAGCAATTCGATGGAAAAGGCAACCCCAAGCAGCATATCGCCCATTTCATCGAGACGTGCAACAATGCCAGTACCGATGGTGATCTCTTGGTAAAACAATTCGTCCGATCACTCAAAGGCAATGCTTTTTGATTGGTATGTGGACTTAGAGCCCGAGTCAATTGATAGTTGGGAGGAGATGGAAAGAGAGTTTCTCAACCGCTTCTACAGCACTCGGCGCACGGTGAGCATGATGAACTCACCAATACAAGACAATGGAAGGATGAACCGGTTGTTGACTATATCAACCGTTGGCGTTCCTTGAGCTTGAACTGCAAGGACAAACTTTCAGAGGCGTCGGCCATAGAGATGTGCATTCAAGGTATGCACTGGGGGCTTCTCTACATTCTCCAAGGGATCAAACCAAGAAACTTCGAAGAATTGGCTACACGTGCCCATGACATGGAGTTGAGTATTGCCAACCATAAAACCGCCTTCCCAATCGACGATCAAAGAAAGGATAAGAAAGATGCGAGGAGAAGCGAGAAATTTATCAAAACAAATGTCAAGGAGTCCATGGCCATCAAGACGGCTCCTATCAAGATTTCTTCAAACGATAAGAAAAAGTTGGAGAAGACCGAAGACCAACGTATGACGAGTGACAGACGCCGGCCTACGTTGAAAGAACTGCAAGAGAAAGAATACCCGTTCCCCAACTCTGACGTGCCTTATATCTTCAACGAACTCTTGGAGAGAAAGTTGATTGAGTTGCCGGAGTCAAAGCGTCCGGACGAAGCCGGGAGGGTGAACGACCCCAAGTATTGCAAGTATCACCGGGTGGTTAGTCATCCTATAGAGAAATGCTTCGTGGTCAAAGAAAAGATCATGGCGCTAGCCAAGGAAGGGAAGATAATTTTAGATGTCGAAGAGACAGCGGGGGCAAATGTCGCCAGCATCACTCCAACGAATAGTGTGCAAGTCTCGAAAGAAAAGCTAGAAGTCACGCAATCAATTACAACGACATCATCTTTACTTCAGTTTGGGAGTCTTGAACCAATACAAGTTGAAACTCCGCTCGTCAACAAGAAAGAGGAACCCACCGACGATGACGAAGGATGGACCCTCGTGACGCGCCGACAAAGACAAAGACGGCATGTTGACAAGTTCCATCCCATGCTCCCAAGGAAGCCACGCTCGAACAAAAGCCCGCGACGTGTGCAGACGAAAAACAAGTCAAAAAAGACAACCCGCCAGCGCCTTCCGGTGACGTTAGAAGAATTCTTCCCACGGACATTTTTTGAGCGGAAAGAACAAGACCGCGAGTGCTTCTCCAAGAAAACATAGAAGAGAATCGTTGGTCTCTTGCTGCACCACCATATCCTTCACAGACGAGGACCTACTGCTTGGCTCGAAGCCGCATAACCGACCACTCTTCGTCTTGGGGTTCGTAAAAGAACAAAGAGTAAATCGCATACTCATAGACGGTGGATCTGCTGTCAACATCATGCCGAAGTCCACTATGAAGAAGTTGGGCATAACTTTGGAAGACTTATCCCGTAGCCGTTTGACCATCCAGGGCTTTGATCAAGGGACTCAACGAGCTATTGGCATGACTCGGCTCGACCTCATCGTAGGGGAATTGAAAGCAAGCACTCTTTTCCACGTCATCGATGCAAGAACTTCCTACAACCTGCTGCTAGGAAGGCCGTGGCTGCATGAAAATGGAGTTGTTCCCTCAACACTACACCAATGCTTCAAATACGTCAAGAACGGGGAAATCGTGAAAGTTGATGCTGATATGAAACCTTTCACCGAGGCGGAGTCATACTTCGCTGATGCAAAACTCTACCTCGATCCCGACACCATGCAAGAAGTGTTGCCCTCGAGATTTCCGATTGGTCATTCCATCGAAGAGATACACCCCGAGGCTACACCTTCTAAAAGCAACAATGAAGAGGTTAGTAAGGTGACGATTGACGAAGCCCCAACCGCTGAAAGACACGAGTTCAAGAAACCACCATACTCGCCGGTGTTTCGATATGTGGTTCGATCGAATGGCAGAGGAAAGCAAGACCAACCAAAGCAAGGCGCTCCGTTACTTTCCAAGGGAATGAGACAATTCAAAGAGCCAAGGGCCAATGACTTTCAAGAAATCAAGAATGGGTTAGTCATGCCAATTACTGGCTTACGTCCGCTAATTTCGAGTGATTCTCCTCTTCCAAAACACCAATACAAAGACATGCAGGGGGCATTTGGTCCGAAAGCGTATCACCTCTTGGTAAAGTCCGGCTATGATTCTTCGGCGCCATCAAGACTCAACAAGTTAAATCCTGAATTGACGGAGAAAAGATCCACGGTTGACGGAGGCCCAGCACAAATTGAGAAGACAAGGCTACCGCGTAGATCAACCCCGTACCGGTTTGGGCTTCTCACCAGGTGAACCTGTGAAGATTCATACAAGAAAGAAAAAAATGAGCGCGTAACTGCACAATATATTTTTGCATGACAAGAGCAATGAAAATCAACGACCAAATGATAGACGTGTCTCGGTATTCGACAGGCTCGGTACTCCTAAGGCGCGTACTTCTGCCTTTGAACGACTAGGTGAGACAGGAGGAACTTCATCTAGCAATACGAGGCGACGTCAGCGCGAATCAGTGTTCAACCGCCTTAGAGACGGCCGTGATCAACACTATAAGAAGAAAGGTCGTCTTGATGAGATAGAAGAGCCAAAGAAAAATGACGCAGGTGAAACACTTCGTCTATCTCAATCCCAAGGAAGTAAGACTTCACTTCTAATCATCTCTTCAGGGGGACCAATTAGAATAAAGCAACATGTCGCTAGGGGATCACACGATTCATCCGACGTTCTAAATGATGAAGAGATAGAAGTTATCGTCGGCTCCAATCATGTTAGCATTGACGAAGGTTCCGACTCGGACGCTTCCGAAGATGAAGTCCAAAACGCACCCCCACAGCTTGAAGATGGCGGACAAGCAACTGTTGATGAGCTCAAGGAATTGAATCTTGGCACAGCCGAGGAGCCGCGCCCCATATTTGTCAGTACACTCCTAAGCTCGGAGGAAGAGGAGCAATACTTCAAAACGTTAAGTGAATATAGAGATGTCTTCGCGTGGACGTACAAAGAGATGCCGGGTTTAGACCCGAAAGTTGCTATCCACCACCTTGGCATAAAAACATGCAGCGCGGCCCGGTTAAGCAGTCGCAAAGAGTTCTGCGTCCGGACCTCATTCCTCGCATCGAGACAGAAGTGAACAAACTGATCGACGCTAGGTTTATTAGAGAAGTCAAATACCCGACGTGGATTTCTAGCATTGTGCCTGTCAAGAAGAAGAATGGCCAGATTCGCATTTGTGTTGACTTTCGAGACTTGAACAAGGCGTGTCCAAAGGATGACTTCCCATTGCCCATCATTGAACTCATGGTTGACGCGACTACAGGACATGAAGCATTGTCTTTCATGGATGGCTCCTCAGGATACAACCAAATTAGAATGTCACCTAAAGATGAGGAATGCACAGCCTTCCGTACTCCCAAAGGAATCTATTGCTACAAGGTGATGCCCTTCGGACTGAAGAATGCAGGCGCTACTTACCAACGTGCTATGCAGAACATCTTTGACGATATGTTGCACGACAAGGTAGAATGTTATGTAGATGACCTAGTCGTCAAGACCAAGAAAAGAGAAGAACACTTGGCGGACCTCCGGATAGTATTCAACCGCTTGAGGAAATACAACCTAAAGATGAATCCCCTCAAGTGTGCCTTCGGCATCACATCTGAAAAATTCCTTGGCTTCATTGTTCGCCACCGTGGTATTGAAGTCGATCCTGCGAAGGTAGACGCCATTCAGAAAATGCCGCCACCAAGAAACTTGAAGGAGCTGCGAAGTCTTCAAGGCAATCTTGCGTTCATAAGGAGGTTCATATCAAACATGGCTGGAAGATGTCAACCTTTCAACCACCTCATGAAGAAAAAAACGCCCCTTTCCAGTGGGATGAAGGATGTCAAAACGCCTTCGAAAGCATCAAGAAGCATCTGCTAAATCCGCCAGTCTTGGGAGCTCCAACATCCGGGAAGCCGCTTATATTGTACATAGCAGCGCAAGAAAGGTCTGTGGGCGCGCTTATGGCACAAGAGAATGAAGAAGGGAAAGAGAAAGCCCTATATTACCTAAGTAGGACTTTGACTGAAAATGAATTAAAGTACTCACCCGTGGAGAAAATCTGCTTAGCACTATTCTATGCCATCAAGAAGTTGAGGCATTATTTCGAGGCGTACTCCATAAGACTCACATCTCGTGCTGATCCGGTCAAGTTCGTGATGTCAAGACCTGTACTCTCCGGGAGATTGGCAAAATGGTCCATCGTGTTCAACCAATACGAGATAGAGTATGTGCCCCAAAAAAGCCGTCAAAGGACAAGCTCTTGCAAACTTCCTAGCTGACCACCCTATGCCAGCTGAATGGGAGATATCCGATGACTTTCCTGACGAAGATGTCTTTTCTGTTTGAAATCCTCCCGGCGTGGACAATGTTTTTTGATGGGGCAGCGCGATCCGATGGAGCGGGGGCAGGCATCGTCTTTGTTTTCACCAGAGAGACAAGTGTTAACTTACTCCGTCGTCTTGAATGAACTATGTTCCAATAATGTTGCTGAGTATCAAGCCTTGATCATCGGCCTTCAAATGGCTTTGGAGATGGGCGATCTTAGAGATTAGAAGTCTACGGCGACTCAAAGTTGATCATCAACCAAACCCTCCACGTATACGAAGTCAAGAAAGACGACTTGGTACCTTTCTTCCGGCAGGCGTCACATCTACTCAAAAGGATTCGAGAGTGTGACTCTGAATCACATCCCAAGGAAAGATAACAGAATGGCAGATGCACTAGCCAACCTAGCAACCACCTTGGCCTTATCCGAAGGAGAAACGACGAACGTCCCTGTGTGTAATAGATGGGTAATTCCCTCACTTGCTATATCCGATCAGGAAGACTCTTATGCTATCACGACCGCTACCACGGATGATCAAGATTGGAGAAAGCCGTTGATGGAGTATTTGAAAGATGGCAAGCTACCAGACAATGTTCGCCATAAAACAGAGGTGCGACGAAGATCATCCCGCTTCATCCTGCACAAGGACATCTTGTATCGGCGATCTTTTCGAAGGTACTTACCAGCGTTGCTTGAACGGTGAAGAAACCATCGAAGCCATGACAGAAGCTCATTCGGGAGTATGTGGCGCACATCAATCCGGCCCGAAGCTCCACTTCAGAATCAAAAAGGATGGGCTACTATTGGCCCACAATGGTCAAGGATTGCCTCGAGTACGCGAAAAAATGCGAGTCCTGCCAAGTGCACGCCAACTTCATCCATCAACCGCCAGAGCCTCTACATCCTACAGTAGCTTCATGGCCATTTGACGCATGGGGACTTGATGTCGTAGGGCCTATCACTCCTAAGTCGTCTGCCGGGCACATCTACATTCTTGCAGCTACCGACTACTTTTCAAAATGGGCTGAAGCCATTCCACTCAAAGAAGTGAAGAAGGAAACTGTGGTAGACTTCATCCGCGTCAACATCATCTTCCGGTATGGGGTGCCTCGATACATCATCACCGATAACGGAAGACCCTTCTACAACAAGGCGATGGACAAGTTATGCGCACAATTCGGCTTCAAGCAACACAACTCTTCAATGTATAACGCCGCGGCGAATGGCTTGGCGGAAGCTTTCAACAAAACTCTTTGCAACCTCTTGAATAAGGTGGTGTCCAAATCAAAGAGAGATTGGCACGAAAGGATAGGCGAAGTGCTATGGGCATACCGGACGACACATCGGACCGCTACTCAAGCTACTCCATATTCCTTAGTCTATGGTGTTGAAGCCGTGCTTCCCTTGGAGAGTCAAATACCTTCGCTCCGCATCGCGATACAAGAGGGACTCACCGCCGAAGACAATGCTCGTCTGAGATTAGAAGAGTTAGAGGCACTGGATGAAAAAAGACTTGAGGCTCAACAACAACTTCAATGCTATCAAGCCCGCATGACGAGAGCATTCAACAAGAAAGTTCGACCTCGGACATTTCAAGTTGGAGATTTGGTCCTGGCGGTAAGGCGACCAATCACCCTTACACAGCGAATGGGAAACAAGTTCGTGTCCAAGTGGGATGGCCCTTACGTGGTAAAAGGAGCCTACACGAATGGTGCCTACAAGTTGGTCGATAAAGATGGCCTACAGATTGGTCCCATAAACAGCAAGTTCCTGAAGCGTTACTACCCATGAAGACCACGCTCCATGACGCACGAGCCTAAACTGCATGTTACTCCTGGCCCGCATGAGTATAAACTATGTACGGCACACTTCCTGTAATTAAAAAAAAAGGGGAAAAGAAAATTCAAATTTCTTTGAACTACGTTTTGACTTGATCCCTTCACGGGGTACGTAGGCAGCTTGGGTATATATTCCTAAGTTCAGTCATATCTTCAAATAAATTTGTTATTGTTTTGAGCAAAACCTCTTCCCCACAATGAAGAAGTACATTCTAGCGGTGTCAAGCATACTAAGCCACGTTGTTTATGCTAAGTCGTGCTCTTTATGGGAAGAAATCAAGAAAAAAATGAAGGAAGATGGCCAAACACGCCCGTATCGGGGAAAGGGAGTCTCGCCAGCAAAAAAAAAAAAAAAAAAAAAAAGAACCCGAGAGAAACACGCCCTGGCCGTGTTCTCTAACACAAGCGCCATGTTCCACTGCTCTGACAGGCTCCAAACATCGTCGTCGTTTCCTACTCAATCGGAACCATCCAACTCTGAAACTTGGTGGAGATGTTCCCAACACTCCATGGAACACACCAGTGAAACATTTTTGCAAATCTCCAAGGATAAAGCACTCTGCTACACACATCACTCTCCTGCTCGCGCACAGGATGGCGCCCGGTAGTCACCCTTATATCTCCATGCCCAAACGTTCATGAAACGACTTCATACTTGACGAATAGCATCCTCACACATCAAGGGAGTTCCCATACGAATAGTATTGCAATCCCCAATCGGTAAGAGTCTCTGCTCACTTGCCGTTTGTGCACCTGCGTGCTGGCCGGCATCCCATTGTGGCCTGATCAACCATGGTTAACGACAACGAGAAAAGAAGTGCTCCAAATATTACGTAATAAGCTAAATTTTGAGAAGAGATTACGTAAAAGGAGTATTTTATTGCATCAAAGAATTCGTCTACATAGAGGTGAATGAAAAGACAAGAAAAAGATAAAGATAAACATCAAAGTTCTAAACATTCAAGCAAATAAACTAAAGTTTGCTAAATCCTTCTTCGACTCCTCGAGAAATGCTTCCATCTTCTCCAATACTTCAATCTCCTTTCCGGAAAGATAAGGGGTGTTTTTGAGCATTGAGATCTTCTCTTTCTTAGTCGCCACCTCCTTCTGAAGATCGGTCAAGTTCTCTTTGGCATCATGAAGTAATGAGTTTATGGACTCCTCCTTGCGTTGCAGTTCCTCGAGTTGTCTCTTCAATACGCCTTGTTGGTTAACAACTTGGAGGATCTCGGCTTCAAGACTCTTCACCTTGTCCCCATGCTCCTTCTCTTGTGCTTCGGCACTCGAGAGATCACCTTTGGCAAGTGAGAGGGACTTCTCATAAACCTCACGCGTGATCTTTTGAGTAAATTCCGACTTGGTCTTCGTGTAATTGGAGGCACCGTCAAAGAAAATATTCAAGTGACTCTCTAAAAGGGATATGTCCTTCATGTAGACGGCCATCTCCTTGATCAAAGCATCAACAACTTGTTTCACCTCGGGAAGTCGTTCAAAGGGGGTCATCGCGATCTTTTGGCATATGCGTTCCCAATAGAACTTGAGCAACACCCGTTCCGCCTCCGTTTTGATAGCTTGAGGGCAGAAATCATGGGAAGAAGGTGGAGCCTCAAAATTCTTCTTTGGCTTCTTCAAGACATCTTCCGCTGGGGGCAACTTCTCCACGATGGTCGGTAGCACAATCTTCGAGCGTTTGCTAGAAGTTCCGGCGGAAAGAGGCTCCTCTCGTGGAATAAGTTGCAATTCACCGTGCAAAGTGGCATTCGCGTCGGGCAATTTGGACGCACTAGTCCCGTTCACCGAGCCAATGCTACCTTCCGGAGTCATGGGAACTCCTCCTTCAAGACCCGCAAGCTGAAACAAAAAAGAAAAGGGAGGAGTGTTATATAAACGCAAAAAAAAAAAAAAAAAAAAAAAATCAAGAAAAGAAAGGAGAACACAGTGAAAGTAGTGTGGTGATATATTTACGTAGAGCGCCAACTCGTCTAAAGGCATGAAAGAACTGGGAACGTCCTCAAAGAACGAAGAATTCACACTAATTGCATCTAAGTCAAAAAACCTTCTCAAGTTGTTGAGGATTGCTAAGTTGCTCGTTCGAGATGGATAACGCGGAGATCACGTCGTTTTCACCGGACAAAGCACCAAGGGGAGTGTCCACAAGCACGTTGTGTCTTCGTTTAGGAGCGGCAGTGGCGGTCTTCATCCCATCGATGTTGACGGAAGGGATGGCTCGATTGTCTTTGGGTTCCTTCTCCAAACCGGGAGGATGATTGAGTTTAAGAACAACTCTTGTACTCTTCTCGGGGTGAGTCCTATTGCACTTGGTCCACCACTCTATATACTCCTTCGTGATGAGAGGGGATGAAGAAGTGCTACCGGGAATAAAAAGCTTAGATGAAGTACCGGACAAAGTGGAAGATTGCCAAAGTCGCCCAAGTTCTTTCAAGCTACAAGACGAGATCTCCTTCTTCAAACGCCCCGGAACGTCTTGACAAAAACCAAATTGACGGCTAAAGCGGTGGGACTATAAGCTTCAACGATGGAGTTCGCCTCAATCCGAAGTGTCAAATAGCTAGAGCGCAAAGCGACGAAGAGGTCCTTGTAGGTGTTCGATAAGCTCGCGTCATCTACCAACAAGGTGGGGCTTTGATGATGAAAATGTACATACAAAAGTCTCAAAAGATTGATGCCATGAAATAAGTTGCGCGCCTCGGCGGGTTCAAAATGCCTAGCCATGTTCTCCCCCGCATACTTCACCATTTGGGCTCCAATCGGTTCAAGCTTGGGTGGAAAGTGAGTTTGGAGATAACGCCCAATCCAACTATACACGTAATGAATGGGAAAGACGGCGGAAGACTCGAACAAATTCGTAGAAGTGGACATGTCCCTAAGGCCTCGGTAGATGCTCGCCAAGACGGGGATAGCCAAAGAAAAACATTCACCATGAGCCATCCTACTTGCAACTTTGAAAACGGAAGCACGTACCTTACCAACTTTGCCGTGTGGAAGGACAAAGCTACATAACCAACACGAGAGAAAAGCCGCCACATAGGTCTCGTCTCGTATGTCCTCGGGAATCTGCAGTGCGGTGAAAGGCTCGTCGAAATCCTTGCTCCGAGGTAGGTTCAAAGCGTCGACATCACCACTAGGATTACGAGAAAGCTTGGGCTCGTTGACTCTCTTCCGAGAAGAACGCAAAGGGGGCGCGGCGTAGCGAAGAGGTCCTTTGAACCAAAAGTTGACCCAATCAGAAACAAGTACTCCGTTCGTGTCTTTAGGAAGGCGGTGGTATGCCAAAAGCAAGTATTTGCAACTTCGTGGAACGGAGGGCTTACACGCTTCATCGCCTAGCAAATCTTTGGAAGAAGGGACAACCTCGTCGTAAAATTCTCCACGCACGGGTAACCCACAAAGTCCACGGATGTCCCACAAAGAAATGGATATCTCTCCAACGTCGGTATGTAAAGTGTTCGTGGAAGGGCACCATAGCTCAAGGAAGGCTTGGAGAACATGCTTGTTGCAGACGTACGTGAAAAGAGATGCGTGCACGGCTGCGTGAATCTTGGCGGCATGAAGAATAGTCGCGTGGTGACCAAGCACGTCTTCGGTCCACTCCCAATAGCCGGGGTAAAAGGATACTTCGCCATACTTCGATTGAGGAGTCCTCCATGAAGTCCCGTTGGTGGCAAGGTGACGGTTCGGAAGAACAAATTCGGTGTCGGCCTTGACGTCATGAAGAGAGGACTTGAGCAACAATACCTTGGCTTGAGAAGAAACATTCGAACGGGGGTCGAGCGTATCTTTGATCACCTCTTCGGACCACTCATGAAGATGCATAGACTTGGATAAAGAACGAGACTTAGAGGGACGGGTGACATTGGCGGGCTCATGAACGCATAGGGTGGTGCCTTTCACTTTGAGATTGTCCTTACCACTTCGGATGACGATGCTTGGGAATGGCTCGGTACGATCTTCGAAGTCCATGTCTACAAAAAAAAAAAAAAAAGAGAGAAAAGAGAAGTATGAAGAAATTAGGAGCCACGGAATATGTGCAAAGTCGGTCGTGACGCTTGCGTTAGAAATTAGGATGATGTACTCACCAAGTCAAGACAAAAAATAACACGAATGCCAAGCAATTACGTCAAAGGAGAAGTGGTTATTGCATAAAACTGTTATTGTCTCGTCCGCTTGAAGAAAAATGCACGGCTAATTGTGTTGTTTTATAGTTAATGTTTGAAGTTAAATGTGAAAAAAATCTGCCATCATTGCTGTGATTCAGAGAAGGAAAAGAAAAGAGGTGCTCACGGAAATTTTGTCGCAATACAGAGCAATTGCCATCTTCAAAATTCTTACCAAAAAAAAAAAAAACAAAAGAGTGATGAGAAAGGCATGAATTTGGATTCTGCCAAAGGAAAAACAAACAAAGGGGTTTGGTTATTTGTAGTGGGCCTCTACAAATAAAGAAAGAGAAGAAAGAGGTGAAGAGCTCGGGCGATAAAAATAAAAATAAAAAGAAACTGTTGCTTTGTTTTCTTGCTGAAGCAGAAAATAATTTAAGCCTTTTGTATGGTTTGGGCCTTTGATAAGCCTATGCTCAAAAAAAAAAAAAAAAAAGGGAGAGAAGAAGCAAAAAAAAAAAAAGGAGAAATCAAACGACTTCAAGTCACGTCTTCGACAACAATGGGCATGTTCTTCGCCGAGCCTTGAAGTGGGGGCATCTGTTGACGTCAAAATATTTTGGAATAAATTACCAATTAAAGCCCAAATAAATCTGCTAGCAATTGGGTTCCAAGAAAAAAAAGTCCATAATAAATTTGGGCTCGTCACGAAGAAATTAAATTCATAAGCCCATATTAAATTTGGGTTTTATATATATTTTTATGGGTCAATCTGAAATAAATATATATGTTATTTTGGATCGGCTAAAATTGGACCAAGTACATGTTTCAGAAATACAGTCCATCAGAAGACTAGTCCATGTCAAAGCCCACGGTGATAAAGCCCAGTGGAAGAGCCCAAGCTGCTAAAGCCCAGCTCATGCCTATAAATAGGGCCTCAACCTCACACAAAGGACATTACATACAACATAAGCAAGAAATCGAGCAAGAGCAAGTCTAAAGCTTTCTCCTACGACGAAGCTCTGCAACTACAAGGCTTTGATACGAAATTTCAAAGTACTACGTGATCGCCTTCTACAAATCAAGAGGGAGATTACACATTCGATTCAAGAACAAGCTTCAAGCCCTTGAATCCACATTCGTAGAGAAGAATCAGGGGGTTACTTTAAATTCAGAGATTGTAAACCACTTCATATTCAAATTAATATATCGTTTGGTCCATATTTTTCTTGTCTCGTAATTATTTTTGCAGACACGAAATTTGTGTGAACACATACAATAACCAGAAGTGAGACACAGCCATGTACATTTTCTCTCCTAAATATCCTTGTCGACAAAAGTTTGTCAATCAAGTGTTACCCAAATCAACAATAACTAAAAAGAGAGATGTGTATAGTTCTGGAGTTGTTCACCTAGAACTTATCTCTGAGAGAAAGCCTGTCCCTACAGAAGAATATGGTCCTGACTGGAGCATTGTTCGCTGGGTAAGCTCTCTAAATTCTTTTGGTAGCATGATCATGAGTTCTGTTGAAATTCAACTGTGAAGCTTGGCAAAGCAAATACTATAACAGAAACTTTGATACGCATATCATGGACGAGTAAAAAATGGTAGATTCCAGGATAAAAGAAAGAACTGTATGAATATCCCTCAAATCATTACAAAATTGCCAAAAAGAAGATGAAAATATTATTCCGGCCCCAGAGGAAAAACGTTTTGCTATGTGTAGGCTTCTCTAGTTAATTCCATTATTCCTATTTGCACTTTCATATAACTAATGCAATAGGGGTCCTTTTTTTGGATAGAATTGAAACCAAAAGTTCTTGTGAGTGTTATATAATATCAGGCTTATGTTGTTTCTTCATCTTGAAAATATCAGGATTCTCCTATAGAAATATGCACATTTTATGCAAAATATAATACTTATGAGAAATTCCCAATTTTTGTACAATAAAGTGCTTGGTTCATTGTTAGTCAACCAGAGAACGTTTATAAAACTAATAAAAGCTATCATCACCACTTTGCTCCACCCTAAATAGCCAAGCAAGGAATATATGATAGGAATAGATATGAAGTATAAGATACTCCTAGTAGTTTGAACCTTGGCCACCCATTTACACTACAGGAGAAAAGTACATTCTATATCAAAATGCAACTTTCTTAACATGTTCAGAAAAAAATAAACTAACAAAAGCAAGAAATTGAAGAGAAGGCTGAAAGGTAAACTTCATTTTCAAAACCAGTCTATAGAAGGAATCAGTTGAAGTTCTTAAAAGGCAAAAATAGCAAACACCATAGTCAGATTTATACCTTGCATTGTCAGATACCCTTAAATAAATCATCACTTTTTACCCTGGGGGGCAAGTGCAAATGACCCATACGTTGGGGGTGTCTGCATTTTACCTTTAAATAAATCATCAGTTTTTCATACAAAAATTTTTTAGAGAGAAGCTTTAAAGATGAAAAGAAATAATTTTGTTCAAAGTTTCTACTTAACTAAAACTACTATTATAAATAAGAAAATGTAAAAGTCTTGAATTACTAAATAAATTAAATTGGATTTTCAGATTCACAAAAGTACCACATTTAGACCCCCTGGGCTGTATAGAACAAAAATTGTCAAATTGTTGACCAAAACATTAAAAGCCAAAATTGGATTTTCATAGTGTTTTTTGTGATGATATCGCCATTTTCCAGATCAGTAAAGTGTTAGACAAACTATAACTGTAGAGGTGACACTATTGTCATTCAGAAAATGGGGACCATTTTCATAATTTGACTATCTTTCAGGTGGTCCGAACATAAGTATCCCTAACGGTTAAATGGTTTTGAATGGCCTAGAGTATGTGGAACCTTTGTGATCATCCTATTCCTGACATGCACTTGTGTGCACAACAGAATCCATAAGACAATGGCAATACACAATCACCTTATTTTTTTTTAGAAATGACACTTTACCAATGATAAATGCAATATTGAGATCAATGATCCATGCATAGGTAAGTGACTGCACAATCACTTCATCCGAATCTGTGATCATTTGTCGGTGCTAGACGAATTTTCAGCAGCAAAAGTTAGTTCTTGGGAATGCAAGGCATGCAGAGAACCCATCAAAAGACAGACTATTTGATATACACATTAAGGGTTCAGAAAATTAGAATAGAGACCCAAGTTAAGAGTCCTTGAGCCCAATTCATCAAAATCTTATCTCTCCCCAAACCATTGGAGCACTCTGTCACCTCCGATATCTACTTCTATCATTCTTTCACCATAAAAAGGTTGAATAGTCCTTCAAAACCATAATATTTCATACATTTTTGTAAACCAGAAACTTACACAAATTGGGGAACTAAAGATTTTACTCCAAGCCCCCCCCCCTCCCCTAAAAAAAAAGCTAGTGAATACCATACAAAACTATTAGTTCACTTGTTTTATTGAATTCAATACACATATTCCAATTCCTTTTCATGTTCCTGAAGAATGGAGAAAGTGAACGGAATATAGGGAAATAGCTAACCTTGGGCAGTATTCCATTTGAATATAAAGGTATGTTTGACTCAAGCTTATATTCATTTCCAAACTGGTCCGAAGGACCTGTGTCCTTGTAGCTGAAATTGGAGCTCATGCTAGTTTTGGAACCCGATACAGTATTGGCATCACTTCCTACAGCTCCAGTTTCATACCAAGCCTGACATTTAAGAAACAAGTAAAAATAAGCATGAGAGACAAAAATCAAAGCAAAATGTTAATCAGTAAAGCATGTGATGTCTTTTTAAGTCCATTATAATGAATTAATAAGCATTCTATCCAGTACATCCTACAACTGGGCAAAAACCCTTAAGGTTTTGAAATTCATGCCAACAGGTAATTCTCAGAAGATACCTGGTAGTACCGAACAACATGCTAATGCTGCAACCAAGAAAGAGTGGCAACTTCTCTAATATCATAGTGGACGTGCAAAAGCATTAACATAGGAAATTGAGCATAATAGTACTGCGGAAACCCTTCCATTGATTGGGCGTTAAAAACCCATACCCTATCTGATCATGAAACTCCATCAAAACCCTCAAAATTAGCAGCTCAATCTTCAAAAACCCAAACCCTATCTGATCATGCAACTCCATCAAAACCCTCAAAACTCCACTATGACCTTTTCAGAATTTTCCCATTTCCGTCAAAACTCCATCAAAAACCCTTTCAGATTTTTTTCCGTTTTTGTAAAAACCCTTTCAGATTTTGTGCGAGAGATGAGAGAAGAGTGAAATACTGAGAAAAGAATTCGGGAGAGACCGAATGTTGAAAGGAAAATCCATTGGAATACATCAGAAATGAAACACAAAATTAGCAGCTCAATAATATTCAAAAAGCAAAGAGGATTTGGGATTAACGAGGGCAGAGGAAAAAAGAGAAAGTAGTGTGGATGTGGGAGTTGTTGATGCTAAACTTGTCTGTCTATCTACAAATTGCTTGTGCTCATTCTAAGGCAGCAGCCCAATGGGCTTTCATTTAATGGGCCGATCTACCCTGTGGCCCAACCATCTACTTGTTAATGGGCTGTTATATACCTACAACAGGCCGGATCAACTTGCTTTAGTTAGGGCTGTATATGGGCTTTCACTTTTTGGGCTGAAAATCTTTATATATAAATATTTTTTATTTTAATCCCAACTATTTCTCATCTAATTAATTATTTATTATGCCCATTGAATAATTTCTTTTAATTCCTTCACTATTCCTATAAATGAGGATATTTTTACAACTTAACTACAATCTGCATTGTATAATTAATTATGAATCTGGGCATTATAACAAAAAATAAAATAAAATATGAATTCTCTCATAATCAATTATGTAACCCACGGGTCAAACTGGATCCAATTTTTGTATGTATAAGCAATTATAAACAAATAATCTTGTATAGCATTCCATGTTTAGAGTTAGATTTAATTGGAGTAGAATTTTGTTGGAAAATAACTCAGTAAGACTCAATATTTTTAATAGTTTTCGATGACTATTTACCATTTTTCTTGAATTATTTTGGAGAAGTTTCTAAGCAATAAATCAAAGAAAACTATAAATATAAAAAAAAAAAAAAACTCATAAGGTGATGACTGATGAGTTAAGACTATCGAGAATCAGAAATAGCACAAGATATTAAACACATTTATATATACTAGTAATGAATACGTACGTTGCACGTGGTTCATATGATTTTATTAAAATAATATTATAATTTTAAAAATTAATAATTACATATAAATTATTTTTAGTTCAAAATGAAAAGAGATGAATTCCCAAGTTGTTGGTCATCTTGAACAATTGGTGTAAAATATAGGAATACTTAAACAAATTGATCATACTAAATTTAAATAACAATATAACATAAATATATTATAATCTTCATTAGTCTTTCTCTTCTTTGATCTTGGTCCCTGGGACTGTCTTTTTCTTGCTTCCCTTTGTGAATTTTGTCCCATACTTTCTTTTCAAATTGTTAAGAGTTTCTTCATCATCACTCTTGCCTTTCTTCAGTCGGGGTTTCTCCATCTTTGTCATCAATTTCATTGATGTCTTCTTTTCTCTCTTGCCTTTCTTCAGTCAAGGTTTCTCCATCTTTGTCATCAATTTCATTGATGTCTTGCCTTTCTTACTAATATGTTTTGTTTTTGGTCCATCATCAAGTATTGCTTTAGTTGACGTCTTCCTTTTTTTTCTGCTTTTGTGGTAGATGTTGTTTCTCTTCCATTGCCTCTGCTATGACGTGCAACTACCATTTATCACTTCTGTTTTGTTTTGTTTTTTTTCTTTTTCTTATGGTTGAGTTCAATGAGAAATCAAAACTCTATAGAATTTTCCAGGCCTAATCCTCAGTAATATTTTGTTGATGTTCTCTTTGGAATATTTAATCTGTTACATTAGATTATCCTAATGATATTAGTAACCAAAAGTCGTATAGTAAAAATTTACTTGTTCAATTGATGTCAGATGTTCGTCTACAGGGCATCCAACATATATAGTTGTTGCTTCCTCAAACATTATAATCAGTTGCACAACTCCTTGGATGACATTTAACAATTAATAGTTTGTATCTACAAACAATTGAATATTGTTTAATGTTTAGATATATGAATATACAGTATATTTTCATATTTGTTGAAAATTATATTTGGTACTTCTATATTGGTGTTGTCTGTATGTCACCTTCATTGATTTTTTTACAGCTTACTCCCTCTCTAATTATGAAAATTGATGCAGCGTATTTTGGCACGAATCATACATGATTTATTTTTCATCTTTCCAACAATTTCATTAACACAATAATATGCATCCTGCCAATAAGATGTCATTAATCTATTTGGTTTTGTAAAAAAGAACAATCTAAATTCATAATATTTAAGTAATTTATATGTGAAATTACCGACTTAGAGAACTTTTGCTGTATATAGTTTCTTTAAGTATCAATTCTTTTCTGAAAATAATTTAGAGATTCTTTAGAGATCCTTTTAGTACCCTTGTCGTATAGGTTGAATTTCTTCACAAATAGGATCTATTTGTAGAATTAATGCACGTGTGGTTTGTTATTGCAATTAACCCAAACAGAGGAGAAGAAATAATAGTATCATAAATTAATTATCTGTTTTTGTATGTCTGTTCTATATTTAATTTAGCTTTCAATAATTCTTACCTAAGTACTCTTTTTGGCTGTGACGTTGGACATGGCAATAATTGGATTTTGACGGGCAGCATGTTGCAATTGAAGGCCTTCATGCCATATCTCAGAATACCATTGGTTGATATTTGTATAAAATTTAAGACAAACAGAATTAATATTTACAAATAGATTTAGATAAATGCAGAAAAGTTTATAACCAAATCAAATTCTTACTGTTTATTTATGATTGTTATTTCTCTAACATGTTTTATTCCCCTTTTGAACTGGTTGTTGTTCTAGTTTCTTTTACTTTCAACACGATTCCATAAATATCTGTATAATGCAATTTAAATTTTTTAATTTATATAATTCAAAATTTATCTTACTATTGAATAAAATATGTAGAAACTTACCAACTCCTTCAGTAGAATGAAGTGCAAAATTGATTTCTTCAAACTCGATAAAATTGAACTTTATATTATCCCTAATTGTTGAATATGAAACTTTTATAATAGTATATATCTTTTGAAAACCAATTCCTTTTTTCGAATTTGCATTCAGAAGTATTGAATTAACCTTCTTTATTTCTCCGTTGGATATCAAGTATGTTTTGTGAAGTTGGAATTGTCCCGTAAAAAGATTGACTTTGTAATTGGAAATAATACTTCAATTCTGGTACCCTGCAACAAATTTGAATTATTTATGTTTTAATAAAAACATAGTAGAAAGATAAATGTTTAATTACTTACTTCTTCATCAACCATTATCAACTTTTGAAGTTTAGAAGAAAATTTATGTTGGTTCAATTCAAACACGTCGCATTTTCTGACATAATGAGGATGATTTCTAATTCATCTCCCATGTTTTTATTAGAAGTGCTAAATCTTTCAATATACTAACTTTTGGATTGATATCTCTCTATAATATTTTTCTGTATATTAGTTTGTGATAATGTTTAAAAATGGATAACACTCTTAATAATTTCTTTATATAGATTGTGAAATCTTAGTTCTTTATAATCTGATTAGATGTTTTCTTCTAAATTCTATGTATATTGATTAAGAATGCTTCTGTACTATGTTTTTGTGTTCCTTTTATCGAGAAAGGAATAGTAGTTGGTGGAGGTTGTTGCCTCCTAAGGTTATCTACGAAGATCAATAGTTTGAGGACCAAGTTATTGTACAAAAATCATATTAATATTTTTAGTTTGAGAGAATTTTAAATACATTGTTGAACCTAAAATTATTATATGAATAAATGTAAAATTTTTAGAACAAGGGTTAGGATGGATTAAGGAGAGACCAATTTGTATAATAATTAAAAGTATTGTTTAACATATTTATCCAAATTTTAAGTAAATTTGAACCTAAGAATTTATTTTATTAATATCATTATATTTGAGAATAATGATCGAGGCATATTGTAGGAGAGAAGAGGAGGTGTCATCACATTTGGATAATGGATAATTCATACTATCAATATCTTTATGGATATAGTTATCAAATTATTTAATGAATTAAAACATTAAATACTAAATAACCAATTAAATTATGCGTAAAAGGCCAAAAAATAATTATAAAAGAATAATTGCATATATAGAAAGCACAAAAAGTATTACAAAAGCAAGTTTTCATATATCATCTAAGTATAAATGAGATTAGCCAGAAAATAAGGCCTAAATAAATGTTGATAAAGGAATTTATCCATTCTTTTCTTAGCGATGCAAATTTATATTATATATTTGTATTTATCATTAAATATTTCTAGTCATAATACAACACAATTGTAATATTTAAATTCTGATTTATTAAGAGTATATTTTATTTCTTTTTTTTTAATAAAAGAATACAATTTTTAGAGAATCGGTCAATATTAAAACTTGGGAAAATTTTATTTTTGGTCCCATATCTTAGGAACTTTTTTGATTTGGTCCCATTTGTTGCATTTGTCTCACATTTAGTCCCATTTGTTCAATTTTTTTCTAAAATTTGGTCCCAAACAACATTTTTCATCAAAATGTTAACGGAGCCGTCAACAGTGGCAGAGTCTTTCCCCAATAATAGAGTTGACGGCTCCGTTAATAATTTCATGGAAGATGTTGTTGGGGACCAAATTTGAGAAAAAAATTAAACAAATGGGACTAAATGTGAGACAAATACAACAAATGAGACCAAATAAAAAAAATACCTAAGATATGGGACCAAAAAAACGATTTTCAAACTTAGTCATTCATAATATGAAATCCTGCTTGTAATAGTTGTTTCTTCTTCTTGATCACTTTGAAAGGATTCTTTTGCTTATTTCCCTGAATCTCTTTGGATGATTTTGTTTTAAATTGTTAAGTATGTTAGTTAAAGTTATCAGTATATATTAATATAATAGATGTTTCACAATTTTAAATAAATATTTCATTTGAAAAAAGACTTAACTTTAAAAAGTTCGACTAATACAGATGATCGAAAAAAATTTTTAATATGATTTCAATAGTTTATTCGCTTATTTATATTTGACATTTATAACTCAAGATATTTACTTTTGGGTTGATTTGAATAGAATGTTTTGTAATTTTTCCTGGCTTTAAATTAAAATTAACTAATAAAATATTAATAATGTCGTCGAAACATTAACAATGATTATGAATATTTTTAAATTTTTTATATATTCATTTAATTTGAAATATAATTATTTTAGATACTTAATATGAATTGATATTAATTACAAATTTTAAATAAATACTCAATTAAAAGATTTTATTAATTAAATAAAATTTGATAATGATGTTAAACAAATGTTAGTGTGGGTACCAAATTACTGTATGAGTAATCATATTGATTTTCATAGTTTGGAAGCAATTTATATACATTGTTGAACATAAAATTATTGTATGAATTAATGTAAATGTTTTAGGATAAGGGTTAGGATGGACTAAAGAGAGATTTATTTCTATAATAGTTAAAAGTATTGTTTAATACATTTATCTGAAATTGTAAGTAAACTTGAACATAAAACCTTTTTATTTTATTAATATCATTGATCTTTGAGATTATTGATCAAGGCATATTTTTTGGAGAGAAAAAGGTGTGTCATATATTTAGATATTGGATAGTTCACAATTTATTATTAACTTTATAGATCAACTTTATCAAATTATTTCATGTATACAAACATAAGTTCTAATTAACCAATTAAACATGCATACAATCGGCGGAAAATTATTGTAAAACAACAATTGCATATATGCAAAGGAAGTAAAATATTACAAAAGCAAGTTTTCATATATCATCTAAGCATAAATGAGATTTCACAGAAAAATGAAGCCTAAAAAAAATTGAAAAATGAATTAATATCAAAGGTCAAGATGCAACCGTAGTGCTTCTAACTTGCATTAGTGCATACCTTTGTATTCTTCTGCAAGGACATCATTTGCACCAGAAATTGTCTTCACGGCGCGAACTTCTCCATGATTTGTGTTATCAACTTAAAATAATTATTGCAATAAACGATTTAGAAACAAAAATAAATCTCCAATAATATTTCGTATATAATAATTAACCACGAAACTTAATCTTTGTTATACAAATTTTATGACAACAAAGAAATAGTAACAATTGAATACATGTATTGAATAACATATCCATAAAAATTGAATTCTAATACTAATTCAATGTTAATAATACATAGTAACCAATATCTTTACTGGTTGGAGCAGGGTAAATCTTGTCAAAAAAGAAAAAAAAAAACAAAAAAAAAGAAGAGAAATAGTAACAGGAAATAATTCGAGTATGTTTCTGAATGGAATTAAGTACTAATTTAGAAAGAAAATTCAAATGGCAAAAATTATACAAAAATTGCCCAAATATTTATTGTATAAGAGATTCAACTATCATACTATTTATTAGTAGGTGTCAATTTATGGAGTATTTTTTAAATTATTCATTTTGTTGTTAGCGGAAATTATATATATAATTATATATATATGTAGAATTCTCTCACTTATTAGTTAATACCATGTTGTACAAAGAAGCATTATTGAATTTTCCTGCATATTCTCTATGCATGAGAATATAGCCTACTCTGTTTGATATTTGCTTTCTGTTTAAAAGTTAATGATTCTAAATATGTTGTCTTTTGCTCACAAACAATTCTTTTCCTATTTAATGGGTTTAACCCAGAAACTAAAAGACGAGATGCAATACCTTCTTGCTAGCACCTAGATCTCTGACTGACAACTTGAGAACCTTTTTCCACAAGGAGGAGCTGTCATAGATTATTATGTAAAACATTCAAAGACATTAGCCAAGGCAAAATATAAAAGGAATTTGGAAGCATGGTTCTACTTTAGCACAAGTACATGCATTTTGGAGAAAAGGAAAGCATCCAAAAAGTATCTAAAACTTGGCTCGGAACACAATCTCTTTTGTTCAATGTTGAATAGTACAAGTTAATTCATAGCCAGTTAAGTCATTTGACTATGGCAAAATGAGAGTTTTTGGTTCTTGACATAGGAATGATTTAGCTCAACAAAGAATATTTTTACCTTGATAACAATCCTAGAATTTTTCTGTGGATTACATAGGAAAGATTTAGCTCAACAAAGAATATTTTTACCTTGATAACAATCCTAGAATTTTTCAATCATCCACTGAGGATTGTCCGAAGGTTATTCTATTAATTATAGTCAAGAACATTAGGAATTAGATTCATAGACTGATTTTAAAAGTTCTAATAATTTCAAATTTAAGAAAATAGTTGCACGTAATATATTAAAATGTAGTAATAAAAAGAAACATAAAATACATATTTGTCTGATAGGCATAACAATGAAAATAAATATTCATCAGCCATAGACATAACATAAACATAACCTTAAGATTTCACCGGCTACGTATAGGAATCTCAGTAACTATATACAAATGAGTTTACAAGTAGACAAAGAGTTAGCATGGAGATAGAAACTTTGGACAAAATGGCTCTAAAGCGTTAAGCGTGGTCTTAAAATATAAGAAATTGAGATGAGGATGTGACTGATCCTACCAATCCCAATTAAAATAGAGTTAATATTTGCACAGTGGCAATGGAATTTGGGCTTCAAATCAAAGATATATGATTTCAAAAGCTTATATAATATTTTCTCTATCATTTTAGATCTTCATTGCTTACAGTTCAAAGTTCCAAGCACCATGGAACGTGTAATCATTCTTTAACCATTACAAATGAGCCCCCTGAAATCAAACAACCTATGTGCACAAATGATAGAAAGTAGCCTATAACTCATGAGATTCTGATATAGATCACTGAAGGGAGCACATTAACTATCTCAATTGTAAAAACTTTACAAGAACTTCACTGTTGCTGTAACTTTTTTTGGGAGAGAGAAGCGGGTATCCAAGTTGCCAATACATGCATCATTTTATTGGGATCATTTTAAGTATAGTACATAGCTAAGCTACACTATAGGGAATAGTTAGAAACCTTCTTTAAGCCAGTAAGCTCTGAGTTTTCTCCAGCTCTGGTTTTTTCAGGTTTGAATCAAGTGTATGGAAGTATGGAAATGAAGAGATTTTTGAATGTTAGATGACAATGGCGGAAGCAATGAAGTGAATGATAGTAGAAGATGAAATGACACCATATATCCAAAAAACCTTTCAGTTTCTTGATTTTTTGTAGAATCATTAATCATTAAAAATAGAATTACATTTAATCAATTAATCATTAATCCTATACAAAATAATAGAATAAGGGTAATTTAGGAATACCAAAAAAAAAAAAAAAAAAAACCAAAATGCCTATTCATGCTTTTATATACATATAGATATAAATATAGATATAGATATAGATTATTAACAAAATTGTAACAACAACATTATTTACAAACAATATATTTTTTTTACATATATCTTCTCAACTAAGAGTTATAAAATCGTAAAATGTTTTGAAATCAAATAAAATAATAAGTGATACCAGTCAACACAAATATAGACCATTGTCGACCAAACGAGATGATGTAGAACAAGAGAAGGATGCATTCTACGAGCGTTTGAATATGGTGATGCAATATATAGCACAACAAACCAACAATACAAATTTTAGACAATTCAAACCAAACATGCACATCAACATTTCTAATACATAACATAGAGAAATCAGCAAGCATACACGTATGAACTTATATGTATGCATATCAAGGAGAGAGATAGACAAAATCAAACATATATAACAACCACATTAAGAGAAAATCAGAACATTAACCAGGGATTCATTACAGGTTGCACTCTTGTCAAGGATCTATCACTGAAACAGGTACCTCTAATTGGATATTGTGAGGAAGATCACTAGCGGATGCTTGTCTACAAATACATGTATTGGACCGCATACATGGTCTTCACCAGTGCATTAAAATACCAAGCTTAGATATTTTAACAATGATAAGAAACTAACACAAACTTGGCTCACAGATCCTGACAACCAGAAGCACTTAGACTGGCTAGCTCATCTATGGATTGTTGAAGATGCAGCTAAAGGTGAACATTGAAATTTTCTCTTTTGCCCTGAATAAAGTGATTCTAAACATGATCATCTCATCAGTATTGACATAAACATGAGAGCAAAAGTATAAAAATTTGGACTATCAAGGCAAGCGAAGAAGACCTGACACACATATCAAGTGTGCTCAAGGAACAGTGCGCTACCTTGACAAAGAGTAAGCAAAAAGATTTTCTGCATGCATATTTGATGCCTTACCTATAGAAACTGATTACCATTCTGTCAATCAGGTATTACGCAAATCAACAAGTAACCAAAAACAAGATCTGTGTATAGTTTTGAGTTGTTCACCTGGAACTTATCTCTGAGAGAAAGCCCGTCCCTATAGGGGAATATGGTCCTGACTAGAGCATTGTTCACTGGGTAAGCTCTCTAAATACTGTTGCTAGCATGATCTTTAGCTCTGTTGAAATTCACATTGTGAAGCTTGGCAAAGCACATACTATAACAGAAACTTTGATACGCATATCATGGACAACGAGTAAAAAATGATAGATTCCAGGATAAAAGAAAGAATTGTATGAATATCCCTCAGACCATTCAGAAATTGCCAAAAAGAAAATGAAAATTTGATTCCAGTCCCAAAGGACAAAAGTTTGCTATGTGTAGGCTTCTCTAGTTAAATCCATTATTCTTATTTGCACTTTCATATAACTTATGCAATAGGGGTCCGTGTTTTGGATAGAATTGAAACCAAAAGTTATTGTGAGTGTTATATAATATTAGGCTTATGTTGTTTCTTCATCTCGAAAATATCAGGATTCTCCTATAGAAATATACACATTTTATGCAAAAGATAATACTTATGAGAAATTTTCAATTTTTGTACAATAAAATGCTTGGTTCATTGTTAGTCAACCAGAGAATGTATATAAACTAATAAAAGCTATCATCACCACTTTGCTCCACCCTAAATAGCCAAGCAAGGAAGATATGATAGGAATAGATATGAAGTATAAGATACTCCTAGTAATTTGAACCTTGGCTACCCATTTACACTACAAGAGCAACGTACATTCTATATCAAGATGCAGCTTTCTTAACATGTTCAGAAAAAAATAAACTAACAAAAGCAAGAAATTGAAGAGAAGGTTGAAAAGTAAACTTTATTTTCAAAACCAGATTATAGAAGGAATCAGTTGAAGTTCTTAAAAGGCCAAAATAGCAAACACCATAGTCAGATTTATACCTTGCATTGTCAGAGATGTCTGTCTTTCATTTTTCAAGTTCTTATTTTTATGCCTGCACAGTTAATCGCATATTTTTGAAGAGAAATGCAGAAAACTTGCTCACTCTTAAGCTCGGGATCATAACTTCAAACAGGGCTCAAACTTTAGCGCCAACTTCAGAATAAAAAATAGAAATCACAGCCAGCATTACGATAGGAATAGGCTCAATCTAGCTATGTTTTAACAACAAATACTTGAAGTTCACAACAAAATAGCAACACAATATATTGCAATTCTACACCCTAGTTTACTTTTCCCTTCAACAATCATTCCCCAATTAATAATAGTAATAGAAATTTTCACTCACAATCACAATTATAGAATCTTATTTGTTATAATCACTTGAACAACTTTTACAAGACTCAACGGAATGCTTATACACTAAAAAGGAAATGAGAATTGTGGTTGTTGTGAGAAGAACGAGTGGAAAGTATATCGATAAGGAGGATAGCCCCGACAACAGTGAAAACTGAGATTGGAAGTGTGCTGGAGGCGACAACGGAGCTCTGAGGTCCGGTGGCATCGATGACGGCGCATGCGAGGGGTCAACTCTTGGAAAGTTGGGGTTTACAGCTTATTCACTTTGATCGAAAGAAATGACAGACTTCTTTTTGTTCTTTTTATTTATTGAATAAATATATATAAATTACTAATACATATATAAAATATATTTAAATGAAAAAATATAATAATTAAATAATAAACAATCTATATAAAAAATTCTAAATGACAAGACAAAAAGTTGTCACTATTTCATATCTTTTAAGTGACAATAAGAAATGATTGTCACTAAATCAAAATTTAGAGTGACAACTTGTTATCACTATATTGAAGTTTCTTAGTGCCAAAAAAAAAAAAAAAGAAAGAAATTTGTTACTACCTCGAAGCTTTTTAGTGATTAAAAATAATTGTCGCTAAGATTTATTTAGTGATAAAAAAAATATCACTTAATATAATTAATTAGTTGCAATATTTATTAGGGCACTAATTATTTTGTCACAATATATATATATATATTTTCTTGTAGTGAATAGAGAAGGTCTGTGGATAATAACTAAACATTCTTTCTAGATTTTTTCGAAGTCCATGAAATTTCATTGGAAACTCAAATCAACATTTAGAATGTAATTGTTCCATTATTTCTTGCATTGTTCCATGATGTTATAGATCTGCTCTACGAACTTGACATTTTTTTCAGGTGAACCATTTTAGGAATTCAGCCTCCACAGATCCTCTATATCATTGTAACCAAGATCAGGTCAAAGGAGGAAATTGGACCTTCTTCACATCTATACAACAATAACCTCAATTTTAGAGCAAATTAACAGTTCAATTCCCTCTAAAAAGTGATCACATCCCTCTCATGTAATCCTTTCTCATCAAACTTAATGCCTAAAGTAACCACAAGAAAAAAACGTAAAAATTGTGCAGATCGAAAACTAAATCATCGGGACTAAAACCAAACAAGTAACTCAATATAAGAATGAAAAATGTAATTGTTGCCACAAAATCTCCTTAAACAAAAGTAAGAGCAACACGATCCCTAAAATTTTAAAAGAGAAGCTAACTGCCTCCCACTTTGGGGATCATGTTGCCCTTCCTTTTAAAGTTCATGGAGTTGCATTGTCTTTTTTTTAATTATTATTATTGGAGAGTTTTTTTTTTTTTTTTTTTTTTTTTTTTTCTGCCTATTAGTATTTTTAAACAGGGATTCATCCTATTTAACCCCATTAATTTGTTGTATTCTTCTATTAAATAACAGAGGTAGCAACATTTAGAAGCTCATGAATACGTATAAACATCCATGCATCCTAAAAATATTAAATGTAGCTAGTTATTATAGAATATATATATATATATATATCAGTCAAAATTTTTAAGTGGATGGGAGCATGCATCATGTACCAGTAGTGCTATAAATAAATTGGGTCAAGGCGAATGCATTATTTTTTCAAGTTTGTTCGAATTATTATCTAGCTCAAAAAATTGTGTTTGAGTTTGATTTCATTATTGACCAAATTGTGCTCTAATTGCATCAAGCACAAGGGAATTCGAGTAGTTTGAGATTTTCAAGTATACTTTACTTTTTTTTTAAACTAATCACATCAAGTTCGAATTTAGCTCGTAAGCTTATCGAACAAAACATATGTTCAAGTTCGGTTTGCTAAGTCTAATTAATCGAACTCAAACGAGCAAAGCTTTTATCGACTGATTCTCAATATATTAAGTAGTTTGATTTATTTAAACCTTATAACTAGTATTAATTCATTATTTCTGACTCCCATAATATTTAAAACAACATAAATTTCAAATAAATAGAAAAGAAACGCTTTTGCTTTCATAATTTAAAGCATGAAGCATACAATGTCTATTTTAAAATATCATTTAACAAAGTTATTCTGAGTTCTATATTATCATATAAACAACACTTTAAATATATTACATAAGACCAAATCACAACAATATTAAAATATAATAATAATAATAATAATAATAATAACAACAACAACAACAACAACAACAACAACAACAACAACAACAACAACAACAACAACAACAACAACAACAATAATAATAAATAAACATAAAATTATTCAATTATTCACAACTATACATATTTTATCATAATATCATAACTTAATTCCCTAGTCTACTTTTAAATTAGGGTTAATTGCAATTTTCATCCTGTAATTATAGGCATTTGGCATTTTGGTCCTTTAAGTTTCTAGGGTAGCAAAATAGTTCTTTAACTTTTTAATTTTTGTGATTTTCGTCCTCTGGTCGCCGGATTTTTTTAAAACGCGCCAGAATAATGGCACGCGATTCACATGTGAGGCTTTTAAACTCGCCGGAAGGAGAGGCAATGCCTAAAAGCGGTATCACTCAAGAAGACAATCAACCTCATCACGTGCCATTATTACAACAAGTTTTAAAAAATCCAGCGACTAGAGGACGAAAATCGTGAAAATTGACTATTTTGCTATCCTAAAAACTTAAAGGACCAAAATGCCAAATACCTATAATTATAGGACGAAAATTGCAATTAACTGAAAAGTTAAAGGACTATTTTGCTACCCTAGAAACTTAAAGGACCAAAACGCCAAATATCTATAATTTACAGGACGAAAATTGCAATTAACCCTTTAAAGTAGTATGTATATATTGTTTCTTTGTCTGTTCGAAGTAGTTGTTGTTAGATTTAGCAGTGTACTGTGTACATTATAATATTATGTTGGTTGCTTGAGGAATATTGTTGTATTTTAAAAAAAAAAAAAAATTATTCCAAATTTGAATTAAAATTAAAAAAAATTCAATTATTTATTGTGTCAAGATTAGTTATAGCATAAACATTACTTCATGTGTTCGAAAAAATAAGGAATTACATGTAACCTGAGCATTAAGATTTATTCAATTCATAAAATACGTTTCTTATAATTAATATTATATGAAACTTAATCATAAGATCACTTGATCTCATTCTTAGTTTATTTTTCATATATGATTTAGTTTTTATAAAAATAAATAATAGATTTAAACTACGTGAATAGAACATTTTACTATTACAACCGTTTTTTATTATTATTATAATAATAATAATAATAATAATAATAATATTATTATTATTATTATTATTATTATTATAATAACAACAACAACAGCAACAATACTCATTGATACCCCCTAAAAAACAACCTGGTAAGCTCAAGACTCGAGAGCTAGGAATGGGCCTATGAGAAGGACAACTAGCAGGGCAAGCACATGTGGCCCAGAGAAGTAGAATTCTTGTGCGTAGGCCCAATTTTTGTTCACTGACCAAGCAGGCTCACGAAAAAGCCTCGTACAGCAAGCCTAGTCATCAAACAGTAAGGATTCCAAGTTATACAGGTAGCCAACACGTGGACCAAAAAATCTCATTCAAATTGCCAGAGAATTGCCTGGAATCCAGGTTTTTCTCAGCAGGTAACAACTTTCCGGAAAACATGGTAGTTGTGGCAAGGGGGATTCAAATGGACATATCTCCCTCGATTCTTATTTGATTCATGCGCACTTTGTTGGAAGAGATAGCTGATTTCCTAACGTCGTATGGTAATCAATGTAACTCCTCCTAAATCGGACGCATGGATCATTAAATTGACTGATTGCACAATCATTTGTCAAGTAACTTTTCACTCTACTTTGCAACCTCACTTTGCACACGTTTTCTCTCTATTTTCCAGCTATTTTCAACATCTTTTTGCATACTTCAACACTTCACAATACTATTTTAGCATTATTCTCACTTATTTCAAGTTTTTCCGATTTATTTTATCAATAGAACATTACTAACTTAAGCATCGGAGTGCTAATCCCGCTCTGCAGGTTAGTCTCCCTTTCAATCTTGGGATTTTCATGAAGGTACCTCGACATTTTGTGGTTCTGCTGGACCCCGGTACACATAATTGGCGCTATCTGTGGGAAACACTTGAGCTTTGACGTGAGATATGGCTCATCCAGATATCCTCTTTTATGAGGTCTATCGACAAATGGAGCTCAATGATATCGCGCTGGAGCTGGTAGACACATTACATTATGATTTGCAGGGGAAGTTATGCATCCCTTAGGATAGATCCTGCTCCCCCTATCCTTAGGGGTAGAGCCCAACTGGAAAACCAAGATGATCCGCTTCCTCATAGTGGACATGTCCTCGGCTTCCAATGTCATCCTAGGAAGACCCACTTTAAACGCCTTACAAGCTGTTGTCTCCACCTACCACATGAAGCTAAAGTTCCCTACTGGAGCGGGATTAGGAGAAGTCGTAGGTCATCAGTATACTGTCCGAAAATGCTACGTCGAGTCCATGAGAGGAGGCAACAAGAAGGACATGGAGATAGACCTCTCACAGCCTAATAGGGAGAAGCAGAAAAAAGCCTATGCAAAATGATGAGCAAGGAAACGAGATTCCTGCTCGAGTTTAGCTTGCCGAAGAGCTATTGAGCATTCAACTGGTACCAGGAGCACTGGACAAGACCACTAGGATCGGCTCCCAGCTAAGGCCTGACTTAGCAGGGCGACTAACCACCTTTTTGCAGGAGAACTGATATGTCTTCACATGGTCAACCGGGATTTAGTGGGTATTGACCCCAACATTGCGGTACATAGCCTTAATATTGTCCAACCTTCCCTCCTATCAAATAGAAGAAAAGGCATTTCGGTCCCGAAAAGGACAAGGTTATTCAGGAGGAGGTAAGCAAGCTCCTCGATGCAGGGCACACCAAGGAGATTCAATTCCCCCAATGGTTGTCAAATGTGGTACTTGTCCCTAAAACAGGTTACAAACGGCGCATGTGCGTAGGCCCAGGGATGTGAATAAGGTATGTCCTAAGGATTTTTATCCCTTACCTTGTATAGATCAGCTGGTGGATTCCACCTTTGGTCATAAACTGTTAAGTCTAACGGATGCCTCAAAGGGTTACCACCAGATCATGCTTAACCATGAGGACCAGAAGCAAGTAAATTTCAATACGTCAAGGGAATGTATTGCTATATTGTTATGCCCTTTAGGCTAAAACATGCAGGTGCAACATACCAACGATTGGTGGATTGCATGTTCCAAGAGCAGGTAGGCCGACCAACATATTGCAGATCTTGCTGAAATCTTCAGCATACTCAGAAAGTATCACGTGAAGCTGAACCTGGCCAAATGTGCATTCGGTGTTCGAAGTGGCTGATTTCTTGGATACATGGTGACAGAGAAGGGTATTGAGGTCCACCCAGATAAAATACGAGCAATCCAGGAGATGAAGCCTCCTACCAACCTCAATCAAGTGCAAAGACTTGTTGGTCGCATAGCTGCCCTCAGCAGGTTCATATCCCGCTCAGCTGAGCGCAAACTTCCTTTCTTCAAAGGCCTGAGGAAGGACAAGGACTTTACGTGGGACAAGGCTTGCCAACAAGCCTTCCTAGACCTGAAGGCCTATTGTACCTGGAAAAACTGCCTTTACTGACCAAGCCTTCACCAGGTGAAACGTTATACCTATACCTTGCCACGGGTCGGTATGCTGTGAGTTTTGTGCTCATCAAGGAGGAAGATAGAATCCAGAAACCTATATACTACGTCAGGTATTACACGGTGTTAAGCAACACTATCCTGAGGTAGAAAAACTAGCATTTGCCTTGGTAACAACTGCTAGGAAGTTACGCCTTTATTTGGATCTCAGATATCTGCTGGCTTATTGATAACATTCTCTCCTGCCTGTCTTCTGGCCCAAATGAGTGGAGACAAGATAAGAAAGATCATAAGCTTGATCCGCTTTCACTTCACTTACACAATTTATTGAGTTAGACCTAAACTAATATGGACTTATCACATTCTATTATTATGCACACTAACCACCCCTTGCAAACCACGCTGTGGAAAGCTGAGACTTCTGGTAGGATGATCAAATGGGCCGTCGAGCTCAGTGCATATAACATCTCTTACCAACCCAAAACGGCCATCAAGGCCCAGGCGCTTGCTGAATTGATGACTGAAGTTCCACTTGCCGAAGGAGATGAAAGGACATGGCTACTCCAAGTGGATGGCTCTTCTACCTATACGGGCAGTGGGGCAGGTATTATTTTGACTAGCCCGAAGGAGATGAACTAGAGTTTGCCTTGATATTCGACTTTAAGGCCTCGAACAATGAAGTCGAGTACGAAGCCCTCATAGCAGGCATTAAGATAGCGTTGGACGAAGGAGCAAAGAACCTCACTGCCTATTCCGATTCCCAGCTGGTGACCAACCAGACGGGAGGCACATACGACGTTAAGGAGGACCGCATGAAAGAGTACCTCCAGGAAATAGGCGAGCTTAAGAGCAGGCTGAAAAGTTTCCAACTCCATCAGATTCCCCGCACCAAAAACACTAAGGCAGATTATCTGGCCCGATTGGCTAGCTCCCTAGCCGATTGCGACACACGTACTATTACTTTAAGGACACTCACTAAAGTTTCTTCTGACACTAATGTGAAAATCTTGCAAATTGAAACAGATTGGAGGAAACCACTCCTTGATTACCTACAGGAAGGAATCCTTCCCACTGATGAAAGTGAAGCAGCTCGCCTGAGGAGCCATGCAGCTAGATTCACCTTGCTGGGAGGAATCCTCTATAAGCCCAGCTTCTCCCACCCCTACCTCCGATGCCTATTCGCAGAGGAGGGAAAATCCATACTACAAGAGATACATGAAGGAGCCTGTAGATCACACAAGCGGCATGGCCTTTGCAGGGAAAACTGTAAGAGCTGGATATTTCTGGCCTACTCTAGAAAAGGACGCAATAAACTGGGTGAGAAGGTGTGAGCATTGCCAGAAGTGCATTCCACTCATCCATGTACCAGCTGAACCCTTTAATACCCTTTCAGCACCTTGCCCATTTTCCCAGTGGGGAATAGATATAGTAGGTCCCTTTCCAACTGCACAAGGACAACGCAAATTCCTGCTGGTAGCAGTAGACTATTTCAGCAAGTGGGTGGAAGCAGAACCCCTTGCTTAGATCACAGAAAATAAAGTGATCAATTTTTTGTGGAAAAGCATCATTTATAGGTATGGCGTATCTCGTGTTATTATTTCTAACAATGGTTGCCAGTTTCAGGGCTGGAAAACTCAAGAGTGGTGTGTCAACCTGGGCATCCAGCAACCCTGCACCTCAGTAGCTTACCCTTCAAGCTAACAGTAGGGGTGTCCAACAAAACCACGGGACCGCCCTAACCGATCGACCTAACCCAAACCGCAGTGCAATTAGCAGGCTAAGGACGGGTTGGGTTGGTCTTGGGCTAGTAAAAGAAAGATCGCATTTTGACAATCGGGTTTGAGTTTATGTTTACGTAGTAGTAGACAGCAAAAAAATGCCCCAACCCGCCCCAACCAAATTAGACAGCAAAGTGTGGTTTCGATGATTGTTGGGTTGGAGCAAAAATTAACCTAAATTGGTCCAACCCGCAGTGCTTACACTCTTAGCTAACGAGCAGGTGGAAGTCACAAACTGAATCCTTGTACAAGGCATCAAGACCAGGCTGGAACAAGCAGGAGAGCAGTGGGTAGACACCATGTCCAGCGTGCTTTGGTATTACAGAACCCATCCCCAATCAACTACATGAGACTCCTTTTAACTTGTTGTATGGCTCAGAGTTCGTAATCCCCGCTGAAGCAGAGCTGGAAGCCTTCAGAATACAACACTATGAGCAGGAGGACAACAATGTCCTGTTGCGTACCAACCTAGACCTTATTGATGAAACCTTATTGATGAAATTCGAGAGGATGCTCGAACCCGCATGGAAAGATACAAACAGAAGGTAGTCAATGCTTACAACAGAAAGAGAGAGTTCCAGGTGGGAGACCTCGTGCTAAGATGAGTCAGTACCTTAAAACCAGTAGGAAAGCTAGCTCCCATCTAGGAGGGGCCCTACAAAGTGAGCTGGATTGTCAAATTCTGAGCCTTCGAGCTGCAAGACGCAGATGGCAGAAAGCTCTCCCGACCATGGAATGCATAAAACCTCAAGGAGTTTTATTCCTAAATACCGTTCTCTTTACTCATTACTGTACTGCCTGCTTAATCAACATTTACTACTTAAATAAAGAGCGGTTTCTTGCTCCCTTGCTATGTCATGCTCTACTAACAGGTTGATAACCTTGCTGGCTAATAGCCCTCATAAGCCACTATGCTGGCACACGCAGTCAATAAGCCGCCCTTACTGGCGCACGCTCATAATAAGCCGCCCTTGTTGGCGCCTACTCATAATAGGCCGCCTTTGCTGGCGCACTCTTGTTGGCTCCAAAAAGCCTAATAAAATGCCCCTAAAGGGCACATATTTTTTCCCTTTATAGATTGAAATTCATAATAGCTTGCCTTCAGTAGGCGTTCTTATCTTGCGATGATATCTCATACAAGTGGCATACATGTTCTTGGATTATGCTTCTACATGCTATCTCTAGCACTTGCTTACTACTTATTGCAACAGGTCTTACTCAGATCCTACTGGACAAAGGCAGCATGGTGTCCACCCGAAGTCCCGAAGTTAGAGTAGGGCCAAGATCATCTGCCCCACTGATGGCAGGAGGATGCTGGCTAACCTGCTCCGTCAGCAAGGGGACACCTCCAAGGAGAGGTACTATACATAAAAGGGCCCTTGGCCAACAAGTGAGCCCTACGGCAGCAGGTGTATTCCTACTTCAGCTGAAAACCTCATAAGCAGGTTGTATCATTCTTACCTTCAGGTGTTTTTCTGGATAAGGTCAAATCCTTACTAAAACATGCCACCTAACAGTTCCTTACTTTTATGAAGCAGGATTGAAACCAACTCAGTACCTACATTCACTTTTGCTTGGAGGTCTCCTCAACTCACTACTTACTTGCAGGAAAAGCTTGTTTAATAGGCATATCGCAACCTAATAAGCTGGGATATCCCTAGTATTCTATTTTACTAACCCGCAGGAAAGCACGAGGCAACTAGCATATTCATCCATAAACAATAACATACATCTTTGCAGGAAATGCAGAAGCGAAATTTATAAACTATTCATAGAAATAGGAAAGAAGAAATAGAATTCAAGGCACCCTTGTGCCAACTATTCCACAGTAGCGCACTTCAAAACCTCGCACAGGAGGTAGCAAATATCTAACAAAATTACAATTGTTCTCTTGCAGATAGAGGGGGGACATATTTCATTTACCAGCAGGAGGAGGCACATTCCTTCACTTGCTGCAAGAGGCTCTAATCTCAAGAGGGTCGCATCCTCTGCCACTTAGCCAGTGAGGACCAGAGGCATAGGGTCATCCTTAGCAGGAGGGACCTCCTGCACTAGAGTAGGGCCATCATCGTCCAGGTTAGGGCTGTGGCCATGCCAGCATTCTCATCCAAGATGGAGGCATCAACACATGTAGAAGGATAATCGACTGAAGCGAATTGTTGGACACAAGTCTAGAACCCATGGTAGTAGTATTTCAAAGTCTTATCCACTAGTAGGCTTTGAAACTCAGGAGTCTTGGTATATCCAGCCAAGCGACTCTGCCAAATTCCCTCCAACATATCTCGACCTTCCTTAGTTTTAGGGTACTGGCGGATTAGCTCCTTTCTTTCCAGCCTGCAGAACTGTTTGCTCCAAGCGGACATGCAGGGCAGTGACCTCCTCCCTCAGATGGCGAAGGCTGGCAGCATCCTCCCGATGCATCTAATCCCTTTTCTTGCATGCTTCCCTTAGCCTGCAGTTGGTCTCCTCCAGCTCCTCCACCCTCTTAAGGGAGCCCTCGAACAAGGGACCTCCATGCTCCAGCCAGCTCAACAAGATGCCTCCATGGACGCCTACGCGACAAATGAAGCCAATCAGATCAAAGATTCCCATTCACAATTATTAATTTGCACTAATATACTTGATACATGAACTTGCCCCGTACCTAGATTCAAGCAGAAAGGAAGCAAGGGTGATTGATAAAGCCCTAAAATCACAAGAACCTGCAAATATTAAGATATTCTCAGTGAAGTTTTTACAGGAGAAGACGGAAAAGTTTTGGTGAAAAAAAGGGGGAGAAAACTTACTCTAGAAGCACGATGATGGCGATTGAGCTCCCTAGGAGGAGCCTTTTTATACCATGGCAGCTGAAGAGTCCTGTCTGCACTAGGCTCAGTGTCCTTTTTCTCGCTTGGCGTTGACGCCCCAATCACAAGGCGCGTGTATGGACATGCACAGGTAAGTAAGTCCCCCTCTCTTTCCTACTTTATCACTGATGCCCCCTCAAATCCACCGACCCAGCCCAAGAGATAAGAGTAGGCCTTCAGGTAAGGCAGCCAAGCAAGCTAAAGCCATCAGGCCCAAAACAGTAAAGCTTTTTATACATAAACCCAATTTCTACACACTAACCTGGCAGGCCCACGGAAAAGGCTCGTACAACAAGTCTAGCTATGCCCACATCAAACAGGTGGAAAACACGTGGATCCATATCATACTAAAAACCATCATCCAAATTCCCAGTAGATTGACTGAAATCCAAGCCTTTCTCAGCAGGTAACTACTTTTCCAAAAACATGCTAGATATGGCAGGATTTACTACAATGACCATATCTCCTCCGGTTCAACTCTGATTCTCATCCGAATTGTTGAGGTGAGAAGCTGACTTCCCAAGGTTTCCAACGGTATATGGAACTCAACCAAATTCCTCCAAAATCAGGTTCATCACTAGCTACAAAAAAGCTCATTGTGCAGTCATTTGAAGGGGACTGACTTTGAAGTATCAAGTAACATCTATACTCTCTTGGCACTCCACTTACACGAATTTTATCTTCTTTTAAGCTATTTCCAACACATTCTCACACGAATTATCACTACAAAACATCAGTTTATCATTATTCTCACCTTTTTCAATTTTTTTCTTTATTTCATTCAGTCGAACATTACTGATTTAAGCATCGGAGTGCTAACCTCTCTCTGCAAATTAGTCTCCCCATAAATCTTGGGATTTTTGTGAAGGTACCTCGACATTTTGTGGTGCTACTGGACCCCAATACGCATCATTGGCGCCGTATGTGGGAACACTTGAGCTTTGATGTGAGAAATGGTCGATTTAAATAACATTGGATCTTTCTCGGGAGATACCTGTCTCCCTGCCGCAGTAGGATCCGTCATCCTACCTTCTGAATAGATGAGGAGCGTCACTAGCACCCCCCACTCCAGTTAATGACCCAGCTCTAGCTGGTGGCCTCTCGATTTCAATTGTCGAGTGGCCGCTCCAGCTGGGGCCTTCCCTGCTCCAGCTGGTGCTGCTGCTGCTCCGAGTGGCGATCTTCCAGCCGCGGTGTCTAACCCTGTAGTTGCTCCTGCTATTTTGGATCCAATCCTATACGAGTACCTCTGCCAGTTCATAGTAGAGACCATCCACTCAACTTTACGTGGGTCCCAAGCAAGTGGCACAAGACCCTCTTCCCAGCGGGAGCGAGGAGGAACGCTAGAAGTCAACTGATGGACGAACAGGCCCTTGCTGGGTAATAGCAGGAGATATCCCTCTCCATTGGCTCGGCCAGCAAGGATACAACCCCTTTCTAGCCTCATAAAATTTGGCAAGCCCTCAGGAAGGAGCTGGTCAAGCTTTGCTAGCAGGTAACCAAAGATACTTTGTCGGCAGATAGTGGCGTTCCTTTCAGCGAGGACATTATGGTGGAAGAGCTCCCTGCTCACTTCCGAGCACCTTCCCACCTACCTGCCTACAATGGCACCACTGGCCCGTCTGAACATATGCGTAAGTTCGAAAATGCAGCCCTGCTGCACAGGTATACCCATGGTATTAAATGCTGTGTTTTTTCTTACTACGCTAACTGACTCTGCTCAACAATAGTTTAACTAGCTCCCAGCTGGATCAATAAGTTCTTTTGCAGAATTTATCTCCCTTTTCCTACACCAGTTTGCCAACAGCAAGAAGTACGAAAATCGGCTATAAGCCTTTTCGGAGTCAAGCAGGAGGAAAAGGAGACACTAAGAGCCTATGTGCACGTTTCAATAATGTTGTCCTAGAAGTCCCTACTGCCTATGAGGAGGTGCTAATCAGAGCACTCACCCAGGGACTCTGAGTAGGAGCACTCTTCGAGTCCTTAGCAAAGAAGCCTGCAGCTAATTTCCATGAAGTACTAGCTCGTGCAAAGAAGTACATAAACCTCGAACATGCTCGGCTGGTTAGGAGGGGGGACAACAAGGACCATAAGAGAGAAGGAGAAGCCTCCTCCACCAGCAGGAGTAGGGGGAACTCCGAGGATGGTTTAATCCCCTCAACGCAAAGAATGAGCACTGCACCCCGCTAATCACCAGCCCAACACGGATGCTGATGGCCATAGATCGCCATATTGCCTTAGAATGGCCCAAAGCTCGAAGGAAGGCCCTTAGCAGCCTAAATCTAAATATTTCTATAGGTACCACCAAGAATATGGACATGATACCAACAGGTGTTGCCAGCTAAGACAGGAAATAGAACGACTCATCCAGGCCGACTACTTGAAGGACTACGTCGACAAAGACCAACGTCGTGAACAGAAGAAAGAATGCTCCCGCCATCACAATTCTCGTAGAAGCGATGAGCAAGTTGTTGATCCCCCAGAGGGGAGCACATAAAGGAAAAATTCCTGACTGAGGAGTAGAGCCCAGAAAACACCCCTGCGAAGGGGGTAATTCATATGATTGCAGGAGGACCTACTGATGGGGACTCCAACAGAGCTAGGTGTGCTCATGCCTGCGTGCTAGAACAGTGATGGAGCTTGACCACAAACCACCAGCAGGGGATTCTATGAGCTATTTTGGACCTGCTAACATACAGGGAGTTCATCTACTGCACAATGATGCATTAGTTGTTTCTATTACTATTGCTGACTATACTGTTCAATGTATTTCGGTGGATTCTGGCAGTTCTGTAGGTATCCTCTTCTATGAGGTCACCGACAGATGGAGCTTGGTGATATCCCACTGGAGCCGGTAGATACTTCACTGTATAGCTTTGCAGGGGAAGTTGTACATCCCCTAGGAACAGATCTTGCTCCCTCTATCTTTAGGGGTAGAGCCCAATCGGAAGACCAAAATGATCTGCTTCCTTATAGTGGACATGCCCTTAGGTTACAATGTCATTATAGGACGACCCGCTCTAAACACCTTTCAAGCTGTTGTCTCCACCTACCATATGAAGCTGAAATTCCCTACTAGAGCAGGAGTAGGAAAAGTTACCGATGACCTATACACTGCCCAGAAATGCTACGTTGAATCCATAAAAGAAGGCAACAGGCAAGACATGGACCCCAACCCAGCAGGAGAGGGGGAAAAGACTCATGCAACACTACAAGCAAGGAAACGAAGCTCCTGCTCAAGTAAAACCCACCGAAGAATTGTTGAGTATTCAACTAGTACCTGGAGAGCTAGACAAAACAACCAGGATCGAATCCCAGCTGAACCTTGATTTAGCAACGCGACTAACCACCTTTTTGCAGGAAAACATGGATGTCTTCACATTGATAGCCCGGGATCTAGTGGGTATTGACCCCAGCATCGCAGTACATAGCTTGAACTTGGATCCGACTTCCCCTCATATGAAGCAGAAGAAAAGACATTTCGATCTTGAGAAGGACAAGGTCATCCAGGAGGAGGTAAGCAAGCTCCTGGATGCAGGGCACATCAAGGAGGTCCAATTCCCCTAGTGGTTATCTAATGTGTTACTTGTCCTTAAGCCAGGTAATAAATGGCACATGTGCGTATACTTCAAAGATGTGAACAAAGCATGTCCTACGGATTTTTACCCCTTACCTCGTATTGACCAGCTGTTGGATTCCACCTCTGGCCATGAACTGTTAATTCTAATAGATGCCTCGCAGGGTTACCACCAGATTATGCTTAACCCCGATGACTAGAAGCGAGTAAGCTTTATCACGTTAGGGGGAACATATTGCTATATTGTCATGCCCTTTGGGCTAAAAAAACAGGTGCTACGTACCAATGCTCGGTGCACCGTATGTTCCGAGAATTGCTCCAAAGCAATATGAAAGTGTACGTGGACGACATGTTGGTGAAGAGCCGGCAGGTGGACCAGCACATTACGGATCTTACTTAAACGTTCAGCATTCTCAGAAAATACAACATAAAGCTGAACCCGGCCAGATGTGCATTCAGTGTTAGGAGTCGTCGATTCATCGGCTACATGGTGACAGAGAAGGATATCAAAGTCAAACCGGACAAAATACGAGCAATCCGAGAGATGAAACCTCCTACCAACCTTAATGAAGTGCAAAAACTTGCTGGCCGCATAGCTGTGCTCAACAAGTTCATATCCCGCTTTGCTTAGCGCAACCTTCCTTTTTCCAAAGCTCTGAGGATAGCCAATGACTTTGCATGGGATGAAACATGCCAACAAGCTTTCGTGGAGTTGACGGCTTACCTGGTCGAGCTACCTCTACTTACCAAACCCTCACCAGGTGAGACATTATACTTACCTTGCTGCAAGTCAGCACACTGTGAGTTCCGTGCTTATCAAAGAGGAGAACGGGGTATAGAAACCTATATACTATGTCAGCAAAGTATTACATGGCGTTGAACAACGTTATCCTGAGGTAGAAAAACTAGCATTTGTCTTGGTAACTACTGTTAGAAAATTACGCCCTTACTTTCTATCATATTCTATTACTGCGTGCACTAATAGTCCCCTGTGAACTACACTGGGGAAAGCTGAGACTTTTGGTAAGATGATTAAATGGGTTGTTGAGCTCAGCCAGTATGGCATTTCCTATCAGCCTAGAATGGCTATCTAAGCCCAGGCCCTCGCTAACTTCATGACTGAAACTACAACCTGCCGAAGAGGATGAAGGAACATGGTTACTCCATATGGATGGCTCCTCCACCTATACGGGTAGTGGAGTAGGTATCGTGCTGACTAGCCCGGAAGGAGATGATCTAGAATTCGCCTTGAGTTCTGACTTCAAGGCTTCGAATAATTAAGCCGAGTATGAGGCCCTCATAATGGGCATTAAGATGGCACTAGACGCAGGAGCAAGGAACATAATCACCTACTCTGAATCCCAGCTGGTAACCAACTAGGTAGGAGGCACATACGATGTTAAGGAGGACCATTTGAAGGGGTACCTCCAGAAAGTGAGTGATCTTAAGAGCCGATTGAAAAAGCTTCCAACTCTATCAAATTCCCCACGCTGAAAACACTAAGGCAGATTATCTTGCTCGGTTTGACTAGCTCCCTAGCCAACTGCAGCACTCGTACCATCACTATAAGGACCCTTACTAAGGTCACCCCTAACACTGACGTGTATGTCTTGCAGATTAGCACAGATTGGAGGAGACCTCTCCTTGATTACTTGCAGGAAGGAATCCTGCCCAATGATGAAAATGAAGCAGCCTGCTTAAGAAGCCAGACAGCTAGATTTACCTTGCTGGGAGGAATCCTCTACAAGCATAGCTTCTCCCAGCCTTACCTCCGATGCTTGTTCGTTGAGGAGCGTGGAACCGTGCTCTAGGAAATTCACGAAGGATCCTTCAAATCCCATATAGGTGGCATAGCTCTTGCAGGGAAAACTTTAAGAGCCGGATATTTTTGGCCTACTCTTAAGAAAGACGCAATAAACTGGGGTGACGAGGTGTGAGCAGTTCCAGAAGCACGCCTCACTCATCCACGTGCTAGTTGAACCCTTCAAGGCCCTTTCGGCACCTTCCCCATTTTCCGAGTGGGGGATGGACTTAGTGGGTCCCTTCCCAAGCGCACAAGGACAACGTAAATTCCTGTTGGTAGCAGTAGAGTATTTCAACAAGTAGGTGGAGGCAGAGCCCCTTGCCAAGATCACAAAAGATGAAGTGATTAAATTTTATGGAAAAACATCATCTTGAGGTATGGCTTACCTCATGTCCTTATTTATGATAATGGTCGCCACTTTTAGGGATGGAAAACTCAAGACTGGTGTGCCGACTTAGGCATCCAGCAACACTTCACTTCAGTAGCTTACCCCCAAGCCAACAAGCAGGTAGAAGTCATAAACCAGATCTGGTGCAAGGCATCAAGACTAGGCTGCAGCAAGCAGGAGGGCAGTGAGTAGACACCCTGCGCAACGTGCTATGGTCTTATAGGACCACTCCCAGATCAACCACATGAGAGACTCTTTTCAACTTGGTATATGACTCAAAGGCCGTAATTCCTGCTGAAGCAGGACTAAAATCCTTCAGGATACAACAGTACGAGCAGGAGGGCAACGACGCCCTGCTGCATACCAACTTGGACCTCATTGACGAAATCCAAGAGGATGCTCGAACTCACATAGAAAGACACAAACAGAAAGTAGTCAATTCTTACAATAGAAGGGCGAAGAGGAGAGAGTTCCAGGTGGGAGATCTCGCGCTGAGACGAGTCAGCGCCTTAAAACCAATAGGAAAATCAGCTCCCAATTGGGAGGGTCCTACAAAGTGAGCCGGATTGTCAAATTCGGGGTCTACGAATTGCAAGATGTAGATGGCAGAAAGCTCTCCCGACCATGGAATGCGTACAACCTCAGGAAGTTTTACTCCTGAATACCTTGCATTACACTCATTTCTTTACTACCTACTTAATCAGCACTTAGGCCATGATTGGTATGAGGGAATGAGGTAGAAATGGAATTGACATTCCCAAGTCCACTCCTATACATATGATTGGTATAACTAAGGAAAGAAATTGGTCATTCCATAGGAATCCTTATTCCCTTAGGAAAGGGATTAGCGATTCCATCCCCACACCATGGTATTACCTATTCCTATTATGTTGGGAATGGAAAAAAGTATTTTCTTGACAAAATTATCCTTATAAACCAAAATAAAACCTATTTCTATCATCATATTCTTATTAAACGTATTTTCTAAGTATATAACTATCAAAATTACCAGGTAAATTTTATTGGCTCTCATTTTTTTAATATCTTCTTCTTGTATGAGTACTGATTAATTTCTTTTTTTTTTTTTCATTCATGTGGGAATACTACTGCTAAAGAAAAATTATATGATTATGATGAAATCGCGTAAAATAACATATAAAAACAACAAAAGTGCTATGAAAAACCGACCAATATCACTTCATCTCATTAGTCGGTCTCAGCTTCCACCATGCTTGTTCATAATTCATCCCCTCCTGACCAACTTCCTTGCTTTTATTATGAAATTTTTTGTTAATATATGCCACACATATTTTCTGAAAATTATTTTAAATTATTATTAAAAATTAATCCTCATAGAAGGCGGCTCATATTTTTTTTATTGAATATTTAGACAAAGTGGTAGATGCATTGTGATTATATTAGATTAATTAATTTGGTTGTTCAAATTAATATAGTATCTTTTGCAGAAAAAATATTATCTATGTGTTCTAAGTAAATAAATAAATTTTCTCACATATTTTTTTATTCATATATGAGATGTTTTATAAGTTGCTTATAACATTTTATAAGTAATTTTTCAAAATACTATTATTAAATGCATTCCATGTTCCTAAAACAAAAATATATTAAAGGGTAAATTTGTCATAAAAGTAATTTCATTCCATTACTAACCATTTGTTTCTAAAACAAAAATATATTAAAGGGTATGATTCCTTTCCCATCTTCATTCCATTCCCAACTTCATTCCATTCCTACTCAATTTATTCCTACATACCAATCATGCCCTTACTACTTGAATAAAGAGCGAGTCCCGCTCCTTTGCTACACTCTGCTTTATCAACAGGTTAATCACCTTGCTGGCTCTTCACCCACATAAGCGGCCTTGCTGGCGCACGCAGTCAATAAGCCGCCCTTGCTGGCCCACACTCATAATAAGCCGCCCTGCTAACGCACTCTTACTGGCTTCGGGCCCTGATAAGCTGCCCTGCTGGGGTACTTTTACTAGCTTCGAGCCCTGATAAGCCGCCCTGCTGGTGCATCCTATTGGATGCGAAAGCCTAAATAAGTTGCCCCTAAAAGACATATCTTTGGTCACTTTACAGGCTGAAAGCCTTAATAACTTGTCCTCATAAGGCATACTTATCTAGCTATGATAACTCATAGCTGATGGCATGCGTGTGCTGCACAACTACTTATCCTTCTACTTGTCGTCTCTAGTTTTTGCTTACTGCTCATTGCAACAGGTCTTGTAGTGCTCCTGCTAGATAAAGCTGCCAACAAGAGACTACAAAGCTAGCCAGCACGAAGGATCACCTACCCTGTTGATGACGCTGACCAACCTGCTCCACTAGTAGGGGGATTACACATAGAAAGTCCATTGGCCGACTTTCAAGCCTGCTACCTTGCTGCAGTAGGTGTATTCTTATTTAAGCTCAAAACCTCCTAAAAGGTTATATCATTCTTGCATATCCAGGTATTCCTCATGTAAGACATCTTTTCTGAGAACTTACTACATTCGGGCACTTGCAAACCTCACGCAGGAAGTATCAAATATTCAGTAGGAAAAATTAAAAATTGTTCTTCTTTCAAGGGGGACACATTCATTTACCAGCAGGGGGAGGCGCGCTACCTTCACTAGCTGCAGCAGGAGGCTCCAATCTCAAGGGGCCATATCTTCCGCCACTTGCCCAGTTAGGTCCAGAGACATAGGGTCATCCTTAGCAGGAGCAGCCTCTAGCATTGGAGCATGTCTATTCTCGTCTCGGTCGGGGCTGTGGCCAGGCCTGCATTTTGGTCCATGAAAGAGGCATCAGCGCTTGCAGAAGGATAACCAGCTACAGCAAATTGCTGGACGCAAGTTTGGAACCCATGATAGTAGTATTTCAGCGCCTTATCCACCGGTAAGCTCTGAAACTCAGGATTCTTAGTATATCCAGCCAGGCGACTCCGCCAAATACCCTCCATCATATCTTGACCTTCCTTGATTTCAGGGTTTTGGCAGATCAACTCCTTCCTTTGCTTCTCAGCCTGCAGGACCGTCTGCTCCAGGCGGACGTGCAGGGTGGTAACCTCCTCCCTTAGATGGCGCAGGCTGGTGGCATCCTCATGATGCATCTCATCCCTCTTCTTGATGACCTCCCTCGACCTGCGATTGGTTTCCTCCAGCTCCTCCACCCTCTTAAGGGAGCCCTCGAACAAGGGACCTCCCTACTCCAGCCAGCTGAACAAGCTGCCCCCAACACGCACGCCTGCACGGAAAGCAAACCAACCAGGTTAGAGAATTTCTTAATTATTGTGTTGCACTAACATGTTTGATGCATGAACTTACCCTGCTGAGATAAGTAGCGAATAAGCCTAGGGCCTGAACCTTGGGTAGGTTGTCCACATACGTTCTGTCCTGGGGTGGCCTGACCCCTTTTAAAAACTCAGCAGAGCCGCTAAGCTCCCCCTTATCCAGCAGTAGGGAGTAGTCCTCCTGTAGGGTCCAGTCAGGAGAGAGCTTTCTCTTTGCCGCCCTCTCTTTAGCAGGGCGGGGAGTTCCCACTTGCGTAGCATGGCATGGAGCAGGAGGCGCCAGGGGACCGAGCTGACCCTTAGCTTTTTTGGTAGGGGTAGGAACAGGGTCAACAGGGCGCTTGCCTTTTGGATCCCCTGTGTAGGCTGAGCTTGCAGGGGTAGGTTGAGGATTCTTAATCTAAATGCGCCGAGTAGAGGAACCGGTGCCAGGGGTCGCCTCTGCCTTATCTTACAGCAATTTCTGGAACATCCTTCCTGCACACAACAGGTGAACACAAATAAATACATCAATATATTTTTATAATCCCTCCCTTGCAGCAAGAAAATAGTAAAGCTACAAGAGCATATTCGGGTAGCAGGATCCATGCTTGCCGCTTTAGGACTCAGGCCAAACTAATGATGGATAGCAGGGTGTACTATCTCGCCGGGATTAAAAGGAGAAGCATTCAGACGTTCTAACAAGGCCTGGAAAGCAGCAGGTCAGTTGCGAACAGAATATTTTAATTGTTTAGGGGGATTCACAGTCCACACCTGAGGGAACTTCTAGGGCTTGGGGGAAGAGATGAAAAATTAATCACACTTCTACTCCTTCACTAAGGACTCGGTGGATAGACACCAAGCTTCCCCTCGAGTGCTGAAGTAGAACAAGCCCGAACCCGCTCTTAAGCATAAAGAAAGAACAGAATCGGGCAGCAGAAGGGGTCTCCCCTAAATCTTTTACCAGGATGTAAAACCGGACAACAAGCTAAAGGACTTCGGGACAAGCTGGTTTAGAGGGATATTGAACAGAGTAGCTACCTCGCAGAAGAAAGGAGGAATAGGAAACAAGACATGCTTCCAATTGAGCAAGGTAAGAGCACAAAAAACCAGTAGGGGGAAGTTTAGGCTAGTAGTAGGATCAGGGACCTATATCACATGGTCACCAAGTATCCCATACTTGCTTCTGACACCCACTTGATCCTTTTGTAATGATTGCCCTGCCTCCTCCTATGCAGATAAGCATAAATCCCTCAAAATCCACATGCTATCGCGCATATCAACACAGTAGGGAGGAAGTAACACAACAGGACTTATCCTGTTGGGGCACCAATGTATATGCTCTTGTGCTAACCCTTGCAAGACTACTTATTTCTACTCCACCAGTTTGACAACAAGTCTCGCACTACTGGAGTAGGGGGGAGTGATGATGGCCCCTCAAATCCATTGGGCTGGCCCAAGAGCTAGGAGTAGGCCTCCAGGTAAGGCAGCCCAGCAGGCCAAAGCCATCAGGCCCAAAATAGTAAGGCTTTTTATACATAAACCCAATTTCTACACACTAACCTGGCAAGCCTACGGAAAAGGCTCGTACAGCAAGCCTAGTCATCCAACAACAAGGATTGGCTAGAATCCGAGTCACATAGGTGGCCAACACGTAGAGCCACATCATACTAAAAAATCTCATCCAAATTCCCAGTAGATTGGTTGGAATCCGAGTCTTTCTCAGCGGTAACTACTTTTCCAAAAAACATGGTAGATATGGCAGGATTGACTACAATGACCATATCTCCTCCGATTCAACTCCGATTCTTGCACGATTTGTTGGGTTGAGAATCTGACTTCCCAAGGTTTTCAACAGTATATGGCACTCAACCTAATTCCAAAATCAGGTTCACAACCAGCTATAAAAAGGCTCATTGTGCAGTCATTTGAAGGGGACTGACTTTGAAGTATCAAGTAACATCTATACTCTCTTGGCACTCCACTTACACGAATTTTATCTTCTTTTCAGCTATTTTCAACACATTCTCACAAGAATTATCACTACAATACATCACTTTACCATTATTCTCACATTTTTCAAGGTTTTCCTTTATTTCATTCAATCGAACATTACTGACTTAAGCATCAGAGTGCTAACCCCTCTCTGCAGGTTAGTCTCCCCATCAATCTTGGGATTTTTGTGAAGATCCCTTGACATTTTCTGGTGTTGTTGGACCCCGTACGCATCAATCGCAATGATGGCTCTGTTTCTCTCTGCAGATAGATAGAAATCCCCACAAAATCCATGTGGTATCACGCATCTCAACTCAGCAAGGAGGAAGCGGCACAACAGGATCTCCCCTGTTGATGCACCTAGGTACATAGTTCTTGTGCTAACCTTTACAGGACTACCTAAACTCTACTCCACCAGTCCGACAACAAGTCTCGCACTATTGGAGTAGGGGGGTGATGATGCTCCCTAAAAATCCTACCTGGTGAGCCCAATAACCAGGAGTGGGCCTACGAGCATGACAACCCAACAGGCTAAGCACATGTGGCCCAGAGCAGTAGGATTCTTGTACATAGGCCTAGTTTTTGTTCACTGACCTGGCAAGCCCACGAAAAAGCCTCGTACAACAAGCCTAATCCTCAAATAACAAGGATTCTAAGTCATACAGGTGGCCAACATGTGGATCCACGTCATACTAAAAAAGCTCATCCAAATTCCTAGAGGATTGATTGGAATCCAGATTTTTCTCCACAGGTAACAACTTTTTCGGAAAACATGACAGATGTGGCAAGGGTTATTCAAACGGCAATGTATCTCTAGATTCTTATCCGCTTCATGCGTGGTTTGTTGGAAGAGATAGATGATTTACTAAGGTTTCCAACTCCGTATGGGACTCAACGTAATTCTTCCTAAATCGAACACACGGATCATTATAAAATGACCAATTGCATAGTCATTTGCCAAGTTACTTTTCACTCTACTTTGCAACTTCACTTTGCACACGTTTTCTCTCTATTTTCCAGCTATTTTCAGCATCCTTTTTCACATTTCAACACTTCACAACACCATCTTACCATTATTCTCACTTATTTCAGGTTTTCCCCATTTATTTTATTAGTAGAACATTACTGATTAAGCATCGGAGTGCCAACCCTTCTCTGCTCCCCTTCAATCTTGGGATTTTTGTAAGGTTCCTCGACATTTTGTGGTGTTGCTGGAACCCGATATGCATCACTCATAATAATAAAAATAAATAAAAAATATATAAACATAAAATTATTCGATTATTTACAACTCTACATATTTTAACATAATATCAGAACTTATAAAATTATATTAAATTCCCATAAGCAACATGAGATTAAGTTAAACAATAATTGCAAATTTTAATACATAAAAAATAAATTATTATAGGGTAGTATGATGTGATGTATACGAATATGAAAATATATGAATACATATCTATGAACAAATAAATATAATACATAAAAATAATACTTCTATAAATTAACATACTATTAGAACTTACAACGCCACTTATTATACGTATCTTTTAAATTTCTATTTTATTCTTATAACACAACTGTTTCAAATTTAAATATATAAAAACTAAATTTAAAAATAATTATTTACTGTGTCGATTAGTTAGTGAATGAATAATTAATTGAATAATTGATTGGATAAATTAAATTTTAAAAAATGTGGTTATTGCCAGAAAGTTTATTAGTTGAATTTAAGCATAATGGTCTTGTCCTTGGTCCAGAAAATAAAAAATTGTCTTGTTATGTAAATAACATAAAAGTAATTATAAAATCACTTATGAAATAATTTATTTATTTTTATTAAAATTCTAATTATAAAATCTAATTACAAAATTACCAATCTATTATATGAAAATAATATATTTGACGTCACAGAAAAAGGAGAAACATTAAACATTACAAATTATTCATACTTGAGATTTTAAACTAACTTTATACTATGTAAATAAGTTTACGGTAAATTACAATGACACCCCCTGAGGTTACACACAAATACACAAACACCTCCTATATTTTACAAAATTACAGCAACACTCCCTGAAGGGTGTTAGTGTAATATTTTTCAGGGGGTGTTTGTGTAAGATTTACTTTTTAATAGGGGTGTAGTTATAATTACAACTATGACCTCCAGAGATGTAGTTGTAATTTCGCAAAAGATAGGGGGTGTTTGTGTATTTTGACATAACCTCAGGCGGTGTTAACACTATAAAAAAATGTGGGAATTGCAACGGGAATAAGAACGGTTTTTTTAACTTTTGGAACAGTAAATATATCACTGGATTCATTTGGGCTGGTATTAGGAACGGTTCAGGAATGGGAGGTTTCCGTTGAAAGGGGAGGCATTCCTAATAATTAGGAATGGGAACTGGGCGACCATTTCAACTTCGGAACGGTTTTTGCACTACAATTTTTTTACCATTCCTAATTACCTTAGTATGTATGAATTTATAATTTTTGTATTTAGAACACCTTATTAATTTTTGGAACGGTCATATCAAAAGTAAATCACGCAATTTGGAACGGTAGTTAGAAAACAGTTCGGAATTGTCAGCATAAGTTGCAGATACATTTTAGCACTAGTTCTGGAATACGTCTTGGAACGGTCAGGTATACAGATTAGGAACGGTTACTGGAATACATTTTGACGCGGTCCCTGGGAATGGATTTTGTACTCCTAATTTGGAATACGACATTGGATCGATTTTTGGTATTGTTTTTAAAACGCAAAACCTAACCACGAAAGCATTGAATTTGGAATACATGTAGCCACGATCTGTCCCTAATTTGGAATTTATTTTTATCCACTTTTAGGAACGGTTGTCACCTAATTTGGAATGGTTGTTTACCCGGTGATAAGAACGGTCACTTCTTTAAAATAGACAAAACTTGGAACGGTTTATATGCGCTCCATGACCGTCTAAAGTACCGTTCCTAAATAATAAATTATTAATTTTTTATAGTAATAATTATTATCATTAAAATACATATTAAATTATTAATAATATTTTTGAATTTGGTTTTATAATTATTATTTAAATATGAAAAACATGCATAATTTAGAAATAAAAATTATATAAAATAAGAATACTATCCTATTTAATTACAAAATAAAAGTCCTAAATCTACTCCTCGTCCCCCTCGTCCTGGTCCATATCGTCAACGTCTGAAAGGGGGGGGGGGGGGATGGTCTCTAGGGGGCCGTGACGGGCCAGCGGCGGAGTGATTTTTTTTTCAAACATTAAAAAAAATAAATTAGAATATTTAATATCCAATTTACTGCCACCTCCGCTGCCCTCGGGCCGCGACAGCCGCCGTCGGCCTTCTTCTTGTAGCATCTGGAGAATAACTCCATCTGCTTCACTGGCCGGGCGAGCTTCTCCTCCTGTAAAAAGAAATGGGAAATAGCTATTACATTTTTAATCTAAAAATGATAAATATTTTAAATAAGATTATAGAACTTACCATCTTCCGCTTGTGCATACCGATAGAGGCAGAATCCCCGCGGTACACAATAGCGGATGCGGCTGGGTTGGCGGACCGGTTGGCCTTGTTCTTCGCGCACTCTTCTTTGAACTCCGAGGACTCCCAGTACAGCAGGAACTGCCGCCAGACTTCGTTTGCTAGGCATAGAGGCTTCACCAGAGACTGTCTGCGCGAGGACGAACTTCTTGCGGAGGAACTTCCCCGCCCAGATGTGGAAGATCTTGAACATGGCCTCGTCGTCGCAGTCCCACCAGTACGTCATCTGTATTAAAAAAATAATAATAATTACTCAGATTGTTAAAATATTTAAAATAAAATTTTAATTGATAACTAAAATTAACGTTACCTTCAAGCTCTCGAACCAGAAATGCTGGCACCTTGCGCAAACTGCCCCAAGGGTGGGGATAGTGTCCTCGCACCACTGCATTGATGCACTCGTGTACCTTCCGATCCATCCTGAAATTATATAATAATTAGTGTGACATAAAAATAATAATTTAAATTACAAAAAATTTAAAAAAATATATACATATACCTCGTGTCGGCGAGTGTTATATACTGGCGCGCGGATGGTGGCGGGAGAGGTGGGGCAGGTGGGGTGTGGTGGTGGGGCAGTCCATGGATGGGACGGATCTACCGCCGGTGCAGGAGTGGTGGGTCCGACACCCTCCTTGACGGGTGCAGTGGTAGACGAACCGGGCTGATCCGGCGTAGGTGCTGCAAGTGCCTGCTCTGCCAGTGGTGGTGGTGGTGGTGTTTGGAACACTGCTTCCCCATCCTGGGAAACAACACCGGCCGGCGGTATGGCCGGTGAGCCTCGACCACGGCCACGTCCACCTCCTCGCAGTGGAAAATCCCGACCAGACATGATCTAGAATTTTTTGTAAAAATATTAGTGGTATGAAGTTAAAAAATACATGTAAGTATCAATTTATTTGAATAATGATAATTTTTCTAATTTTTTAAAATATTTATGCAAACTAAATCCTAAAAATTTATACTAAGTCCCAAAATTAACATAATAAATGGATAATGAATCCCAATTTTGTTATTGAAATTTTCCCTGCAATGTTTACTAAATCCTAAAATTATTTCCTAAAATACATACTAGAACCCAAAATTGACGCTTAATTACACTAAATCCTTCTATTTTTCGTAGATATTTATAGTAAATCCCAAAACTTTTCCCTAAAATTGCACTAAATCCTTCTATTTTTCTATATATTTATACTAAATACCATAATTTAACCCTAAAATTGCACTAAATCCTTCTACTTTCCTATATATTTATACTAAATACCAATATTTGCCTATATCTTATACAAAATATTATAGAAAATTACCCAAATTTTCTTAAATTTCATAAAATTAACAAATTTCATATATATGAGTAAATTTTATTTTACTAGGAAATTTTTAAAAAATAAATTACAGAAAATAAATATTTCTGAAATTTTTTTATAATTACAAAAAATATAAAGAATTTTCAGAACTTTTGTTAAAAATACATAATTTTAAAAAAATACAGAAAATTCTGAAAATATTTTAAATTTATAGAAAATGACATAAAAAAATTTAAAAATTTGATAAAATTATCAGAAAATTCACAAAATTTTAAAATTACAGAAAATTTTCAGAAATTTTCATAATTTCAGAAATTTACAGAAAAATTCTAAAATTTTTTTTAAATACAAAAAATTACATAAAATTTACAAAAATTTTCAGAATTTTAAAAAAATTAAAATTTCTAGATTTTTTAAAACAACAAAAGTTTTTCTAAATTTTTAAAATAGTTTCGTATAGAATTTTACATAACATTATTTTTTGAATTTTTAATAATTATATTAAATTTATAATTATTGAAAATATCCTATATTCTTCTAATTATTGAAATTAAATTCTGAATTTAACATAAAAATTCACAGAAATTATAGAAATGGACAAAAATTACAAAAAATTCACAAAGAAAACAGAAAATTCCAGAAATAATTACAGAAAATTCACAAAATAACATAAAATTCACAATAATTACAAAAAATTCACAGAATTCACAATAATTACAGAAAATTCACAAAATAATAGAAAATAATCAGAAATTACAACTAATTGTATGCACTTTCACAAATTATATCTAAGTCCCTACAGTATATGAAATTATAGAAAATGCACAAAAAATTCATACAACTACAGAATAATCTCTAACATTACATACTATTATGAAAAATGCCCAAAATTATTTCAAAATTACAGAAAATAGACAAAACATTTCAGAAAATAGACAAAATACAAAAAATGGGCGTTTTGGCATAAACCCTACTTGTGGCGACCATGGAGGCGGATGATGGCGGCGACGATGGCGGATGATGGCGGCAAAGGGGTTTGCAGGCTGGCGGTGGCGGAGTGGCTCTGAGGCGGCGACGATGGCGGATTATGGCGGCGGCCGACTCCTCTGAGGCGGAGTGAGAGAGAGAGAGACAGATAGTGAGAGAGAGAGAGAGAGAGAGAGAGGAGAAAGTGAGAAAAAATCAGGCAAGGGTCCAATTTATATAATTTTTTGGAACGGTCATATTTTCTTTGACCGTTCCTATGTCCGGTCCAACTAAACAAAACAACATCGTATTCGCTATAATACGATATCATCTTGATACCTTGTACTGATGTTGACCTAAATAGGAACGGTCACTTAGTAGCACTGTCGTTCCCCTAACCATTCCCAATACCGACCGTTCCTAAATTACAAAGTGTCGTTCCCATATTAATTTCAAATACTTAGTACTTGGAATTGTACTAATAGGAACGATCACTTAATAGAACAGGTATTCCCAACCCTGTTCCTAAAGTAAAGAACGATGTCACTTTTATACATGCACCTAGTTACTGTTCCTAATTTCATGTGGACCTGTTCCTATATGTATTGCAACTTTTTTCTATCTTGTTAGATAATAACTGTAAATTAAGAAAAACACGTTTCGGACACTAATATGGTTCAAGAAAGGGGTGATATTGGATATACTAACAATTTGAAAGTATATAGTAATTTCAAAAAAATAGACACACGTTCACAATATGAACTGTATTTGTAAATTTATGTTTGTTAGTATTTCACAGATGTAACTAGCATCCTATATTGTTGTATTGCACGGCATAATCAAACCATCAAAATTCCAATCAGACCATTAGATATGATATAACACACAAAAGAATACATTATATGTAGTTTCAAAAAATTTCGATGTGCGGATCTCGAGATATCATATCCGGTCAGTATTCATCGTAATAAAAATAGATGCATCCTTAAATCCGGGTCGCAGATTGGAAATCAGACCGTTGGATATCAATTCATATGCATAATCTTGTATGTGTTTAAAAATAGTGTCGATCCGGCTCACTGATGTTGAGATATCGTCCAAATTAGGCAAAATACATATTATAGTAACCAAATTTGGAACGACCGTAATTGACTTAGGAATGGTTCGTAGCAATTTTCTCTAGGAACGGTCGGCTATAAAAGGACCACTCCAAAAATTGATTTTTTCATCAATTTTTTATTGGGCACCAAAACAAAATATTGGACCTCAGCTAGGAACGGTTTACCAATTGGTATGACCGTTCCTAATTCGAACTTGGAGCCATTTTTTCAGTAGGCGCTATTTGAAAAATTGTACCTAGATTAGGAACGGTCTTAGGTTTTCACTGACCATTCCTAATTCAAATTTTCCACAATTTTTTTAAAGTTGCCGCCATATTTTAAAAATTGTACCTGAAATAGGAACGGTCATAGGAAATTCAGACCGTTCCGAATTCAAATTTCTCAATTTTTTTTTTGTTTGGCGCCTATTCACAAAGTTGTACCTGTATTAGGAACGTTCATAGTATATAATATCCGTTCCAATTTTTAAAATTTATTCTGATTTCTTAAAATAATAAAAATACATATATCTAATACAATTTTTACGGAAGGCTCACTTCAGTCAAGGCCCCCCACACGTGCTCTGGAAGCATTTCACGGAAGGCAACTGGAATCAGCTTCTGCATGAATACATGACAACCATGGCTCTTCATGCCGTGCATCCTTAACTCCTTCATGTCGACGCAACGGGCCAGGTTAGAGGCATACCCATCAGGAAACCTAAGACAACAAATCCACTCATATATCTTCTTCTTTTGCTCCTTCGTCAGTGTATATACCGCTTTGGGCATCACGTTCGGTCTCCTTTCGTCCACCTGAGCTTCGGCCGATTACATATGATCTTGAGATCCTTCCGTGCATCAAGATTGTCCTTCGTTTTCCCCTTGATGTCCATCATAGTATTGAATATATTATCGAACACATTCTTCTCAATATGCATGATATCAAGATTGTGTCGTATCAGATGCGCGCCCTAGTATTCAAGCTCCCAGAAGATGCTTCTCTTCGTCCACTTACGGTCGACACCATAGCCTTCCGATTTACTCAACGGTTGTTCGACTGCCACACTAAATGCATCTACACGGGTTCGGATCTGTTCTCTAGTCAGCCTCGGATGTGCAACCTTCCTCTCCATTCGATTTTTAGTGAAGGCTTTCTTGTTCCTGTGATAAGGATGATCTGGTGGGAGGAACTGCCTGTGGCAGTCAAAATAGCATGCCTTCCGACCATGCTGTAAATAGAATGCCCATGTGTCCTCCATATAAACTGGACACTCCATAACACTGGCGGTACTCCATCCAGACGCCATCCTATAAGCAGGAAGGTCGTTCACTATCCACATCAATGCGGCATGCATCATGAATGCCTGGTTTGTCGCAGTATCGTGCGTACGTACACCCACATGCCATAAATTCTGTAACTCCTCGATCAACGGCTCCAACTAGACATTGATAAGACGTTTCGGATTTGATGGGCCAGGGATGAGTATCATTAGGAACATATACTCAGACTTCATGCACATTCCTGGTGGGAGATTGTACAGTGTAAGTATCATGGGCCAACATGAGTAAGTTTTACCATACTGGCCGTGCGGTGCAAACCCATCCGTGCACAACCTAAGTCTAACATTACGAGGCTCAGCTGCAAAATCAGGATATGTCCGGTCAAAATGCTTCCAAGCCTCTACATTGGACGGATGACACATGGATCATTCCTCCGTCTTATGGCTTGCATGCCAACTTATATGCTCTGTTGTGGCCTCCGACGCATGCAACCTCTGCAGCCGAGGGGTAAGCGGTAGATACCTAAGAATGGCATACGGGGACTTCTTGCGTCTAGGATTTCTGTCCCTGGTGGGCTTGTACCTAGCGTCTCCACAAAACTTGCAATATTCCAAATCAATATCGTCCTTCCAGTACAACATGCAACCGTTTTTGCAAACATCAATATTCTAAACTGGTAAACCCAATTCTCTTATCAATTTCTTTGTATTGTAATAATCGATGGGGAAAGTGTGATCGCGGGGCATTACAGTATCAGCCCACTGGCATAACCAATCATATGTATGCTCGAAAAACCCCCCTTCGGCCTTGATATTCACCAAAAAGGCAATTGACGCCAACTGAGAGGTGGTGCAGCCATTCCACAACGGTTGGTCCGCAACATGAACTACATCAAAAAAACGGTCTGACAAGCTAGACACATAATCATAGGGCCCCGAATTGTAATATGAACTGGGGCCCACATCAAATGGACAATACCGAGTACAATCATCAGTCGGTCCCTCCTAGTTGTACGAAGACCAGAAAGACCATCCTCTGGGCCCAATCCATCTGAACCGCATCACCCCAATGCAAACTACCCTCCTCCTGAACGGGTGGCGTTTTCTGCTGCTGCACATGGGGCACTGTCAATGCTTCAAAGTATTCCTGCACCCTCTCCTCACCATGCGAAATCCAATTATAATACTCTGGCATAAACCCTTCCATACACAAATCAAAATTTACCTCGTCTGGTGTTTTGAACTGTTCGTTTTTGCACTTTTGACAAGGACACTTAATCTTCTTCTCGTCCATATATGCACGCCGAGACTGGACCCATTCTAAAAATACTGTAATACCATCCTCAAACTCCAGCGTCACATCCAGGACGTCTCGATAATACATCCATTTCCTCAACTGTCTTAACATAATTGGTCCTATGTAACTCACAACAGTACATAATTAAATGACTAGAATATATTATATATATAACTAACAATTACAGAATTTCAACTTCTTACCTGAGCAAAACACCTATCAATATCAATGCAAAATTCGCGTAAATAATTGATATGTTCGATTTTCCGTATAAAGAATCAACAGGGGGAGTTACAACAAAATGAGTTGGAGAGTAATTATAAGAACAATGAGAGAGAAGGGGGACATATATATAGAAAAATATTACAAGCATTGGAATATTATTTGGAACACACAACTAGCCGTTGAAATACAGCCGTTGTTCCAGCTTTAGGAACAGTCTCAGGCACGGATATAGAAATGGTAATCTTACCGTTGTAATATAGCCGTTATGGCATATTAGGAACGGAATTAGTCACCACAGTATGACCGTTCCTAATTGGAGCACAATTGGGAACGGTAATTGTAACAACACTATATTTCCTACATACCCACAATTTAGAACGGTCATTGCATTACATTTTTGCTCATGGCGTAAAAGGGTCTCATTTAGCACTACATATTGAAACGGTCAAGCAAGCGGCCCAAATAGACCCGGGGTTTGGAATACATATAGGAACGGTCCGTGTTCCCGGTCGAGTAGCCGTTCCAACTTTCACACATGTGTTCCAAATGGAATACCAAAATATATCCGCTCCCTTTTAGGAATGGTAATAGGTTTACATATTGACACACATATGTTGGCACATAAATAGGAACTGTCTTGCCGTTCCTATACATTTGTACTACAATTAACTCGAAAGTGACATCATCAACGGTTTCCGTTCCACAACAGTTCCACTTGCCGTTCCTATTTGGAATGGTCGACTATATTTGTTCCAATTCCCGCATTTTTTTTTATAGTGTAATGTAATTTACCCATAAGTTTATAATGGTTCTCCAATAAACCTGTATTAATATTTCTTAAATATAATATATAAAAATAATACTTTCATAAAATAAGGTAATAATTCTATGCTTTTGGTGAGTATAATAATATAAGGCACGAAATGTTCAGAACAATTATTCCAAATCTAAAAATATAAACATTAATATTTTAAAAATAATTACATATTGCTAGAAACTTTATTCAGTAGAATTTAAATATAGATACCAAATACTACAATGCATGATCTCATTATCACTCTACAGTTTGTTCATAAAAAATAATTGATTTTAACATAAGCCAGATTCTAAATATTATCTAGCATACATATTTTGTTGGGCGGGATTTTGCTGGGGTCTGATACTATGGCTTTTCTGTTAGCTAAGCATGCTAGTAAGGTGGAGGTTAGCGGGAGTTTGCTTTGAGCTGTATCTGAGTTGCTCAATCTTTGATTCCCTTTTTTAATCTGAATGAAAGCCTTACTTATTTCAAAAAAAGAATAGAGAACTTTTTACTATATAGTTATCCCAAAATTGTTTATTATGAATAAAACTTATTATAATTTACTTTTATTAAAACTCTATGTCAATTCAATTATGTAAATATTTAACAACTATTATCTCAAAAACTAATTACAAAATTACTTAGATTTATCATAAAACAAAGGGAAAATTATTTTTTAGTTCCCTAAATATGCCCAATATTAATTTTAGTCCGATAACTATGCCCATTTTTTTCTAAGTCCAATAACATGCAAAATTGATGAGGTAGTCCAAATTAGGGTTTTTTACTCAATTTTCTGGCGATATTTTGAAAGTTAGCCAAAAATGCACACGTGACAACTATTTGGTTAATTTACGGCAACTTATACACGTGTACAATCACATGTATTAGTTGCCACTTGTACAACCACATGTATTAGGTTGAACATTAAATTAAAATACACATCATTTCAATTGCCACATTGGCTTAAAATTTTTGAAAATTGTCCAGTTGGCATGCCATGTAATATTTCCGGCCAAGAAATCAAAAATCGACTATCGGAGGACTAAATCTCATTAATTTTGCAAGTTACTGGACTTAGAAAAAAATGGACATAATTATCGGACTAAAATTAATATTGGACATACTTAGCGGACTAAAAAAATAATTTTCCCTAAAACATATCTCAACTCAACTATTCAACTATGTGAATAATTAACTATTGACTAATTAGAAAATTAATTATTTATACACATTTTAAATATATCATTATAGGAAAGGATAGAAACATAAAACATAAACAAATCATTTTCATTTTTATAATATACATAGATGTATATAGTTAATGAAATTTAAATTATAAATATGTTTATGATTGGTCCCCAACAAACCCATCTCCAATCTATAATACTTGCATTTTTTATGTATTAACATAATTAAATATAATACATAAGAATAGTATTCTTGTAACGTAAGGATAACAATACTATGTTTTTTGGTGTGTATGATTTTTGCATTATAATAGTATGTTGGTTGTGTATGATATTTGCATTATAATAATATGTTGGTTGCTTGAGGAATGTCGCTGTGTTTCCCAAAAAAAAAAGGTTAGTTATAACATTAGTAAAACAAAATATTCCAAATTTCGAATTATAAATAACATGTATTTAGATTTGAACATAAAAAAATTAAAATAAAAAAAACAATTCAATTATTCACCGTATCAAGGTTAGTTATAGATTGCCAGAAACATGAAGTGAAAAAACAAGGCATTAAATGTAACCCAAGAATGAAACTCCATTCTCATTCTAAGTTTATTTTTTTCATGTGTCGTAGGTTTGCTGATAGGCTATCATGTCAAAAGACTTGGTTGCTATAAGCCCTATCTAGTGCAGTCAGAATGTATAGTGAAGATGGTGCGTTCCAAGACAGAATCCATCTCCTGTCAATGTTTGATAGTAGTGTCCCATGTACACTCTGAGGCTCGTTCCCCTTAGAATCTGTGGCCACGGTAACTGAACAGTGGGATGGGGATCTCTGTGATGTTTTAGTAGGGTAAATGAGTGTCTCGAGCTATAGGTATAGTTGCTTAAGTCTCAAGGATGGGAACCGACGTTCATTTTCCGTGCCTTAGACTATAGCTGTGAGACGGTAGACGGAAGGATTATACTCGTATGTATTTGTGAGCCTAAATGTTCACACCATATTTTCACCTAGTATAATGCCATGGACCGTTACTAGACGGCCATCCAAGGTGACGGGCGAATTCTTATTATGGTATAATCGGGGATTGGCCCAAGTCTAGCTGAAGGTGAACCTAAAGTGTTACACACAGTTCACTAGATGTAAAGGAATTAATTTAAAATTAATTTCGCGAGATGAAACAATTTAATTGGAATTAAATTGATCCCCTTTTGGAGTGACGATCCACTATACAGGTTCGGTATATAGGCCTAGGGTTTTACGTGCTATAAGTGTTCAAGCATGCTCTACATATTCCTATCTTTCGTATAGAAGCATGTTCATAATTGTCGAAATACTTGCGTTAATTTTGCACTTGAATAATTGATCTTGGAGTTCTTGTTTTTCTTGAACTATTTCTTATTTTCTTGGGAAAAATGGTGCAGGAAATTAATGGCACAAAAGGGAAACGTCAACGACAACAAGTATCTGCCGATCGCGCGCAAGGTGCATGGCCAGGCGCACACCCAAGGTGCATGGTCAGGCGCGCGTGCAGGCAGGGGAGCCTACACGCAGCCGCCCGACCAGCGCGCACAGCGCGCGCATGCGGCATACGTGGCTTGCCGATCGTGTGCGCAAAGAGCGCAGCTGCCTGGCCAGCGCACGTGAGCGACAGGGGCAACCTATCGGCGCACACGTAGGGATGCGGCCAGACACGTGCTCAGGCAAGAGAAGCCAGCAAGCAGGCGCTCGGCCAGCATGCCTAGCGTGTGAGAGCGACAAGCTGGGCCACCTATGTACATAAGCGGCCGCCAGGTGCGTGTGCGCGGGAACACAAGCAGCGCCTGCCGTTAGGCACCTGGTGGCCTGGCTGGGGAGCATGTGCCCTGCCAGGCTGAGGCTGTCGACTGCGGCCGCTGTGGTCATTTTACTATTTTGTGTTGTTTTTGTGAAAATGAGTTTTTGAAAATTACTGATTTTTTCTGCATATTTTTCCTAAAACCATTATCTTGAAATATTTTTATTTTTGTTGAGGTTAGAAACCTCCTAAAGTTTAATATTGTCTTGATGATGAGGAAGGGGTTTTCCTAGCAAGAAATTTCGCAATAGTTGCACCGATGATCAGTTTTCTTGTGCGGGATCTTGCATTTATTTTCTACTATTTTGTGATATTGGTTATCATGTATGTAATTAATAGCATGTTTACGTGGCATATGAAATATTGCTATTTGCGTTAATGAGATTTGCGAATGGATGATCACAAAGCCCTTAGACCGGAGGTATGATTTATTTTTTCTGTTGGGTAGGGTTTGCGTGCCTCTTTTATTTACTCTGTTATCTTTCATTTTTTTTGTTGGAATAACAAGGCATTCTTCCTTCCTATCTATGTACTCCCCCCGGGTGTTCGTTGGGGTTTCTATTTCAGTTGTAATAAGTGTAGGTAGCGGTGAGGTATTTTTATTTTATTTTGTATTCAATGAGGAGACCAAGGAAGCCCAAGAAGGAGGAGCCCATGGAGGTCCAAATACTTGGTGGCCCGAAGGTCCAAAAGATGGTAGATAAAGAGGCAAGGCCAATCAGGGTGTTGATAGGTTTCTATATATACTTTTAGATTGACCATAGACCACTGTGGGCTCAGTGGGTGGCGTAGGTTCTGGACTTGTGATCATCCAACAGGGGCGTGCTATTCTTTTATTTTGCATGTAGAATGTTGATGAATGATTGGTTTATTTATCATGTTTCATAAGCATGGGATGTAGTTTTTACATGTGATGAGGTCTCGGTTAATTGAACCAAATTCTCACTTGGTTGGACCAAGTTAAATATTAGACCCATATAAATGGACTTGAGCATGCATTCTTCGTCCATGCCCATCCATGAAAAGGTAAGGAAGCTGGTTTTACCCAATTGCTTGGTCTCACGAGTCGTGGCACATTTTTGGACTGAAATTAAGCTAGACGGTTGTTGTGAACAAAGTGAATACACTTCTATTTTCCTGTCGCACGAGTTGTGGGGGGAGACAACCAGTGCTATGATTCGGTTGATGGGTTGGGTCTAATGCCTAGTAACGTGATTCGCTTGGAGTTCTTGGGATCACGTGAATGTTAGAATAGGTAACCAAAAAGCGAATTGGGTTGGCGGTTTTGGGTACTAATTAGCAATCTTTATTAAAGTAACATTGACTTGATGAATATAGTAAGTATTCATCTGTGGCACTATGTGTGTGTTGTGCTTATTGATTACGTTAAACGATGTTTTAACGTCACAACAAATGCCCATAGACTAATTGGATAACCTATGTAGTTGGGTTGTGCATTGGATGGCAGCTATGAAACCAACTTTTGAGGGTTGGTCTGAAACGTTCTAAGTCAAGGACCTCGAGACAGGGCACCGAGGGTGAGTGTCGTGTTTCATCGGTGACAGACGTTGGACGTCTATGCAATATTAGTGGGTTAGTTGACAAAGGTGTCAGCTGACTGAACTGACTCGGGGGAGTCGTCATATGGAAGCCTTGGAGGCTCGGTCGGTATGAATGGAATTCTCGGCTCCGATAGTACGAGATTAGTCCTCGGACTTGAGGAATCATGCAGTTACATGCATATGATGGTTGTATCTAGGATCTAGCAAAAGATGTTCGTATCTAGGATACGTTCATCATAAGCCCTATCCAGTGCAGTCGGAATATGTACTGAGGACGTTGGATTCCAAGATAGGATCCGTCACCTATCAATATATGACAATCAAGTCTCCTATGCGCTCTAAGACAGTTTAAGCTCTTTGAGTTTGTGGCCACAATAATTGGTCGAGTAGGGAATGGTTTCCTACGTCGATCAATAGAGCAAACGTGTCTCGAGTTATTGAGCATAGTTGTCTAGTCCAGGATGGGAACCGACGCCCAATTCCATGCCCTAGACTTAGACTAGGAGACGGATAATGGAAGGGCCGTACTCGTATGGAACTCGGGAGCCTAAGTGTTCACGCCAACATTCACTTAGTCTCTAGTGCTATGGACCGTTGCTAGACGACCACCCATGGTGACGGGTGTTTTTTGGATTAATGGTTAATTGGAAAAATAGTCAATTAAATTGGATTTAATTGTCCAATTGTGTTGGACACAAGTCCGAATCTAGCTGAGGATAAACCTAATGAGTCACACACAAATCATTTTGGATTTGGCGCAATTAATTTGGAATTAATTCTAGAAGAAGTGAATTGATTTAATTGGATTAACTTAATTCAAGAGAAAGAAAATAAATGATTGGATCATTTGTTGGGAGATCCATTTGATTAATTTATTAGGTTTTGGCTAGAATAATTGATTGGATCAATTATTCATAATTTGACGTATGTTTGTTTAATTGGATTAAATAAATAATTGGACTTCAATTGGATTGAAATTAATTAGATTAATTCATGCCGAATGGATACATGTTTGGACTTTATTTAATTTGATAAAAAACAAGTCCAAAACCATAAAGATCCAAGTCCATTTTTCATGCAAGTTGAAGCTAGTTAACGAAGAGTTTCAACTCCTCCACATATGTACATGGTATGCACGACCATAAGATGATTTGTGGGTGGTTTTCTCTTGCTATCATGTGTGGTGGATATGCTAGAAGTGTGTGTATGTGGAAGTTGCTTTGGAGGTTAATTGTGTAGGTGGTTTTTTTGAACTCTATATTTTACATACACAAAACAACTTTGCTAGACGTTTACACACTATCCTGCTTCATTTTTGCTGGAGATTTTTAGGCCAAAACATTCTGAATATTCTCTCTTGGTGTTCATACTTCTTAGAGAAGAATTGAATAATTACATTCCAAGGATCACTAATCGATAGTGTCTGTTTGGAAGTGTTTCTTCCTCCTTTTCTGTCTTCTATCTAGCAATAGAATAGAGATTAATTCTCAGTGTGGTGTGGACAATACTTACAGGAGTTCTAAGTTGAGCTCTCAAGTGGACATACGACGAAGGAAAAGAAAGGAACAATGCACGAACCCGTTCAACGTAAATCAAACAAAGGCTGGTTTTTCTTTTACATTTTTGATGTACCTTTGTTCATATCCTTCTAGCCACATGTCCAGCATTCTTATCCTCTTTTATTTATGCTCTAACATACACCGAACACCCGGGAACTTCAAAGGGAACACCCCTTTGAATCCGGTTTAAATTATGCCTTAGATTGACGGTTTTACGCTTCCGTTGCATTCCCCAGCCGTACCCGATTCTTTTAGTGAAGAGGTGAGACAAAAACAACTTGGGGATGTCGTTGGACGAGAATGGTATGGAAGACCTCCCATAAGGTTATTTTTCATGCGAATTGTAAAAATGGAGTATGGAGAATATCGCTTGTGGACCTCAAGCCCACTAGGAAGAAATTTCCCCAAAGCGGCATTTAGAGAGTGACGTGTTTTCGTAGAAATAGTGGGATGATTAATGACTGAAGTCTGAGTCTTTAATTTGTTGTTGAATATCATTATCATCTGCTGATTATCTGCTTGCGATTTTTAAATGTAGATTTAATTATATCTAAGAATCCATTATCCTGCATACTTAAGACAAACAAATTCAATCGAACAAACTATAACGACTGGTTCCACAATTTGAGGATAGTTCTTGATTATGAGAACCAAGGCTACGTCATGGACAAACCACTTCCACAGGCTTTTCCAGATGGATCCTTGCCCGAAGATCATGAGACGTTCGAAAGATAGCTTGAGGATAATAGCAAAGTCCGCAGCCTCATACTCGCCTCAATGACAAATGAGATGCAGAAGCAGTATGAGAGGCTGAACGATGTTCCTCCATAATGGCTCGTATGAACGATTGCTATGCAGTTTCAGACCGGCATACTAGTTATGTCGCTACGAATGCATTTTTGGAACTAAGATGACCGAAGGATCCTCTGTACAAGAACATTCGATCAAGATGCTTACCCTTGTGGAAAAGCTCGAGGACCTCAAGGCAGGGCTCGATAACGAGGCATACATTAATGTGATCCTTCAGTCTCTTCCTCCTCCTTTGGCCCATTCATTATTAACTACAACATGAATGCACTTGAGAAGGGCATGCATGAGTTGATAAGTATGTTGGTCCAATACGAGGCAACGATCAAGAAGTCTGCGTCGTCTGTATTGATGGGAAAGGCTTCGACTTCTACAGGGAAAGGCAAGAGGGCCGGACGCTGGAGGAGGAAGAAGGGTAAGGGAAAAGCCATCACAGCTACACTAGCGCTAAGAGCACTCCCGTTGCCAAAGTAGGGAAAGGCAAGAGAAAAAGGAAGGTTGGTTCGCAGCAACAGTCGAGGGCAAATAACATATGCATCCATTTCCATGAGAAAGGGCATTGGAAGAGGGATTGCCCCTAATTCCTCTCTGAGCAAGGTATGTATGTTGTTGAGGTTAATATGGTCACTAAACTCTGCTTCTTGGGTATTAGATACCGACTGTGGAGCTCACATCTACAATGATCTGCAGGTGCTAAAAAGAAGCAAAAGACTAAGTAAAGACGAGGTGGTCCTAAGGCTTGGTGATGGAAAAGTCGTTGCTGTTGAAGCTGTATGAACCATTAGCTTAGTAGTTAGTGATCATGTTAGGTTAGAATTAAATAATTGTTATTATGTAACTAACATGATCAAAAATATCATTTTCATTCCGTTGTTAGACAATAGCAGCTTTGAATTTTTTATCAATAAAAATTACTTTTATTTGATGAAAGATGGATCTTCTCATCTGCTAGGCAAACTTAACAATGGTATTTACATTCTGCAAAAGTCTAATTGGATCATGACTATTCAAAATAAATGTAAAATAGACAATCTTGAGAACACCCAGTTGTGGCATGCAAGGCTAGGTCACATCTCTCTAGACAAGATTAGAAGGTTTGTAGATTCAAAGAGTCTAGAAATAGACAATTTTGGATGACCTACCAGCCTGCGAGTCTTGCCTGAAAGGAAAAATAACCAAGAAGCCCTTTGTTGGACAAAACACACTTGCGGTCTTTCTATTGGATTTGATCCATACAGATGTGTGTGGGCCACTGAATACTCAAGCTAGAGGTGGTTTCTCTTATTTCATAACTTTGACCCATGATCACTCACGGTATGGTTATATTTACCTAATGAGGTACAAGTCTGAAGATCTTGGGAGGTTTAAAGAATTCAGACTTGAAGTCGAGAACCAAACTGGCTGCAAAATTAAAGCCCTTCGATCAGACCGAGGTGGCAAGTATTTAAGTGGTGAGTTCCTCGATTATCTTAAAGAAACGGTATTATCTCTTAGTGGATACCTCCCGGGACACCTCAGTTAAACGGGTTCTGTAAAAGGAGGAATCAAACTCTGTTGATCATGGTCTGGTCCATGATGATCTTTACTGAGCTGCCCTTGTCTTTCTAGGGTTACGCACGTAAGACAACGGCTAAATTACTAAACATAGTGCCATCCAAACTTGTGGCCCAGACACCATATCAGATATGGTATGGCAAGGCTGCATCCTACAAATACTTCAGAGTGTGGAGTAGCCCTGCATACGTCAAGAGATTAGTGGGAGACAAGCTAGAGTCGAGGTTTAGATTGTGTAGGTTCATTCACTATCCGAAAGAAACTACATGTTATTACTTTTATGACCTCTTTGAGCAAAAGGTATTTGTCTCAAGGAATGCAGTCTTTTTGGAAAAAGGCTTTTCGTCGGATTTCCAGCGCGATGAGCTGCTCCTTGAGGAATCAAGTGAGGCATCTCAGTCATCAGTATCAAGAGTTGCAGACCTTGTGTCAAAGGTTTTTCAGTTGAGTACCCGACGTGTTGAACAGCCTCTTGAGGCTCGACATGTTGAGTAGCCTCTTCAGGCCCAGCATGTTGAGCAACCTCTTGAGGGTCCACCTGAGGTACCACAATCGACAGCTCCTGCAATATCTATGCCCGTTGTTCCAGTGATAATGTTCCAGTCCTCCGTAGGTCAGCAAGAGTTCACGCCCTCCCGAGCGATATGCCTTCTTAGGCGTGACCGGTCAATTGGACAATGATTCAAAGATATACGGGGAAGCGATGTCGGACATAGATTCGGGGAAGGGGCTTGAGGCCATAAAAATTAAAATGGACTCCATGAGCTTGAACCAAGTCTGGACGTTGGTAGACCCTCCCAAGGGTGTTAAACCTGTCGGGTGTAAATGGGTCTATAAGCGCAAGCTTAGATGATGGAGAAGTAACTACCTTCAAGGCCAGACTTATGGCGAAAGGTTACAATCAGTGACCTGGGGTTGACTTTGAGGAAACCTATTCCCCAGTAGCCATGGCTAAGTCCATTCAGATTCTACTCGCCATAGCTTCATGGTATGACTATGAAATATGGCAGATGGACGTAAAAACAACCTTCATTAATGGCTTTGTTGGGGAAGAGATCTATATGGATCAGCCGGAGGGATTCACTATCGTTGGACAAGAGCAGAAGTCTACCATCTCCAGAAGCTCATCTATGGCCTCAAACAAGCATCGCGAAGTTGGAATATTCGTTTTGATGAAGTCATATGGGGATATGATTTCATCAAGAATGATTACAACCTTTGTATATATAAGAAGGTCAGTGGGAAATCTCAGTATTGTTCCTGGTGCTTTATGTGGACGACATCCTGCTCATTAGGATTGATGTCAGGATATTAGGTGACACAAAAGCATGGTTGTCGATTCAATTCTCCATGAAGGATTTGGGTGAAGCTTCCTACATCCTTGGCATCAAGATTTCAGGGATAGATCTAGACGGATGTTAGGAATGAACCAAAACTCGTATATTGAGAAATTCTTGGAAAGATTCAAGATGGATAACTCCAAACGAGGTTGCCTTCCCATGAGGCATGGGGTCAATTTATCCAAGAAGCAGTCTCCCAAAACTGATAATGAGTTTGAAAGCATGAAGGACATCTCCTATGCATTCGCCGTAGGCAGCATCCAATATGTCGTACAGTGCACAAAGCCTGACCTCACTTACGCTTTGAGCGTAACCAGCAAATATCAGGCCTATGCAGGTGAGTCACACTGACTACGGTAAAGACCATTCTTAAGTACCTAAGAAGGACTAAAGATATTGTTCTTGGTCTATAGCCGTGGAGAGTTGATACTTGAAAGTTTTAGCGATGCTAGCTTTCAGTCAGACGAAATGATTCTAAGTCTTAGGCTTAATGGTGAAGTGATCGCTTGGAAGAGTTCTAAGCAGGATACCACAACCGATTCCACCACTGAAACTGAATACATAGCAGCTTCAGAAGCTGCTAAGGAAGCGATTTGGATGAAAAACTACATCCAAAGTTGGGTGTGGTGCGTAGCATTACCGAGCCAGTAGTTATCTTCTGTGATAACACCGGGGCTATAGCACAAGCAAAGGAACCGAGATCTCATCAGTGTTTCCAAACATATTCTTAGACGCTACACTTGCTCAGGGAGATGGTGGGAAGAGGTAACGTTCATATGGACCGAGTCAGCTCAGTAGAAAATGTAGCTGACTCATTGACTAAGCCATGTCACAGGTCGCTCATCCTCAACATCTTGAGAAGATGGGTTTAAGTCATAGGAGTGATTGGCTTTAGGTCAAGTGGGAGATTGTTAGATAAGTCACTGTGAAGCCAATTTTGATTGGGCTTATGTAACCAGTTTCTGACAATGTTGGTGTGATCTGATATTTATGTGTTGAATAAAGTGATATTCAATTCTTGGCAAGTTATACTTTGTTGTGTTCACTTCTAACATATTTATTTACTATTCATTACACAACAAAGCCCACAGATCGGATACGTGAATCCAAGAAGTTGGACTGCGCAGAGGTTGGCAGTCATGAAAGCCAACTTCTGTGGATCGGTTTTGAAACACTCCAATTCAAGGACCTAGAAATTGGGTATCGAGGGTCAGAGTGATACTACCACTAAGGATTGCAATTGTGTTTCATGACAAGTGACGAGGGTTGTCCATGCAATATTAGTGGGTTAGTCGGCTTAAGGTCGGCTGACTGAGGTGACTCACAGGGATCGTCATATGGAAGCCTGAAGGGGCTTGATTGGTATGATTGGCATTCCCGACTCTGATAGTACGAGATTAGTCCTCAGACTTGAGGAACCACCGCAGTCACATGCACGCTATGCTTGTGTCTTAGGTTTGGCGATAGGCTTACCATGTCAAAAGACTTGGTCGCTATAAGCCCAATCTAGTGCAGTCAGAATGTGCAGTGAAAATGGTGCGTTCCAAGACAGAATCCATCTCCTGTCAATATTTGACAGTAGTGTCCCATGTACACTCTGAGGCCCGTTCCCCTTAGAATCTATGACCACAGTAACTGAACAGTGGGATGGGGATCCCCGTAATGTTTTAGTAGGGTAAATGAGTGTCTCGACTTTACGTATAACTGCTTAAATCAAGGATAGGAACCGACGTCCATATTCCATGCCCTAGACTATAGCTGTGAGACGGTAGATGGAAGGATTGTACTCGTACGATTCATAAACCTAAATGTTCATGCCATATTTTTACCTAGTTTCTAGTGCCATGGACCATTGCTAGACGGCCACCCATGGTGACGGGGCGAATTCTAGTTATGGTATAATCGAGGATTGGCCCAAGTCTAGCTGAAGGTGAACATAAAGAGTCACAAAAAATTCACTAGAAGTAAAGAAATTAATTTGGAATTAATTCTGGAAGATGAAATAATTTAATTGGATTAAATTGATCCCATTTTGGAGTGACGAGCCACTATGAATTGATTGGATTAATCGGGCTTAATTCATAAATTGGATTTATGAATTCAGACGTTGGGATTTCCCGTTTAATTGGATTAACAGGTGGAAATTATTATTTTGGGATTAAGTATTAATTAGATTTAATACACAAAGTCCATTAGACCTTAGGGCATTTAAATTAGATTTAATTCCATTCCATAAAGCCCATTAAGAATGGATGGACGAGATTTGATCTAGAAACTTTTGAGATGGATGGCTAGGATGAAGTTTGTCTAGGTCAAATCCTAAGTTGATTAGGTTTGACTAGGTCAAATCCTAAGGCCCGTTTTAGTTTGAGGACAGAATTATATGAGTGATAGGATTATCTTGAATTAAATGAATGATAAAAAATCCATGTATTAATTGTAATGTGTTTACTTACATGTATTAAAAAATTGTGATAAAATCTATGTAGTGTTTACTTTGTTGTATTTATTTATTTTGTATGGGAAAATACCCATTTGCCCTTTAATAATTAAATAATAGGACTTACAATCATTTCACCCACCTCTTTGCAAGAAGAGTTTAGTTGATCCTCTGCAAAACTACCACATCCTCATTCATTTCAATTTCTTTGAAGTACTCTCACCTCCTCCAGGTATCATCGGTAAGAACATGAATTTCTTGAAAATATTTTATAGTTGTTTATGTAATTTTTGTGATTTTCGTAATTTACTTTTCGTAATTTCTCTAATTCTGAAAATTAATTTTTGTAAGAACATTCAATTACTCTTGTAAGAATATTTCTTAAGAACTTTCAATTGTTCATCTTATTTCTTTAATTCCTTTCAGTTTTTTAATTCCTGACCAATAATTAAATTTTTTGTTTGTCACGTTCTGATTTAAATGGTGTTTAATTTGGGAAAATAAAGTTTCATTTTGGTGCTTAATTTTTACGAATTTGTCAGCAAAATTAAAAGAAATTAGATTTATTGGTTTGAAATTTCGCCTGCTAATTCTGAAAATTCATATTTGTAAAGTTATATCCATACTTTTTACAAATTACATTTTACAGCTTTCACTAGATAATGGCAAACGGCCGGAGCACATCTTGGTCTTCTAGAAATGATTCTACATTTGGGAATACGAATACTAGTCGCCGCACGGCTTCTAATGTTCGCGGAAGTGTCGAGTTATGCTTATGCGGCAATATTGTCATCACAAAATCCTCTTGGACTAACGCTAATCCTGGACGTCGATTCCGTGGTTGTTCCGATGCAAATGTATGGTTATATGTTTTACACAATTCAGCTTAGGTGTTTAGCTACCTAACGTATTCGCATTTCAGGGTCGTTACTGTGGTATTTTCGAATGGATTGACCCACCGATGTGTGACCGTAGCGTTGCTTATCATACCCGGATTATTAAAGAAATTGAATGCTCACGAGAAGAAACTAAATGCTAACGAGACGAAAATTGCAATGGTACGAGGTGAGTTGAGGAAGGCCTTACGACAAAAGAACATAACTTTGGTTCTTGCTATGTTCTTATTCATAATCCATCTCGTAGTATTAGCTTTGTATATGAATATAATTTAGAAGTAGTGAGAGTTTTTTGTTACTAACATGTGATTGACAAGAAAACTCATGCATGCTTCTAGCTATAGATGTGTAATATGGTGTACCTTTGAAATGGAATATATTCCTTTTCTCACCCTAAACCTCCATGAATAGTGAATGCGTTCAGCCTTTACAGTAGTTTGGTTTCAATTTTTGTACTTGTTCATTCATGTGAACAATGCTCTCATTTTGTAATAGTTCATTGACACGACAATTCATCATTCACTATTTATTTCCAAGTCTATATATACTTGCATCCATATTATTGTAGTATATAGGAATTCACTTAGAAACTATTCGACCAAAGAAAAAAAATTACTAAAATGGGATCAGATGCCGCTACACTTCAACGTAGAGTGTTTTACAACACTAACTGGACCGTCCAAATGGAGAAAACCTTAACCCCCCTTGATTTTGCAAGAGGAGACACAACCTTCCAAATGCATTTCTACTCATTCGGAGATTATCAACACAAGAAATGTCACTAATTTCTACTAAACGTCTCATTACATGAAACTTGAGCAGGAACTCAAGGTTTTAAAAGTATAATTTAGTCTGCGTCTAGCCCTAAAATTTTGTAATTGAGACCTCCGAAAATGATACCACCGATAAAACAACCTTAACATCTTCAGGGCATCGACCAAATTTCTTGAATAGCACGAAGAGCCTCTATTTTCTCGTGAAACCGCATCTTACCATTACAATTTGAAATGGACTTAACGCAAATATATACGCAATCAAAGTCATCCAAAACATTTAATCGATGCATAAAACACGAAACCAATATTAGATTACAATACTAACATGTTGTATATATTTAAATAACCAATAAATGAGAAGCCGACAAAAAAAATCACATATATATTTTAAAAATGTTGTAAAAACCCATATATAATTTAACAATAATGTACGGAAACTATCACAACTTACAAATCTTCCAACTTGCAAGTAACACACATTAATTACAAACAAAATACAGAATTTAACAATGTCACCAAATGTTGTGAAAACAGAAAAAATGAAAACAACCAACATATCACAAAATACCAAAAAAAATAAAACAAAAACTGTATCTGTAAGTACCGAAAACAACCAACATACTAGTGAACTTCATAAGTACCGAAAATAGCACAAAAAATGGGGTATCACAGTGGAAAATTCGTAAAAAAAAATTAAAAAAAAAATAATATTTTGAACATACCTTGAAATGAAGGTTGGATCTGTAACATTAAACACCGGAAAAAAAATATGAAAATATTTTGTTAGTAAAACCCACCAAGACGAAAAATAATAAAAAAAAATTATTAATCGGTAAACACATTGAAGCATGAGAATCGATGGAAGCTATGTTCTTATAAATGTAAAACTCTAGAGTACAAAATGGAAATAAAGAAGAAGAATGGGAGAAGATGAAGAAGAACTCACCTTCTTCTTTGTTGCTGCTCTTGTTCGCCCAGGGAGGAATGAAGAAATGGGGTCAAAATGTTTTGGTCATTGAGTGTTGAGTGTTAGGTGAGCAACTCCTTTGTCTTATTAGAGGGCAAAAGTGACTTTAGCCACATGCATTAATTGTTGTATAAAACCTTACATAACTTATACCACCACCTTTGATGGTATAAGTTATGTAAGCGTAACAGTGATTAGTACCGGGCCCTGAATTTGTACATGGCCCCATACATGAAAGTAAACAATATATTATCCTATTACTAATTTTCTTATACAGACTATTAATTCAAAGTAAATGGGGCCTAAGTTGATTAGGGTTGACTAGGTTAAATCCTTAATTGATTAAGGTGTGTCTCTTTGGAAGACGTTGAGTAGGATTATATGAACTTATCATATAAATACTCAAACACACACACACACAATAACACACACATCTCTCACAACTCTCCACCTCGCTTGACCGCCCTCTTTTTTGTTAGAATAGGTGACCATGTAAGCCAATTTTGGCAGGAATATGTAACCTATGTCTAGACAATTTTAGGTGTTTGATAAAACATATATGAATAAAGAAGTGAAAAGTTCATATGGCAATACTTTGTTTACGTTCACTTATATCTTCTTTTACATATCTATTCACTACGCAAACAAAGCCCACGGACTGAGAATCGATTTCGGGGATTGGGACTACGCTTGGAGGTAGGTCCATGAAATCAGTCTTACCGAATCAGTCCGAAAATCTCCAAGTCAAGGAATCCCGAAAATGGGTACCGGGATTCCCTATGAGACTTGCACTAAGCATCGCTGTCGTATTTCATCGACGGGTGACGAAGGTCGTCTAAGCAGTGTTAGTGGGTCAGCATGCTAGGAAGCAGCTGACTGAGGTGACTCGCGGGAACCGTCTTACGGAGGACCTTGAGTATGGTCTACAAGGTATGACGTATTCCCGGTTCAAACGGTACAGGTCAAGTCGTTTGACTTGAGGAACTGCTGAGTTTACCTGTGCATCAGGTCTGTATCTTAAATATGGTGAGAGATTGCCAAAATACTCTTGAGTAGTCATAAGCCATGTCTAGTGCAGCTCGGGTGTACAGAGTTTTTCAAGAAAGGATCTGTCTCCTATCAAAAGGTATTGACAGTTGAGTCTCATGTATGCTCTGTGTCTTGTCCCTGAAATCTGTGGCCAGAGTAACTGAACAGAAGGGAAGGTTTCCCTTGCGGCGTTTAGTAAGGACAGACAGACACTTAGGTCCAAAATGGGTACCTGCATTTTTCCGTGCCCTAGACTCTAAGTGATGAGACCGAAGACAGAAGGACAAATGTACTGTTAGAGCCTAAATGTTCATCCCCGATTATTTCACCTTGTCTCTAGTGCCATGGACCGTTGCTAGATGGCCACCCATGGTAACGGGCGGATTCTAGGAATCCGACCAAGTCTAGCTGAAAGGTGAACCTAAAGAGTCACACACTATCCACACACACTTAAGTATTTAATTTGGAATTAAATATTGGAGTTAAGGAATGATTAAATTAGATTTAATCGGATCCTATATTTTCTTGGAGAAATTAATTCCTTCTATTTGATAAAGGGAATTAAATTAATAAATGGATTTATTAAGGGAATTGATTTAATGGGCCTAGAATAAATATTAATATTTATTTATTATATTTTAGTTGGCCTTTTGGGATATTTAATGGAATTTAAATATTCCATTAAATTAAAATCAACGGTTGAGATGGAAAGGGGAGATGGAAGGCTAGGATTGGTTTGACTAGGTCAAACACTAGTTTGACTAGGACTTTGACTAGGTCAAAATCCTAGTCAAATTAGAGTTCTTAGAGTTGGAGTTTAAAGAGGATTAAACTCCTCCTCTATATAAACCTCTAGCTTCCAACAATTGTAGGGTGATGAAATTCCAAACACACAACACAACACACACTCGTCTCTCTCCCTCTTGCCTCTCGTCCGCCCCCTCTCTCTCTACAAGAAATATACTTTCTTGTTCTTTTGTTCTTGGAACACTAGAACATTGATGAATCAATACCGTTTAATTGATAACGTGTCGTTGATTCATCCACTCCAAAATATACACTTGTTCGTTGCCTAGAACGGCGTACAAGATACGTGGGTGGATCGTGTGTCACGATTTGGAGGGTTCTCAAGAACGAGATCTTGGTGCAAAACGGGGAACAACGCGAGTAGCCGTTGAAGACGAAAACGACAACGGGTAGGTCTCGGTTTATGTTTTCGCCTCCTTTATTTTTCAACCCTATGGCCTCCATGATTGCTTACGTGTTATTTATTCATGAGATACACCGAACACCCGAGAAATCTCAAGGGCACACCCCTTGAGCGTGTTCTTTAATTCATTAAAGCATGCTTTATTTTTGTACTTTATTTTATACCGCGCTTCCGCATTCGCGCAATTTCTCGGGACGATCCACGATTTCTTTCAGTGGTATCAGAGCCCGGTTCGGTGTATAGGCCTAGGGTTTATCCAATATTGGCATGTTTTTAATTAAATCTTGATTTTCTTGATTTTAAAAGCATGTCGTTTTATGGCTTTCGATTCGTGTGAATTTCTGAATATTGGTATTTTTCTGTTTTTCTTGGAAAACGGGGTGGAATAATTGAATGGAAAAACGAGAAACGCCGCAGCCGGCCAGGCGCGCGCGCACGCAGACGGAGGTGTCTGCGCGCGCGCTCGGCAGGCGTGCCCAGTGCACGTCTGCGCGTGCGCTGCGCAGGCGCGGCCGGCAGCCAGCAGGCCAGCGCGCGCGCGAGGCAAGGGAGCAGGCCGGCGGCGGCGGCTACTGCTAGGGTTTTAAAACCCTAGTAGTGTTTTTTTTATTTTTTTCAAATTATTTTCAGTTTTAATTTTGAATTAATTCTGAAAAATCGTTTTTGGGTTCAATTATACCTAATTTTTCAAAAGACATTATTTTAGGAGTAAAATAAATTTGATTTGGAATCCCGGGGTTATTTTACTTAAAATAATGAGGAAAGGTTTCCTAAAACGAGAAAATATTATTACCAATATTTGTATTTTATTTTTTCACACGTTATGCACATATTCATTTATTTTATTATTTTGAATATTTATGATTGGAAATCATGTGTTGTTGGTGTATTGTAATTATATGATTGGATCATGTGATTATGTGTGTTAGATGAAAATAGATGATCACGAGCCTTAGACCGAATGTATGGTTTATTTTCTGTTGGGTGTCCTGTGTGCCTCTTTTACTGCTTTCTCCTTCTCTCTTTCTAGTTGCCTTGGAATAATAAGGCATTCTACCTCCCTCCTTATGTACTCCCCCCGGGTTTTCGCTGGGGTTTCTTTTTTTTTAATATGTAATGAGAGTAGACTAGGAGTGAGGTTTCTATTTTTTGTAATTGGTGGAGAAGAAGGAAGGACCACATGGAGAGCCCAGACGGGAGGTCCCTTGAAGTTTTCCATGAAGTGAAGAAAGAGAAAAGAGACCAAGGTCCATCAGCATGATGATTGGGTTACTATTAATGTAATAGTATAGGACCAACCCTAGATTGACCATAGATCCACTGCGGGCTCAGTGGGTCGCATAGGATTTGGGCTCGTGATCATCCAACAGGGGCGTGCTAGGCTTTAATTTTGCATGTGGTTATTATGATGGATGAATGGACTTTTATTTATCATATAACTGCTATGGATGGTTCAATTACGCATTATGGATGTATGTGTGAATGTTTATTTATTTGAGATCTCGGTCATTTACTACTCTCACATTGGTTGGACCAATGTCAAAATATTAGACCCCAGATAAAATGGACATGAACTCTAGGAGTTTGTCCATGCCTTCCAATCCATGGCATAGTGAGGAAGCTGCTTTAGGTCAATAGCATGGTCTCACGAGTCGTGGCACGTTATTGTACTTAAAGGAAGCTGCACTATATCATGAACGAAAAATGGGCTGCTGTTACCTGTCTCACGAGTCGTGGGGGTACCAGTGGGTCTGTGGCTCAGTCGATTGGGTTGGGTCTAACACCCAATTAACATGATTCGCTTGGAGTCCTCGGGATCATGTGAAAGGGTGAGCAATAATCTTGGGAATCTCGTGGAACGAGAATGGTATGGAATACCTCCCACAGGATCTTTTCCATGCGAATCGTAAAAGCGGGGTATGGGAAAAATCACTGTGGATCCCAAGCCCACTAGGAAAGGATTTCCCGAAAATCACGTTTGAGAGTACCGTATTTTCGTATAAATAGTGGGAGGATTAAATGACTAAAGTCCATGCATTTAATTATTTTATCAAACCACCGTCTTTTATTTTTCTGCTGATCGCGTGCTGTTTTCTAAAATGTAGATTTTAAAATGTCTAAGAACCCACTTTCCACCATTCTTGAGACAAACAAATTCAATGGAACAAATTACAACGACTGGTTTGCGCAATCTCAGGATAGTCCTAGATTACGAGAACCAAGGCTACGTCATGGACGAGCCTCTCCCTAGGACCTCGCCGGAAGGATCCACGCCAGAAGAACGTGAGACTTTCGAGACTTGGCATAAGGATAACCGGAAGGTCCATAGCATCATATTTGCTTTGATGACCAATGAGATTCAGAAGCAATATGAAAAGCTAGACGATGTCCCTTCCATTATGGCTCGCCTTAAGGATTGCTATGCAGTCCCGGACCGGCATACTAGGTATGTCGCAACGAAGGCGTTCTTTGGAACTAAAATGACAGAAGGATCCTCTGTACAAGAGCACAGGGTTAAAATGCTTACCCTGGTGGAAAAAGCTCGAGGACCTAAAGGCAGGTCTCGATAATGAAACGTACATAGATGTGATCCTTCAGTCACTCCCACCCTCCTTTGACCAATTTATCGTCAACTACAACATGAACGCACTTGAGAAGGGCATTCATGAGTTGATCAATATGTTGGTGCAATACGAGGCAATGACTAAGAAGTCCACGCCTTCTGTATTGTTTGGAGGTGCTTCAACTTCCAATACGAAAGGCAAAGGTACCGGACGTTGGAAGAAGAAGAAAGGGAAGGGAAAGACCGTCAAAGCAGCTACGAACACTAAGAGTGTTCCCATTGCCAAAGAGGGGAAAGGCAAAGGAAAGGGAAAGGTTGTGTCTCCAAGCAACAGTCGAAGGCATATGACATATGTATCAACTGCCGTGAGAAAGGGCATTGGAAGAGAGAGTGCCCCAAACTCTTCTCGAACCAAGGTATTTATGTGATTGAGGTTAATATGGTCACTAATTCTGCCTCTTGGGTATTAGATACCGGCTGTGGAGCTCACATTTGCAATAACTTGCAGGTGTTGAAAAGAAGCAGAAAACTGGGTAGTGGGGACATGATCCTGAAGCTTGGGAATAGCAAGGCCATCTCGGCAGAAGCAGTAGGATCCGCCACTCTAGTGATTAGTGATAATATTAGCATAGATTTAGAGTAAGTTTATTTTGTACCTAGTGTGATTAAAAACATCATCTCCATTCCATTGTTGGACAATAGTGGTTATGAGTTTAGAATCAATAAAAAATTGCTTTTATTTGATGAGGTGTGGAATTGCTCATCTACTTGGTACATTGCACAACGGGCTCTATATCTTGCAACAAACGAATTTCGTTCTCAACACTCAACACAAACGAAAATTAGATAATAACGGGAACGCACGTCTGTGGCACGCTAGGCTAGGTCACATATCCCAAGACAGGATGAAGAGGTTGGTAGACTCAAAGAACCTAGAAGTTGGGGACTTGAGCGATCTACCAACTTGTGAATCCTGTCTAAGAGGAAAAATGACCAAGAAGCCCTTTGTAGGACAAAGTAGGCTTGCCACAGGTCTGTTGGACTTGGTCCATACAGACGTATGTGGACCACTAAGGACGCAGGACCGAGGTGGGTTCTCCTACTTCATAACCTTTACCGATGATCATTCACGGTATGGTTATGTTTACCTGATGAGGTACAAGTCTGAAGCTCTTGAGAGGTTTAAAGAATTCAGACTTGAAGTAGAGAACCAGACCAACTGCAAAATTAAAGTCCTACGGTCAGATCGAGGCGGTGAATACCTTAGTACGGAGTTCCTAGATTATCTAAAAGAACATGGTATAATATCAGAATGGACACCTCCAGGAACACCACAGTTAAATGGTGTCTCTGAAAGGAGGAATCGAACCCTGTTGGACATGGTTCGGTCTATGATGAGTTTTACCAAATTGCCCTTATCCTTTTGGGGCCATGCACTAGAAACGGCAGCCAAATTGTTGATTTTAGCGCCTACTAGTACATTGACCCAAACGCTATATGAGATATGGCACGGCAATCCTGCGTCCTACAACTACTTGAAAGTGTGGGGTAGCCCTGCATACGTCAAGAGGTTAGTGGGAGATAAGCTAGAATCTAGGCCTAGCTTATGCAGGTTCGTTGGATACCCTAAGGAAATTGCGGGTTATTACTTTTATGACCTTGGAACAAAAGGTGTTTGTTTCAAGAAATGCAGTATTCTTGGAGCAAGGCTTCCCGGAGGATATCCAACCTGATGAGCTGATCCTTGAGGAATCAAGTGATGGAATCCAGCCATCAGACACAGCGAGGATTTAGGATAGACAGCCGAAGGCTTGACCAACCTCGAGAGGTCCAACATGCTAGGCATGAAGGACAGCCTCAGGAACAGCTTACCTCGGTTCCTGAACCACCGGCTCCGATACAGTCAGCGCCCACAGTTACCACTGACGTTCCCGTTCTCCGTAGGTCCACTAGAGAGTCCAGACCTCCAGTGAGATATGGCTTTCTAGGAGCGACCGATCTTTTGGATAATGATCCTAAGACATATGGAGAAGCGATGTCTGACATCGACTCCGGGAAATGGCTTGAGGCCATGAAAGCCGAAATGGACTCCATGAACGAGAACCAAGTCTGGAGTCTTGTAGATCCACCGAAAGGTGTTAAGCCAGTGGGCTGTAAATGGGTCTACAAGAGCAAACTTGGCGTTGATGGAGAATTCACAACCTTTAAGGCTAGGCTTGTAGCTAAGGGATACACTCAACGACCCGGGGTCGATTTTGAGGATACCTACTCGCCAGTAGCTATGGCTAAGTCCATTCGGATCCTGCTCGCCATAGCAGCATGGTATGACTATGAGATATGGCAGATGGACGTGAAAACGGCCTTCCTCAACGGTTTCGTTGAAGAAGAGATCTATATGGATCAGCCGGAGGGTTTCACGGTTACTGGAGAAGAACAGAAAATCTGTCGCCTCCAGAAGTCCATCTATGGCCTCAAACAAGCCTCCTGAAGTTGGAACATTCGCTTTGACGAAGTAATACGAGGTTATGACTTCATCAAAAACGAATCTGACCCTTGTGTATACAAGAAAGTCAGTGGGAGCTCAATAGTGTTCCTAGTGCTTTAAGTGGATGACATTCTACTCATTGGGAATGACGTTAGAATGTTAGGAAACACAAAAGCATGGTCGTCAACCCAGTTTTCCATGAAGGACTTGGGTGAAGCCTCCTACATCCTAGGCATCCAGATTGTCAGGGACAGATCTAAAAGGATGTTAGGACTCACCCAAAACTCGTATATGGAGAAAGTCCTAAAGAGATATCGAATGGACAACTCCAAACGAGGATTCCTTCCCATGAGGCATGGGATCAAGTTGTCCAAGAAACAGTCCCCACAGACTGATGAGGAACTTGAAAGGATGAAAGTCATCCCCTATGCTTCTGCCGTAGGCAGCATCCAATATGCGGTCCATTGCACTAGGCCTGACATTGCATACGCTTTGAGCGTAACAAGCAGATATCAGTCCTACGCAGGAGAAGCACATTGGAATGCTGTTAAGGGCATCCTTAAGTACCTAAGGAGGACTAAGGAGATGTTCTTAGTCTATGGCAATGGAGAACTAATTCTGGAAGGCTTTAGCGACGCTAGCTTCCAGTCTGATGACGATGATGCCAAGTCTCAATCGGGGTACGTATTCAAACTCAATGGAGGAGTAGTAGCTTGGAAAAGTTCCAAGCAAGCAACCATTGCTGACTCCACCACAGAGGCTGAATACATAGCAGCTTCAGAAGCTGCTAAGGAAGCGGTTTGGATGAGAAACTACATCCAAGAGTTGGGTGTGGTGCCTAGCATCGCCAAGCCTGTTGTCATCTTCTGTGATAACAACGATGCAATAGCGCAAGCAAAGGAACCGAGATCTCATCATCGTTCCAAACACATTCTTAGACGCTACCATCTTCTTAGAGAAATGGTAGGAAGAGGTGACGTCCGGATGGACCGAGTCAATTCAGCAGACAACAAAGCAGACCCGCTGACAAAGCCTATGTCGCAGAGCGCTCATACGCAACATCTTGAGAAGATGGGGATTAGACATATAGGCAATTGGCTTTAAAGGTCAAGTGGGAGATTGTTAGAATATAGGTGACCATGTAAGCCAATTTTGGCAGGAATATGTAACCTATGTCTAGACAATTTTAGGTGTTTGATAAAACATATATGAATAAAGAAGTGAAAAGTTCATATGGCAATACTTTGTTTACGTTCACTTATATCTGCTTTTACATATCTGTTCACTACGCAAACAAAGCCCACGGACTGAGAATCGATTTCGGGGATTGGGACTACGCTTGGAGGTAGGTCCATGAAATCAGTCTTACTGAATCAGTCCGGAAATCTCCAAGTCAAGGAATCCCGAAAATGGGTACCGGGATTCCCTTTGAGACTTGCACTAAGCATCTGCTGTCGTATTTCATCGACGGGTGACGAAGGTCGTCTAAGCAGTGTTAGTGGGTCAGCATGCTAGGAAGCAGCTGACTGAGGTGACTCGCGGGAACCGTCTTACGGAGGACCTTGAATATGGTCTACAAGGTATGACGTATTCCCGGTTCAAACGGTACAGGTCAAGTCGTTTGACTTGAGGAACTGCTGAGTTTACCTGTGCATCAGGTCTGTATCTTAGATATGGTGAGAGATTGCCAAAATACTCTTGAGTAGTCATAAGCCATGTCTAGTGCAGCTCGGGTGTACAGAGTGACAGTAGTTTCCAAGAAAGGATCTGTCTCCTATCAAAAGGTATTGACAGTTGAGTCTCATGTATGCTCTGTGTCTTGTCCCTGAAATCTGTGGCCACAGTAACTGAACAGAAGGGAAGGTTTCCCTTGCAGCGTTCAGTAAGGACAGACCGACACTTAGGTCCAAAATGGGTACCTGCATTTTTCCGTGCCCTAGACTCTAAGTGATGAGACCGAAGATAGAAGGACAAATGTACTGTTAGAGCCTAAATGTTCATCCCCGATTATTTCACCTAGTCTCTAGTGCCATGGACCGTTGCTAGATGGCCACCCATGGTAACGGGCAGATTCTAGGAATCCGACCAAATCTAGCTGAAAGGTGAACCTAAAGAGTCACACACTATCCACACACACTTAAGTATTTAATTTGGAATTAAATATTGGAGTAAAGGAATGATTAAATTAGATTTAATCGGATCCTATATTTTCTTGCAGAAATTAATTCCTTCTATTTGATAAAGGGAATTAAATTAATAAATTGAATTTATTAAGGGAATTGATTTAATGGGCCTAGAATAAATATTAATATTTATTTATTATATTTAGTTGGCCTTTTGGGATATTTAATGGAATTTAAATATTCCATTAAATTAAAATCAACGATTGAGATGGAAAGGGGAGATGGAAGGCTAGGATTGGTTTGACTAGGTCAAACACTAGTTTGACTAGGACTTTGACTAGGTCAAAATCCTAGTCAAATTAGAGTTCTTAGAGTTGTAATTTAAAGAGGATTAAACTCCTCCTCTATATAAACCTCTAGCTTCCAACAATTGTAGGGTGATGAAATTCCAACACACTCACAACACACACTCGTCTCTCTCCCTCTTGCCTCTCGTCCGCCCCCTCTCTCTCTACAAGAAATATACTTTCTTGTTCTTTTGTTCTTGGAACACTACAACATTAATGAATCAATACCGTTAATTGATAACGTGTCGTTGATTCATCCACTCCAAAATATACACTTGTTCGTTGCTAGCACGACGTACAAGATATGTGGGTGGATCGTGTGTCACGATTTGGAGGGTCTCAAGAACGAGATCTTGGTGCAAAACGGGGAACATCGCGAGTAGCCGTTGAAGACGAAAACAACAACGGGTAGGTCTCGGTTTATGTTTTCGCCTCCTTTATTTTTCAACCCTATGGCCTCCATGATTGCTTACGTGTTATTTATTTGAAATACACCGAACACCCGGAAAATCTCAAGGGCACACCCCTTGGGCGTGTTCTTTAATTCATTAAAGCATGCTTTATTTTTGTACTTTATTTTATATCGCGCTTCCGCATTCGCGCAATTTCTCGGGACGATCCACGATTTCTTTCATTTCTCTCAGCCATCTCTCTCCCACACTCCTCCAAAAGTGTTTTCCTTGTCTTCTTGTTTACTACAAAGGGAGATATATGAACAATTGATCTCGTTAATCGATAATGTTTGGTCAATTGTTCTCTCCCTTTTTGATATCTTTCTAGCACGAGAGTATCAACCCATTCCGGCGAATTGCATGGACGTTTTTAGAGGGTCTCTACGTTCAAATCTTGGTGGAAAATTCGGGAACAACATGTGTAGCCAAACAAAGAAAACTATGAGGGTATGTATCCTTGTTTCTTGTTTTTCTTTTCTACCCTACGCCTCCATGAATTATGTTTAATATTGCTTTTATTCATGAGATACGTCAAACCCCTGGGAGAATCAAGGGAAACACCCCTTGATCCGATTTTAAATTCTGCCTTTAATTCCGTTTATGTTTGTTTATCGCTTTCCCACGCTTCTGTCGCATGCCTCCCGAGCTGATCCACGGTCTTTCATCCACAACCTGAAAAATTCTTCACGTGGAACCTGCCCCTTGGGCAAGGCACTCCTAAAAAACAAGGTCGTATCCTGCCTCTCTAGCATGACCCCCTCGAGACTAAGTCCCGCCTTCCAGCCGGGTCCACTCTTCATGAGATATTCTCCTACCTCCCTGGCAGGACCTCCTCAAGAACAAGTCCTGTTTCCAGCCGGGATCGCTCCCTATAAGACACCCTCCTGCCTTCCTGACAAGAGACTTCCTAGGATACGTCCCGCCTCAAGCCTGGACACATGTTTACAAAATAAAGCTCCGCCTCCCTGAGGGGCACTCTCTCTTGAAACAAGGCTTGCATCGAGGCCGGACTCTTCAAAACAAAGCTTTCCTAAGCTAAATCCTACAGCTGGATAGGATGCTCCCTTAGAATATCGTCAAATAAGGTAAATCCTCCCATTAAAGAATGTCTGGCATAATCATTTCCTGCCCCTTGCAGGAAAATATTTATAAGCCCTGTCCCGCAGCAGGCACCTTCAATTTCTAAGCCCTGTTTTCTCACAGGCATGCCTTAAGAAAATAAGGCCTGGTCTTGGGCAGACACTACACTCTTCAGGAAGGTAAGCCCCTATTTCAAAACAAGCCCTAGCCACAAGCAAGTCCTGTTCACATACAGGCATACTTAACATCTCTCTTCAAAAGCAAGGTATTTATACCTTCCAACAAGTACTTATAAAATTATATTTTCCTAAAAACTACCATGCATTCGCAAATTCAATAGGGCACGGACGCTCAACAGAAGTGCAAGAAACATGCAGGGGGCCTGGACCCAGCATATAAAACAGGGGTGACAAGCCCTTAACAAGCAACACAATCCGTAGTATGCAAGCAAAAGAAGAACTAGCATTAAGCCCCCTGGCCAAACCGGCCCCCTGGGGGGGGGGGGAAGCATCATTCAAAAGAAAGAAAAGAAAAAGAAAGCAAGTAAATTATTTCATCGCCATCACGGGGGTAAGCAGAAAAGTAAATCATTTTCAAGAGGGAGGGGCTATAAATCATTCATCTTTCCCCACAAGCGGGGTCTTCTCAATTTCCTCCATGGGCTCAGGCTCCATCGAGGGGGGATCAACCTCAGCAGGACCTGGAGGGGGGCCGGTATTACCTCATAAGGCTCTTCCTGAAAGGCCTCCACCTCAGCACCTTCCTACCTGGGAGCCATGACCTCCTCCATCACAATGTCCAGCAGATGATCCAAATCACCTTCTGCAAGGAATTTTCTAGCCATATCATTCAATAGTCTAAGGACTCCGGATAAAATAGAAGTCAGCATGGTAATCTTATCACCTAGCTCGACTAGGGGAGGAGGCGCGAAAGGGTTCGGAGCATTCTGCAGGGCAGCATCAAATCAAGGAAGGTAGGCTCTGTCCCCTCTGGGGGATAACCATGGGTTGCGAACTGCCCCCGGCAGGCCTAGAACCCATAACACAAGAACGCCCCAACAATAGTGGCCACCTTCTTCTGGAAGTCATCAAACTTCTTATAAGCCTCGAGGCAACTCTCCTAATAAGTGGCCAGGAAGTTCAGTCCCTTATTCGAGTTAGGGAATTCCCAGTGAGCCCGATCTGCTGCGTTCTCTAGTGCGTCCACCTGGTCCTTTGACAAGGACAAAGTTGAAAATAATGCACATGAGTATCACCCACTAATACACATTACACGTAAATGGAACCGGTGATTACCTCAGTAGTTTGGTACGACTATACACAGCGGAATTAGTCAGTGAATCCCGGACCTTTGTGGCTCACCTACAAGCTTCCTACGATCTCATAGATCTACAAGCACGTCATGTTAGAGCCTTGTAATGAGCAACCTCTTCTCGCTCAATCGGATTGCTACCATAGCTATCCACCCAATATACACACTTTAAACCCTCGGAGACTTTGGTGATTCTCCAAGAGAGAATAGAGAGAGTTATTTGCATGGGCTTTGAGAGAATATACATAGAATTGTATGTCTTATGGATCCATAAAAGCACCCTATTTATAGGTGTACACAAGAGGAGTCCAATCCCAATACAAAGTATAGGAGACAACAAACTCTATACTCAAGAGGAGTCCTCCCTAACCACAAGTTTGGGAGACTTCAAAACTCTCAAATATAGATGTATATCCAATATCTCCCACTCATACATATTTGACATAACCTCTCCAATAAAAAAATTTCTCATTTCTCATCCCCTCTTTCATATAAGGAATAAGGTGTGCGTCCAAGCGAGAAAAAAGAAATGTGAGGAGAGTTATATTAAGTCATCCCCAAAACTAACATAACTCTTCAACTCCAAAAAACTAGCTATGTACCCTAAACCTTGTGGTCGCACTTAATCAAGCATCTCTAGATCCCTCAATAAATAGAGCATGCTTAACTCACTCAAATATGTATCTCTGTTCATGACTAGTTGGATATTTTCCAACACATTCGCCCGGGCTATGAACCATAGAACACAAATGCGTTACCAACTTAGTTCTTTCTCGGCCTCTCATACCAATCAGCTTGGTCTTGACAGCTTTCCTAGACATGCTTTGACAGACTGAATCACACTTGGCCATTGGATGACATGCTAAGGTAGCATCATCAAGCTTCCACCTAATGACATGGTCCAGAGTTCCAAAGGGTACAAAAACAATATGGGCTCATACAGTGACAAAGTACGGACCCATTCAGTCACTCTTCATAAGAGATCGGTTTAAAGTACATGTACTATGAATACATGTTATGATGGAGCTCCCACTCAACTTGGGCATGTCACGGCTCTTAACATCATATGAACCTAAGTCCAGTCGCTATCCAAGCGCCTAACTTGCGGACTACCAGACAATCACTCTCTTAATGCCTTCCAGTAGTTCGCACGTTCAGCTCGAAAAATAGGCCTTTTATGAGGTTCGGACATACTTCATAATCGATCAAATATGTGATCTCATCTCAACTTCTCTATCCAATGTGACTATTCATTATACATTTTTCGTTCCCACTTCTCAAGTGTGAAGGTGATCATTCGCATGACTCACTAATGTGAAATGGTCTTTCAAGTCTCATCCTGCTCGCTATCGCAGAGCCAGGGCAATTACCCCATGTGAGAGGGCCAATCAGGGCCTAGTGACATTCAATAATTCATTACCAATCTAAAGTTATCACAAGCCGTAAGAATCAAATTCTACGCGATCCTTTACCACTACCATGCGTTTATCAATAATAAAGCTTGGTAAAAGGAATAAGCGATCAAAGCGCTTCGTAGAACATGTTTGGAGAACAAATTAATTATGCGAACGTCTCATTAACAATATTTGGTATTTGTATACTAGGTCTTCCAACAATACTTGGGCCCTTCAAGTATACAGAGTCTCACTGTGTGCATCGCATATGCACCATGGCTAGATAGTCTTTAGTTGATCTTAAATTACTTACGTGGATATGCAGTTGATCACTTTGTTGCATCACAAAATGTGCATTAAGGATCACTTTGATATCTCCTCACCATTTTAATTGTTTAAGCATAGGACTAGTTGTGCACACATATTGTGCATCAAACATTTTACAACACTCAGTCAATTAATACTAGTTTGCATTTCTTTTCTTCTTTCAATTTAAGGCATCTCATTTAACTAAGAACACTGAGATTATGGAGTATCAATTAGCATAGTATGATATGTATAGAATTTTAGTATATAAATACTAAGTAGGACCATACTTTCTCCTATGTCCATGTGAAAGACAACCATTCTATTTGGCGATATCTCCATGTCACTTCAAGCCATCAAACTTATTTGCCCACATTGCAGTGAGAGCTGAATTCTCTCACTATCTTGATATATCTGGTGATCATCGTTAAGTCTATCAAATGATGGCTCGATGAAATCAATATTATCACTTCTTGCACAATAATTCAAGTTATAAATGGAGCATGCAAACATCAAACTTGCGCTTGCCCCACTGCTTGAATTAACTAAAAGATCCACATTGATCATCACATCCATTTCTCAATTAGATAGGTCAACTATCATCAGCTAGGAACACCCAGTTGAAAGTGGCGATAGTGGCTATGGCAAATTCAGACAAATTTCACCATCAAGGAAAATGTCTCAAAACTACACCCCTCAAGTGGGCACAAATATTTCTCCATCAATTGACCTTTATACTCATTATAAACTATCTACTTTGTACTTGATCTTTAGAAACCATATGCTTCCAATGATCTTGCACGTAGAAGTGTTATGATCAACTTGCTTTCTTAGCTTCGTTCGTAGTCATTAGGCTTATCAATTCCCGTTAAGGCTTGTTCCAATAGAAGTGTTAAGTGAAGTCAATTCTCAGACTTGACTCATCAATGTCTACCAAATAATTATGATGAATACCCACTCAGTCAAATATAGACGAGTGGGAACATTTTTAATGTTCACTCCTTATTTGTGGAATTTGATAATCTTTTCTCTAGTCAGACACTCCCACTGACTTTTAAGCCGCTTCGATTATCTCTTGCAACTGAAGATAAAAAACAATATCATCATTGCAGAAAAAAATGTACCTCTATTAAGGATCTTCACTCCCATAGTTAAGTTTCCCATTGACCTCCCAAATCTAAAAGAAAATTTCCTCTTAAGGAATCTATATTGCGCGAATAATTTCTCCATAAACCTTGGTTCATGTCTTGTCAATTTAGTGGGTACATGCCATATGCTTGCTACCATATCAACAAGAGTTGGAGAACTTCGTAGAGGCACTTCATCATATTGTAGTCTGCATGCAAAAATTGCATCTACCCAAGTGAAATGCAAAATGGTTTTGCACCAGTTAACTTCTACACATTTCTAGAAATGTTATATTCTTTTCCTTTTGCAAGCCCATATAGCTGCTGATTAAAATCATGATTCATTTACAGTTCTATATTCCTCAGTGTTGTCCAACATAACCAGACATGATACTTTCACTTCCTGTCAATATATGGAACCATAATGTTGACATCCTTTAATTCTCTACCCTTGTAAAAAATCACCAAAAATAGCGTCTTTTAACTAGTGAGATAGGTTTGCACTGACCAATAGCGTGAGAAATACTATTGTATCATTTCATGCCTCATACTCATAAGTCCCCGCATGCATTTAGTGGACAAGTTTTAGTGGTTTGATAAACCCTCCTTATTTTTCAGCGAACGTTTTTCACTAGAAAAAGTTCCAACAAGAGTAAACTTTTAGCGAGTGAACCAAGTGGCCTCCTCTAGCTAACAAAATCTTCCTCGAGGAGGTTGATTTTAGCGAGTGAACCAGGTGGCTTTTCTTAGCGAACATGTGAAGGACAAGCGGATCCACCCGGGAGCGCGAGCGGAAGCGAGAAAAGCGAGAAATTGCGTAAATTTAAATCAAATTCAAAATACGCAAATCCCAAGGGGTGTACCCTTGGGTGCTCAACCGGGCGTTCGATGTAGGATGTGTAAATATTAAAACATATATTTAAGCACATAGGGCATAGATATACAAATGAAATCAATCAAAGCGTAATAAACCGTTACCTTTGATTGTTTAGCGTATGCTCCCGGCTACTAGCGTTGTTCCTTCTCCGGAATGATCATGAAATCCAAACGTATGGATTCTCCAAAGGTGATCCACACCACACCGGAAGAAACACACGTTCTTCTTGCTAGAAAAGAACGGGTTTAGGAAGGAATCGGTTTAAGAGAAGAATACTATGAAGTAGTGTTCTCTTAAACTTACTTTGTTCTTTTTCTTGATTCAAAATCAAGTGAAGAACACAAGTGTAAGAGAGGGAGGGAGCACAAAATTTTGAGAGAGAGGAGAGGATTTTTGTCTTCTCTTTTTCCTAGAAAAAGATGAATAATGAATCACTTATGCTAGGTGTTGTATATTCTAATATATATACATAATTAATGTGATTATTGGAATGTGTCTAGGTTCATCCAAGGATGTCTAGATTCATTCCAATCAATCACCATCAATTCTTCAATCAAGCCTACCAAAATTTATGGTATGATCAAATCATAGCAAATGGGAAGAGCTTGATTGGAGTTGATTTGTCTCTTTCCAAAAGAGACAAGTCAACATACCACCTAGCATGAAACATGGCTGATTTTGCTTCCTCCAAGGGAGCGTGTCGGCCATGTTTAATTAAGGAAAGAAGTCCAATTTCTTCCCATTCCAAATTAGGAATTATTTCTCCTCTCGGGTATAATTTAACGGACCGGGTTTTATCGTAATCCAATTACGACGAACCCAATATTAAATCCAATTTAAAGTCCACTTAAATTATTCCCGTTGATCTTTTAATCTAATTAAAAGATCCAACGTCTCAACGTCTCAACTTTTCATATTTAATCGAAAATCCAATTTACCGATTAAACGAAAGCTCGATACAATATCGGCCCGTCCATCCAATGGACTTTCCCTTAAGTAATCCAATTACTTATTTTTATCCTTCGAGATTGACTCCAAGTCGATCTCTCAACCTCCTCGGTGATTTGTGTGTGACCCTTTAGGTTCACCCTCAGCTAGACTTGAGCCCGTGTCCTACAAGGGCCCGTTACCATGGGTGGCCGTCTAGCAACGGTCCATGGCACTAGAGACTAGGTGAATTGGCGTGAACATTTAGACGCCGATTCCGTACGGGTACGATCCTTCCGTCTACCGTCTCCCGGCCTTAGTCTAGGGTATGAAATTGGGCGTCGGTTCCCATCCTTGACTAGGCATCTATGCTTAATACTCGAGACCACGTATGCTCCATTGCGTCGACACAGGAAACCATTCCCTGTTCGACCAACCACTGTGGCCACAGCTTCAAACAGCATGAACGTGTCTCCGAGTGCATAGGAGATACCTCTGTCACATACTAACAGGGGACGGATCCTCTTCTTGGAATCCACCGTCCTCGCTACACATTCTGACTGCACTGGACAAGGCTTATAATGATCATCTTACAGAATGATCACCTCTCGCCAGATCCAAGATACAGCCGTCCTGTGCACGCGACTGCCATGATTCCTCAAGTCTGAGAATTACTCCCGTACTATCGGAACCGGGGAATCCAATCATACCGACCAAGCCTCCAAGGCTTCCATATGATGATCCCCGCGAGTCAGTCCAGTCGGCTCGACCCCAGTCGACCAACCCATCAAGACCGTGTAGGCGTCCCACGCCTGTCGCCGATGAAACACGGCACTCATCCAATGAACACGACTCTTGATGCAAGTCTCAATAGGACTCTCGATGCCCTGTCTCGAGGTCCTCGACTTGGAACGTTTCAGACCCAACTCTTAATCAGTTGGTTTCATGACCACCATCCAATGCGTGGCCCAACTGCACGAGTTGTTATCCATGGTCTGTGGGCTTTGTTGCGATATAAGTTAAACACCATTTTAACAAATGTAAGATGAGCGCAACAAAGAAGGTACCATTGGTGACGAATACTCATCTTATTCATCACATAATAATATTACATTCACATCAAGTTGTCGGATAGGTTACAAATTGCCAAACCTATTGGCTTTCTGGTCACCTATTCCAACAATCTCCCACTTGACCTAAAGCCAATCACCCATTGACCTCGAACCTCTTATTCAGATGGTGAGTATGGGCAACTTGCGATATGGGCTTAGCAAGTGGATCTGCTATGTTTTCTGCGGAGCTGACTCGGTCCAACCGAACGTCACTCCTGCTATCCATCTCTCTACGTAGATGGTAGCGTCTAAGAATATGCTTGGATCGTGATGAGATCTCGGTTCCTTTGCTAGCGCTATCGTCCCGTTGTTATCATAAAAGATAATTACAGGCTTAGTAATGCTAGGTACTACATCCAACCCTTGGATGTAGCTCATCAACCAAACCACTCCTTAGCAGCTTCCGAAGCCACTATGTATTCAAAACTCTATGGTGGAGTCCGCCGTGGTAGCCTACTTGGAACCCTTCCAAGTAACCACGCCACCATTTAGTCTAAATACAAAAACCAAATTGAGACTTGGCATCTTCGTCATCCGACTGGAAGCTAGTGTCGCTATTAGCCTTCCAGTATCAACTCTCCACCACCGTAGATCAAGAACATGTCCTTAGTCCTTTTTCAGGTACTTCAGGATAGTCTTGACTGCACTCCAGTGTGCCTTCCCGGCACACGACTGATATCGACTAGTTACGCTCAAAGCAAAAGCCACATCAAGTCTAGTGCACTGAACAGCATACTGTATGCTACCTACGGCTGAAGCATAGGGGATGTCCAACATCCTTTTAAGCTCCTCATCAGTCTTAAGAGACTGCTTCTTGGATAACTTAATTCCATGCCTCATAGGAAGGAATCCTCATTTTGAGTTCTCCATCTTGAATCTCTTCAAAACTTTCTCAATGTACGAGGACTGGGCCATTCCTAACATCCTTTTAGATCTATCCCTGTAGATCTTTATGGAGAATTGCGTTGACAACCAAGCTTTAGTGGTACCCAACATCTTAGCGTCATTCCCAATGAGCAAGATGTCATCCACGTAAAGCACCAGAAACGCAACTGAGCTCCCACTGATCTTCTTGTATACACAAGGATCGGACTCGTTCTTGATGAAATCATATCCCCGTATGACTTCATCAAAACGTATGTTCCAGCTTCGGGTTTAACCCCTTTTGGTGGATCTGCTAGGGTCCAAATCTTGTTTGTACCCATCGAGTCCATCTCGAATTTCATGGCCTCAAGCCACTTGTCCGAATCGATGTCCGACATCGCTTCTCCGTACGTCTTTGGATCATTATCCAACTGACCGGTCAGGCCCAGAAATCTATACCTATCAGGTTCATGGGATACTCTGGCCGACCTACGAAGGACTGGAACAATATCAGTGGGAACCACTGGCTCAGATGTCACTGCCGCCTCATGGGGTACCTCACTTGATTCCTCAAGGAGTACCTCATCGCGTCGACTATCCGATGGAAAACCTTTTTCCAAGAACACTGCATTTCGCGAGACAAAAACCTTTTGCTCGGAGGGATCATAGAAATAATACCCCGCAGTTTCTTTTGGGATAGCCGATGAACCTGCATAAACTAGACCTCAAGTCCAGTTTATCTCCCACTAATCTCTTGACATATGCGGGGCAACCCCACACTTTCAAGTATTTGTAGGAGGCAGGCTTGCCATGCCATATCTCATATGGCGTCTGGGATACCTTTTTAGATGGCGCCAAGTTCAAAACTTTGGCCGCCGTCTCAAGAGCGTATCCCCAGGGGAAAAGGGTAGTTCGGTAAAACTCATCATGGATCGGACCATGTCCAACAAGGTCCGATTCCTCCTTTCAGACACACCATTAAGCTGCGGTGTTCCAGGAGGGGTCCACTAAGAGAGAATCCCATTCTCTTTTAGATAATCAGTAAACTCACCACTCAAATACTCTCCACCTCGGTCCGACCGAAGGGCTTTGATCTTTCGACCGGTTTGGTTCTCTACTTCAAGTCTGTTTTCTTTAAACCTTCCAAAGGCTTCAGACTTGTACCTCATCAGGTAAACATAACCATACCGTGAGCGATCATCGGTAAAGGTTATGAAGTATGAGTACCCACCTCTAGCCTGAGTATTTAGTGGACCACAGACATCTGTATGGATCAAATCCAACAGACCACTGGCTAGCGTACTTTGTCCAACAAAGGATTTCTTGGTCATCTTTCCCTTTAGACAGGATTCGCAGGTCGGTAGGTTGTCCAAATCGTCTATTTCTAGACTCTGAGTCCACCAACCTTCTTATCCTATCTTTAGAGATATGACCTAACCTCGCATGCCATATTTGTGCGTTATTATGATCATCACGTTTCGTTTGTGTTCTGCAGTCATAATCCAATTAGACTGTTGAAGTATGTACAGACCGTTGACCAATGTACCAAGCAAATGAGAAATACCATCTTTGATAATGAAAAAAACCGTTTTTATTGATGGTAAATTCATATCCCTTCTTATCAAGGACCGGGATGGAAACAATGTTTTTAATCATGCTAGGTACATAGAAACAGTCGTTCAGTACAATCCTAACATGACTACTAATGGCTAACTCTAGTGATCCTACGGCCTCCGCAGCAACGGCCTTGCCATCGCCTAGCCTCAGGATCATCTCATCCTTGGTTAGCCTTCTGCTTCTTTGCAGTGCCTGCAAATCATTGCAGATGTGAGCACCACACCCGGTATCCAATACCCATGAAGCAGAATTAGTAATCATATTAACTTCAACCACAAACACACCTGGGTTGGAGAGGAGTTGTGGGCACTCCCTTTTCCAATGCCCTTTCCCTTGGCAATGTATGCAGACATCATTTGCCTTGGACCGCTGAGAACCACGGGCCTTCCCTTTCCCTTTGCTTGGTCCAACCGGAGAAACAGGGACGCCCGGAGCATGAGCAGGGGCCACAACCGTCTTCCCTTTGCCCTTCTTCCTCTTTCACCGTCCGGCCCTCTTGCCATTCGCCTTGGAGGTCGAAGCCTCTCCTATCAATACCGCCGACACCGACTTGTGGGTCGTTGCCTCGTATTGGACCAGCATGTTGATCAACTCACGAATAGACTTCTCAAGTCCGTTCATGTTGTAGTTTACAACAAACGGGTCATAGCATGGAGGAAGCGACTGGAGGATTACGTCAATGTACGTGTCATTGTTAAGCCCAGGTTTAAGATCCTCGAGTTTCTCCACTAGGGAGAGCATCTTGACCCCATGACTCTGTACAGACGCTCCTTCAGCGAGCTTGGTGCCAAAGAATGCTTTTGTGGCGGCATATCTAATATGCCTATCCGGAACCGCATAAACCTCGTTCATGCGGAGCATTATGGCGGAGACGTTGTCCAGCCTCTCATACTGCTTCTGGATGTCGTTAGACATCGAAGCCAGTATGATACTACGTACTTTCCGGTTGTCCTCATGCCATTTCTCGAACGTCAAATGTTCTTCAGGCGTGGACCCCTCCGGTAAGTTGCTCGGTGGCGGCTCGTCCAAGACGTAGCCTTGGTTCTCGAAACCGAGGACAATCCTCAGGTTTCTCAGCCAGTCCGAGTAGTTCGTTCCGTTGAATTTGTTAGTCTCAAGAATCATGGTTAACGGGTTCTTAGACATATCTACATTATTAAAAAAATGTAAAGCAGAAATTAGCAGATGATGGTAATATTATTGTTCAAGTTGAAGACTTGGTCTTTTAGTCTTTAACCCTCCCACTATTTATACGAAAGTCGGCCACTCTCAAGCGGAATTTCGGGAAACCATTTCCTAGTGGGCTTGGGATCCACAAGCGTAATCTCCATGCCCCGCTTTTACGATTCACATGAAGAAGACCTTGTGGGAGATATCCAATATCATTCTCATCCAATGAGATTCCCAAGATATTTTGCCTCACCTATTCGCATGGTTCCGAGGACTCCAAGCGAACCATGTTACTCAGTGTTAGGCCCGACCCATCAACCAAATCATACCTCAAACTGTCGCCCCCCACGACTCGTGAGACAGGGAAACAGCGAGCGCAGTCTTTTTGTTCACAACAATAGTGCAGCTTTCCCCTAGTCCAAGTGTGCCACGACTCGTGAGACCACACTTGGGTAGTGGTAGCTTCCTCACCACATTGCTGTGGATGGAAGGCTCGGACAGACCAAAATACCATTTTGATCCAAGTCCGTTCTGGGCCTAATATTTAATTTGGTCCAACCAAATGAGAGTTTGTGTATGACCGAGACCTCATCACATTATTGTGTTTTAGCATGCATAAATATCCAATATTTAAAGCGATAAATAAATACGCCGCATGCAGAAAACATAGCATATCCCTGTTAGGATGATCACAAGCCCAACCTATGCGACCCACTGAGCCCGCAGTGAGTCTATGGTCTGTCTAGGGTGGTCCTAAATTATTACAATAATAATAAACCCATTGTCATTCCAATGGGCCTTGAAGTGCTTCTTGTTTCACGCCTTGATGCTCCTCCTTGGGGTCTCCGACTCCAATTGCTTGTTAAAATTGAAACCTCACCAATCCTATCTACTCTCATTACAACTGAAAGTAATACATCGGTAATAAAGAAAACAAGCCTTAACATCATGAGGCTGAAAATACGGGAGATGATAGTCCCAAAAACAAGAGGCACGCAGGCCCCACCCAACAGAAAATAAATAAACATTCATCCATACATAAGGTCTAGGGCTCTTGTGATCATCCCATGTTGATTCCATCAACTCACATATAACATAATTATTCCAAATAATCATGCATAAATAACCAATGGATATTCCAAATATCCAAGTGATGTCCAACATCACAAAATGCATAAATATACAAATAATATGCAAAATTCAAATTTTAAATTTAATGGACATTTTAAACAATGCATCCAATGCATGTATTAATCCCAAATTAATTAAGCAAATTTAATCCAAGGAATAATCCAATTATTCCAAAATCAAAAATGCAAAATTAATATATTTTCAGAATATCATGCAGAAAATACAGAAAATCGAATTTTCCGAAAAAAGTCGAAAAAGGGCACAAAACGGCCCAACCGTTGTGCTGGCCGGCCGCCCGTGCGCACAGGGCAGCAAGCCTGCGCGCCCTGCGCGCGCGCGCTAGCCCTCGGCCAGCAGCGGCCGGCTGCGAACAGCACGCACGCGCGCGCGCCTGTGCGCGGCCACTGCCGGCCCGAACAAATTTTTTTTTTTTTTTTTAAAACTGTTTCAGCACAATAACATTAATATTATTCTGAAAATAAGCATGCAATTTTAGATCCAATCTAACAAAATTAAGCATGCCAAAAGTCCATTAAATCTAAACAATTGAATCATCATATTATTCATATATTCATGTAATCTAACATGCCAATAAAGCCATTTAAAAGCAAGTAGATCATGCCAAACACATAGATCTATGCCCCTTACATCGAACCGGGCTCTGATACCACTTGAAGGACAAGCGGATCCGCCCAGGAGCGCGAGCGGAAGCGAGAAAAGCGAGAAATTGCGTAAATTTAAATCAAATTCAAAATACGCAAATCCCAAGGGGTGTACCCTTGGGTGCTCAACCGGGCGTTCGATGTAGGATGTGTAAATATTAAAACATATATTTAAACACATAGGGCATAGATATACAAATGAAATCAATCAAAGCGTAATAAACCGTTACCTTTGATTGTTTAACGTATGCTCCCGGCTACTAGCGTTGTTCCTTCTCCGGAATACTCACGATATCCAAACGTATGGATTCTCCAAAGGTGATCCACACCACACCGGAAGAAACACACGTTCTTCTTTCTAGAAAAGAACGGGTTTAGGAAGGAATCGGTTTAAGAGAAGAACACTATGAATTAGTGTTCTCTTAAACTTACTTTGTTCTTCTTCTTGATTCAAAATCAAGTGAAGAACACAAGTGTAAGAGAGGGAGGGAGCACGAAATTTTGAGAGAGAGGAGAGGATTTTTGTCTTCTCTTTTTCCTAGAAAAAGATGAATAATGAATCACTTATGCTAGGTGTTGTATATTCTAATATATATACATAATTAATGTGATTATTGGAATGTGTCTAGGTTCATCCAAGGATGTCTAGATTCATTCCAATCAATCACCATCAATTCTTCAATCAAGCCTACCAAAATTTATGGTATGATCAAATCATAGCAAATGGGAAGAGCTTGATTGGAGTTGATTTGTCTCTTTCCAAAAGAGACAAGTCAACATACCACCTAGCATGAAACATGGCTGATTTTGCTTCCTCCAAGGGAGCGTGTCGGCCATGTTTAATTAAGGAAAGAAGTCCAACTTCTTCCCATTCCAAATTAGGAATTATTTCTCCTCTCGGGTATAATTTAACGGACCGGGTTTTATCGTAATCCAATTACGACGAACCCAATATTAAATCCAATTTAAAGTCCACTTAAATTATTCCCGTTGATCTTTTAATCCAATTAAAAGATCCAACGTCTCAACGTCTCAATTTTTCATATTTAATCGAAAATCCAATTTACCGATTAAACGAAAGCTCGATACAATATCGGCCCGTCCATCCAATGGACTTTCCATTAAGTAATCCAATTACTTATTTTTATCCTTCGAGATTGACTCCAAGTCGATCTCTCAACCTCCTCGGTGATTTGTGTGTGACCCTTTAGGTTCACCCTCAGCTAGACTTGGGCCCGTGTCCTACAAGGGCCCGTTACCATGGGTGGCCGTCTAGCAACGATCCATGGCACTAGAGACTAGGTGAATTGGCGTGAACATTTAGACGCCGATTCCGTACGGGTACGATCCTTCCGTCTACCGTCCCCCCGCCTTAGTCTAGGGTATGGAATTGGGCGTCGGTTCCCATCCTTGACTAGGCATCTATGCTTAATACTCGAGACCACGTATGCTCCATTGCGTCGACACAGGAAACCATTCCCTGTTCGACCAACCACTGTGGCCACAGCTTCAAACAGCATGAACGTGTCTCCGAGTGCATAGGAGATACCTCTGTCACATACTAACAGGGGACGGATCCTCTTCTTGGAATCCACCGTCCTCGCTACACATTCTGACTGCACTGGACAAGGCTTATAATGATCATCTTACAGAATGATCACCTCTCGCCAGATCCAAGATACAGCCGTCCTGTGCACGCGACTGCCATGATTCCTCAAGTCTGAGAATTACTCCCGTACTATCGGAACCGGGGAATCCAATCATACCGACCAAGCCTCCAAGGCTTCCATATGATGATCCCCGCGAGTCAGTCCAGTCGGCTCGACCCCAGTCGACCAACCCATCAAGACCGTGTAGGCGTCCCACGCCTGTCGCCGATGAAACACGGCACTCATCCAATGAACACGACTCTTGATGCAAGTCTCAATAGGACTCTCGATGCCCTGTCTCGAGGTCCTCGACTTGGAACGTTTCAGACCCAACTCTTAATCAGTTGGTTTCATGACCACCATCCAATGCGTAGCCCAACTGCACGAGTTGTTATCCATGGTTTGTGGGCTTTGTTGCGATATAAGTTAAACACCATTTTAACAAATGTAAGATGAGCGCAACAAAGAAGGTACCATTGGTGACGAATACTCATCTTATTCATCACATAATAATATTACATTCACATCAAGTTGTCAGATAGGTTACAAATTGCCAAACCTATTGGCTTTCTGGTCACCTATTCCAACAACATGGTCAATCTCAAGGGAGAATAACTTTTAGCGAGTGAACCAAGTGGCCGCTCTAGCTAACATAATCTTCCTCAGGGAGGTTGACTTTAGCGAGTGAAACCAAATAGTTTGTTCTAGTTAACATGGTCATTCTCAAAATCCCATATGCCATAACAAAAGAAATGAAAGAAGAAATATAAATGCATGACGGTCAAAAACATGCATCAAGGATGGATAAGCCACAACACACAACAAATGTCTTAAGAGTGCTCTTATCACGATTAGACTATATCGGGTAATTAGTGCCTTTTGCACAACCTTTTAGAGTAGCCCCATTGCTTTTTACATGACTCTTAAAGAGTATAGCTCATATCAATTAATGAGCATGGGGTGGCACTTCCAAAATGCCTCATCTTGTGCGCTATGCCACAATGTTTCTATACTAGCGCACAATACCAATAATAGTCATTTTTCTCAATCTCTAATTATGTGCTAGGTCTTACCACATCTACCATCCATCTAAGGAGAGAATTGGAGACCCTAGAAAAATTAATAAGAGAGCAATTTATTTAGTCAAATTTCCTCTCAGTTCAATTACGAATGAAGTGACTAATTTCCCATAGCACTTTGGCAATTGTTGGTGTCACTTGCTTTAGAAAAAAGTGATATGATTATCAGCTCGTGGATTAAATTCTTTAGTCTTGCACTTATCATGATACTCTTTATTTGGTTCAACATGAGAAACAAGTGCATCACTTTCAACTATAAACAATCAAACCTCAAGTTTGGTGATTTCCTTAGTTGAACACATAATATCTATAAGTCAACTCAATTAGCAACTTAAGGATGAGTGAGCTCTGAAGGGACAAGCGGATCCGCCGGGGAGCGCGACCGAAAGCGTGAAACCAAAAATATTGCATGAATAAAAGCAATAATCATCAAATCCCAAGGGGTGTACCCTTGGGTTCTAAACCGGGCGTTCGATGTAGGATATGATAATATAAAAGGGTATGTATCATATAGAGCATAGATGTAAAAAAAGAACTACAATAGCATAAAACAAAAAATTACCTTTGTAGTTATTTTTCTTGCACGACTACAACCGTTGTTCCTCTCCTGATATGTCCACTAAGTTCAAATGTATGAATTCTCTACTGAGGCCCACACCACACCAGAAGAGATCACTTTTCTCTTGCTAGAGAAAATCGGATCTAAGAGGATATGATACAAGAAATTAGAACACTATTATGTTAGTGTCTCTTCTTGATCTAACTTTGTTCTTCAAAATGATCCAAGACCATGGAAGAACAAAGAGGGTAGTATGTATGTAGAGAGAGGGCAAAAAATTAGAGAGAAAAGGAAGGTGTGTTTTTCTCCTTTTTCCTAGAAAAAGATGAAATGTAATTCTCTTGCTTTGATGATAGTATATACTCATATATATACTAAATTAATGTGATTATTGGAATGTGTCTAGGTTCATTCTAGGATGTCTAGATACATTCCATCTACTAATTCATCAATCAAGCCTACCATCTCATGAGGTATGATTAAATCATACCAACTGAAAGAGGTTTGATTGGAATTGATTTGTCCCTTACCAAAAGGGACAAGTCAACCCTTCATCAAGACCTTGCATAGCCGATTTTTAGCCTTCCAAAAGAAGCAATTTTTGGCCATGCTAGTTTGGGAAGAAGTCCAACTTCTTCTCCTTCCAAAAGTGAAATTAACACACCTCTTAGGCAAAAATTTACTAGACCGGGTTTCATTTTAATCCAATTACAACGAGCCCAAAATTAAATCTCATTTAATTCAAGGTCCACTTAAATAATTCTCATTAATCTTTTAATCTAATTAAAATATCCAATTTTTGATTCTCTACATTAACCGATAAATTCCATTTACTGATTTAAATGAGGGCCCGATACAATATCGACTCGTCCATCCAATGGATAATCCCTTAAGTAATCCAATTACTCATTATTCTCTAAAATTAACTTCGAGTTAATTTCTTCACCTCCTCGGTGATTTGTATGTGACCCTTTAGGTTCACCCTCAGCTAGACTTGGGCCCATGTCCAACAGGAGCCCGTTACCATGGGTGGCCGTCTAGCAACGGTCCATGGCACTAGAGACTAGGTGAATGTTGGCGTGAACATTTAGGCGTCGATTCCGTACCGGTACGGTCCTTCCGTCTACCGTCTTCCGGCCTTAGTCTAGGTTATGAATTGGGCATCGGTTCTCATCCTTGACTAGGCGTTTATGCTTAATACTTGAGACTACGCATGCCTCTTGGCATCGACGCAGGAAACCATTTCATGTTCGATCAACCACTGTGGCCACAGGTTAAGGAGCATGAACGTGTCTCCGAGTGCATAGGAGATACCTCTGTCACATACTGACAGGGGACGGATCCTCTTCTTGGAACCCGTCGTCGTCGCTACACATTCTAACTTCACTGGACAAGGCTTATAATGATCATCTTATAGAATGACCACCTCTCACCAGATCCAAGATACAACCAATGTGTGTACGTGACTGCCATGGTTCCTTAAGTCTGAGGACTACTGTCGTTCTATCGGAACCGGGAAAATCCAATCATACCGACCAAGCCTCAAAGGCTTCCGTATGATGATCCCCGTGAGTCAGTTCAGTCGGCTCGACCCCAGTTGACCAACCCACCAAGATCGTATGGGCATCCTACGCCTGTCGTCGATGAAACACGACACTCATCCAATGAATACGACTCTTGGTGCAAGTCTCTATAGAACTCTCGATGCCCTAACTCGAGGTCCTCAACTTGGAACGTTTCAGACCCAACCCTTTATCAGTTGGTTTCATAACCACCATCCAATGCGTTACCCAACTGCATGAGTTGTTAACCGTAGTCTGCAGGCTTTGTTGTGATATATATCAAACAGAATTTAACATATGGAAATTGAGCACAACAAAGAAAGAACCAATGCTAATGAACACTTATTTTATTCATTACATAATACTACATTACATCAAGTTGTCAAATAAGTTACAAAATGCAAAACTTATTGGCTTTCTGGTCACCTATTCTAATAATCTCCCACTTGACCTAAAGCCAATCACCCATTGACCTCAAACTTATCTTATCCAGATGCTGAGTATAGGCAACTTGCGACACGGGGTTAGTAAGTGGATCTGCTATGTTTTCTGCCAAGCTGACTCGGTCCATCCGAACGTCACCTCTGCTAACCATCTCTGAGCATATGGTAGCATCTAAGAATATGCTTAGATCAGTGATGAGATCTCAACTCCTTTGGTTGCGCTATCGCCCCGTTGTTATTGCAGAAGATAACCACTGGCTCAATGATGCTAGGCAGTACACCCAACTCTTGGATGTAGCTCTTCAACCAAATTGCCTCCTTAGCAGCTTCCGAAGTTGTTATGTATTTAGACTCTGTGGTGGAGTCCGTCGTGGTAGCTTGCTTGGAACTCTTCCAAGCAACCACGTCACTATTTAGTCTGAATATAAAACCAGACTGAGACTTAGCATCATCGTCATTCGAGTGAAGCTAGCAACGTTGTAGCCTTCTAGTATCAATTCTCCACCACCGTAGATCAAGAACATGTCCTTAGTCCTTTTCAGGTACTTGAGGATAGTCTTGACTGCACTCTAGTGTGCCTCTCGGCACACGCCTGATATCGACTTGTCACGCTCAAAGCGAAAGCCACATCAGCTCTAGTGCACTGGACAACGTAGTGATTGTTACCTACGACTGAGGCATAGGGGGTGTCCAACATCCGTTTAAACTCCTCATCAGTCTTAGGAGACTGCTTCTTGGACAGCTTAATTCCATGCCTCATAGGAAGGAATCCTCGTTTGAGTTCTCCATCTTGAATCTCTTCAAGACCTTCTCAATATACGAGGTCTGGGCCATTCCCAACATCCTTCTAGATCTATCCCTGTAGATCTTGATGCCAAGGATGTAGGATGCCTCGCCGATATCCTTCATGAAAAATTGTGTTGACAACCAAGCTTTAGTGGTTCCCAACATCATAGCATCATTCCCAATGAGCAAAATGTCATCTACGTAAAGCACTAGGAATGCAATAGAGCTCCTACTGATCTTCTTGTATACACAAGGATCGGATTCGCTCTTGATGAAATCACGTTCCCGTATGACTTCATTAAAACGTATGTTCTAGCTTGGGGAAGCTTGTTTGAGGCCATAGATGGACCTTTGGAAACGGCAGACCTTCTACTCTTCTCTAACAGATGTGAAACCTTCCGGTTGATCCATATAGATCTCTGCCTCTACGAAACCGTTGAGGAATGTGGTTTTCACGTTCATCTGCCATATTTCATTGTCATACTATGCTGCTATGGCAAGAAGTATCCAAATGGACTTAGCCATTGCCACAGGCGAGTAGGTTTTCTTAAAATCGACCCCGGGTCGCTGAGTGTAACCTTTCGCCACAAGCCTGGCTTTAAAGGTTGTAACCTCCCCCTCACCTCCAAGCTTACGTTTATAGACCAATTTACAACCTACGGGTTTTACTCCTTTGGGTGGGTCCACTAGGGTCCAAACCTGCTTTGCACCTATCGAGTCCATTTTGGATTTCATGGCCTCAAGCTACTTATCCGAATCGATGTCCGACATCGCTTCTCCTTGCGTCTTTAGATCATTATCAAATTGACCAGTCAGGCCCAAATATCCATACCTATTATGAGGTTGGGATACTATGGCCGACCTATGAAGGACTGGAACATTATCAGTGGGAATTACTGGCTCAGATGTCGTTGTTGTCTCATGGGGTACCTCACTTGATTCCTCATGAGTACCTCATCACATCAACTATCCGATGGAAAACCCTTTTCCAAGAACACTACATTTCGCGAGACAAACACCTTTTTCTCAGAGGGATTATAGAAATAATACCCCGCAGTTTCTTTTGGATATCCAACGAACCTGCATAAACTAGACCTGGAGTCCAGTTCATCTCCCACTAATCTCATAATGTATGCGGAGCAACCACACACTTTCAAGTATTTGAGGAGACAGGCTTCCCATGCCATATCTCATATAGCGTCTGGGATATCTTCTTAGATGGCACCAAGTTCAAAAGTTTGGCCGCCATCTCAAGAGCATATCCTCAGAAGGACAAGGGGAGTTCGGTAAAACTCATCATGGATGGAACCATGTCCAACAAGGTCTGATTCCTCCTTTCAGACACACTATTCAACTATGGTGTTCCAAGAGGAGTCCACAGAGAGAGCATTCCATTCTCTTTTAGATAATCAGTGAACTCGCCACTTAAATACTCTCCACCTCAGTCCGACCGAAGGGTTTTGATCTTACGACCGGTCTGGTTCTCTACTTCAAGTGCGTATTCCTTAAACCTTCTAACGGCTTCAGACTTGTACCTCATTAGGTAAACATAACCGTACCGTGAGTAACCATCGGTAAACGTTATGAACTATGAGTACCCACCTCTAGCTTGAGTATTTGATAGACCACAGACGTCTGTATGGATCAAATCCAACAGACTGTTGGCTAGCGTGCTTTGTCCAACAAAAGGTTTCTTGGTCATCTTTCCCTTAAGATAGGACTTGCAAGTCAGTAGGTTGTCCAAATCGTCTACTTCTAGACTCTTTGAGTCCACTAACCTTCTTATCCTATCTTTAGAGATATGACCTAACCTCGCATGCTATAATTGTGCATTATCTTGATTATCATGTTTTCATTTGTGTTCTGCAGTCATAATCCAATTAGACTGTTGAAGTATGTACAGACCGTCTACTAATGTACCAAGAAAATGAGACACACCATCATTGATAATATAAAAGCCACTTTTATTGATGGTGAAAGAATAACCCTCCTTATCTAGGATGGGTATAGATACAATATTCTTTATCATGCTAGGTACATAGAAACAATCGTTCAGTACTATCCTAACATGACTACTAATGGCCAACTCCATTGATCCTACGGCTTCCGCAGCAATGGCTTTGCCATCGTCTAGCCTCAGGATCATTTCATCCTTAGTTAGCCTTCTGCTTCTTTGCAGTGCCTGCAAATCATTGCAGATGTGAGCACCACATCCGGTATCCAATACCCATGAAGCAGAATTAGTTATCATGTTTACTTCAACCACAAATACACCTGGAATGGAGAGGAGTTGTGGGCACTTCCTCTTGCAATGCCCCTTTCCTTGGTAATGCATGCAGACATCATTTGCCTTAGATCGTTGAGAACCCGGTCCTTCCCTTTCCCTTTGCCCATTCCCGCTGGGGCAACAGGGGTGCGAGCAGTGGCTGCAACTGCCTTCCCCTTTCCCTTCTTCCTCTTTCAGCGTCCGGCCCTCTTGCCATTCGCCAAGAGGTCAAAGCCTCTCCTATCAATACTGCCGGCACAGACTTTTGTGGGTCGTTTCCTCGTATTAGACCAGCATGTTGATCACCTCATGAATAGACTTCTCAAGTCCGTTCATGTTGTCATTTACAACAAATGGGTCATAGGACGGAGGAAGAGACTGAAGGATCACGTCAATGTACGTGTCATTGTTAAGCCCAGCTTTAAGGTCCTCGAGCTTCTCCACTAGGGATAGCATCTTGACCCCATGACTTTGTACCGATGATCCTTCAGCTAGCTTGGTGCGAAAGAATGCTTTTATGGTGGCATATCTAATATGCCTGTCCAGAACCACATAAACCTCGTTCATGCGGAGCATTATGGCGGAGACGTTGTCCAACCTATCATATTGCTTTTGGATGTCGTTAGACATCGAAGCCAATATGATATTGCGTACTTTTCGATTGTCCTCATGCCATTTCTCGAATGTCAAACGTTCTTCTGGCGTGGACTCCTCCGGCAAGTCGCTCGGCGGCGGCTCGTCCAACAAATAGCCTTGGTTCTCGAAACCGAGGACAATCCTCAGGTTTCTTAGCCAGTCTGAATAGTTCGTTCGTTGAATTTATTGGTGTCAAGTATCATGGTTAAAGGATTCTTAGACATATCTACATTTATGAAAAATGTAAAGCAGAAATTAGCAGATTATGTTAATATTATTATTCAAGTTGAAGACATGGTCTTTTAGTCTTTAACCCTCCCACTATTTATACGAAATTCCACCACTCTCAAGTGGAGTTTTGGGTAACCATTTCCTAGTGGGCTCGGGATCCATAAGCGTGATCTCCATGCCCCGCATTTACGATTCACATGAATAAAACCTCATGCGAGATATCCAATATTATTCTCATCCAATGAGATCCCAAGATATTTTGTCTCACCTATTCGCATGGTTTTGAGGACTCCAAGTGAACCATGTTGCTCAGTGTGGGCCCGACCCATCAACCAAATCATGCCTCAACTGTCGCCCCCCACGACTCGTGAGACAGGGAAATAGCGAGTGTAATCTCTTTGTTCACAACAATAGTGCAGCTCTCCCCTAGTCCAAGTGTGCCACAACTCGTGAGACCACACTAGGGTATTGGTAGCTCTCCCCTATAAAATTCTATAATTTTCTAAACTGAAAATTCTGTAATTTTTTTATAAAAAAAATTATGACACTTTTATGTATTTTTTTAAAATTTTCTACAATTTCCTGTAATTTTTTGTATTTTTCTAAAAAAAAACCCTGAAAATTCTGTTATTTTTCTGAAAATAAAACTTAAAATTCTGTTATTTTATAAAAAAAATTCTGTCATTTTTATGTATTTTTTGAAAATTTTTTGTAATTTCTTGTAATTTTCTGAATAAAAGAACCTGAAAATTCTGTTATTGTTCCAAATAAAACTGAAAATTCTATTATTTTATAAATTTTTTCTGTCATTTAGTGCAATTTTAGGGGAGATTTTTTGAATTTAGTATATATTTTAGGAAATATATATAAAATTTAGTATACATTTTAGGAAAGAATTTTGGGATTTAGTATACATTGTAGGAAAAATTTCATAAAATTTTGGGATTTAGTATCCATTTATTATATTAATTTTGGGACTTAGTATAGAATTTTGGGTCTTACTTTAAATTTTTATTTTCAAAATTTAAAAAATTATCATTATTAAAAGATGAATTGATACTTATATTTTTTAAAAAATTCATACCACTAATATTTTTTAAAAAAACATGTAGTTCATGTCTGGTCAGGATTTCCCACCTCGAGGAGGTGGACGTGGTCGTGGCCCGTGGTCGTGGCCACGGTTGTGGCTTAGCGACCACACTGTCGGCGGGTGCTGCTTCCCAGGGTGGGGAAGCAGTATTCCGACCACCCCCACCACCACCACCGGCAGAGCAACCAACTGCAGCACCACGGCCAGATCAACAGCCCGATCCGTCTACTCTTGCACCTGTCGAGGAGGCTGTCGAACCATCTACTCCCGCACCGGTGGTAGATACGGCCCGTCCATGGGCTGCACCACCCCCACCTGCCCCATCACTCCCTCCACCATCCGCGCGCCAGTATATTACCCTCGCCAACGCCAGGTATATATATATATATATATATTTAAATATTTTTGTAATTTAAATTATTATTTTTATGTAACAATAATTATTATATAATTTCAGGGCTGAGCGGAAGATACACGAACACATGTACGCGGTGGTGCGAGGACATTATCCCCACCCTTGGGGCTGTTGGCGCCACGTGCCGCCAAATCACCAATATTTCTGGTTTGAGAGCCTGAAGGTAACATACTTTAATTTTAGTGTAACGGTATCAATTGAATTTTTATATTAAATATTTGGGATAATTACATAAAACCCCTTGTATTTTCATTTATCTGCAAAAACCCCCTTGTGTTTTAATAATATGCAAAAGGCCCCCTCGTGTTTTGTAAAACACTACGCAAAACCCCTTTTCCGTTAGTTTCGGACGGAAGTTTTGTTACACGCGCTTTTTGTGCGAAAATGCATCTTTTTTTATATTTTTCTCACCTTTTTTGACTTAAAAAGACCTAAATACCCTTCTTTTTGTCTTATTTGGATCATTGTTTGTTAAATTTATTTTTTGACTTTTATTTTTAAGTTTTTCCTTTAATTGTATTTAGATTAGATTAATTGTATTTTAATAAATTATTAAATATATTAATTTAAAATACTTAATAAGTATATAAAATTTTTATATTTTTAATACTTAATAATTTTATATTTTAAAAAAGTATATAGTTTTTATCTCTAATAAGTATATAAAATTAATATTTTTAATATAAGTATATATTTTTAGTATTTAATAAGTATATAAACATTTTTTATTTTTTAAAAATTAATATGTAATCATTTTTATTTTTTTTCCTTTTCGCCAGGGCCATCACCACCACCGACGGGGAACTGAAGGGGGCCATCGCCCATGTCTGAAGGGGGCCGTCGCGCTGTCTGAAGGGGCGACGTGGCGTCGCACCATCGCCTCTTTCAGAAGTGGGCGACCGCCGTCGCCCACGTCTACAGACTCTCTAATGGCGACGGCGACGCTGCCTACTTCTGGGTGACGTTGCCATCGCCGAGAGCCTAGGCGACGCGCCGTCGCTCCCGCGGCGCAGCGGCCGCCCCTGATTTTTTTTATAATATATATTATATTTATATATAATGTAATATTATATATAAATATATATATGATTGTGTATATTTACATATATATATGATTGTATATACATAACTAAAAAACATATTTTAAATTATTGAAATATGGACCGTTCATTTTTATCTATTGAAGATTAATGGTTGTGGTAATAAGGGCATAACGGGCAATATAGAAAAAAATTAACGTCGTTAAGTAGAACTGACAAAAGGGGAGAAATTGCAGTATTTCACAAAACAAGGGGGGGTTTCCATATTTTTAAAACACAAGGGGGTTTTTTGCAGATAAATAAAAACACAAGGGGGTTTTATATAATTATCCCTAAATGTTTTAACAATTTTTTTTTATCGATCACGTACTGGTGGGACTGCGACGATGAGTCCATGTTCAAGATCTTCCATATGTTTGCGGGGAAGGACCTCCGCAATAAGTTCGTCCTCGCCATACAGTCTCTGGTGAAGCCTGTCTGGCTGGCGAACAAAGTCTAGCGGCAGCTCCGGCTGCATTGAGACAGTAAGGAGTTCAAGGACGAGTGTGCCAAGAATAAGGCCAACTGTGCACCACAAGGGTTCTGCCTCCGTCGGGATGTACAAGAGGAAGATTGTAAGAAATTTTATTTTTTAAAAGTATTCATCATTATTAAATTAAAATTGCAATAATTGTTCCTTTTTTTTTACAGGAGACGCAGCTCGGTTGGCCAGTCAAGCCGATGGAATTATTCTGCAGATGCTACAAGAAGAAGGTGGACGGTGGCTGGAGCGGCCCGAGGGCAATGGAGGTGGGGATAAGATTTCTATTAAATTTTCAAATTTATTTTCTTTTAATTTTTGGAAATAATAATAATAATTTACTATTTTTGCAGGAGACGTTCCAGAAGTTGTTGGAGGATCACCAGTCTCAGGCAGCGGCCGATCCTAGGCATTGTCCGGCCGAATCGGAGGGCTCGGTGCCACAGACTGAGGAAGAGTTGTGGTTGGCTACAGTCAGGGTCTAGAACAAGGGCCGGGTATTCGGTCTTGGTTTTGTGGCCCAAGGCCTAAGCCAGACCTTTACCTCGCCACCACCATCGCCACCGCCACCGTCGAACTTGGAGGATCGCATGTTCCAGCTGGAGGAGATGATGGTCAATATGATGGGTATGCTGAAGACCCTGCAGACCAACAACTCTGTTGCCGGCCCGTCACGACCTCCGACAGACCCCCCTCCAAACGATAACGAATGGAGCAGGACAAGGGGGTGGGTGTGGATTTAGAATTTTTTTTTACAATTTTTGTAATTAAATTGGATAATATTTTTATTTAATATATATATTTTTCTTCAAATTATGCATTTTTTGGTATTTAAATAGTAATTATTTAACCAAATTAAAAAATATTATAAATAAGTTAATATATATTTTAATAATTATTATTATTATTATATAAAAAAATATTTAATGATTCATTTATCTAGAAACGGTCCCTTAGAGGGTCATGGAGCTCATAAAAATTGACGTAACCGTTCCAACTGGTTACTAGTTTAATGAGCTGACCGTTCCTAAACCCGTATAAAAAAGAATTCCAAATTAGGGGACCACCGTTCCTAAAATTGTATAAAAAAAATTCCAAATTAAGGACCGATCGTTCCTAAAATTAGTTCAAAGTCAATGATTTCGTGGTATAGTTAGCGTTCTAAATCGAATACCTAAAACCACTCCAACCACGTATTCCAAATAAAGATTATAAAATCGTTCATACGTTCCTTAGCAAAGCAGGTCTACGTGTGTTCCAACGACCGTTCCAACATCTATCCCCAAACTTATAGTACACCGTTCCAATTTGAATTACAGAATCAGTGGAAATATGTATCTCCAATATATTCGGTCCAATTTTCTGCTGAAAGAAAATAAATATGAAAAGTAGGGTTTCATTTTTCTCATAAACCACTTATCCGATTTTCACCAAATTTTAACCATATGATCTCCCCGAATAAATCTACATATGGTGAAAAAGAATGAAAAATTGCATGATTTTCAGCAAAGCGATTTTTCGATTTTCCATAAAATAGTCAAATGGGTTTATACATACGAAAATACTTATTATTCTCAATATGTACCAAATTAACGCATAATCAACACATCATGCTAATATCATATTTAATCCCATGCTTCATAAAATATTTTCTTAGTATAAAATTAAATACACACATGCTTTGTACATAAAGCGAGTACAAGCCTTAATGGCTCTGATACCACGGTTGGAAATAACGCACCTGAGTATCGCACACTAATACACATTGTACGTAAAGGGTACCGGTGATTACCTCAGTAGTTTGGTATGGCTATACACAACGGAATTAGTTAGTGAATCCCGGACCTTCGTGGCTCGTCTACAAGCTTCCTACGATCTCATGGATCTACAAGCATGTCCTTTTAGAGCCTCGTCACGAGCACCCTCTTCTCGCTCCAAGTGGATTGCTACCAGAGCTATCTACCCAATATACACATCTTAAATCCTCGGAGACTTTGGTGATTCTCCAAGAGAGAATAGAGAGAGTTATTTGCATGAGGCGTTGAGATAATATACATAGAATTGAATGTCCTTATGGATCCATAGAGGCACCCTATTTATAGGTGTACACAAGAGAAGTCCAATCTCAATACAAAGTATAGGAGACTACAAAATCTATACTCAAGAGGAGTCCTCCATGACCACAAGTTTGGGAGACTTCAAAACTCTCAAATATGGATGTATATCCAATAGACAAGAAGTCCTGATGAAGTTTCTTCCATTCCTTCTCGGACTCATGGAACTTCTCCCAGGCCTCCTTCCTCGACCCCTTTAGCTTGGTCACCTCCGCAGCAATCCGCTCCAGGCGATCCTCTAGCTTTTTCCTCTGACCATCCACTGAGGGAGGGGGAGGAATCTCCCAGAGGAGACTTAGTAGTCCTCCTACCAAAGTGGCCACCTGCACCAAATGTTCACACAATGTCAGTTTTAAGACAAGCTAGTGAAACAAACCCAAGTGAAATTCTGAAGAATATACCTTCGAAACGTGGCATGACAGGGCACTGGCCATGTCCTCCCTGGAGTAAAAGTCCATGGATCACCTTTCTGCGGGTAGCACCATTCCCCCCAAGAACTCAGGGAAGAGCCGCGATTCCCCTTCCTTTTCTTTCAGTACGGACTGGTGGGTGTACACCAGTCAGGAACGAACCTCTAGCGGCAAGGAGATGAGCCCCCGAAGGAGGAGGCAAGGGAGAAGGTGCAGTGGTAGAGTGAGTGGCCACCCTCTGGAAACCCCCCAAAGGAGGCTGGCTGGAGGAGGCCCCCTTCGCTCCTTTGAAGAACCGCCCAACGGAGGAGGGGCCCGCTTCCCTCTTATCTTGCTGAAGGTCCCTTCAGTGGTCCTGGTGGCAGAGGGCGTCCCTGTCGGGCTGCCCTCGGCACTGTCTCTCAAGTGCTTCCCAAACATGATGACCTCTTCCACAGAAAAGAATCAAAAGTCAAATACATCTCATGTCAATACAAATAATACAATAGAGAAATAAGGAGTACCAAGGGGTTCCTCCAGAGGGACCTCCTTGGGACTCAGTCCAAACCAGGAGAGGAGCCTCTCATCAATCATATCCCTGATAGCATAAGGGCACGGTTCAACTCGGCCAAGGCACAAGAGAAAGCGGTTGGACGTTCCTTTATCTAAAAAGAGGGGACGGCAGGGGATCCATGATCCACTGACTAGGAAAAGACCAAAGCCTAGGGGGGCGGACAAAAACGAATGTCCCCTTCCAATGCTTGGGAGCGCTAGGGGCTAGAAGAAAACTAACACCTTGGCGGGGGAAGAAATGAAAAACTCCTGGTTATGACCTCTTTAGACGAAAACAAAAAAAGAAGTGGTCCGCTGTATCTCAAGATCATGGCGAAACTAGCAAGACAACTAAAAGAGTTGGGACTCAACTGGTTCAAGGGGACTTGGTACAAATTAGATACGTCTTGGTAGAAGACATGCACGGGAAAACTTAAACATCCTCTAGGAGGGCGCTCGGGCACATCAGCGAGAGAGGGGGTATAAATATCAAAGTCCAGGAGGATGTCAAACTCCTCCCTCAAGGCAGCAACATTATGGGAGGAAGCGGATCTGCCTGCCTCAGACAGGCTCACTTCTCGTCCTTCCTCCTCCGGTTCAGACATCGTTCCCGCCTCTCCTGGAGAAACCCTCTGCCTCGTCTCCCACCAAGCTCTCCCCCTTGAAACCCTCAACCTCCTCTTCCTCTTCTCCATCCTCCTCACCTCCCTCCTCCGGTTCATTTATCAAGCACCTAGAAGGCCATGTGAGTTACCTAATGCTCCACCTCCGGCCACCACGGGTGGCCGCCGGACCATAGCCCGCGCCTCCAGAAATGGCCTCAGAGGGATCATTGCCTATGTACCTCACCCTCACGTACCATGCGGACTCATCAGAAGGGGTAGAATAAGAAGACATGTTCGTTTCACAAGGAAGGGAAAAGGGCAAAAAGACAAGAGGGAGAAGATGAACTTATAGGTCATGAAGGCTTCGGTTTCTCTCTTTCAAAAGACGTGAGGAAGGGAGGAATGAGGAAAGGAGAAGCCCTTATGGGCACGGTTACAGGGGCGAAAAGGGGGGAGGATACGGTTACTAGAGGTATGTGCAAGTAATCGCCCCCCATTGGGCGGTTACGTGACAGATGTGGGCGGTTATCAAAAAAATTGCCCTTCCACGTCAGGCGCTTGAAGCCACATGCCCAAGCGCCAAGACATTTAGGCGCCAGAAATGTCAAATCAGCCCTAGCCATCATTGTTGGGCTACGGCTAGGGCCTCGAGGCCTACGAAAGTTACCAGCGACGAAGGAGGCTTCGCATCCCATGGAGAGGCGTGGCTGACTTTCTTGGCGGCAGGGAAGGCCTCACTCTCGAAAGGCAGAAGGTCGGAGAAGTTAGGATAGCCTCTCCTTGGAGAAGGACGTCCCACCTATGGGCCTCCAAGAAGACTCCTACTCTAGGGGGAGTGAGAGACCTCCCTCCCCCTCAGAGTGGGGGAGACTGATTGATATGCACCAAAATGGTTGGCCCACACTCACGGCCTAGAGTACTAGGAGGATCTATTTACAAGGTATAAGCCCAAAAAAATGACCCAGCAACCCCCCAGGCCCGCCGGGAAAATTCAACACCAGCCCACCCAAAGGAGCAAGCCAAGCCCTCCTTAGGAGGAGGGAGCAAAGCCCGTGTAAAGGAAAGAGGGCCCTGGAGGAAAGACCCGCGGAGGAAGGACTTGTGGAAGAAGAGATAGACTCAGTCAAGAAAGTCGGATAAGGATTATCCAAACGTTCCAACTTTCTAGGGTGGATCTCACAACCGCCTCCCTCTTTGTTGGAAGGCCAGTCCGGGTAGGACTCTAGTGAGGCATCAGCTAAGCCTCAAGGAGTCCTAACTCTCTCAGAATTATCCTACTTCAAGGAACTCTCCCTATAAATGCCAACCCTCTTGGTTATACGAGTAACGTCTCTCTACTCTTTGAAACTTCGAATTTCTTTTTGAATTGCACTTGACACACTTGATGCTTGTTATTTTCATTAAATTCTTCTTGCATTCAAGTTCATTTATTCCAAAATTGTTTACTGACTTGAGCGTCGGAGTGCTAACGTTTGTTTTGCAGGTTTCCTGTCCAAATTTGCAAAATCTAAACCCACTTCGTTCAAGTCCAAGAAAACAACTTTGATTAAGTTCTTTTTGCTCACATCAAGTTTATTTCTAAGTTTTAATTTTGATAATTAAAGTTGATATTTCATATTTAAAAAATTATTTCAATTTAATTTATATTTTTTAATTCTAATTGAAATACTAAATAAATTTGATTGCAATTCAATATTAAAAGCACAAATAATAAAAATATATATTAATTAAAAAATAGTGCTAAAATACAAATTTAAGGAAAAAAACAAGAAAGGCCTAATCTAAACCGGCCTCGTCCTCCTCCTCGTTATTTCCCGGTAATTGAAGAGTTCGGACGATCTTGTCGTCCGTGTATCCAATAATACTTGAGCTGAAAAAGAGACATAAAAGATTATTTGTAGTCAACAATCACTAAACGAAATTTCGCTTTTAATAAGAGGAAAAATCGTTATAGTTAGGAAAAAACTATATTATAATATTATTTTTCCTTATAATATATTATAATTTATTATAAACTATATATTATAATTATGTCGTCTAAATCCTAATAATTTTCCTAAAACAACAACAAATTTCCTAATTCAATCATTGTTTCCTAAAATTTGTTTTAAACACAGTAAAAAAAACACTTTTCAAATTGACATTTTTCATTAACAATTGCAAAAAATATCAATTTTCAGAAAATTAATGAAAAATGCAGAAAAATTATTTCAGAAAATATCATCAAGAAAAATAGAGTCAAGTTAGTCGCCTTTAAGAAGAATTGTATCGGATATTGAAGACACACACATCACGATCAAAACAACAAAACGAGGGTGTGTCCTAATTAGAATTCTCTCAAGAAAATTCCACTCGATCCGGTCGTGAGCCTTACTAATATCGAGCTTCAACACTGCATGCTCTGCTTGTCCCTAATGTTTATGAGATAAAAAAAAAAAATGTAGTTCATAGATAATTAACACATTATCAGTGATAAAACGACCAAGAATAAAAGTGGATTGAGACTCGAAAATGAGACTATCAAGAAAGGGTTTCACACGATTTGCATTGGCTTTGAATGCAATTTTTTAGATTTGCAATGACTATTAATTAACGAATTTGAATGTCAAAGAGAAAACAAAAAATAAAAAAATAAAAAAATCATGATATCTAATTAAAATTTATTAACATAAATACTAAAATTGTCATAAAACACCACTGGTCGATCTATCAATCTAAATATTTGTCTAAAATTTATTATTTTATTTAACAAATGATTTTTTTTTTTTTTTGGGTAACGGTAAATTTCATAAAAATAAAGATGGTTACAACAAGTAGCAAAGAGCTACATCCAACCAATACAAACAGACATCACGTCCAATCAATTTTCCAGATTCTAAATAAGATAGATGATTGCAATGAAAGTGGTAAGTTCTCACTAATAATCCGTAGCCGAACTTCCTCAACAATTAGTTTCATCACCATGTCAACCGTGCACTCTTATTTTTATGAACTTTTGACTACAAACTTTTATATACAGTTTTTTTTTAAAAAAAAAGGTAAATTTCATTAATATATATATATATATATATATTTATACTATTATATAAAACAAACTCTGTTTTCACTAATAAATGACGGTTACTTACACTGCAATACCAATTTTTTTGTATACCAATAATACCCCTAAGTTAGTTTTTATTTCTTTTATTTCTTTCTTTCTTTCTTTCTTTTTTTTAAGTGCAATGTGTTGATTAATATGTAATATTTTTTTTATTTATAATAACTTTAAAATATGCAATATTATTTTATATACATACAGGGACGACGTGCTACGACGGCTAGTATATATATATATATATATATAAGGGGTACAACAAAAGGTGCTCCAAGCACTGTACGCCTACTATGCATGCCTCCAAATTCTATACACCAATATAACTTCTATAGAGTCGGGCTTATAGTGAGTTAAAATTTTACAGCGAATCTATTCCAGTACTAATGAAGCAATTGTCTAAAACCTATATATAAAACTAGTTATTAGAAAACCTTTTATATATAGGTTTTGAAAAAGGGATACTTTTCATTAGACGAATCTATTCCTCGTTGCTCTTGTTTTTTTTGCCAAAATTTTCTCAATTCCATTATTTCGAGTCTATTTTTTATGGTGTGTGAAATGACAGTCAAACATGCCCTTAAATAGATAAGGGACCGCCCAATTTTTACTCCAAAATTGAGTTGACCATTTGTCTAACGGTCGACCTAGAAGAGGTATTCAAGTGAATGAAAATGATAACTTTGGGTATCAAGCTTGATTACTTAGAAATATAAGGTAACAAAAGTGAAAAAGAGATATAATTGGGATATCAAAAGTAAATTATACCTCTAAAACTTGATAATACTTCAAAAAGTGGTTTTCCTAATTGCTAAGTTCCTTTTTGGATAATTTTACTTTTGGTACTCCAAGTATACCTCTATTTCATTTTTGATACCCCATGTTTCCAAGTCATCAAAGTTGGTACGCAATGTTTGCATTTTTACTCCACCTGAGTACCCTCCGTTAAGTTGATCGTTAAAACTAACGGTCAACCCAATTTTGGAGGAAAAATTGAGTTTTTTTTTATTTTTTTTATTTTTTTATTTAAGGGTATGTTTGGCTGCTATTTCATTTAACACACAAAATAGTATTGAAATAATTGAATTGAGAACATTTATGCGGAATATTTGCTATTATTTACGATTAATGTTTGCTTTTAATTTATTATTTACCATTAGTTAAATATAGTGAACCCATATATATATGGAACAATTGAATTGAGAACATTTATTTGAAATATTTTCTATTATTTATCATTAACTTTTGCTTTTAATTTATTATTTAGCATTAATTAAATAACGGTCAACCTCCGTTAGGTTGATCGTCAAAACTAACAGTCAACTCAATTTTGGTGAGAAAATTGAGGGTTTTTTTGTCTATTTAAAGGTATGTTTGGCTGTCATTTCTGTTAGAATAGGTGACCATAAAGCCAATTGGATTGGCGGTTTTGAGAACTATTCGTCCATCTTTATTAATACAATATTATCCTGATGAATAGAGTAAGTATTCATCATTGGCACTATGTTTGTTGTGCTTACTACTAATGTTGAACGGCGTTTCAACATCACAACAAATGCCCACAGACCAATTGGATAACCCATGTAGTTGGGCTGCGCATTGGATGGCGGCTATGAAACCAACTTCTGAGGGTTGGTCTAAAACATTCCAAGTCGAGGACCTCGAGACTAGGCATCGAGTCTCCTATTGAGACTTGCACTAAGTATTGCATTCACTAGGTGAGTGCCGAGTTTCATCGGCGACAGACGAAGGTTGTCTATGCAATTTTAGTGGGTTAGTTGAAAGGGTGGCCGACTGACTGAAGTGACTCGTGGGAATCGTCATATGGAAGTCTTGGAGGCTTGATCGGTATGATTGGAATTCCCGGTTTAAATAGTACAGGATTAGTCCTTGGACATGAGGAATCATGGCAATCACGTGCATATGAAGACTATATCTTGGATCTGGCAAGAGGTGATCATTCTGTAAGATGGTCATTATAAGCCTTGTCCAGTACAGTTGGAGTATGTAGCGAGGATGGTGGATTCCAAGATAGGATCTGTCCCCTGTCAGTATATGACGGTGATGTCTCCTATGCGCTCTGAGATGGTTTAGACTCTGAAAGTCTATGGCCATAGAAATTGATTGAGTAGGAAAGGGTTTCCTACGTCAATCGCTAGAGTAACACATCTCGGGTATGAAGCATAGTTGCCTAGTCAAGGATGGGAACCGACGTCCAATTCCATATCCTAGACTAAGGTCGGGAGACGGTCGACAGTAGTACTGTACCCGTACGAAATCGGCGCCTAAATATTCACGCCAACATTCACCTAATCTCTAGTGCCATGGACCGTTGCTAGACGGCCACCCATGGTGACGGGCTCCAGTTGGACACAAGCCAAAGTCTAGCTGAGGGTGAACCTAAAGAGTCACACACAAATCACCGAGGAGGTGAAGGAATTAACTTGAAGTCAATTTCTGAGGATGATAAGTAATTGTTTTACTTAAGGGATTGTCCATTGGATGGACGGGCTGATATTGTGTCGGGCCCTCGTTTAATCAGTAAATAGAATTTATCGATTAATATGAAAAGTTGAGATGTTAGATCTTTTAATTCGAATTATTTAAGTGTACATTAAATTAAATTAGATTTAATTTTGGGTTTGTCGTAATTGGACTACGGTAGAACCCGGTCCGTCAAATTTTAACCCAAGAGGTGTGTTAATTCCATTTATGGAATAGGAAGAAGTTGGACTTCTTTCCTAAATAAGCATGGCCGAAAATTGCCACCTTGGAGGGAGCAAAAATCAGCCCTGTTGGATGATAGGTGTTAGTTGACTTGTCTCTTTTGGGAAGAGACAAATCAACTCCAATCAAGCCCTTCCCTTTTGGTATGATTTGATCATACCTTAAAAGATGGTAGACTTGATTGAAGAATTAATGGTGATTGATTGGAAAGTATCTAGACATCTTTGGATGAACCTAGACACATTCCAATAATTACATTAATTATGTGTATAATGAGTATATACTAACACCTATGAATGATGAATTTCATTATTCATCTTTTTTCTAGGAAAAAGATGAACACTCTCTACCCTCTCTCTCTATACTCTCTAAATCCTCTTTGTTGCTTCATTGATGTAGGATCAATTAAAGAAAAAAGTAAGATCAAGAAAGAACACTAATTTGATAGTGTAATCCCTTCTTTGATTTCATCCTCTAGATCCGTTTTTCTCTAGCAAGAAAAACGAGATCTCTCCCGGTGTGGTGTGGACTACGTTAGAGGGTCTCTACTTTGGAACCTCGCGTGGACGAACGTCGGGAGGAATCAACGCGTGTAGCCGATCGAAATACAAAAAAATTGAGAAAGGTATTCTGATTTACATTTATGCTCTCGGTTTCTTCTTTATACTTAGCCACAAACGCTTGTTTATTTTATATGTTGATATTATGCGTTTATACACCGATAGCCCGAGAATGTTCAAGGGAACACCCCTTGAATGCAATTTAAATTCCTTTTTCCGCACATTTTTATCTCCACCGTGCTTCCGCCGCGTTCCCGGGTCGATCCGCTTTCCTTCAAGTGGTATCAGAGCCCAGATCGGTGTATGTGGCTATGGATTACATGTTTTATGTGTTCAAGCATGTTCAACGTGTTTAGATGGTCTTTAAAAGCATGTGTTTATTGCTTTTAATTTTCATAATTATTTGTTGAAATTTACATGTTTAATTATGTTGATTAATCATGGATATTTGGGTGATTTTAGAAAATTGGATTTTCTGAAATCTGGGTATTTGTTTCAATTTTTTATGTGTAGAACAATAAAAAGAAATTACAGCAGCGCCAGCAGCCACTTCCGGTCAGCAGCAGGCTACTTGCTGCCGTGTGCGCACTGGGCGTGCGCGCGGCGTGGCCGGCACAGCCGAGCGACTGGACCGTTTTTTCGCCGTTTTTTCAGAAAATTTGATTTTCTGGTATTCTGCATTTTTTTCTGAAATATTTAATTTATGGCTGATTTAATTTTAGTTGAGAATGATTTTTCCTACAATTAAATTGCCTAAGATTATTTTGGAAATGGTTTCCAAACAAAAAAAAATGTACATGGGTTGTACGAGGTTTCTAATATCCATTTTTAATTTCATTTTTGACATGTATTTTTCTGCATTTAATTATGTTATGGGATGATGTTGGATATCATTTATTTTATACATGGTTTGTATTATTTGGAGCATGATTATATTGTATATGTAATTATGTTGTGTTTTGTTAATTGGATTAACAAGAGATGATCACGAAGCCCATTGACCTGTGTATGATTTTAAATTCTTTTTGGGTGGAGCCTGCGTGCCTCTTGTTTTGGGACTATTATCTCCCACTTTCGCCCCATGATGTAAAGGCTTGTCTTTTTTCCTTTTTATTTCCCATGCATTCCATTTCTCTTGTAATGAGAGTAGTTAAGAATAATTTTGTGAGGTTTTACATTTTATGTTAATAAGGCAAGCCCATGGAGAAAAAGGAGGCCTACGTTGGACGGAAGCCCAAGGGGAGACATCAAGGCGAAACAAATAGAGTACAAGGCCCATTTGCTTGACATTGGGTTCATTTGTTGTAATAGTGTAGGACCACCCTAGACAGACCATAAACTCACTACGGGCTCAGTGGGTCGCATAGGTTGGGCCCGTGATTATCCAACAGGGGTATGCTAGATTTACTTGCATGCGATGCATTTATTTAAATGCTTTATATTATTGGATATTTATGCATGCAAAATATTAATGTGATGAGGTCTCGGTCAATAATTTCGAACTCTCACTTGGTTGGACCAAGTTAAAATATTAGGCCCATGATGGGCTTGGATCAAAATGGTTTTGATTTGTCCAAGCCTTCCATCCATAACAATATCGTGAGGAAGCTACTGCTACCCAAGTGTGGTCTCACGAGTCGTGGCACATTTGGAATAGAGGAAAGCTGCACCGTTATTATGAACAAAGAGTACGCTCACTGTTTCCCTGTCTCATGAGTCGTGGCGGGCGATAGTTGAGGTATGATTTTGTTGATGGGTCGGGCCTAACATCGAGTAGCATGATTCGCTTGGAGTCTTCGGGATCATGTGAAGAGGTGAGGCAGAATATCTTGGAATCTCATCGGTTGAGAATGGTATTAGATACCTCCGATGAGGCTTTTTCCATGTGAATCGTAAAAGTGGGGCATGGAGAATTGCGCTTGTGGATCCCAAGCCCACCAGGAAATGGTTTCCCGAAATCCCATTTGAGAGTGATGGGCTTTTGCAGAAATAGTGGGAGGGGTTAATGACTAAAGGACCAAGTCTTAACTTGAACATAATATTGTTATAATCTACTGAATGTTTAACTGTTTAACTATTGATGTCTAAGAATTCACTAACCCTTATACTTGAGACTAATAAGTCTAATGGAACGTATTACCACGCCCGACTGTGAAATCTTAAGATGGTCTTAGATTTCAAAGAACCAAACTTATATTATGGATAAGGTTTTTCCTCAGACCTTGCCGGAAAGGTCATCGCCCAAAGAACGTTTGACGTTCAAGAAGAGGCTTGATGACAACTGGAAAGTTTACAACATCATATTGGCATCCATTGATAATGAGATGCAGAAACAGTATGATAGGCTGGAGGATGTTGGCTCGATGATGTTTTGATTATAGCAAGTCTATGCAGTCCCAGACCGGCATGTTAGATATGCTGCAAGCATTTTTCATAGCGAAGACAATAGAAGGATCGTCGGTACAAGAGCATGGAGTGATGATGTTATCCCTTGTGGAAAAGCTCAAAGGCCTCCAAGTTGATCTCGAAAGAGAGATGTACATCAACGTGATCCTTCAGTCTCTTCTCCCCTCACTCGACCTATTTATAGTCAACTACAACATGAGTGGGCTTGAGAAAGACCTTCATGAGTTGATAAAAATGTTGGCCAGTACAAGGCAACGATTGAAAAATCTGCACCGACGGTACTAGTAAGGAGGCTTCGACCTCTAAAGCGAAAGGCAAGGATGCCGGACGCAGAAAGAGGAAGAAGGCTCAAGCAATATTAGCCGCTGCCAGCACTTTGAGTGCTCCTATTACACTGCTGGGCTAGGGTAAAGGAAAGAGGAAAAGGGTTCAGCAGTCAGAGGTTCCGAATGATGTTTGCATTAACTGTGAAAAAAGGGACATTGGAAGCGGGAGTTTCCTAAAGCCCTGTCCAATGAAGGTGACATTTGAATTGAGTATCAACATGATCACTGTTCTGTTCTTTGGTATTGGATACCGGTCGTTCATAACCTGTGAATGGTTCACAGGTGATGATAAGGAATAGAAAGCTAAGATAGATGATCCTAAGGTCTAGCAATGGCGAAACTGTTGCTGCAAAGACTAAGGATTAGTTAGGCTTAGTAGTGATCATGTTAAGATTGTGTCTGCGGGAATTATGTAACCTAGCATGATCAAAATATGTTCCATTTATTGTTGGACAATTTTGGATACAATAAATTGATCAATAAAATTACTTTTATTGACAAAGAATGGAGATTCTTGTCTGCTGGGTTTGGTACATAAACACTTGACACTGTCCCATAATTGGATTATGAGAACTCAAAACAAATGACTAAAAATGGATATAATCAAGATGAACTTACGGATTTGGCATCCATGCTAGGTCAGTTTTCTTTAGTTAAGGATGAGGAAGTTGGAAGATCCAAAGAGTTTAGCAATAGATGATTTGGATCTGCTAGCTTGCAAATCTTCTCTGAGGAAGAAAAGACTAAAGTGCCATTTTGTAAGACAAAGTGGGCTTGCCGATAGTCTATTGGATTGGATCCAAAAAGACTTCTGTGGATTACTGAATACATAGGACCAGAAAAGGGTTCACAAGTCTAAGAACCTTTGATAGGTTCCGGGAATTAGACTTGGAGTGGTGAACCAAACTGGTTTCCTTTCGATTAGATCGAGAGAGTGTATATTTAGTGGGAGCGCCAATACCCTATTGGATTGGATCCAAAAGGGTATCTGTAAGGTTACTGAATACACAAGACTAAAAGAGGATTCACAAGTCTAATAACCTTTGGTAGGTTCGGGATATTAGACTTGGAGTGGTGAATAAATTTTGTTACCTTTCGATTAGATCGAGAGGACGTGTATTAAGTGGGAATTCTCGAATATCCGAATGAGAATGGAATGATCAATCAGTGAAATTCTTGTTGAAGCGGCCATGGTTGAATGGTCTCTGATAAGGAGAAAACGAACCCTGTTGGACTTGGTTCACTCGGTATTTTACTGAAGTTACCTTAGCCCATCTAGACATGGACTTGAAAGTTGCTAGGTTGAGAAACATGCACTAGACCCAGTGTCTGATTTGTGTAGGTCTAGTGCAAAACAAATACAAACATCAAGTTATTTCCCACTAACTATATTCCAATCCTCCCAGGGACGACCAGAATACTTTAGATACCTGATGAGTACAGGTTTTTGGGTCCAACCTGTCAATTGGAGCATGATCCAAAGGACATATGGAGAAGCGATGTTGGACATCGGGATTGGATCAACAGCTTGGCGCCGCAGGATCTGTCTTGAAATTCAAACTAGGTTTGAGATTTCATGTAACTGGAATATTTATTTTGATGAACCCATACGATGTATGGCTCGGTCAATAACGAGCATTGGTGTCAGTGGGAGTGTGGTAATCTTCCAAGTGTTAAGTGTGTAACGTCTTATTCATTTGGAATGAAATTAAGACGTTAAGAAACACTAGAAACATGAGCATTGTTCACGCAATTCTCCATGAATAGGGCCAAGCTATCCAAAACTTAGTCACCATTGACTAATGAGGAGCTTAGATGTTTTACATCCCCTACATCTTTGCCGTACGCAGCATGGGTATGCTGTTTGGTGCACAGGGCCTGATGTTGTTTATGCATCGTACATAACGACGGATATCGGGTGTGTACCGACGAGGCAATAGACAGCAGTTGAGAGCAGTCTTTAAGACCTGAATAAGGATTAGAGAAGTGTTCTCGATGCACGGTTTATGGAGAGTTTATTCCGGAAGGCTATAGCGATACTAGCTTCTAGAATCATGTGAATAATATTTAGTCTCAATGCCTATGTATGTTCGGACTTAATGGTGAGTGTGGTAGCTTGGAAAGGTTCCAAGCAGGATACGACGATGTTTCATCACGAAAGTCGAATATATGCCAACTTTGGAAGTTGTTTCTGGAAAGTGGTTTGGATGAAAAGAGCACCAATTGGATGGATGTAGTGCCTAGCACGGCCGAACCAGTAGTAGCCTTGGAGGTTGACAACTAGGCTATGGCTAAAGCCTTTTGGGCCCGAGATCTCATCACAAGATCCATGAAAAATTCTTAGACAACCACCATCGGCAGGTAGTGATGGTAGATAGAAGCGAGATATGGTTGGACCGTATTACCTCGACAAAAGAATAAAGTAGACCTGCGAGACTGAGCCGGTATTGTAGATTACTCACTCTCAGAAGGTTCTGAGAGACATGGGTAATTGGCTTTGAGGTCAAATGGGAGATTGTTAGAATAGGTGACCATAAAGACAATTGGATTGGCAGTTCTGTGAACTATTCGTCAATCTTTATTAATACAATATTATTCTAATGAATAGAGTAAGTATTCAACACTGGCACTGTGTTTGTTGTGCAGACTACTAAGGTTGAACGGCGTTTTAATGTCACAACAAATGCCCACAGATCAATTGGATAACCCATGTAGTTGGGCTGCGCATTGGATGGCGGCTGTGAAACCAACTTCTGAGGGTTGGTTTGAAACATTCCAAGTTGAGGGCCTCGAGACTGGGTATCGAGTCTCTTATTGAGAGTTGCACTAAGTATTGCATTCACTAGGTGAGTGCCGAGTTTCACTGACGATAGACGAAGGTCGTCTATGCAATTTTAGTGGGTTAGTTGACAAGGTGGTCGACTGACTAAAGTGACTCGCGGGAATCGTCATATGGAAGCCTTGGAGGCTTGGTCGGTGTGACTGGAATTCCCAGTTCCGATAGTACATGATTAGTCCTCGGACATGAGGAATCATGGCAGTCACATGCATATGAAGACTGTATCTTGGATTTGGCAAGAGGTGATCATTCTGTAAGATGGTCATTATAAGCCTTGTCCAATGTAAGAGGAGTATGTAGCGAGGATGGTGGATTCCAAGATAGGATCTGTCCCCTGTCAGCATATGACGGTGATGTCTCCTATGCACTCTGAGATGGTTTAGACTCTGAGAGTCTATGGCCATAGCAATTGATTGAGTAGGAAAGGGTTTCCTACGTCAATCGATAGAGTAAACGCATCTCGGGTATGAAACATAGTTGCCTAGTCAAGGATGGGAACCGACGCCAATTTCATACCCTAGACTAAGGTCGGGAGACGGTCGACAGTAGGACTGTACCCGTACGAAATCGGCGCCTAAATATTCACGCCAACATTCACCTAGTCTCTAGTGCCATGGACCGTTGCTAGACGGCGACCCATGGTGACGGGCTCCTGTTGGACACGAGCCCAAGTCTAGCTAAGGGTGAACCTAATGGGTCACACACAAATCACCGAGAAGGTGAAGGAATTAACTTCGAGTCAATTTCAGAGGATGATAAGTAATTGGATTACTTAAGGGATTGTCCATTGGATGGACGGGTTGATATTGTATCGGGCCCTCGTTTAATCGGTAAATAGAATTTATCGATTAATATGAAAAGTTGAGATGTTGGATCTTTTAATTGGATTAAAATATCAACGGGAATTATTTAAGTGTACATTACATTAAATTAGATTTAATTTTGGGTTCATCGTAATTGGACTACGGTAGAACTCGGTCCGTTAAATTTTAACCCAAGAGGTGTGTTAATTCCATTTATGGAATAGGAAGAAGTTGGACTTCTTTCCTAAATAAGCCTGGTCGAAAATTGCCACCTTGGAGGGAGCAAAAATCGGCCCTGTTGGATGCTAGGTGTTAGTTGACTTGTCTCCTTTGGTAAGAGACAAATCAACTCCAATCAAGTCATTCCCTTTTGGTATGATTTGATCATACCTTAAAAGATGGTAGACTTGATTGAAGAATTAATGATAATTGATTGGGAAGTATCTAGACATCTTTGGATGAACCTAGACACATTCCAATAATCACATTAATTATGTATATGTATGAGTATATACTAATACCTATGAATGATGAATTTCATTATTCATCTTTTTTCTAGGAAAAAGATGAACACTCTCTACCCTCTCTCTCTACTGTCTAAATCCTCTTTGTTGCTTCATTGATCTAGGATCAATTGAAGAACAAAGTAAGATCAAGAAGGAACACTAATTTGATAGTGTAACCCCTTCTTTGATTTCATCCTCTAGATCCGTTTTTCTCTAGCAAGAAAAACGAGATCTCTCCCGGTGTGGTGTGGACTACGTTAGAGGGTCTCTACTTTGGGACCTCGCGTGGACGAACGTCGGGAGGAATCAACGCGTATAGCCGATCGAAATACAAAAAAAATCGAGAAAGGTATTCCTGTTTACATTTATGCTCTCGGTTTCTTCTTTATACTATGGCCACAAACGCTTGTTTATTTTATATGTTGATATTCTGCGTTTATACACCGTTAGCCCGAGAACGTTCAAGGGAACACCCCTTGAATGCAATTTAAATTCCTTTTATTCCGCATGTATTTATCTCCACCGTGCTTCCGCCGCGTTCCCGGCCGATCCGCTTTCCTTCAATTTCACCCATCACACAAAATAGTGTTGAAATAATTGAATTGAGAACATTTATGTGGAATATTTGCTATTATTTATCATTAATATTTGCTTTTAATTCATGGTAAATAATAAATTAAAAACAAAAATTAATAATAAATAATAGCAAATATTCCACATAAATGTTCTCAATTCAATTATTTCAATACTATTTTATATGATGACTGAAATGACAGCCAAACATATTAAATAGACAAAAAAAAACCCTAATTTTTCCTCCAAATTGGATTGACCGTTTGTTTTATCGGTCAACCTAAAGGAATTCAAGTGGAGTAAAATGCAAATATTGAGTACCAACTCTGATGACTTAAAAACATGGGGTATCAAAGGTGAAATAGAGGTATAACTGGGGTACCAAAAGTAAATTATTCCTTCATTTTTTAATTGGACTAGCCGTCGTGGCACGCCGTCCTGCGTGCATATAATAAATAATTTTTTACGCTTTAAAATATATTATAATCAGAGTAAAATATATAAACTAACACATCATATTAAAAAAGAGAAAAAAATGAAAAAACTAATTTATCTATTAATATAAAATTTAGAATGTTGAATAAAGTAGTTTCATATGTGAAAGTTATTTTTGGTATTAAAAAAAGTGGTACGGAAATGTAATTAGCCATCTTGTAATGAAAAAAGAGTTTCTTTTGTACTATAGATTATACTAAAGAAGTAAAATACGCAAACAGTAGCCCCCTACGGTCTACCCCAAATGAAAATCTCTGCATTTTTGAGCTGCAAACTCTGGCATACATAAACAAAACACCCCCCTGGCTTCAATTGTGATCTCCCCCGAGCTGAAAATACCATGTCCCAGTATCAACATCCTCTGCATATAGATCTCATACTCTTAACTCTGTTAATTCTTCAGTTTTTTCTTCCTCTATCAGCTATCAGGTATAACAATCTTGAATTTCGTCTGCCTTTTCTAAGTTTAATGAATTTTTAAGCATCCTTTCTGCAGTTATAGCTCAAATCTGAGTTTCATCGTATAGTCTTGCAGAATTAATGATGTTATCGGATTCTACAATGCAACTTTGTTCGCCAGTTTGCTGTTTTTTTCTTTTTCGTTTTGGGTTTTAATTGCCGTATTGTCCTTTTCCTTCTTTTATCGTGTGCGTTCTTTTTAGATGCTAGGTTGAAAGTTTCTACGTGTTCAATTCGGTTTTTGATGGTTAAGTTTGGTGCCATTGAGCTTGATTGGTATCTTATGTGGTCACAGGAAGGATGTGAGCCTTCAACAGAAGCATTACTGTAGAACCACTGTTCAAGGAAGATTCTTTCTCACTGATGATAACGGTATCCTAGTTTCTTTAGTCAAATTAAAGTGATACCGTGCTTATTATGAGATGTTTGGCTCGGATCTAACCAGCCAAATGATGGTTGTAGCGCTGCATGTTTTCAACTGAGAGTCCTTTAACCAAAAAAAAAAAAAAAAAAAAAGGAGATAAAGAGAACTCTTAGGAATTTCAATCCTTAAGGCGGTGTGCATGACTAATAGGATATTAGTTATATTGTTGAAAGAACATGATTGATTGATGAAGCAATACACTAACTTATGAGTATGGCACGGATGAACAACTTCTATGATTTGTTTGACCCAACTTTATTGTCGAGGAGTCGTCCAATTTTTTCCCAACAATCAAGATTCCTATTCTCGAGGATTGTAATTTTGCAAAAATGCACATAGATTAGAATGATAGTTGTCATGAATTTGAGGCCATTTCTCTCGAAGAAGTTAGTATACTGCATTTACATCTTCAGGATTTTAAGTTAGTTAATTGCAGAGTCCTGATGCTCTAGAATGGCCTTGCAAGTAATTCTTTAGTGGTCATGGTTCCTTCAAAAGGTGACTGGAGGAAAGTTTTTTACAGTAGAATATTGTTAGTCGGTTTATAATATGCAGAGCAATTGTGGATGGTTCTTCTAGTCTGTTTCTTGAATGAACTAAACTTTGATGACCTAATATTGGCAAAATTTATTGCGCGACAGTTATATTATCCTCAATGCCACATAGAACTAAGTTAAAAACTGTGAAGTTTGGGGAGCAAGTGTTCGAGTGTGTTGATTGTCTATGTGTATGATATATTGTGCTTATTATTGAGCATTATATGTTAAATAACTAATGTGGCAATCTCACTACTATGCTCCCTGCTTCTTTTGTTACTTGGCTAGTTTCCAAGACACAAGAAGCATTGAGTTCACGCCTTTGTAGCCAATATTAGAGTTGAGATAACTGTCTTTTCTTATCTTGGGACAGGAGAAAGTATGTTGCTATGCCTACTTGATGTAAACAAGAACCTCCTGACTCTATTGTCCAGCTGAATTCTGGGGAAGAAAATTAGAAAAACACTTGGCGGATAGGGGCTTTTTAACTTTGTGATAAGTACGTAAACTTGGGGCACTATACACATAGCTGATAGCCTGACACCATTATTAAAAATTAAAGAGGAAATGGCGATCGTGTCTTTTTCATCTCAACCAATAGCATTTTATGTTCCTTCTGGGTATTCTGGAGGAAAAACCAGATTTATTCTTTGGCTGAGTAACTTCAGAATGTGGATGATAGAAAATATATCTTTTTCTTGTTTACCCTTTTATGATTTTGAAATACATGTGCTAATTTTTTGTCATTATAAATACCGGTAATTTTCTTGGGTACCCTGACTATTTCATTTACATGCAAGGCTTCTTGGAGTTGTCTGGTCAATTTAGATACTATTTTCTTGTCCAAATAACTAAGTGCAGTTGTTCTGGATTGCACCCTGCCTTACTTGTTAGCCACAGAAACAAATCGTCTAACTAGTTGTTTTATATGATCGGAATTATTATTTTGTGAGAGGGTATGAGAGGATAAGAAGATAACAGTTACTAGCTTTGTTGATTTATTATTTGATGAAAAATATATTCTTTTCAAAACAAATAAATTTTAATTTAGTGTACCTCATGGAAGCTTGAAGGACTAACATTTCATTCTTAAAATATATAAGAATGTACAGGTATATTTTGAATGCTTTCTATAACTACAGGAGGACTATTACAGGTGGATGTGATTTCGAAGTAAAGTAAGAGAGACCTCTGTAAATAAGAAAAGTCAAAGAACTCAAAAGACTGTCCTTATTAAAGAGTGTCAATTGATATTTATCTATTTTTAACTTTCAAATAATGGGAATTTTTTGCCTTATTTCTTTCTTTTTATGCATTTCTTTATTTGGAATTTCTGGTAGATATGAACCCATTAACCAGATTTTTCGAAATTATGCCCTTTATTTACTTCATCATGTTGGTTTCACTTACTCCGTTTCTCTTTCTTCCCTTTAGTTATACTAAAAAGTTGTCCTGCTTTTGTAGGATGTTTCACTTTCTCACTTATTTCTACAAATATTGCTAGGTTGGATCATAATATGCTAATCCCCTAGGGCCAGCTAATTAATTCTTAAAGAGTGTCAACAAGTGTGAATGGAAGCAAAATTATTGAATTGGGAAGTCCATGACACAGTCTGTTCTGATGAGGTGTCATTCTTGTAGGTCATGTTTGTGATGCATTCTCAGTTAACCCGCTGTCTCATTGTTGCCCTGGAGAAGGAGATCAGTTCACTTGTCAGTGAGTTATCTGTTTTAATTCTTTGGTCAGTTTTACTCCTCCATTCCTTCTTATGGATCCTTTTTACCTTTTTAGGCAGCCAAAAGGATTTGTATATTTCAGGAATTTTTACTGTATATTATCTGTCACTCTCACTATTGTGAGACAGTGAGACAAAGGACAAAACAAAAGCAGTCATTATTTTGTCACAATCTGAAAGTACTGAATTCAAAATTGTAGCTGCTTGCTAAGTATAATACACATGTCAATATGAAAAACCCTGTGCAGTAATTTAGAAACTCAGGCCAATATAACAGGATGTTGATGTTCCATTTTTTAGTTCTCTCTTCTCTCTAATCGAAGCCTGTCACCTAGTCAATAGGAAGTAGTTACATACCTCTATTGATGGAAGCTCTATTCTTTTGTTTCTTTCCTTATCTGAACTCGCAGAGGATGCAATCTTGTTTCTCAGTGTTGCAACTCATACGAGTTTTGTGTTTCATGCTGCTTGAATCCAGCTATGGTAATATCTACATATTCCATTTTCTTTTTGCTTAGACAATTCTTACATTTTAACTAACAGTCACCTTGTTTCTACAGACTCCTAAAGAGCTGGCACTAAAGGTCAAAATAGCGAAGCCTGTCACTGCTGGTAATCTTTTACTCATAAAATGTTTCTCTTTGATCTGAAATAGATCTAAAATCAGCTTCTTTATGCCTTTTCATGTGGATGCTGTGGCAAATCTTGTGATTACCATATGAACATGCTGGGTAGATGTTCACAAGGAATATTCCAGCTTTTACATTGCATGCACAATTAATTGTTCTTGCAATATATACACTGATTTCTCTGAGGATTTCAGATTTGGTTTGTTTTTGACAGGAACATATGGCAGTGTTTTTGATTTTTGTGCTGGGAGGTGTCGCCACAGTTCTGAGAGTGTGGTATGCTTTGATTCTTATTGCTTCATTTATGTTTTCATGTGAAGGAGTGCAATCATGGCACATAAAATGGAATTGCAAATTATGTATATCAGTGTGATCAATTTACGAATGGCCATAGGACAGCCATCATTTGAGCGCTCGGGATATCTTGGACATTGCTGTAATAGTTACCCGAAATGGTCGTTTTTGCCGTACGTTCTTGGATCTTATCACTATTTCCACTAGTATTTGTAAGTCATAAAGCCTTTGCATTTTGATACAAGCTATCAAACAAATGGCAGAGAGGATACAAGTTTGTTCTGGGAATTGTCGCAAAATGAGTACAATTCCAAGAATAAGCCCTACACAACTCAGTTCACATTTTCAAAGGTCAAGAAAAGACAGAATTTGACTCTCAAATAGTGTCATGCCCTTTCTCATTCATTGATCCTTTATTTACAGTAGAAGATTCCAGCCAGGAGCTGGATAGTTTCAACTAACCATATTAGTTTGTCAAACTTTAACAATCTAACTATTTGTAACTAGTGGCCTACTTTAGCTAAAAGTATAATCTACTAATCAAGAAGTGATGTTTCCCTGGTTTCACATATCTTCATTATCTTGAGTGCATAAAATGCTGTTCTACTTGTGAGATTGCTGCAGCTCTTCTTGTTTGCCTGTTTTTGTAGAGTCGTCATTCCAGTAACAGAATTGCATGTTACATTTTTGTCTGTTGATTTGGTCTGTAATTTCATTTTCTCCTTATTTAATTAATTAATTTTCTCTTTATTTAAAATAATTAATACCAATATCACTTTGTATTTTTTTGTAAACACCTCATTGTTGTGAAAGTGGCTAGTGGACGCAGAAAAATGTCTAGATTCAAGGAAGGATGTATTACTTTGGATCCATTTGCAGTTAACATTTCATTGTCTGGTGAGACAATTTGGAACTAGCATTAAGTACCTTACAGACAGTTTATTCTCTGGGACAAATCCTGTAATTGAGCTTGCTTAGAGAAACTATACTTTGAGGCAACAATGTTTATTCAGTATTCAAAGTTTTCATTTTTTGAAACAGTAATCAAAGTGAAAACATGTTTGGTTTTACGTATACTCATTGGAAATATATTGATTCGACACCACAGTCCAATATAAAACACAGTCTCATTAATTAATCCTAACATATATATTCTCATTTCACATGAAAACCTATACAAAACTGAAAACACATACTTGCACTGAAAGCTGAAAATGAAAACATAAACAAACAGGCTATCTTTCCGAAAGTAGTGTGGTCCCTGTGATTACAAGCTGAATGCTTATTGGAACTGCAAAAAACTATGATATGTTATCTATTGCATGTCATGATCAGAGGGTTTTAAATATTCAGGGCCTCTCTTTTTCCTATTCCATGCTCACATAACTAGTTGGATTTAATTAGTAATTAAGAAGAATTTATGCTATTCTGCCTTTTTTCTTTTGTCCTTGTCGTGTGTGCTAGATTCACTGGCAGCTTTATCTCACATGAAATAATAACTATGGCCAACTTTAATTCTAAGCTTTATAACCTTTATATGAGTTACAGAACAATATTTGTACTGATATCATGACATGTAAACTGGCATTTGATATTGTTTTGTTATATTTTCAGGTTCATGAAAATGCATATCTAAGTGAATTTCATCATTGTTTTTCCATACCGTCTAATTCTTCAGGTCAGTGTATGAATGGTTTGCTTATCAATATGGTGAGAAATGAAGCTTTCTTGATACCTCTAAGGAAGTTTTTCCAATTTGTCCGTAGTTCATTTTCTTGGTTTCTAAATCTAACAGTTACTTAAGGAGTTTGCTCTGTAGGCTGCCATCTTCCATTGATTTCTTTTCTTGGTCTCGCTTGTTCACTCCATCTCCAGTTTTTTCCTCGAGTAGTTTGCAGACTTCTATCTGTTTCACCCTTTAATAGTTTTCCTCCTCTCTTTTCTCTCTTTTTACAGCTGAAAAATCTGGCCCACTGAATGCATGGTAGTCATAGAAGCTGTTTTATTTCTGTAGTGGGAATAGAGTTGGTGCATTTCCGTCGTTACTAACTTGAGGTGACCGCCACTACTGAACCGAGCTATGTTGATGTCAGGGACCGCATTATTTTCTGTTGATGCAAGGTTCCTGATATGAGAAGCTCAGAAAAGATTTTCATACATCTTCCAACTTTAAATTTTCTTTCAATATTCTAATTTGTTAATCAGATGACTAGCATTGTTTCTTTCCTTTTTCTTATTCCAGTTCTGTTATATGTTTGATTGTGATATATGTCGCGTATGCGGTAAACTTTTAGTCCTTAGCTTAAATTGCAGTAACCATGCAGATGCAAAACTGGATATTGATGTTAGCTACTTATTATTTTTATTGTGTGCATGTAATGCATCTATATCTTGCCTGGTTTTTACATGTTGCCGTTGCATAAAAGATCCTCCTTGTTTTGGTTGAGTAGCAATGAGGAAAATGTGTCTGAACTTGTCCAATTAATTGTGGTTAACTTATAAAAAACACTCTTTTGGCCAATCTATCACAGGAATAATCTCACATTTTTATGAACGACTCCCCCCTTTAAAACCTGACCATAACGCGACTTAGCTGTAAAAGAAAGAAAAAAGTGGAAGGGAGTTTTCATAAAGTACTCGACTATAATACTGGATGGAAAAACCAACAACCGAGTTAGATGGCTACAGAATTTCTTTTGTTTCTAAAAATATTTGGCAATTAATTGGAGAAGGTTCAAATTGGAGGCAAATGAAATTTTGGTGCTTAAGGATGTAGAGAGAGGAATTCTTGTTTTAGATAGATCTCCAAGCAGTTTATTTAAATATGGTTCTTGCGCTTGAGGTTCCCTGGAACTAAAATGCATAAGAACATTTTCAATGACAGGGCCTTCTAGTACACAACTAGAAGCAAGACTGGCTGGCATCAATATCATTATCGGAAGGTGAGTTATTCTGATGGTTGGTTTACATTTTTTCCTGTAGAACCTGACCTAATAGATAACAGATCCTAATCTCTGATATTTCTCCATGTTGTAAATAGACAAGGAGAATCATGTAACTCAGCGTGCAAGTCTAGTGGACAATCTTGTGTGCCCAACAAACTTGCATTACTTAATCAGTGTGAAGTGTAAGTGTATTGCGTGGAATCTAGACTTATCTTGGTACATAGTTGTTATTTCTGTACCTTAAATACTTTTGCCATCTGAACACATATCTTCATCTATGAACATCTTTGTCCTAATTTGTTTGCTTGGCTTTCCATAGTCACACTATAGAGTTAATATTGATAAAGTTCAAGTTGTTCAACTTGTCCGCCGATATCTTCCTGATTTGATCATTGTTGTTGGTTCCTTTTAAAGACACAAATGGAGCATATTTCATACTATACAAGGCTAATAAAATCAATGTAATACATGTGGTTTGTCCTCTGGATAAGTAAACCTATAAACAGAAAAATGTCAAGTGATTGTCAGACAGAGCGCATCTTGACGAAGTAAACCTGTAATCGAACTCTGAGTCATACCTGTATCCGAAAATTGTGAAAAAGATGCTCCCTCTGTTGCACACACCATTGTTTCATTAATTTCGTGTATCATGTTTTGGTGGTTGATTTACTAGGGTAGGTGGTGTGAATTTTTCTCTAATTCTTTAAAAAAGATTGATTCCTCTCTGATCGTTTTTTGAAGCCTATTCATGAAATTTGTGTAGTTTAAGTAACATTTCTTGTATGAATGCTTAGGGTTATTTTAGATGAATTTCTCTTGAATGATTATTGCAGCTACAATATTTCTTGCATATGTGGAATCTTGTGATGCTCTTTTGTTCCTTACATTTTGTTTAGTATACATGGCCACAGCGGGTGAGAAGATTGTGTTATAAATTGGTGTTATTGCTAGCAAAGCTCTAGGTTTATATGTATCAAATTTGTGTAGCTTGATTCATGTTGTGACTATCCTCATGCTCCACGGTGTTGATTCTTAGCCATTTCTAACACTATATTTTCTTCTGCAATAAATAGCATCCAAAAATATATGAGCTGCAAAGGTGCCTGTTTGTCAAGTATTGGAGCTGACCAACCAGCTGAAGTTGTTGAGGATGCTCCAAGACATCTGGTACAGTTGCTACTTTTTGTTCAGTAGAACAAGTCAAGATATGTCTTATATCGCTGAATTTCAGTAAAGTATAATTATTCATTCAGGTCAATGAAACTATAGTTAGTGAAATGCTCAGGTTCCGTACCAGTCACGGTAGACTAGTGCTAGGTTTGGAAATTTTGTTATTACTTATTTGTTTAAATTAAAGTAAAATGTCCGAAATGCAAAAACATAAGAAACAAAATTTGTGTCATCAAAAGTTAGAATGCATGACTAGTGATATTAAGTTGTGATAGGGAAAGAGAAGATAGGAGGCCTAATACTTTAAATAACGATTCACTTTTATTACAGAATGTACCAATCAACAACCCATAGTTCCAGTTTCTTTAAGAATATCTTAAATATATCTCCATTGGGAATTATACCCCTTGAAAACAGTGATCTTATTAGATTAGGCTTTTATAGCACACTAATATTGTGATACCATTTTAGTGGAATTTGCTTTGTCAAACTCTTTTACCTGAGTATCTGATTTAGCCTAAATCTATCAACTACAAGAGATGACCAGCAAGAACTTGCCATATTGAGTGAATTTGGAGTGTCTCAAGTCCACTTGGACAACTCTAAGCCACTTTTACTGATACAGTAATTTCATTTTTTAATAGCTCCAATGATCTTGTGGATATGTTCCCAGGTGAAGTGTGCAAGACTGGTGGAATTTAAAACATGCGAACTCTTCAAGTATGGAATGCAAACGAAATACTAAGAAAACTGAATGTTTGCAACTAATACATTCATTTTGGGAAATAAAATAGTCGCATTGAATACCTACAACTGCTCAACATTGACTAAATGTGAAGTTTAGTGTGTTAAAAACCACTGTGTGTATGTAGAGATTAATATTAACTCAAGCTGACATTTAGATATTTTATCACGTTTTGTTAACATTATTCAGGAATGTCAAAAGCAAAAATGCTTCCACACAATTATAGATCTTGTTGTTCCCTACTCCAGTTTATTAATACCTCAGGTACAACCATGAGGGATGCAAGTCGGTCTCTCTGTTCTTATAAATCCAGTTCCGCTTCTGAGATGCTTCCATTACCTTGAAAAGTCATTTAAGTATTTGTGGTAGAATATTCTGTTTGTTTGCTTGTACTACTGCTTATCTAAGCTGGAATGCCCATATCTAGCATGGTTGACCTTTCATATCCATAACAGTACATAGATTACTTATATTCTATGGGATTTACCCAAGGTTGTGATGTTTTTAACCTAACTTCATTTTCTGCTAATCTTTGTTTCTCCACATGCCTGAGTAGCAAGAGTATGCTTCAAACATGGGGAACCTCACTTGTCTGGATTAATGCGATCCACCGTACAATGGCATCTGGATTTTACCTATGCACACACGGCAACACGTTTTATCAATATGTCATCTCATGCTTTTAAATTTCCTTGTTTTCTGCTTTGGTTATTGCATTGCTGTGAATTATACGGCACTTAATCCTCGAAACTTATTGTTTCTTCAAACTGGCCGTTTGGATGTTCAGAATCCTGGTGCTTGCTTGTACACAAGATCACAATCTTCACTTTCATGCGATGGCTCACACAGGCATACCAGGAGGCTTTGTCCATGTGCATAAAAGGTCTATGCTTGGTTCTCTCTCAAAGCAGTTGACAGCGAAACCATATTGGTTTTACATTTGTATCGAGCAGTATCAGTTCTTAGATATCACTATTTTGTGCTTATTCTAATTGTAATTTAGAATTGTAATTATTACCTCTTCGGTTAACTTAACGACATTTCAATCAGGAAGAGCTAAATGGTTGAATATATTTGTTGTTTTAGTGAGCTTCTATCAGGAAGAAAGTTTCAGTACCTTGGCTCTTGCAACTATTCTTTTGCCGCAAACGTAGCTTCATAAAGCATGAGAGTGTCATTTGCAAACAGTAGATGTGATACCCGCGGTGCAAGAGCAGTGACTGTCACCCCCTGCAAACGGCCCCTCTGTTTTGCATCTTGAAGTAAACACGATAATGTGTCTGTACAAAAGATAAATAGGTACAAAGACAATGGATCTCCGTGATGGATACCGTGCTCTAGCCTAAAATAACCAAAGTGAGAACCATTTGCTGTTAAGGAGTAGGAAACTGTGGTGACACGGAGCATAATGAGATTTATGAACCAACACTCAAAACCTATTCTAAGTAGAACTTGCCTAATAAAATATCATACCACTCCAGCATATGTTTTGTTCATGTCTAACTTTAGTACTACACTCCCTTGTTGATTGAGATGACGTTCTTATATGATGATTTAGTTCGAATGCGAGTAATACATTATTTGTGGTTTAGTTCGAATGCAAATAATACATTATTTGTGATTAACCTTTCGAGAATAAAAGCAGACTGCGTGGGGGAACCAAGTGAATTTAGGGAACCCTTAAGATGATTAGCTATACATTTCGAAGCTATTCTATCTATAACATTATGCCTAAACTAATTGTACGTAATTGGGTGACGAACTCTGCATTTGTGCATTTCGGAATGAGAACAATATGGGTGCAATTCATTTTGTGTAGTAATATTTGATCATTAAGGATTTTCAGTACAAAATTTGTAATATCTACACCTAAAACACCCTAGAACTTTTGAAAAACTAAAGGAGACCTATCATCCGGTCCGAGGGATTCGAAAGGAAACATAGCAAATGCAACTTGCTTTATCTCGGTAGCCGTGGATGGTTAAGCAAGAGATGTTCATTTCTGGGGTTACACACGGTTGAAGCACATACTACACTTCTTGGATCACCACTTTTTGGGGTCGACTCGATGAAAACATAGACTGAAAATGCTGCAGCAACAACTTCTACATTTTTTGCTCCTTTTCCCTCCATACCTCACATCGTTAAGCCACTGAATTGTATTAAACCGTCGTCCACTTGATGCTCGAGAGTGAAAATATTATGTATTACCATCCCCTTTGGCCAACTAATGAGCTTTCCCACGCTGTTGCCACTTTAACAGTTCTTGTGCTTTGATCTCCAATGACTTAGCCCAAATATCATGCATCTCCTGTTTAGCCTTGAGATCATATCCGACATAAAGCTACACAAATCTCCTCTCCAACTCTTCCTTTCATGCTTAGGCTTCTCAAAGTGTTCTCTATCTTACTGCAATTGGCAAACACGACATGCCTTTATTTTTCCCATAGCATCATATGTGTGTTCCCTGTTGTACGGACCACCAAGCCCCCTCCTCCACCACCTAGCGCGGTTTGCATTGCAACCATTTCATTTCAAAGTGAAACTGCTTATCTCTTTTAATCTCACTCTATAGTGCTGATGGCGTAACATAAATCAAAAGAACCGAGTGATCAGAGATCCAAACCTATTTGTGTCGTACTGTTTTAATTGGGAATTGTCTGACCCATGCCGGATTGGCACATGCTCAATCAAGTCTATCTCATATAGTTTTCGATTCTTGCCTATGATTACACAACGTGTACCGCTGACCCTTAAAACCCAGATCACTCAAACCACTAGCAATCAGAGCCCTCCGAAATCATTTATCTACCATAGTGGGCGTGGCCTCCTAATCTTTTCCTCTTCGCTTAATATCACATTATAATCGTCGGTACACAACCAAGGGCTGTCAGGTTGTTTGCTGAGTAGAATTAGTCTCTCCCAAACACCTCTTCGTATAAATGCATCTGCCTCCCTGTAAAAGTTGGTCAGCCGCCAACTTGCCACCCTGTCCAATGAAACCACATCCACATCAATATGATGAGCTGAACACGAGCGCAACTGGACCACCCTATCTTTCTACCACAAAAGCCACAAACCTCCACATCACCTAACAACAAGAACACACACCAAATAAATCCAATTTCTATCGAACAAAATCAAACCTTCTCTTACCGCACTTTATTTCTGGCATGAACACCACCTAGGGAATATGTTCTTGGATAAGTTCTCTGAGCTGCAGAACTGTCAAGGCCATCCCCATCCCTCGACAGTTGCACGCCAAGGCAATTATGGAGATCGATGGGTCTGCATTGCAGCATCCGCAGTTCTAGAAGAATACTCTGTCTCATCCAATAATCTTCTTTTTGGGTGCGACTCACCCCCATTATGACCCTCCTTTCGCTTCTGCAACACCCCTCCCTTAACCTTCCCCTTGACCCCCTACTCCTCCTGCGCGCCCTACGGTTCGCCACCAGCACAGGTCAAAAAGTCATAAGGACCGAGATCAATGACTTAATACCCAATTTGAAGTTAAATTTATGGGGAAGATAGGGTAGATGATGTACCAATTTGTAATGGACGATCGACACTTTGAAGGTGGGCCTCCAAATCTGGATTTTTGAGTGTGTGCTCTGAATGGGTGTGGTCCGTGGGTGGATTTTCGAGTTTGGAGGGCTGGTGGGTGCTTTGTTACATTGGATACGGGTTATATATGGTTGAGTTATGAGTAGTTGGATTTTGAGTAGTTGGGTTATCGAATGAGAGATTAACGGTGAGTGTGGTTTGAGTAAGTGGATTCTGGTTTAGTGGGTGATAACTGATTGGCTTTTGAGTTTTTGGGTTATGGGTGGTTGGGTCATATGACCCAGACTCCGACTAAGTGAATTTAGGAAATAGAGGTTGCGGTTTCGTGGACTATGTAATTGTGGGCTTAGAGTGGCACGGTCTGGTTAGAGTGGCTTGGAACAGTACGGTCTAGTGAGAGTGGGCCAAATGCAGGTGGCCTATATAGTTTAAACATTGAGTTCGTGGGCTTATAAAGGAGGGGCCCCTTTTTATTGACCTGGTCGATCGCGAGAGTGTTAGGTCGATCTATGGTGAGTGGAAACATTTGAGTTAGAGGAAGCTCTGGTTGTGGAAAGATTTGAGCTGGGCTGATGTCACCAAGCTTACCTTTATCCGACGTCATGGTGCCCAACTCAGTTCCTTCCCCCGCCAAGTGCACTTCCCCCCCACTCCCACCACCTTCTTGCCCACGTTCCCCATTCCCATGATCCCCTCCATTCCTCCCTCTCCCCATGTTTCCATCCTTGACCGCCATCCTATCGAAAAACCTCTGCCTACCCCTTGCTCCACCCTATCTGGTGGTGTCCCCTGACCCTCCCCTTCATTGTTTGCCCCCTCACCCACTAGAGACGACCTACCCCTACCTCGAAGATCCCTATCCCCCGTCGTCCTCGCAGCCCACCCCCGATCTCCCGTGTGCATGTGGTTGTACAAACCCCTATCCCTAGAGCCACTGATCGAACGCCCACTGGCGGAATCAGCTGTCTCACTGACCCAGACACGTACAGCCAGACCCCATATTGGATTTCGTCACTTTCTCAGTGTCCTAGTATTCCACATTGATAGCAAAAGATTGGCACGCGTTCATACTAAAGTAGACAGTAAATTCCTGTTCAGTCGAACGGATGCACAAGAATTGCTTTAGAGGCTCTCATATATCTAATGAAATCGGAATTCTCACACTAGATCCCTAGGAAAATGACAATTGTCTGTGATTGGAATTGATAAACATCCCTAAACTGTTACCTATACACTCCGCCTTCTCCTCTGTCATCATAAATTGTTACCTATACACCACCTAGGGAATATGTTCTTGGATAAGTTCTCCGAGTTGCAGAACTATCGTGGCCATCCCCATCCCTCGACAGTTGCATGCCAAAGCAATTATGGAGATCGACGGGGCTGTATTGCAGCATCCACAGTTCTAGAAGAATACTCTGTCTCATCCAATAATTTTCTTTTTGCGTGTGACTCACCCCCGTTATGACCCTCCTTTCGCTTCTGCAATACCTCTCCCTTAACCTTACCCCTGACCCCTACTCCTCCTGTGTGTCCTACGGTTCGCCACCAGCACAGGTCAGAAAGTTATAAGGAATGAGATCAATGACTTAATACCTAATTCCGAGGTTAAATTTTATGGGGAAGATAGGGTAGATGATGTACCAATTTGTAATGGACGATCGATACTTTGAAAGTGGACCTCCAAATCTGGATTTTTGAGTGCGTGCTCTGAATGGGTGTGAACCGTGGGTGGGTCTTCGAGTTTGGAGGGCTGGTGGGTTCTTTCCTACATTGGATACGGGTTATATATGGTTGAGTTATGAGTAGTTGGGTTATCAAATGAGAGATTAACGACAAGTGTGGTCTGAATAAGTCGATTCTGGTTTAGTGGGTGATAACTGATTGGCTTTTGAGTTCTTAGGTTATGGGTGGCTGGGTCATACGACCTAGACTCCGGCTAAGTGAATTTAGGAAATAGAGGTTGCGGTTTCGTGGATTATGTAATAGTGGGCTTAGAGTGGCGCGGTCTGGTTAGAGTGGGCTTGGAACAGTTCAGTCTAGTGAGAGTGGGCTAGATGCAGATGGGATATATGGCTAAAACGTTGAGTTCGTGGGCTTATAAACAATTGGCCCCTTTTTATTGACCTGGTCAATCGCGAGTGTATTAGGCCAATCGTTGTGAGTGGAAACATTTGGGTTAAAGGAAGCTCTGGTTGTGGTAAGATTTGAGCTGGGCTGATGTCACCAAGCTTACCCTCATCCGACGTCATGTAGCCCAACTCAGTTCCTTCCCCGCCAAGTTCACTTCCCCCCCACTTCCACCACCTTCTTGCCCACATTCCCCATTCCCATTATCCCTTCCATTCCTCCCTCTCCCCATGTTTGCATCCTCGACTGCCATCCTATCAAAAAACTTGTGCCTACCCCTTGCTCCAGCCTATTTGGCGGCGTCCCCTGACTCTTCCCTTCATAGTTTGCCCCCTCACCCACAAAAGAGGACCTACCCCTACCTCGAAGATCCCTATCCCCCGCCATCCTCGCAACCCACTTCCAATCCCCCGTGTGCATGTGGTTGTACAAATCCCTATCCTTAGAGCCACTGATCGAACGCTTACTCGCGAAATCAATTGTCTCACTGACCCGGACTCGCACAACCAGACCCCATATTGGATTTTGTCACTTTCCCAGTGTCCTAGTATTCCACGTTGATAGCAAAAGATTGGCACGCGTTCATACTAAAGTAGACTGTAAATTCCTCTTCAGTCGAACGGATGCACAAGAATCGCTTTAGAGGCCCTCGTATATCTAATGAAACCGGAATTCTCACACTAGATCCCTAGGAGAATGACAATTATCTGTGATCGGAATCGATAAACATCCCTAAACTATTACCTATACACTCCGCCGCCTCCTCTGTCATCACACGAAGAGGTAAGCCATGCACATGGAAGAAGTTAAGCATCAGTTCAACTCCACATGTACAGGATTTTGTCCAGCACTCACCTTTTGTTGAAGATTACTAGATTCTTATCAAACGTCCATGGATAACCTCCTAAGGCCCGGTCATATCCACTTCATGCTAAAATCTTAGTAGAAAACGATACTCACCAAAGTAGCCCAATGCATACCCCATGCCGGTCTCATAATAGATTAAAGGGTGGTCTTCAACACATCATATTGATATGCCCGAGGGGTAAGTAATCATCCCATGAGCAAGAATGCATCAATATTTCGAGATCCAGATCAAGCTACTATCTTTAATGATTGCAAAAATATGTATATGCCATTAGCAACTGCACTAGCTATCAAGTAGTATAAAAAGTATCAACCACATGGGGATTTAATGAAACAATTAACAAAACTACGACTAATCCCTAATTATATAGATGACCGAAAGTTGAGTGATGAATTACTACTACTACTACGAAAAAATGACAAATTAATAACTACAACAAACGATCACGTGGAGAAAATTCAGATGTAGATGAGATGCTAAGGCTAAAGGTCCACCTAATTGATCCAATGAATGCAATATTAACGAATTAATCTAACAGGCAAGTATTTTCACATACTAAGGTTTTTTCTAAGTTAATATGATATACTCTTCCGAGTTATACCAAATCTATTACTATCAAGGAATTAGTGGACTCCTCCTTTCTAAAACTCGTGAGAATAATGCATTACAATCTGTGAAAAACCTATGTAACCAGATGAATCATGCCTATGTATGCGTACATATCATTAAATTCACACCATGAATTACCCTGTCCACTATGCTGAATTCGCTCGCAGTTCATCGACATATTAACTTAATTTAAGAGGTGATCAGACTCTCAAATAATAACAAGTATAATAATTCATGGACACGTGAAAGTAACGCCGTAGATTAATCTGGAAAAATATTCAAAATATTGTCTCAATTAGGTTTTTCATAAGCCCCAGCAAAAAGTAATTTAGTTATACTAACTACAACTAAAATAAAGAAGAAAGATTCAGAAAAACTAATGAAGTAGAAAATCGGGCTTGAACAGCTGTCACTCCAGTGCCGGATCGACTTCAGCAAAAAATAAGATCCCCTCTCTCTTTTACCTTCTCCTTTTGTACCAAGTCCTCAATATGGTAAGAGAGGAAAGGAATCCTTTTACCATAGAACTCTTTTTCTTTCGTTCCTAATCCTATCCTTACCAGACTCCTAGGGCTAGTTACAAGGCAATAATATGTCATTACATAGTATTAAAAGTCAGGACTAGACAACTTTCAATTTCCGCACAACGCAAGTCTGATAGCCAGTGGGTCATAGGTTAAGCTCACTTCGCTTCTGTCAACGATAACATGTGGGTCACGGGGTATCCTTGACGCGTTTCTACAGAATTTATGCATCTTTTTTCACACTTGAGCTATTTTCTTACGACTTGCATTTTGTTCATGAAAGCTCCTAAAATGTTACGAATAGACCAAAGAGCAAGCATCATATCATCGAAATATTAGGACATAAACAGAAAAATACATCATATAATTTTCCCATATCAATAAAGTTCAAGCCCAACGCCTCATCATCCGTCACCGCAGCGCCGTTCCTAGCCTATCCATCATTGACGACAATAACGAAGCAAAATGAACAAGGAAAGAAAAAAGAACCTGCAACTAAATAACGATATACAAATTGAAAAACAATATTGGATTAAAAAGACAAGAACAAACGATAAATCCCAAAAAATCTCAATGATTCGGTCAATCACAAGGCAACACAGCCCGACAAGAGCAAAACTCACGATAAACGGAACTCCACCTCAGAGAAGAAAATGTTACTCCAGTCATTCCAGAGACTTAGTTAAATACTTTGCCATAATTGAGAACACAAAGCAATACATTTTTGCTCTTGCAACCTCAAAATTCTCACTCAATCTCTTACTGTATATAATTCCAAGTATTATGAATAGGCAAGCTTTCTATAGAAACATATATAATAGTATTGCAAACATGTCTAATTGGATAATTTACAATCACACTCTTGTGGAAACATATGCATAAATGCATCATTTGCAAACATACATGTTTATTTTTGGGTTACAGTCACTCTTCAGCTTATGAAATCTATACTATATATAAAAGTGTATATTTATCCATATCTATATCTAGCTATTTATCTATAGCTATATTTATATCTATTTGTATCTATATCTCACACAAAAAAAGCGGAATTTGTAATGGTCGTTATGGAACGGTCATATGACCGTTCTAATGGTAATGGTCTTTGTAATAATTTTAGAACAAATAACCTTTTCTGATGTCACGTAGCTGGTGAAATGAATTTTGTATTTTTGGAATGCCAAAATAGTTACAAAGGTCGTTTCAAAATTGTAGTGTTCATAAAGCTGTTACAAATTAAGGACGTTACAAGTTGGAACACCTTGTGGCATTACGCATTTTAATTTGTAATGGCTCCTCCTACTATGAAACCAAACTGTTCCAAAATCTAGTAAAAAGTCATTACGAATTTGGAGTACGGCACAACCGTTACAAAAATTGTTACAAACTCGTACCTGTTGCAAACTTACCATGGTTTTTGGAACGGCTTTTTTTGCTATGTAACGACCACAAAAATATGAGAGCTTCCATTCCAGGTTATACTTATACCGTACAATCTCCCACCCGGGATGTGCATGAAGTCTGAGTATATGTTCCTGACGATGGTGATCCCTGACCCGTCTAATCTGAAGCGTCTGATCGATGTTCTTGGAGCTGTTGATCGATGAGCTATTGTAATTGTGGCATGTGGTATACAAATGCACGTGAATGCCATGAACCAGACATTCATTATACGCGAGGCATAGATGTGGACTGTGAATGACCTACACGCTTATAAGCGTTTGGATGGAGTACAACTGGTGTTATGGGATGCCCACTTTGTATCGATGGCACACAGACATTCCATCTGCAACACGGTAGAAAGGCATGCTACTTTGACTGCCACATACAGTTTTTCTCCTAGGACCATCCATACTGCAGGAACAAGAAAGCCTTCACTAATTAATGTAAAAATTTTCTGTAATTATAGAAATTTTCTGTTAATTTTATGCATTTTTTTTCTAACAATTTTCTTGTAATTTTTTGAAATTTCTATAATTTTCTCAATATTTGTATTTTATAATAATTCCTGTGTTTTTCTATTAATTTTCTGTAGTTTTCTATATTTTCTGTTTTTATTTTGGATAAATTAGGAATATTTGGAAGCAAGGAAAGTTAGAATTTTATTTTTGGATTTAGGAAACACTTAGGAAAATTATTGAGTTTTAGTCTCATTTTGGATAATTAGGAATATTTGGAAGCTAGGAAAGTTAGATTTTTTTTATGGATTTAGTAAACACTCCGGAAAATTATTGAGTTTTAGTCTCATTTTAGGAAAATTGTTGGGTTTTAACCAAATAATAGGAAAAACAAATAATATAATTGTTGGGATTTAAATATTATATAACTAATATAATACACTTTTTAAGTTTATATTATTATTAAAATATAATTTTGTAGTTTGTAATGAATTATAATATAATTATAATATACTTTAAGATAATTTATAACACAATTGATGTAATACAATTTATAACAAATGAAATTAACATAGTATTAAAAAAGGAGAAATTATTCCTATTAATAGGAGCATATAATTTGCGGATAAGTTCCCTGATAAAATTATAAATACGACCCAATTGCAAATATTTCTAGGAAGCTTAAATTACATAGCTCCATATTATAAAAATCTTATCCAGGATACATCCTTATTATATGACAGACTTAAAAAGAATCATTCTGAATTGACAAATGAACATACCAAAGCAGTTAGGTTGATAAACAAAAAGTTAAATCACTCCCATGCTTAAAACTCGCAAATCCTAATTGAAAAAAAATAATTGATACAGACGCTTCAAAAATAGGATTTTGGAGGGATATTAAAAAAAAATGATGAAAATAAGCGGGAATACCTAGTCAGATTTCATTCCAAAAAATGGAGAGCAGCCCAGCTAAATTATGCTACTGGTGGCTAAAGAAATCCTTGCTATCGTTAAATGTGTTTAAAAATTCCAAGATGATTTATTAAATCAAGAGTTTAATATCAGAACATATTGTTCTGCTGCTAAGTTTATCTTCAATAATGACTTTAAACATGATATTTCTAAGCAGATGTTTGCCAGATGGCAAGCTCATTTAGCCCTATTCAATTTCACAATTGAACACATTAAAGGAAAGACTAATAGCCTTCCCGACTTCTTATCAAGAGAATATTTAAATGGATAGAGACCTTGATGGAGATAATCGAGTAGGAGGTAAATTCTATATAGGAATAAGTATTTCCGCCAAAATACCAGACTTTTGGATAGAGGAAGAATAGGAGGTGAAAGTTACGTTATGAATGGATTAAAATGGTCTGTTTATAAATTTCAATTTTGGGATGAGCCAGTTGAATATAAATCAAGACTCAAAACAATCCAAATAAAAAAAAAATTGATGTGATTAACAAAGTAATTTCTGACATCCTTATTCAATACCCTAATGCAAATGTATCTTCCGATTATCACACGAAAAATCTTCGGATTGCAAATTTGCTATATCACTAAAAAATTGTTGGATATTATGTTGGATAATGAATAACATTTCTCTTACAGGGATGCTTCCTCAAAGAGGAAGAGGCAGAAACTCCTCTAATCAGAGGGGAGGTAGATTTCGACCAGGTGAAATAATACGCTAGGTAATAGGTCTCTAACTAAAGAGGATATTTTTGTAATGGGAAAATACCACAAGACCACCGAAGAAGAGAATGAACTCTTCAAACAATTCCTTGAATTCAAGAAGGGACAGAAAATATTAACTGCTGCAGAGTCGTCATCAACATCTTATGCAAAAATTCTACAGGAGGAAGAAGATGAGTTGGTAAACTATAAATTCAGTGAACATCAGGAAGTAATAATACTTCTGGAAAATGATGACTTAAGATGGGAAAAACACCCATGGTGTCTAATGAAAAGCTATCTGGATGTTGCTGCATTCACAGTAGGGTCTATTATGATTATATTCTTAAGGCTACCCAGAGTGTGGAAATCAACCACGCCTACTCCAATAATGGTAAGGAATTTAATTATTCAAAGCCAGTAATCAAGAAGTTTATCACTGCTGTCGAATGAGGAATTAGCCCATTAGAAGAAAAGGAGTATATCCATCCTGAATCAAAGAATCCAATAAAATTTAGTTATTGGGATTATGTCGAAGCATTTAATAAAGCTTTCCTCTACGAGAATTACAAGAAAAAAACACACTTGGTTTTTCAAGTTTTGTCCTCTAATCTTTCAGCAGGATATACCAATTGGGTGTTCCAGTGGTGGCTAAATTTTGCTCCACCAATTTCTATTCTTCTTGAAAATTTTCAGGGATATTATACAGAATGGATCAATTGTTCACCAAAAATTGTTCAAGCAGAACGGTCAGGAAGATGGGTAGAGGGAATGGCCTCCCTCTTCTTCTTTATAGAATTCTCACTCCCATGGATATGGAAGTGGCTGCCAGAAAAGGGAATAACACTACAAAAAATTCCCTGTATTAAGAAGAGGTCTTGCGAAGAATTTTGGACAAAATTAATGCAGATCAACCCAGAGACCAAAAAATATTTCTGCCAAGAAGCTTTGGTTGAAATGGAGGAGAAAGTCCAAGAATACAAAACCCTCATTCAAAAAGAAAAAAATCAAGCTCCCAGCCCCTTTGAGCAATTATCTCAAAGAATCAGAAGCAAAAGACGCATTATCTCTAAGGAACAAATGATTGAGGAATATCTCAATCAAATGCAAAAAGACCTTAAGAAAAATATTTCAAGAATTGAGTCACCAGTGGAGACATCTTCCAAGGAAGAAGAAAATAAATTCTCTTGCTTAGCTGGAGAATCACAAGACCCGGATGAAGGGACTGCTTAGAAGACCTCCTTGAAAAATTATTCCAAGGGATCATAAGTGCCTTCAAGGCAAAATAAAAAATTGGAGCCTCAGAATCCTCTGAAGGTCAAAGAAGGGACAACCTTAAACAATCCAAGATAGAATTTGAAGGAAGTATCTTTTCAAAAATTATGAACGGATGAGTCACAGAAAAAAATTTCCACTTAGGTGAAAACAACAATAAGACAGAATCAGGAGAAAAAAAAATGACACATGTCCTACAGATGGACACTTGGCTAAATAAAGCCACCACCTGTCAAAATTCATGACACTTGTCGTTGGACGTGAAACAAGAATTTGAAGTTCAGAATGCTGCTTTGCCTAGGGACAAGTCTTCAAAAGCCTTCATGAGCTGAAGTAGAGGCATTTGTATATCTATCTTTCTCTAAGTAGATAAAACTCTTACTCTGTAGGCCGGGGTACTTCTAATTTTTGTATTATTGTTGTTATATATATAAAATGGTTGTTAGCCTACTGAAAGGCTGAACTTTTACTGTTGAATTATCCATGATGACGGAGATAACAAGGTTCTTAAAAAAAAGAGTATTTTAAGTCAATGATAAATATACAGAGAAATTTATTGAACATGGAAAGGAGACCCTTTGGGTCGTTCAGTGAAATTATTGGTATGAATGAAGTCTGTGTTGCCATCGATGCCCGGTTTTGCCGATTTGCTGAGTTGTTTGGGCATTTGGGTGGCGTTTTAGACTAAGTTCATATTTACTAGTTTAACAAAATGTAAAAGGTTCCAAAATTACTCTTTTTTAGTTTATTTAACTCTCTTTATATATGTCATGATTTAAAATATTCCCCTTTTTGCTCGCCCTCCGCCTACATGGTAGGATTTATGACAAATTTTTTTTGCTTTCTCTCGATCCCTTATGGCTTCACGCCATGGAAGATGGTATCAGAGCCATGTTATTGAAGTTTTATTGAAGTTAATTATGCCGCATTTCTTTAATACTGGTATAAATACTATTAAAAATGCTTAAAATGAGGAATATCTCATAATTCCTAAGAATTTAGACCAGCAAAATAAGTGGACAATTTCTAAAGTAAATCCAACATTAATTTATAGTCTTGGACGATTTAATTTTTGAAAAGTGAAACAAATCATAAAGACTACTCAAGAGTCTATAGCCCTTGATAATGAGGAAAAGTAATAAAACTATTAGATACTATGGATATAAGACTTTATCAAGAAGAATATAAATTTCTTCATATAGGTCTTGTACAAATTGCTTTCAAACCTTCAACCTTAGAAGTGTTATCTGAAAGTTTTCTAGCTGGTTTAAGAAATACCAGAAATTTAGACTGGAAAAATCTTTACTTGGGATAATAGATACAAGTTTGGCCCACGGGCCTATATTCTTTAATGTTTATCCAAATCTACAACTATCACTATCAAATATAAATATAATAGATGCATTCCCACTGAAAGTTAAAACAGATGGGTACAATTATGTACCCGGGTCTGAATTAATATGTATATGTTATAGAATATATTACAAACTTCTACATACCCTGAATTCTAATTGTAGGATACAAGATAATAAATCTTTACAGATAATACTCTTTGAAACTAATTTGCATAATTTCAAAATTAATACTAGAAGACAAATAAAATGGAGCGAAATAGAATTCCTGGAAAGTTGGATAATTGAGAAGGAAGTTCCCATCCTAAGCAATACTGAGAGTAATTACGCTAGTATTACTCAAAATCCGGGAGAAAATGTTAGAATAGATTTTGTTAATAATCAACCAAAGTGTTTAAAAAGTAAATCTTCAAGGTATTAATCAATATCCTATTTTCCACCAGTTGAAATAATGACTCCATCTAGGGCATCTACTTCTCAAATTAGAGAGAAAAATAACCAAGGAGATTCAAATTATAATAAAGTGGAAGAAATAAAAATTCAGTCAAATAATATTGTCAAAGGAATCTATAAAGACCCTAGACTAAATTAAAAATTAACTTCAGAAACTGATTTTTGTTTATAAATGAATATTCCAGATTTAATCAACTTTAGATCTCGAAACATGCGATCCACCAATGGTTGGTATGTAGAACCTGCATTTTTCAACCCAAAGGGCATAACAATATAGTAATATATTCCCCTTAACGTGATGAAACTCACTCGCTTCTGGTCGTTGGGGTTAAGCATAATCTGGTGGTAACCCTGCGAGGCATCTATTAGATTTAACAGTTCATGACCAGAGGTGGAATCTACCAGTTGGTCCATACGAGATAAGGGATAAAAATCCTTAGGATAGGCTTTATTCACATATATGAAATCTACGCACATGCGCCATTTGTTACCTTCTTTAGGGACAAGTACCACATTGGATAACTATTTGGGGAATTCGATCTCCTTGATGTGCCTTGCACCAAGGAGCTTGCTTACCTCCTCCTGGATGACCTTGTCCTTCTTTGGACTGAAATGTCTCTTCTTCTACTTTACAGGAGGGAAGGAAGGGTCTAACAAGTTGTGCACAGTGATGCTGGGGTCAATAATCACTAGGTCGCAGGCTGACCAGGCGAAGACTTCCACATTTTTTTTTTTGCAAGAAAGTGGTTAGTCGCCCTGCTATGTTAGGACTTTGCTAAGAGCCGATCCTGGTGGTTTTATCCATCTCTCCTGGTATAAGCTGGATACTCAACTGCTCTTCAGCAGGCTGAACTCCAGTAGAGACCTCGTTGCCTTCTCGTCGTACTGTACAGGCCTTTTACCTTTCTCCCTGTTAGATTGGGAGAGGTCTATCTCCATGTCCTTTCTGCTGCCTCCTTTCATGGATTCGACGTAGCATTTCTGGGCGGTGTACTGGTCACCTGTGACTTCTCCTACCTCTGCTCCAGTAAGGAATTTTAGCTTCATGTGGTAGGTTGAGACAACAACTTGGAAAGCGTTTAGAGCGGGTCATCCTAAAATGACGTTGTATGTTGAGGGCATATCTACTATGAGGATGTGGACCATCTTGGCTTCCAGTTGGGCTCCACTCCTAAGGATAGGGGGAATGAATTTGTCCTAGAGGATGTGTCTACCGGATCCAGCAAAATATCACCGAGCTCCATTTGCCGATAAACCTTTAAAAGAGGATATCTGCAGAATTACCAAAATCCACAAAGATACATTGAACAGTGTAGTTAGCAAGAGTTGTAGAAATAACAAGCGCATCATTACAGGGTAAATGAACTCCCTGTATGTTAGCAGGCACAAAGTGGATCATAGGCATCCCCTACTGGTGGTTTGCGGTCAAACTCAATTACTGCCCTAGCAGCGCGAGCATGGGCTCGCCTAGGTTTGCTGGAATCCCCGTCAGTAGGTCCTCCTGTAATCATATGAATCACTCGCTTAGCAGTAATGTTTTCTGGGCTCTGTTCCTCAGCCGAGATTTTTTCCTCTCTGTGCCTCCTCCAGGGGGGTCAGCGACATGCTCCTCGCTCCTGGGAGAACTGCAATGGCGGGATCGTTCTTCCTTCTATTCACGACGTAGATCCTTATCGACATAGTCCTTCAAGTAGCCGGCCTGGATGAACCATTCTATTTCCTGCCTTAGCTGACGACACCTATTGGTATCATGTCCATATTCTTCCAGGCCGGCTATTTCCTGTCTTAGCTGACGACACTTGTTGGTATCATGTCCATACTCCCTGTGGTATCTGCAGAAGTATTTAGATTTAGGAAGTACAGAGCCTTCCTCAACACCCTTTTTGCAGTGGTCGGTAGTCTATGACCATCAGCATCTGTGTCGGGATGGTGATCAGCAGGGTGTATCGCACATTCTTGGGATCGAGAGGGTTGAATCGTCCTCTAGGTTCTTCCCTGCTCCTACGAATGGATGGGGTATCTTCGTCCTTTGTCTTGTCCTTATTGTCTCCTTTCTTGACCAGTGGGGCATTCTCGAGGTTCATGTACTTCTCTACTCGAGCGAGTGCTTCATGGAGCTTAACTGTGGGCTTCTTCGCTAAGGATTTGAAGTCCCCGTCCGGAGGCCTTAGGTAAAAGTGCTGACCAGCACCTCCTGGTGAGCAGTAGGGGCTTCTAGGATTGCATTGTTGAAGCGCTAGACATACATCCTCAGGGTTTTCTTTTCCTCCTGTTTGACTCCAAAAAAGCTGACGGTTGTTTTTTGGTACTTCTTGCTACTAGCAAACTTGTACAGGAAAAGGGAACTAAACTTTGCAAAAAGATCTTACTAATCAAGTTAGAAGGTAGTCGAACCATTGTTGAGCAAAGTCGGTTAGTAGTACAAAAAACACGGCATTTAATACCATCAGTATACCTGTGCAGCAATGTTGCATTTTCGAACTTATGCATATGCTCAGCAGGGTCGGTGTTGCCATTGTAGGTAGGTAGATGTGAAGGGGCTCGGAAGTGAGCAGGGAACTCTTCTTCCATGATGTCCTCGCTGAAAGGAATGTCACGATCTGCTGGTAAGGTGTCTTTGGTTACTTGCTGGCGAAGTTCGACCACCTCCTTCTTGAGGGCTTGTCAAATTTCAGGAGGCTGGAAAGGGGTTGCCTCCCTGCTGGCAAAACCAGTAGGGAGGAGTCTATCTTGCTGTGGTCTAGCAGGAGCTGGCTCTTCCACTGGCTGACTTCCTAGCATTCCTCCTCATTCTCGCTGAGTAAAAGGTCCTGCTCCACTAGCTTTGGAGTCGTGGAAAGTTGAGTGAATGGTTTCTACTATGACCTGGCGAAGATGTTCGCACCGGAGCAGGTCCACCACAGCAGGATCAGGTGCAGGATTGGCCACCGGGACCGGGATATCACCAGCTGGGGTATGGAAGGCAGCAGCTGGGGTGGGGCAATCGACAATTGGAGCAGGGAAGCCACCCATCGGAGCTGGGTCGTTAGCGGATCCTACTGCAGCAGGGAGGGAAACATCTCCCGAGAAAGATCAAATGTTATCTGAATTGGCCATTTCTCACATCAATGCTCAAGTGTTCCCACAGACAGCGCCAATGAAGTGTACTGGGGTCCTGCAACACCATAAAATGTGTAGGGACCTTCATGAAAACCCCAATATTGAAGGGAGACTAACCTGCAAAGAGGGGTTAGCAGTCCGATACTTAAGTCAGCAATGTTGTTACTGATATAATAAAATTGGGAAACTTAAAATATGTAATAATAATATTAAATAATGTTGTGTAATGAATCACGTAAAAGTGTGCTGAAGATAGCTGAAAATAGAGAGAATCCGTGTGCAAGTGAAGTGCCCAAGTAGTGTAAAAATTACTTGACAAATGACTGGTCAGTCAGTCATTTTATAGTAGCTCATGTGTCCGATTTTGGGGGAATCACGTTGAGCCGTACGACATTGGGACCCTTGAGAAGTCAGCTATCTTCTCCAATAAATCAAGAGGAAATCGGATGAAAAATGAAGATGATATGGCTGCTTGAATCTACCTTGTCAGGTCTGCCACCTTTCCCGTGAAGTGGTTACCTGCTGAGAAAAATCCAGATTCTGGCCAATCCTCTGGGAAATCGGCCAAGATCTTTTAATATGATGTGGCCCCACATATCAGCCACTTGTAGGTCATGGAATCTCTGTTGTATGTTGACTAGACTTGTTATACGTGGCTTTTTTGTGGGCCTGTCGGTTTAGTGTTCAAAAGAGGTCTTTAGGAAGGAGGGTCTTACTGTTTTTAGGCCACATGAGCTGGGTCTGCTGGGTTGTCCTGTTTGGAGGTCCACCCCTAGCTCTTGGGTTTACTAGGTGGATTTTAGGGGCATCAAAATGATTATTCAATTAATCACAACCCTATATATTTATCATGATATCAAAACTTACAATGCATAGTTCAATATAGTAACTTGTAAGAATAAGTTTGGAACCTAGGTTTGTACAAGAAATTCAAGTGTTTTCAATATCTCTTTTTCTTACTTTGATATATGTATTCTTTAAATTCCATATCCAATTCTTATCTTAGTCTTTTATGATATGTATCATATAAATTAAAATATAATTATAAAACTGTATTAAATTCCTATAACGAACATGAGAACAAGTAAATAATTATCACATGATATCATAATTCAGAGAAAACTTATCTATATCTTTTTCTCTTATAGTTTCAATAGAAAAATGATTCAATCTAATTATAAACATACCAGTATAAAAAATCAAAGAATCAACAATAAACTATTAACTATTTCGCGTTTCTTCTTTTTAATTATTTATGCTTATTATACTTTGTAGACTTTATATCTTCTCGATACACCCTAAAGTTTCAGCGCAAATGCAAGGCAGAAATGCAGGGGCCCAAGAAGCTAGTCCCCGGAAGCAAGATGGCTAGGCCCTCTAATGAAGGTAATGCCGAACCCATAAAAGAACAAGGGGCCGAACCAACAAACCCCCCCCCCTCCCCAAGCCTGAAGGCGCATTCTAGAAGACCCGTAGAGGCAGATTTTTTACCTTGCAAGGAAGATTGAATAAGGGTTATCTTAACTTATCCTTATCTGGGGAGGATCCCCCGCAACTACCTCCTACTTAGCAGGAAGGCATACCACACAGTACTCTAGGGAAGACGCTATCAGATCTTCCAAGAGTCCAACCATTTGAGAGTCCCTCCTCCTCAAGTAACTTCCTCTATAAATACCGACTTTCCCTATCCGGATGACTAATGTTCCTTGGATACTCAAATCTCTCGCATTGCTATCACTTTACACAAAACACATTTTTATGTTCACTCTGCACGAACTGTCATTATCTTTCTATCTTTATTCAAGCTTATTTTTGTCCATAACTATGTATTGACTTGAACGTCAGAGTGCTAAGTTTTTTTGGTAAGTCTCATTTTAAAGCTTGCAAAAAATCTGGCCCATTTCGTTCTAGTCCAAGGAAATAATCTTGATTGAGCTCTTTTTGCTCACATCAATTGGTGCCGTCTGTGGGAACATCAAGTCAAGACGTGAGAACAATATAAACTCCCAACAACGGACTAGACAATCAGAAAAGGGCGGAAGCCATTGCTGATCCCTAGGCACTGCAAGTGGTGACTGGAGCACCCTTGGCGTCTGTTGCGCGTACTGAAGCTGGGCCTTCTGGTCCCTCTGATCCGCCTTCGGACCCCTCTTGCGAAGGCACTTCCTTAGACACCTCTTTGGACAGGTTATCCCAGGTGTTGTTGGCGACCATTCAACATATGATTACGACTGCCATACGAATGCATATGACGGCTACTAACACTGCCCCTCTAGTAGCAACGACTCCTAGGCCTCAAGGGGCTCCACCGGTGGCGGAAAAAGCCAGCAAAAGGTGAGGAGGTCCTCCCTGGGTGGAGGCTCCCGGTAATTTCGGAGAAGGACCCCGTTCATCCTCCCCCAACATGGGATGAAACGCCTCCCCATTGGGAGGCCCGGCTGGAGTCCGTTCAGAAGAGCTTACTAGATGTTCAACACAGAATGCAGGGAGTTCTACTGGAGGCACAAGGTGGTATTCCATTTAGCGAGGAAGTTATAGCGAATGACCTCCCTCCCAATTAGAGGACTCCAGTTATCGCTGAATACAATTGCAGCACTGATCCACAAGAGCACCTGTCTAGATTCGAGAATGTAGCTCTCCTACATCAGTATACCGATGGAATCAAGTGTCGGGTGTTCGTTACCACATTCGCATGCGCTACCCAGCAATGGTTCAACCAATTGCCTGTAGGATCGGTTAGGAATTTCCAGGAGTTTCGGTCCTTGTTCTTGCACCAATTTGCCAGCAGTAGGAAGCACTGCAAGACCCCACTCAGTCTCTTCACCGTTCGTCAAAAGGACTCTGCGTCCCTGATGGACTACCTACACAGGTTCAACACCACGGACCTAGAGGTCCCAGCAGCTACGCAGGAAGTCAAGGCTAATGCCTTTTCTCACAAGGGCTCTTGGACGGGGATTTTTTTAAGTCCCTAGCCAAGAAGCCTTCCTCGAATTTTGACAGTCTCTTGGCCAGAGTGGCTAAGTACATCACCATGGAAGAAGCGCAGGCCTCCAAGAAGGAAAGTCGATGTGAAAAAGAGAAAGAGACCTGGGAGGAAGGATCTACTAAGAAGACCTGTGTTGAAGGCCGGGAATGGAAGCCACCTTTTCAGCAGGGCCCTCCCATTTGCACTCCTCTCAATGCTCCTATCACGCAAGCGCTCATGGCGGTAGAAGGAAAGGGGTTGCTGATACGGACCCACGGTGCTAGAGAAGGCCCCACATGGCCTAAGTTGGATAAATTATGTCTATTCCATAATGATTATGGACACACTACGGAAGAGTGTTGAAACTTGAAGTTCGAAATCGACATGCAAAACGGGTACTTGCAGGAGTTCGTGTGTCGTGAAAAATCTCAGGGCATAGGTCCCTATCAAAAGAAGGACAACAACAGGGGAAAGCCCTTGCAAAGGCTAGTCCTGAGCCCCCCTGGACAGAAGGACGTAAATTCGCTCCCTTGGAGCAGGCGGAGGACACGAATCTCCCTAGAAAGGGAGTCATCCGAATGATAGCAGATGGGCCCATGGGGGGGAAACTCACATAGGTCCCGGAGGGCATTGGCGTAGGAAGCTACAAATCCTCCTCCAGAGGAAGCATTTGAATGTGGGTTTTGTGGTTGGCCCGACGAGAAGAAGGGGATATACTCCCCCATAACGATGCATTGGTAATCACAACAACCATAGCCAAATATAAAGTAAATAGAGTCTTCATAGACTCTGGGAGCTTAGAAGACATACTCTTCGAGGAAGCGTACGATCAAATGCAATCGGCGGGAGCCCCTATGGAGAAAGTTGATACTCCCTATATGGTTTCACAGGGGAGGTGGTTCGCCCTAGGGGGTCAATCACCCTCCAACTCTATTTGGGACAAGGATCGCTGAGGAGAACTTGCCTGATCAAGTTCTTAATAATAGATACTCTCTCAGCGTGTAACATAATTCTCGGGAGTCCCACGCTAAATGCTTTCCAAGCTGTCATTTCCACTTTCCACATGAAGATAAAATTTCTTGTACCAGGAGGGATAGGTGAAGTTAACAAAGATCAACAACAATCTCGAAAATGTTATGTAGAGGCTATACCACAAGGCCAGAAATAAAGATCCAAGGAGTTACCCTCCGAAGAGAGACGCAAGAGGCAAGGTAAGGAACCCTCCCAGGGGAAAGGGGTAGGGGAGCCCAAATCTCCTTTAGGGGAAGCCTCCCCTAGTAAAGAAGATCACACCAAAGTTCAACCTGCAGAAGAGCTATTGACCATTGAGCTCTATTGGAAAACTCTAACAAGAGTGTTCGGATAAAGTCCCAATTGCAATGGTCCCTCAAGGAAGACTTGATACAATACCTCTAGTGCAATATGGACGTATTTTCCTGGTCCCCCTAAGACTTGGAAGGCATTGGTTTAGAAGTCATAATGCATCACCTCAATATTGATCCCTCAGTAAAGCCCGTCAAACAGAAGAAGAGACACTTTGGTCCCAAGAAGGACATGATCATCTAGATCGAGGTGGGAAAGCTAGTCCAAGCAGGTCACATCGGGAAATCCAATTTTTGGAGTGGTTATTCAACGTGGTTCTCATCCCCAAACCTAGGGGAAAAATGGAGGACGTGTGTAGACTTCTGGGATCTTAAAGGGGGTCGAATGACTTCTACCCTCTTCCCCCAATTGATCAGCTATTGGATTTTACTTCCGGGTGTCAACTCCTCAGTATGATGGATGCCTCGCAAGGGTACCATCATATTACGCTGGCTTCCGAGGATCATAAAAGAGTTAGCTTTATCACTTCAGCAGGAACATTTCGCTACGTGGCCATGCCCTTCGGACTAAAAAATACGGGCGCTACGTACCAACGCCTGGTAGACAAAATTTTTTGCCCCCAACTATGTAGGAACATGGAGGTGCACCCCAATGACATGCCCATCAAAAGAAGAAAAATGGAGGATCATATCTCAGATTTGGAGGAAACGTTTGGAGTCCTTCGTAAGTACGGGTTAAAGCTCAATCCCTCTAAGTGCACCTTTGGTGTGCGGGGAGGGCGCTTCCTAGGTTTTATGGTGACTGAGAGGGGGATAGAGGCCAACCCCCTCAAAATCTAGGCAGTCTTTGACATGAAAGCTCCCACCAACATTAATGAGGTGCAAATGGCTTACCGGAAGGATAGCCGCACTTAGCCGATTCATAGCCAAATCAGTCGAGAAAAGCCTTCCCTTTTTTAAGGTGTTGAGGAACGCTAAGAACTTTTAATAGGGGGAAGAATGCTATAAAGCCTTCGAGGAACTCAATAGGTACCTGCCTGACCTCCCTCTGCTGTTAAGCCTTCACCAGGAGATACATTGTACGTATATTTGCCTGCCACTCCCCATGCGGTAAGCTCGGTCCTCCTGAGGGAGGAAGGTGGGCGCCAAATGCCCATATAATATGCCAGCAAGGTCTTTAGTGGGGTAGAAGGACGATACAATCCCATCGAGAAGATAGCTTTTGCACTAGTTATAACAACAAGGAGGTTGTGCCCTTACTTCCTGTCCTACCCAGAGGGGGTGCGTACTAACCACCCCCTCAAGCAAGTCCTGGCAAAGCCAGACACATCTGGCGGGTTTATCAAATGGGCCATAGAGCTAGTGAATATGACATATCATACTTCCCACGACCAGCTATCAAGGCTCAAACCCTAGCTGACTTTATGTCTGAAAGTACGTTTTCTCCCCCAAGAAAGGGAACCTGGTTGTTGCATGTGGATGGGTCTTCCACAACTTAAGGAGGTGGATCAGGAATTGTCATCACCTCCTTTGAAGGAGTGGATTTAAAATTCACAATCAAATTCGAATTCAGGGCTTCTAATTATGAGGCAGAATACAAGGCTTTAGCCTCGAATGAGAATGGCGTGGGAGGCCGGGGCCCGACGCCTGATAGCCTACTCTGACTCCTAACTCATCGTCAGGCAGATAGAAGGGACCTTTGAGGCCAAGGAGGAAAACATGAAATAATACCTCCAATAGATATGAGAATGGAAGGCAAAGTTTGACAACTTCCAGCTTATCCAGATCCTCCGCGAAGAAAATAACAAAGCAGACTTTCTGTCAAAACTAGCTAGTACCATGGATGATTATTGAACCCGGCAGATCACAATAAGACATCTAACCAAACCTGGATCGTTGATGGAAGTACACCCCATAATCCCTAGGGGGACTGGAGACAATCGATCTAGGACTGGCTGAAAGAGGGGACGCCTTCGTACAGACAAATGTGAGGCCGCCCGCCTTAAAAAATGAGCTACTCGATTCCTCCTCGTGAGGGACACACTCCATAAGAAGTCCTTTACGCATCCTTTGTTGAAGTGTCTGTACCAAGAAGAAGGGACACACGTCTTGAAAGAAGCCATAGTGGATGTTGTGGATCGCACATAGGGGCGCTGGCCCTAGCCAACAAAGCCTTACGAGCCAGCTACTTCTTGCCTACTATAAAACAAGATGCCAAGACATTAGTAAGACAGTGTGAAGGATGTCAAAAGCATGCCTACTTAGTAAATCAGCCAGCTGAGATTCTGACCACTTTTTTTGGCCCCATGTCCCTTCGCTCAATGAGGGATCGACATCGTGGGACCCTTTCCCCTGGCTCCCGGTCAGAAGAAATTTCTCCTGGTAGCCATCGATTATTTTACAAAGTGGGTAGAGGTTGAACCTCTCTCCCGCATCATCGAAGGGGAAGTCATGAAGTTCCTTTGGTAAAAAACTATTATATACCATTTTGGACTCCCTCAAGAAATTATTTCGGACAATGGATGACAGTTCCAGGGAAGTAAAATCCAGGGATGGTATAGAGGTCTCCGAATCAAGCAAAGATTCACCTCTGTAGTGCATCCTCAGGCCAATGGTTACGTGCAGGTCACTAATCATACCCTCCGATAAGGGAATAAAAAAAGACTCCACTGGGCCAGAGGGAACTAGGCCGAAGAACTTACCAACATCCTCTAGGCATATCGGACTACACCTAGAAATTCCACGGGTGAGAATCCTTTTTCCTTCATATAGGGGACTGATGCTGTGATACTTGCTGAAGTTGGCATGCCCTCTCACCGGGCAGTAATAATAATTTGCTCAAGGAAAACCTTGACCTTATCGAGGAACTCAGGGAACAAGCATTCCTTTACATGCAACGATATAAAAGCCTATTGATCAATGCATATAACAAGTGATTACGGCCTTGCGAATTTCAAGTTGGAGACCTGGTGCTCCAAATAGTGGAAGCCTCAAGACTAGTAGGCAAACTAGATCCCACCTGGGAAGGATCCTACAAAGTCAGGGGGATATTAGGCAACGGAACCTAGGAACTAGAAGATAGGGAAGGAGATCCTTGACCCCATCCCTAGAATGTTCGTAACCTCAGAAGATTCTTCCCATGATGTCCTACCTCCTAGGCAGAAGCACCAACAAGAAAGATAATTCCCTACCTCTCTAGTAGGGGTCACCTCACAAATAAGCTCTGCCCTCTTGCCGAGACCTTCCTTAGAAGAAAAAAGGGCTTTCCGCCTTCCTAGCCGAAGCTTTCCCTAGAATAAGTCTGGTCCTCAGGCAAGACCCTCTAGGAGGTTACTCCCTCCAACTCCAAAAATAAAAAATATAGAAAAATTAACCATAGCTCCCAAAATGGTTCCTGGGAGACATGGGTGAAACACTCAGTCCTACAAAGGCTAAAAAACTATATATAAAGCCCTGTCTTATGACAGTCATTCTTAAATATAAAGCCCAGCTCTATTGCAGGCACTCTCCGAAAGAAAACAATAAGCCCTGCCCCAGTATCACAGGCCGTCCTTTAACTAGGAGTGTCGGCTGTGACTTGCGGAGGACATGCGGGCGATAAGGGGACGTCGGCCCAGCACGTGGGAGCGCAATGGTTCAAGCGGTACGCGATTCGGACGTCGGACGAGGGAGTTGTGAAAAAGGTGCGCTCCTCGGCCATTTCAAGGACTTTGAATATCTACTGCTAGAACAAGGGAAATTATTTTTAAGCCTATTATAAGGGGGACAGCAGTGGTGAGCTCCAGCCAGTTCCCCCCGTGCAGTGAGGCACTAAATGAATGATTTCCTTGGGGCATGATGGGAGCCTCAAGGGCCGGCTTTAGGCACCTCGAAGGGAGGGCTAAAGTCCCCAGTCGGTATGGGAACCGAATGGGCGGCGTGGGGCCAGGATGGCACACGTTGGGCAAGTAACGCGCCGAGAGGCTCCGGGTGATTGCAAGGATGCCCCGTGGGCTGCGGGAAGGTATAGGCAATACCTCTCGGGTGGAATGAGCGATCGAGGCGAAGCATTGAAAGACCTCGTGAGCTACTCGTGTCATGAGCTATTGGGTTCTAGCCATGCACAACGGTCCGTTGGCTAAGATACGCGGACGTGGGGCGACGCCGCGCTGTGGGCAAATTATGAGGCCACGCCGAAAAGCAAGGAGGCATGTTGGACATGCCATGCGAGACTGATGCGAGATGTTGGCATAAGAGTTAGGTCACGGACGGATGATGCTGCCCTACTCCGGCGAGGCATGCGAGATGGGCATGACGAAGACATGCGTCGGTAATGCACCGGGTGATTGTTGTGCGTGCGATGGGCGTTGTGGGCGTAAGTTTGGCCCATAGTGCCGAGACGGGGCGAAGATGCTCCGAGCCATTGCGAGAAGTATCGGCAAAGCCCGAGATTGTGGGCGAGATGCATGATGGCAAGCTAGCTAGTTGGGGCCAGATATGATGACGCGCAAGGCCCGAGAGCCGTGACCCTCTGCGAACATGGGCATTCCGGATAGGCAAGTGCTTGGGCGCAAGGCACCGCACAGGGATGCGTTCGGATGTCGCGCTAGTAAGCTGCAAGTATCGCAGACACATGGTCGGGAGACCGAGAGGACTCGAATGGAGGAAGGCCGGTCGAAGGTTGTGAGCAACCTGAGAGGCATCACGGGCGAAAATGAAATATTCCGCTGCGATAATAGAGTCCGTCTGTGACAGTTGGTATCAGAGCCCGGATGATCCCGGGCTCCCGAAGGACCAAGTGCGCACTTGAAAGGAAAGTGTGGCACACGAGCTCTACAGCAGGTAGAGGCGAGTTGAGACTGTTCGAGATAGAATCAGACCAGATTACGACACAGTTGTGTTGGTTTGCTGCGTGTGGCTGGGAAATACTTCAGTGAGCCGATTGTAAGACGAGATGGTTTTGGGGGATGTTCGCCACAGAATGAGAAATCAGTGGCATCCTTTTGTGCGCGTTGGGGCTGCTTGTGAGTAAGTAGCAACGATCCAACCTTGTGATGTGTTGTGTGGGTTGGCAGTGTTGTTGGTATGATATGTGTTTGACCAAGCTGTCAGTCGTTCCTGAAATTTTTGTTTTGGGATAATGATGGAAGAATCAGAGTTCAGAATTCATCTTGGCTTTCCTATGAGGGAGGGAGACATGTCGATGCGTCAGGTGGACTACGAGAGCCACGTTTGCGCGATTTAGCAACCATGTGTGCAGGAATGCTGCAAGTCAGGAGACGATTAAGGCGTTGAGGCCATTCGGTGAGTGAAGTACCACCTTGTTGAGAAACCTTCAAGCGGGGAAGGACGAGCAGATGTTGAGGTGCTGAGGCACAGTTGCACATCAGGTGCATGCAGAGCAAGCCACCCTTGGGGTTGCAAGGAGTGGACACCTAGACCCCTTTTTCTTGGACAGTGTTGCTCATGGAAAGTGTTCCGAACAATGTGTTTGGGCAAAGATGAGAATGTTGGGATGAAGTTCTCGTGGAAGAGATGGGGGTGCATCGAGCGAAAAGATGACACGCTCCAAGAACCAGAGGGTAGAAATCCGTATGTGCGATTTGAGGTAACTTGTCCAGAGCTTGTGTGGAAGAAGGCCACCAAACAGTTTTGTGTGCTCACCAGGAGTACAAGTTGAGCTGAGTTGAGAACATTCCTTGAAGAAGTTCTGACACCTTATGTGGGCTCTTAGGTCTAAGGATTTTCTGAGAGGGCCAACCGAGTTGAGATTGTGAAGGAGCATCAGGCTCCATTGGCACCGTGAGCGGTATAGGGCGGCCGGGCTGGAGTGGGACTTGACAGTCCCTAAACTTGCTATCGGTGTCGGGTTGGGGCACAAGCTTCAATCCTTTGGCCGGAATGGGACTTGAGAGTTTCATCTTGCGGTCGTTTTGGGTTGGGATTACAGTCTTGATCTTGTTGTCGGATGGGAGAACAGAAGAATCCTCATCCTGCCGTCGGATTGGGGGGGAGGGGGTAATCCCAATCTTGCGGTCAGTTGGGGGCGAAGACCTCAATAGTTGTGCAGAGTTAAGAGGACTCGTCGAGGAGAGAATGGACCAGCATGCGGCGGGGTTCCGATGTTCTGGGCGAGGCCCAAAGTGCTTTACAGTTAGGTTCAGTGTGGTCGGTCAACCGCAGAGGTGGATTGCGTGCTTGCCGAGGACGGCAACACATCGAGTGGGGGAGATAGTGCGTCCTGCACGCACAGACTTCAAGCTCAAACCTGTTCTAGCTCAATTCCGGGTGTATATGAGGCACTGTTTTGAGGGACATGATTCGTTGTAGCTCAATTCCGGGTGTATATGAGGCACTGTTTTGAGGGATGACACAGTATGACGGCACACTTGACGAAACTTGCGGCACAGTTTGTTACCCACCAGTCATAGAAAGAGAGTGCAGAATGTCGACACAGACTTCGGACTTGGGGATTTTAGTGTATTGAGACACTATCCATGGGGGCAAACTATCAGTTGAAGCAACAGATGAGGGAGAGAGTGCAGCGTGACGGCACAGACTTCAGGCCTGAGGGATTGGGTGTATAGAGACACTATCCGTGGGGGCAACCATTAGTTGTGGCAACAGTCTGGGAAGAGAGTGTAGGGACGTACACAGACTTCCAGCTTGTGTTCAGTTTGGGAAGAGAGTGTAAGACGTACACAGACTTCTAGCTTGTGTTCAGTTGGGAAGAGAGTGTAGAGGCGTACACAGACTTCCAGCTTGTGTTGAATGTGAAATGGAGTGCATCAAGGCCACTATTTGTGGAGGCAACCCAGCTACTGAGGAAGTGAGTGCAGAATGAGGGTACAGACTTCCAGCTTACACTTTTGTGTCGAATTGGGTGCATTGCGGCACTATTCGGGGTGCCAACCACCACTTGAGGGAGAGGGTGTAGATGAAGTACACGGACTTCCACTTGTGTTGAGCAGGCCACTATGGGGTGCAGATGAGGCGCCATCGGGGTGGAGACAACGTGTTGTGCTGAATAGGCACTCACGCAGATGGGCTTGAAAGAGCCAGAAGTTGGTCTGGTGCTGCGTGATACTGGGAGGAGTATCAGGCACTGCATACACTTCAATTCTTTATGTATGTGTTGACGAGGACGTCAACAGATCGAGTGGGGGAGGATGTCACAGGCCGTCCTTTAACTAGGAGTGTTGGCTGTGACTTGCGGAGGATGTGCGGGCAATAAAGGGACGTCGGCCCGGCACGTGGGTGCGCAATGGTTCAAGCGGTACGCAATTTGGACGTTGGACGAGGGAGTAGTGAAAAAGGTGCGCTCCTCGGCCATTTCAAAAACTTTGAATATCTATTGCTAGAACAAGGGAAATTATTTTTTAAGCCTATTATAAGGGGGACAACAGTGGTGAGCTCCAGCCAGTCCCCCCCGTGCAGTGAGGCACTAAATGAGCGATTCCCTTGGGGCATGATGGGGGCCTCAAGGGCCGGCTTTAGGCACCTCGAAGGGAGGGCTAAAGTCCCCGATCGGTATGGGAACCGAACGGGCGGCGTGGGGCCAGGATGGCACACGTTGGGCAAGTAACGCACCGAGAGGCTCCGGGTGATTGCGAGGATGCCCCGCGGGCTGCGGAAAGGCATAGGCAATACCTCTCGGGCGGAATGAGCGATCGAGGCGAAGAATTGAAAGACCTCGTGAGCTACTCGTGTCATAAGCTATTGGGTTCTAGCCATGCACGACGGTCCGTTGGCTAAGATACACGGTCGTAGGGCGACGCCGCGCTGTGGGCAAATTATGAGGCCACGCCGAAAGACGAGGAGGCATTTTGGGCATGCCGTGCGAGACTGATGCGAGATGTTGGCATAAGAGTTGGGCCACGGACGGATGATGCTCCCCTGCTCGGGCGAGGCATGCGAGACGGGCATGGCGAAGACATGCGCCGGTAATACACCGAGTGATTGTTGTGCGTGCGATAGGCATTGTGGGCGTAAGTTTGGCCCATAGTGCCGAGACGGGGCGAAGATGCTCCGAGCCATTGCGAGAAGTATTGGCAAGGCCCGAGATTGTGGGCGAGATGCATGATGGCAAGCTAGCTAGTTGGGGCCGGATATGAAGGCGCGAGAGCCGCGACCCTCTGCGAACATGGGCATTCCGGATAGGCGAGTGCTTGGGCGCAAGGCGCCGCACAGGGCTGCGTTCGGATGTCACGCTAGTAAGCTGCGAGTATCGAAGACACATGATCGGGAGACCGAGAGGACTCGAATGGAGGAAGGTCGGTCGAAGGTTGTGAGCAACCTGAGAGGCATCACGGGCGAAAATGAAATATTCCGCTGCGACAATAGAGTCCGCCCGTGACACCCAGGCAGGCACCTTGCTTATAAAACAATAAGCCCTGTTTCAAAACAAGTCCCATTCTCAAACAATTCTGGTTCTTGTATGCCAGTATAACGAGCGAAACAAACATGCAGATACTTCTGAAACTCCACCTCCCTATAGTCTATCACGCATTTCATAGGAATCCAAAGGAAGCTAATTTCCATCAAAGCCTCAAGAGGACACATGCAGGGTAGCCAACCCTCACTAATCAAACAATAATCTAAGACGATGAATAAGGAAAGCAGAAATTCCATAAAAGACCCTTCCTGGGTCGGTTTGTAGAGAAATATCATCCAGAAACAAGGAAAACAAGTAAATCATCTCATCCTCATATTAGACGAGGAAAAGAAAGCAGAAAATTAAATTGTTTCAAAAGGAGGGGTACAGTCAAACATCCTTCCCCACAGGCAGGGTCTTCTCGGGCTCTTCTGCAGGTTCTGGCTCCAAGGGGACCACCTCAGCAGATTCTGGGGGATGGACCAAGGTTGCCTCTACCGGGACCTCCAGATCCTGCCCTCCAGCCCGGGCGTTTGCACCTCCTCTATCACAACATCTAGCAGCTGATCCAGCTCTACCTCTAAAAAATATTTACCGGCTATGTCATTCAACAACCCGAAAATCACAAACATAAGATAAGATAACCTGGTAATCGTGTTACCTGGATCGTTGAAAAAGATTTAGGGCGTGGAGGCGCGAAGGGGGAGCATTCTTCAGAATGTCCTTAAAATCCAAGAAAGAAGGTCTTGTCCCCTTTGCGGGATGGCCATGAGCTGCAAATTGTTCCTGACAGGTTTCGAAACCATACTTCAGGAATGACCCAATAATCCCAGCCACCTCCCCCTGATACTCTACAAACTCTTGTGCGCAGTGAGGCGGCTTTCCAGTAGGTTTCCAAGAATGCTTTCCCTTTCTTGGAGTGGGGGTAGTCCCGATGAGCTCGGTCCACTACATTAGCTAAGGCCTTTGACTAGTCCTTTGACGGGGATAGAAAGTCCTGCTGGACTTTCTTCCTTTCCTTCTCGGCCTGCTGGTAATTCCCTTAGGCCTCCTTCACTTTTGCTAGCTCCGTGGCCATTCTCTCCAGGCGTTCCTCCATCCTCTTCCTTTTCCTATCAGTAGGGGGAGGAGGAGCCGTCGCTAGAGGCCGGCTCAGCAAGTCCCCCATCAATATCGTCGCTTACAGTTAATTCTAGCATAAATCCTAGGAAAGGTGAAAAGCAAACTAAGGCACTTTTACCTTTGAGATATAGCCTGAAAGGGTCCCAATTATGTCCTCCTGCGGGAGAGGGTCCAACAAGCGCCTATCATTGTGGAGCACCACGCCCCTCAGAAGCTTCGAGAAGAGCCCTGACTCCCCTTCTTTCCCCCTCATAATCGACTAATGAGTATACACTCCCCAGTCAGGAACAAATCTCTAGCGGCGGGGTGAAGAACCCCCACCGGGATGGGGAGTAGAGCTCCTGGGGGTATGGGGAGGGGGAGGAGGTGCTGCAGCCAAATGGGTGGCCACCCTCTAAGAGCTGCCGAAAGGAGGTTGACTGGAGGAACTACCCGTCGCTTTCTAGGAAGAAGCCCTTGAGAAGGGGGGTTGGGTCTAACCTCTAGCGTCGCCTGGAGTCCCTCCTAGGGTTTGAGAAGGCGCTAGAGTCTCCTCTGGGTCATCACGGGTGCTGCCCCTCAGCAACTTTTTAAACATATATTGCCTATACAAAAAGAGGGAGATCGTAATCAAACATACAAAATACTTTACAATAAACAAAATGGTCAAAATCAAGAACTACCCAGGGGCTCATCCAGAGGGACCTCCTTGGGGTTTAGCCTAGACTGAAAAAGAAGTATTTCATCTATCATGTCTCGGATGTCATACGGATGGCGGTTCAGCTCTGCCAATGAACAAGAGAAAGTGCTCGGATGCTCCTTTATCAAGAAGGAGGTGGCAGGGGAAGTTCCATAGTCCATTCACAAGGGAAGGTCCAAGGGATCGACGGACGAATGAAGAAAAAAGTCCCCTTCCAGCGGTGGGGGCATTAGGGGCAGGCAAGAAATAAACTCCCCAACGAGGAAAGAAATGAAAAACTCTAGTCTCAGAACTTTAAAATTGAAAATAAAAGAAGAAATGCTCGCCTGTAATGGGCACATTGTTGTACATAAAAAAAAAAACCATGGCAAAACTCGCAAAAAAAGATGGAAGGAGTTCGGGACTAGCTGGTTCAAAGGGACTTGGAATAATCTAGACATATCTTGGTAAAACTGAGGGATGGGGAATAAGACCAGCTCTTAATTGGGCTAGAAAAAAGCACAAGCATCCCTTCGGAGGACACTCCGGTAGACTATTGGGAGTAGGGATATAAAGGGATACCAAACTCCTTTCTCAACCTAGCAGCGTCGAAGGCGCGGAAGAGGGAGGACCTCTCCAGGATTGGGCTCACCTCCCTCGCCTCTTCCTCCTCCTCTCCCTCCTGGTTGCCCCTCGCATCATCGGGAGAGGATCCTTCCTCCTCGTCTCCCTCGACTTGGCTCTCTCTCTCTCTCAGAGCCCTCTCTCGCCGCCTCTTCCTCCTCTTCTTCCTCCTCTTCCTCAGGCTCATCTATCAACCGCCTAGGGCTTTGGCAAGCTGCCTAAGACTCCACCTCCGACCACCGCGGGCGGCTGATTGGCCCCCAAAAGTGGCATCGGAAGCATGATTGCTTGCAGGCTATTCACCCATGTACGGGATGGACTCATCAGAAAAAGTACCAGAAGACATTCTTTCACAAAAAAATTCTAAAGAAAAGGCAAGAGAAAAAAGGATGGACTTACAAGATTAAAGGATGAAGTTGAAAAGCACCAGGATCTCTCTCTTAAGGATGTAGGGAAGAAGGGGAATGAGGCAGGAGGAGGGTTTTTAGTGTGGTTGAAGGAGGAAAGGGGAGAAGAGATGCAGTTACCCAATGAACGTGCCCAAAACGACCTCCTATTGGGCAATTATAGATAACAAAAGCAACGAATGATGGTGGTTATCGAAAATCGCCCTCCACGCCCAGCGAGTGAAGGCCACGCGCCTGAAGATCGAGGCACCAGCGCGCCAAAACTGTCAATTCAATTCAAGGTCATCATGAACTCGCCTGACAGTCGAATGTCGGGACTTGAGGAGATCTTCTGCCTTACCTTAATAGCGAAGGAGGCCTTTTTCCACCTAGGGGACGGACGGCCTACCCTTAGCTCGTTGGGAAGACTCCTACTTTGAGGGGAGGACTGATTCATATGCCCTAAAATTCCTGCCCTATGCAAGGCCCTAAGGCAGGGGCTCAAGAAAAATTACAAGCCAGCCCTCAGAAGCAAGACGGCTAGGCCCTTCAATGAAGGTAAGGCTGAACCCATAAAGAATAGGGGCGCAGACAACCCCCCATTCCCCCCCAAGCCTGAAGGCCCATTCCAGAAAGCCCGTAGAGGCAGATTTTTGACCCAACAAGAAAAACCGGATAAGGATTATCTTAATTTATCCTTATCTGGGGAGGATCCCCCGCAACTACCTTTTACTTTGCAGGAAGGCATACCCCGTAGGATATTAGGGGGGACACTATCAGATCTTCCAGGAGTCCAATCGTTTGCGAGTCCCTCCTCCTCAAGTAACTTCCTCTATAAATACCGGCTTCTCTAGGTGGATGAGTAATGTTCCTTGGATACTCAAATCTCTCGCGTTGCTATCACTTTACACTAAGAACATGTTTATGTTCACTCTACACGAACCGTCATTATCTTTCTGCCTTTCTTCAAACTTATTTTTGTCCATAATTACGTACTGACTTGAGCGTCGAAGTGTTAACTTTTTTTTTGCAGGTCTCCTTTTCAAGCTTGCAGAAAAATCCTGCTCATTTCGTTCAATTCCGAGGAAACAATCTTGATTGAGCTCCTTTTGCTCACATCACTTCTAATTGGCCTAATCGAGAAAAAAACATGGAAATAAATTATATCAGGATAAACAAATATCTTTCTTTTTTCCTTCTTTTGTTTTTTTCTAAATTAGAATATCTAAAAATTAAAATTAAAAATAATTCAAAATTATGTAACCTATCAAAGTTCGTTAATATGAATATGTACTTTTACAAACTTTATATTACAATAACTATAGAATTATTCAAGTTATTAAATATATTATGAACAATAAATTGGATAAATAGAACTAAAAAGTTGTATTACCAAATAATATTATATTTTAATATCTATTTGAGTAATTCTTTTTTATTTAGTAGCAAAAGTTATCTAGAGTTAATGTTTTATCTTTTTTCTTTATTTTTTTTTTCTATAAAGTAAACTTAATTTCTTGATAATGATAATAGGTCGAAAAGTATCATATCATATAAAATACTTTATATGCCTATCAACCTATGTTTAAAAAGCCCATGAAGTTTGGTTTCATATGAATTGATTTTATTTGAAAATCTTGAGTAATCAAAATGTTGCGGCAAAAGAAACACATTGAAACTTAGTTATATTTAAACTATATTACTCTTAAAAAAAGTCCAAAAATACAATTATATAATATAATATAATATAGATTTAAACAATTGTATTAGAATCCTATTATCATCTAGGGTTTGTTTGGTTGGGAGTCTCTGCATATATAGCTCAAATTTTCATTTTTTCACTTCTTTTAAGAAATTTGAGATCTTCTCCGGTGCAACTTCTCTATTTCTTTGTAGTCCGATCACAAGTAGAATTTTGAAAAGTTGAATTGGTTTAGAAAAAAAGAACGACCATCTAATAGTCTTCTAATTTAACTAAACATCTAAAAGATGCCAAGTTTAATTAAACTCAACCTCATGCAATCTTGCTATATAAGACCCCTGCTTTTGATCATCCGAAGCACAATACTTTGGCATTCTCATGGTATATTCCATCACTTGCATGTATCTTTCTTATTCTTTATTTTCGGTCACGCACACAAGATGTTTGCTTTAATGCCTCAATGAGTTGATTTCAGATTTCTTTGGATGTTTTCAGATTTATCATTCGACTCGCCAAGCTTCTTCAAATTCTACTTTCGCAAAAATCAATTTCGCTAATTCGTATCAATAGTTTCTGGAGCAGTTTTTTGAAGCAATCTGAAGACGGTTTCAAGAACAACACGAGCCTCCATCACCGGCATTGAAAATTTTTGAAGCTATGTTGTGATAATAATTCCTTTTGCAGTATCAGACTTCATCTTGAGAGAGTTTTATTCATTTTACCGATCACTAGTTTTCCCTTCTTCTTTTTTTCTTCCTTTTCATTTTCAATCTTTAGTCGCTTTACGAAATCATGAAATCTTGTCTGCTTCAGACTAAATATTGAGATAATAAAAGATGTTATCATCATCCATCATGCTGCATGAGTGATAGAGCCTTTGATTTGCTCTGAGCATGAGATTCCTCTTTTGGGCCTCAACGACGCATTGATGATGTAAGATTTAAAAAAAAAAATTCACTTTGTTTCTTTAGGCCTAACCCAAACGAGTATCATGAGGCATTGTAGCATATTCTTTAAGGATGATAGTGTATTTTAGCTTACTATATATACACACCTCGCTAGTTATTGTGTCAACACAATTTGGGCCTAGCATAGAAAAGAGTGTAGATCATTGATCCTAATTCTTTTGTGAATCCATGTGCTTATCCATGTCTATCTCCTCACTTTGATTTATTTGAGTATTTTTTTTCTTTTTCTTTTGTAACTCAGTTAAATTCTTTCTTCTTGTGTTTGATAGCTTGCAACATGGTTTGGTTCAAGGATGAGTCTTTTTGATCCGATCAACAAAACTTAGTCATTCTTGATGATGAAAGTCAACCTGTGGAGAAAGGAACAATTTTGATGACTTACGCTCCTCTTATCGGTCGATACGTGAAGCAATGGCCGAGATCGACGCATCCACTCCACACGGAGCAATGGTCTCGAGAAGTTCCACTGAGCAAGACTTCCAAAGTGTGGTCTTTGCAAGCGACTCATCACCATTGTTCTGACGGAACAAGTCTTCTATCGACATCTGGCTGCCGCATCGTTGAAGGAAAAGTCAAGTGGGACGACACGATTCAATTTGATGGCGAGTTCTGCTACATCAAAGGATTTTGGGAGTGGATAGAAGACGTACTTAGCCGATGCGCTAGCAAAATCTAGTTGCGTCTCAAGTATATGCCGTCGTGATGCCTCGTTGTTTACTTATGACTGCAATTTCAACATCATCAAGGCGTTCTGTAAAGCGTGGTGCCCGTCAACTAACACTATTCTAACATCCTTCGAAGAGATATCTATCTCTTTGTGGGACATGCATACCCTTGTTGGACTTCCTATGATCAGACTCCTTTACGACGACGTCGTCCCAAGCGCCCAAGAGCTTAACAGTGTCGACGAGACAGAACAAAGACTTATGCCTCGCTCTTGCAAATTCTTGCTCCACCCTTACACTTGCTTCAAAAGAGTAGTAACGATGGTCAATCCTCCCAAGTTCTTGCCGACAAGCTAATCAAGTTTTGGTTTAAAAGAGCCACGAGGTATTGCGAGCCCGCTCCGCATAAAGAGAAAAAGACAGTTCGTCCTAAGTCAACTCATAAGCCTTTCGGGACATTTGGGGTGCACGGCATGTGGTCCCCTGTAGATAAGGCGTTATTATCAAAACATGGCGTTGAAGGAAGCTTAAATGAAGAGACTTTCTTGGTGGCGTATTTGGCGTGTTGGCTTTGCACCTTCGCTCTTCCCATTTAAGACGTTGGTTCAATACATCCAAGTGTTTTCAAAGTGGCAAGTGCCATGGCAGCCGGTCGAAGGGTCGGTCTTGTTGTTCCCATCTTGGCTAGTATCTTCAAAGGTTTGAACAAGATCTCTAACTCCCCAAGGCCAACTAGCATGCATTCTCCATTTTCGATTCAATTTGTTTATAGTTGGATGACTTATTATTTCAAGACTCATTATCAAATTGTGCCTAGTGTTCATGGGCCTAAAATGACGCTCTTTTCAGGCGAAGGAGGTGCGAAATACTACGATCTGCAAGAGGCGAGAAAGCGACTTTAGGTCATCTGTTTGTTCGGCTTCTTCAGGTCGCATTGCTTCGGGTAATTGGATGAGGTTAGCCTCCAACAAGTTATCAAATATGTTGGGAACATCAGAATCGATGAAAGGATACTGCTTTGCATCAAGGTTAATTTTCTTTGCGGTCTCTCGTAAGGAGCACTTTGCTTTGGGGTAATGTTGTCTTAGTTGCGCTCCTCAGCTTCAGTGGTGCTACATTCACTGCCATTGATTCCTGGCTTAGAGGTTTGAAAAAGGTTTGCTACCATTCTTGATTTCCTACCTTTCCTTGGTTCTACGGGGTTCTTTGACAGGTGGCCCTTCCACTCCACTCGCTACCATACTTAACTCCATGTCATGCGCTCGAATGGCTAAATCTTTGAATGACCTGGGTAGCATTCCTTGGAGATCGAAGGCCCCAATGCAGCACTTGAATGCACATCTCATGGAGAAGCCTCAGATAACCGATCTTTGCAGTTAAGGCTCATATTCTTCCACATATTGATATAACGGATGATCGGCTCATCCTTCCACTGGCAGGAATTTGAAGCTCAATCATGTTGACAGTGCACCGAGTGCTATAGAATCGACTGAGAAATTCTTGCTCTAGCTGTTCCCATCTGTCAATTGAACCAGCCTCCAAATCAGTATACCAATCAAATGTGTTGCCTTTCTTTGATCGGACAAACTGTTTTACTAGGTGATCCCTATATATTCCAGCGTTGTTCCACGTTTCGATATTGTGGGCGACATCCTCCCTAGGACTGCCTTTGCCGTCAAATTGTTGGAACTTCGGTGGTTGGCAGCTTATCGACATCTTCAAGCAGTCAATTCTTGGAGTGTAGGGGTTGGAGTAATTAAAGGATGACCTTGAGCCTCCTTCAATCTTGCTCCTGATGGTCCCTTCGATGAATTCTTTCAGTTGGTCTACGGAATTAATCCATCAAATGAGACTTGGAGTTCTTTTGCAAGTTTATCCTTCTCGATATAGTGCTGCTTTGTGGATACTTTTGCTTCATCATGAGCCTCAACTTGTTTCCCGCGAATATGGATTGTCTCAACATTGTCTGGCTTGTTGATCAACCTAACGATTTGGGCATCTTGTTCTTTAACATGCTTAGTGAGTTCTTTGATGGCTCGTGTCAGGCTTGCAATTTGCTCCTCCATATGTTGTAGCATTCGTCACCATGACCGGAGCGACATTCGTTGCGAAGGAGTGGCTAGATCCAGAGCGAGGAGAGGACGGAGGGGATTTATCTTTGTCATCTTCACTTGCCTGGATAGGTACGAAAGACGTCCTTCTGAGTGGGAGGATTCATCTGGGAAGATTCTTTGAATTTCTTCGACATGCTCCTCATAGTAACACTATTACTCTTGGTATTCGAACTTGAAGACTTCGATATGGCGAGTTTGGAATTCACCGTCTTCATAGCTTTTCCTTAAGTATCCATCCTAATATGTAGGACTTTGATGAAGAGAGAGATGAAAAGAAGAGAGGTCCCACTGGTGTGCCAAAATTTATAAACAGATTTTCGTGTTCTTGGATTTATTGAAACAAGAAAATATTACAAATAAATTTCTTGAATTGATTTGAGTATTTGTGGGTGTGAAATCTCTACTTGAAACCTTTGATTCTTCTCTTCAAAAATGCGATCTTTGATTTAGGCAACTTCAGAGGTGAAACTTGACGTTTGATCTCCTTTGACGTTGACTTTGATTTTGAATAACGTTAATTCATGAGTCTTTGGCTTGTTCCCGAACTAAACGCTATAAATTTGGAATTTTTACTTGAATTCATAATATTTCTTGGTGGATTTGAGACTTTGATCTTCCACCAAGGTGGACTACCATCTTGATACCGTTAATTCGATGGTCGTCGGACTTCTTTTCGAATTAAATGCTGACTTTAGATGATTTCCGCGATGAACGCCGTGGATCTTCCTTGAATACTCTCTTTCTTGTATCTTCAATTGTATGTATGTGTTGAATGAGTCCTAAGGGCCCCTTTATGTAGCTGTCAAAGAGGTAGAGTTGTGGTGAACTTGAACATTATTTGCATTATCCTTTTATTTTAATTTAAAGAGATAAATGTATTAAATATTTGGGAAGACATGATTGGTCAATTTTGATATTATACCTTTAATACTCGTATTTTTACAAAGAGATAGTATCGAAAATATTTGTCTTGATTTGATTGGCCGAAACACCTAAACTTGACACTTGTCAGCCATTGATTTGATGACGAAATATATATTAAAATATCAATTAAATTGACTATTTACACTTGGAATTATTTAGTAAATTCCAAAATATAAATAGAAAAGAGAATATACTTGATAAATAATATTATTTTTTTAATTATTGTCATTTAATTGGATGCAAAATTAATTTATCTACAGCATGTATCATCGTTTTTATATGTCAACCCCATTTTACTTTCACTCAACATCTCATATTTATTTACATCATATCATGTACGTGATGTACAAAGAAATAAAAAAAATATTATAGCCAATAAATGATGTGGAAGTTTTTAAGATAAACTTAATCTGCATACATCATAGTTAAAAATGCTACAACTTTTAAATTATTAATTATTTTTATACAATTTCATGGTCTATTTCATATAATTACTTTAATCTGTAAAAGTATTATTTTTATATATTATAGTTATATATATACTTTAGTTTATAAAAGTAGTTTTATATATTATATTTATATATAGATTGGATGCATGTAACTTGTACTGGAGAAATATTGAGAAGAGGATAAAAAAATTGTTTAAACTAATGTCTTTAAACTCGGACAGGCCAGTTCGATGGGGAATTGCCCGAATATAAGTATAAAATGAGAGTGGTCAAATTCGGTATGAACTGGTCAAAACCCGTCAAATCGATGAAATCAGCCAATTTTAGAACCAATCAACTAGTTTAAATAAAGAACAAAAAACAAAAAAGAAGATAAGGTGCTTCTGTGGACGAGCGGGACGCACGTGATGTACGTCATATAAATATGTCGTATAAACATTATTAGAAACAATAAATGATATTAGAAATTTTAAAATAGGTGCATATTTCAAAATTAATACATTTGAATTTTTAAATTATTTGTTATTTATATACACTAAAAGCACGCTCTTTTTATATTGACACTTTAATTTATAAAAATATTCTTTTCATATATTATATGTTATATAATCATATTTATTTACCCTTTAGTTATTTATTTTTAGATGAGACAATAAATGAGTTCAATAAATTTTATGTTCCTGTTCCATAGTTTAAAAGGCAGGGGATAACATGCAATTTTGCCAATTCTATGTGTTTAAAAATATCATTTATTGTGATGATATCTTTTATTGTCTCTAAATTGCATTTTTTTGTTGTAGCATTTTTTAATATATTTTGTTCATATTTTCATACATATAATTATACAAATACAATATAATAATGTATAATAATACTCTAATTAAAATAATTATATGAAATAGACCGTACTTTTAATGTGTATAAAAAGAATAACATTATTTTATGGGTCAAATGTCCATTTTTCCCCTTTTAAATATATTTAAATATATTTATATTATTGATTAATTAAAATTACTATTTAATCAATATATTTCTACTATTACATAATAATTTTAGAAGGACATTTATTGCTCTAACAGACAGTGGAGCATATATTAATTGTATAAAAGAAAGATTGATACCAACCAAATACTTTGAAAAGACAACCTATTCTCTATCCTCCACTAATGGGCAGAAATTTAATATAAGCTTAAAAATTCCAAAAGCTTACATATGTAAAAATAAAAGGTGTATTCCTATAAGTTTTCTATTAATTAAAAGATCTAACCAATGATATAATTTTGGGGGACACCTTTCCTTAAGAACATTTTTCCTATAAATAAATTAATAAAAAAAGGTATAATAGGAACTTTTGAAGATGAAATAATAAAATTTGAATTTATTACTCAGTCAATTGATGGGGTTATTAATAAAATAAGAGTTTTAATAAATTCTAAGACAAATAAAATCTATTTCATAAAGGAAGAAATTGATTCATTAAATTAAATGGATTACTTGAAAATCCCAAATTATAGAAAAAAATTAAAATGGTTCAAAATAAATTTGAACTTGAGATATGTAGTGAACATCCTAATGTATTTTGGCAAAACAAAAAATATATTGTAAGTCTCCCTTATGAAAATGAACTTGTAGAGAAAAATATTTCCACTAAAGCAAGACCTTGCCAAATGAACTCTAAATACTTAGAGTTATGAAAAAATGAGATCCAATCATTAATAGATAAAAAATTAATTAGGTCCTTTAAATCCCCTTCGTCATGCACTGCCATTTATGTTAATAAGCATGCAGAACAAGAAAGAGGGAGACCTACACTAAATAAATACTCTTGCTTAGCAGGAGAATCATAAGACCCTGATGAGGGGACCAGTCAAGCAGATCTCCTTGATAAATTGTTTCAAGGAATCAAAAGTGCTTTAAAGGCAAAATCAAAAGCAGAAGGCTCAAAATCTTCTGAAAACCATCATAAGGACAACCACAAAGATCATAATTAGAATTCAAGGAAAGTAGTTTTTTCAAATTAATGAAAGCTTGACGTCAGACTTGAAGAAAAAATCAGAGGGTGACTAATTAAAAAGCACCACCACCAATGGACATGTGTCCTACATACAGAATTGCTGCCAACACCTATCCTCAATGCGGAAAGAGACATCGCGGACATGAAATAACATTTTGAAGTCTGAATAATCAGACACCACCACCTTTGTCTATAAATTGCTTACTTTAGTTCAGTTATAGTAGAGCCTTCGGAAGCCTTCATGAGCGGAAGCAGAAGCAATTATATATCTGCTATCTTTTCTCAGTCATAAAACTCTTATTCTGTAAGCTGTCTACTTCTAAATTCTGAAGTTTTTCTTATTTAAATTTCTGTAATTTTACCTTTTTATACTCTAGTTTTTAGCCTAATGGAAGGCTGAATTACTAGTGTTGAATTATCCATGGCAACGAAGATAGTAAGGTTTTAAAAAAAAGAGTAGTTTAAGTCAATGATAAATATAGGGAGAAATTGAATGAATATGGAAAGGAGACTCTTTGGATCGTTGAGTTAGATTATGGATATGAATAAAATCATTGTTGCCATTACTACCCAATTATACTGATTTATGGCGTTGTTTGGATTTTTTTGGCGTTTTGGACTAAATTCATATTTACTAATTTAACGAAACGTAAAAAAGTTCACAAAATTGCTCTTCTCCAGTTTATAAAAACTTTCTTATTTCTATCATAATTTAAAATATTCATTTTATATTTATATTATATTGATTATATAATATAAGGTGAATTACAATGACCTTCCATGAGGTTTGGCATAATTACGAACACCCCCTCGTTGTTTTAAATTACAAGTGTCCCCTGAGGTTTGTAATTTTTAACAAAGGGCCTGAAATGGTCCATTTCCCCCTTGACTTTTTTTTTTCAAAAAATATTATAGAAAAATTAATCGAGATAAATTACATTATTGCTAATCTGTGTAAAAAAATGCAAGAAACATCTCTCTGTGCATTTTGGTCCAAAAAAAATTAGAAAATTTTAAAAAGTAATTCAATTTGCATAAGGGCGTTTTGGTCTGTTCACCCATAAAATGAATGGAAATGGGTTATTTGTTAGACAGTTACAAAGCTCAGGTGGGTATTTGTAATTTTTGAAACAACGAGGGTATCACTAATTATGCCAAACTTCAAGGGAGGTAATTGTAATTCACCCAATATACCATAAAATACTATATTTAATTCAATTATTTTTAATACTATTATAGTTTACATTTGTTTTCATTATAAATATTGTTTTTCCTAATAATTTCACTAAAAATATTACTTTTCCTAAAAAAAACATTGTTTTTTCCTAAAAACTAAATCCCAAAAATTTCACTAATTTTCCTATTTTGGTGAATATTCTTAATTTTCCTAATTACACCCAAAAGTACAAAAATTTGCAGGAAAAGTTTAGAAATTACAGAAAAAATCCAGAAAAAACACATAAAACTACAGAAAAATGCATAGGAAATTATAGAAAATTGTATGAAAAATTAAAAAATGAACAATTAACCAAAAATTAACACACTAAATTTTACAAAAAAATTGAGAAAGAAAAAAAGAAAAAAATACATATATATAGACAGATATATACATCAAATTAAATTACACCAAGTTTCATCAAATATAAGAAAAACTCATAATTCATCCATTTCCATCAAATATAAAAAAAAGTATAATTCATCCATTTCCATCAAATAATTCATATACATAAAATAGAATATTCAACACAAAATATTGCATATATTCAACATTTCAATATACATAAAATACAACAGAAATTGAAAAAACATAATAATATACATAAAATTAAAAATAGAATATACATATAAATAAAAAAACAAAAACAGAATACATTTCAGCATTCCAACATTTCAATACATTTATCCAAGAGAAAATTATAATACATAAATTAAGATACAGAAAATACCTAAAAACAAAAAATCCCTAATCGACATATATATGTTTAGAAAAAATTTTTAAAAAAAATAAGAAAAGAAGGCCTACCTTCTAAAGAACGGAGAGAGGCGGCGACGGTGGCGGCGGCATATGGTGGTGAGGGGCAAAGAGAGAGGGGTGGGACATGGTGGAGGGGAGAGGGACCAACTGAATTATCTCTCTGAGTATCCATAGAAGTCGTTGTCCGTGTCTGTATATGATAAATTTTTCACACACACCCCACAATTAACTGTTGATTTGCCGTCATTGTGATGTTCGGTGTGAAAATTGTAATCATCCACAAAGTAATACGGGAACGTCGTCACCTCTGTGCTCGGATCCAAATAATGACACTTCAGGAGCTCATTGTTCATGTAGTTCAATTTGGGATAAACCTGTAGTTCATATACAATTTTAGTTTATACGGAAGTTTGAGCCATTCATAGATATAAACAAAAACTCATCAACTTACACGACGTTTGAACCAATTCCTGAAATCAGTTGTTACGAGTATCAATAATTGGGTCTTCCGAATGGTGGTGGTAGTATAGTTCATTCAAATATGACCTATTTGCAAATTTTTCGTTAATTATATATAAATAAATATGAATATCACAATCAAAATTTACAAAAATATGTATATACTTATTCATAATATGGCGTGACTACTTCACAATTGCACAACACATACATTTTAATTATGTGGCTTCTGAACCGCTGAGTTATATCTTCTTTGAGGCACTAATATGGTCCGGCCAGGGTGGTTGAAAATAGACCATTCCACATGATGACCGCGATAGTACCTTCCAACTCATGTAGCTTGGTGACATAAAGCGTGGTCGAGCATGGATTTGGAATAGAAGGCTCACCTCCATCAATGCACTCCCACATCCTTAGGAAGTATCTGACAAAAGGCATTCGAATCAATTTCTACATGAATACGTGACAATTTTGGCTCTTCATGCGGTGCATCCTCAACTCCATCATGTTGACGCAACGGGCGAGGTTAGATGGGTACCATCAGGAAACCTCATATAACGAATCCAACCACAATGTTGAATATGTTGTCAAATACATTCTTCTCAATGTGCATGACATCAAGGTTGTGCATCAAATGCGTTGCTCAGTATGGAAGATCCCAGAAGATGTTTTCCTTTGTCCACTTGTGGTTGCTATGTAGCTTAGTGGGAGTGTCAATGCTTCTTCAACTGCAGGACTCAACTTTGCCTCCAAATCGTGGATCTGCTCTCCAGTCAGTCTCGACCGTGTAATCTTCCTTTCCACTCGATTTTCAATTAAGGCTTTCTTGTTCCTGCGATACGGACGGTCTTGGGAGATAAACTGTCGATGTCAGTTAAAGTAGCACGGCTTCCTACTATGCCGCGGATGGAATGCCTGTGTCGTTCATACAAACTAGACACCCCATAACACCCAAGATACTCCATCCAAATGCCATCCCATAAGTGGGTAGGACGTTCATGTCCACATCAACGCCTCGCGCTCATGAATGTCGGGTTTCTATACAGTTATTATTTTAATTCAACTCTAACTTAATAAGATTAGTCAATGATTTGAATGCTTATTCTATTCAATTCATTCCGTAAATATTATTCATCAATTTAGACTATTTTCCACCAACATTAGGAATAAATGAAAATTAAAGAAATTATTACAAAAAAGTTACGTACATTATAAAAAACTTTAGTGACAGTTACTAAAAGAGTTAAAAAAATAAAACAAAAAAGTAATTAATTATTTTTTTCTGATTTGCACAACTAGGAAAAAAATTAAAATATTTGTGAAGCAAATTAAAAATATTCATTAATTTAAATGATATTTTTTATTATAAATATAGTGATGTAAAAAGTAAAATACTTAATTAATATAATCTTTTGGGTTCTACATATTATATAAGTAATTTAAAACTACACTCTTATTAGATTTATAATCATGTAAAAAATTAAAATGATCATAGGATTCTACCAGAAATTGTCTATATGCATATTATATAATTTATGATTTATATATAAATTTATATAATATAAATCATATTTTCATATTATATATTCTGTATATGTATATCATAATTAAAAGTATGAGTAATAATTTGGGATGTTTTAAATTTCTTAACTCTTTTTAATGACTAAAAGAACCCCATTAAAATTACATGATAAACATAATTTGGTATCATAATTAATAGATAACATAATTGATATCTAATTAATGGAACAAGACCATTAATTGGGCTACTGAATATATAATGCAAAGTATTTGGTCTATATTTTAAATTTTACCAAATATTTTCTTCTAGCAATTAATATCTAGTTTAATTTCTATATCATTAAATTCTCAATTGATCTCTAAATTAATAAATAAATTAGTTACAATTTTTATTTATAGCACTTCAATTCATTCCAAAAATCATTATTGATCAACTTAAAGCATATTTCCACAATTTTATTGAACAGCATGACAAATAAAATGAAAAATTAATTATTAGAGAAATATATTATAAATAACTCTAAAGATAATGGGCAAAAGAATGAAAAGAAAAAATAAAAATATTAACATCAAATTTAAAGTCAAACAAACTAATATAAGGATGGAAATTAATATTATAAAGAGAATCAATTATAAGATCCAAAATTTAAGTATAAGCCAAAAGAACAAAAACATTAAGTATCAATATTTTCACATGAAATAATGGTCTCATCACAAATATAGAGATGAAAGATAAGTATTTTGGAGAGAAACAATTGTAAAATATAAAACTTTATAAAGGCAACATCCAAAAAGTAAATATACCTACTTTTTTTTTTTAAAATTGAGGACCATAAGTCTAATGAAACAAAGATGAAGATTAGAGGAAGCTATACTAAGTGATTTTCTTCACAAAAAATTAACAACTTGATTTTAATGATCATCAACTGGAGTTTATAAAAAAATTATTTTAAAAGTCATTTTAATCTTTTGATCGCAATAACTTTGATTTTTAAGTATAAACACAAAGTTGTACGTAATAGGATATTTATTTTATATTGCTTTGATTTTTAAGTATAAACACAAAGTTGTACCTAACAGGATATTTATTTTATCTATAAGACTATATTTATATCAATATTTATGAAATATTTAAAAAGTTTTTTGAAACACATTTCCCTAATACTTAATAATATAACAATCATTATGTATTGAATGATAGAAAAAGAGGGATAGTGGGACTTTCTTTTAATAATAACATAGTTTAATACCAAGTGTCCTTGTGTATTAATTCTTCTATTACAATTGCAAATGTGCTTTCCTTCTACTGTAATATTTTTTTAAAATGAAGATTGGATTAAATAAAGCAAACAACAGTACATAGCAATAACCTCAAGTGGTACGATTACCTCCTTGGTGACAGACATATAATTCCTCTGTGATAATTATAGTTGTTTAAAACAAATATTTTTGTTGTAATAATTGGAAATATATGATATTTTACTTTTATTATTTTTGACAGTAATTATTAGTATACATTGATTATAATTCTAATGTATAAATTATGATTTATAGAAAAGAAAGAAAAACTATAAAATCTTAACTCTAGATAACTTTGTTACTAAATCAAAAGGAATTAATGATTAAATAAATAAATAAATATTAAATTATAATATAATTTGGATATACAACTTTTCACTTCTATTTTTAACCAATTAATTGTTCATGATATATTTATTTACTTGAATAATTCTATAATTATTGTAATTTAAACTTAAATTTGTAAAAGTACATATTCATATTAATGAGCCTAATAATTAGTATGTAATTTTAAAACTATTTGTTTTAATTTTACTTTTTAAATATTCAGATTTAGAAAAAGACAGAAAAGTAAGAAAGGTAATTTTTTTTTATAGGGTAAATCTCATTTTTGATCCCATAAATTAACTTGATGGGTGTCGAAACCACAAAAAATAATTCCTATAGTTACTTTCTTGTGAAAGCGGTAAATAGGGTCGAATCCATAGGGATCGGCGATAAGTTGACTTCTAAAAGAAATAAAAAGGAGGGGGGGGGGGGGGAATTCAAATTTTTAGTTTTTAAAAGAAAATAAAAAAGTACGATTTAAAAGGAGAAGATTAATAGATAAGAAAGTTTTTCGGTTAAAGTGGGTTCATGCTTGATTCCGTCAGTTGATCATCGATACAAATATAACAGTTATTAAAACATATAGATCAGTTATGGTCACCCTTCCTTACCTTTTCGTCAGCCAAGGAACGTCCGTTGGCTAGATTCCCTAATCAATGAACAACCCCGGGAACGCCCACAAGATTTATTTCATTAACACCATTAAGTACTAGAAGGGCCTGATCCTAACCAACAAATTTCTACGAGGATTCGTTTAGATTAGATCATGCATTCCCCATAAGAAAACTAACCACTTTGACATGATTAATCATACTATATTGCTACTAATTATTGAACTAAACAAACAATCACGGATTTGTAAGTTCAAATAGCTAAACAAACCTTCTTGATAATGAACAACTGATCACATTATTCAATAATCAAATGTTTGTAAAAAGAGCACAGAGAATAACATGAATGCTGATTTTAATAAATGTGGTAAGCACTTATTAGATCTCACAACATTTTACGAATCAAGAATTAACCATACTCTAACCGGAAAATTAAAATATTAGCCTAACATGCTAATGGAAGAACACACTAAAGAGTGGAATTCCATTAGCAATTGGGCAACGTAATAAAAATAAAAGGAGATAGAAGAAGTAGAATAATGAATTAAACTATGGAATTCAATGTAAACCAGAGATGGTTTTTGAGTTGTGAGGTGCCTCCTATTTATACTATTACCACCTCACGAACCTAGACATGAAAAGGGATAGATACATGATTGCTAATAAAGATGTTAACAACTTAATTCCTAGCAATCTAATGGGCAATTTTTGGATCCTCAAGAAGTATTTCAGCAATCATTCCTTCTTCCTTCAATAAAATCCGTAGCTTTCCTTTTCCTCTTGGGTTCACTGCAGCGTTAAAGGTGGGCACGCTTAGTGAAAACTTCGATTCTGCCACTCTTTTCCACTTGTTCCCTTAAATGCCTTCAAATGCCATTCTTAGCTTCAATTCACCATCTTTTACTCCTTACAAGACGTATTTCCTAAAAATATAATAAATCCACATGATTAGGAGTAATTAGTCCTTAAAATAAGGCATTACAAGCGTCAAAACATGGCAGATTACACACTTATCATAACCGCAGTTCAATTTTGGTCTCAATCATTACAAAAATCTCAATTTCAGAATAATATTTTTCGATTTGTCTCAATTTTGGTCCCAACGTCAGAAATTGATGAAAAACATTAACTTGAGTTAAAATTAGGCACATGTCCCTCACATGGTTCGTATAACTTGCGTATTTGGGGAAAAATTACAGATTTGTAACCCTAATTTCTTCCCCCATCCCTGCCCTTTCCTCTATAAAAAACCCTTGTAAGCCCTTCTTTTTTTCGGAATCTCCCATCGAAGAAGTGAAAGAGGAGCAGATTGTTACGAGAAGAATGAGCGTTCGAGATCCAATGTTCAATGATTTACCCCCTCCCGATTACAGTAAGTTTTCCCTCTTTTCTATTTCGAAAAATCTGCCGATGATTGCCAAAATTTGAAAATAAAATATGGTGTGAATTCGCATTAAAGATGTTTTTTTTACCACAATAACACATGACAAATCTTTGGGTAGAAGAAGAATCACTTGTTGACTCCATTTTTTTCAGAGATAGAAGCGGAATTTGGGTGAAGAAGGAAGAGAAAAAATCGTGTATAAACCCTAATTAGAGATTTTCCCCTCCTTTTTTGTCATTACATGTATATATTTCCCCAAAATACAAATCATGTGAGGGGCAAGTGTCTCATTTTAATGGAAGTTAATGTTTTTCGTCACTTTCTAACGTTGGGACCAAAATTGAGACAAATTGAAATATATTGTCCTGAAATTGAGATTTTTATAATGATTGGGACCAAAATTGAACTGGGGCTAATATATGGGACAAAATATGAGATTTACCATTTTTATACTATTACATATGTTTTTTCATATTTTGTCTTGATTAGGCTGCAAATCAAATAGTATAAGGTCTAGAAAATATAAAAATGATAAATAATAAAAGGAAAAGAAAGACAAAACAATTAATAGTTTGTTGTTGATTCTTTCTAATAAGAGTAAATAATAAACTTTTATTCTGGTATATTTATATTTCAACTTTATCATATTTCTTCATTGAAAATTATTAGAGAAAAAACGATATATATAGAATTTTTTCTAAATTGTTATGTAATACTTATTTACTTATTCTCATGTTGGTTAAAGGAATTTAATATATAACTATGTTTTGAATTATATGAAAGATTGTGGATCGTCCCAAGAAATAGCACGAATGCAGAAGCGCGATATAAATTTAAATAACGAAATTTAAACATGCTTTTACGAAAAAATAAAGAACACGTTCAAGGGGTGTTCCCTTGAAGTTCCCGTGTGTTTGGTGTATCTCATGAATTAAAAGCATACAAGAATCATGGAGGCCATAGGATTAAAAATAAAAGAGGGACGAAAAAATAAATTGGAACCTACCGATTGTCGTTTTTGTCTTCTAATCGATACTCGCGTTGTTCCCCAATTTGCACCAAATCTCGTATATGAGACTCTCCAAATTGTGACACACAATCCACCCACGCATCTTGCACGTCGTGCTAGCGAACGAACAAGTATTTTGGAGAGGATGGATTAATCACACGTTATTAGGTTAACAGGATTAATCCTCCTATGTTCAATTGTTCCAAGAATAAAAGAACAAGAAAACACAATTTTCTTGGAGAGAAAAGAGAGAGAGGGCGGACGAGAGAGGAGAGGGAGAGAAGAGTGTGTGTGTGTGTGTGTGTTTCAAGATTCATCATCATTCCAAAGGTGAAAGGCTAGGAGTATTTATAGAGGAGGAGTTTAATCCTCTTCAAACTCCAACTCTAGAAGACTAATTTGACTAGAATTTTGACCTAGTCAAAGTAGTAATTTGACCTAGTCAAATTAATTCTAGCCATCCATCTCTCCTTTTAATCTCAACCATTAATTTAATTTAATGGAATATTTAAAACCTATTTAAATATTCCAGAGGGCAATAAATAAATATAAATATTTATTCTAGGCCCATTAAATTAATTTTCTAATAAATCTAATTTATTAGATTAATCCCTTTTATCAAATAAAAGGAATTAACCCTTTCCAAGAAAATTAAGGACCCGATTAAATCCAATTTAATCATTCCATTTCTCTAAATATTTAATTCTAAATTAAATACTTAATGTGTGTGGATTGTGTGTGACTCTTTAGGTTCACCTTTCAGCTAGACTTGGTCGGATTCCTAGAATCCGCCCGTTACCATGGGTGGCCATCTAGCAACGGTCCATGGCACTAGAGACTAGGTGAATATTCGGGGATGAACATTTAGGCTCTAACAGTATACTTGTCCTTCCATCTACGGTCTCACCACTTAGGGTCTAGGGCACGGAAAATGCAGGTACCCATTTTGGACCTAAGTGTCGGTCTGTCCTTACTAAACGCCGCAAGGGAAACCTTCCCTTCTGTTCAATTACTGTGCCCACAGATTTTAGGGACAAGACACAGCATATGTGAGACTCAACTGTCAATGCCTTTTGACAGGAGACAGATCCTTTCTTGAAAACTACTGTCACTCTGTACACCGGAGGTGCACTAGACATGGATTATGACTACTCAAGTGCATGTTAGAATAGGTGACCAGAAAGCCAATAGGTTTGGCAATTTGTAACCTATTCGACAACTTGATGTAGATGTAATATTATTATGTGATGAATAAGATGAGTGTTCGTCACTAATGGTACCTTCTTTATTGCGCTCATCTTACATTTGTTAAAACGGTGTTTAACTTATATCGCAACAAAGCCCACAGACCATGGATAACAACTCGTGCAGTTGGGCCACGCATTGGATGGTGGTCATGAAACCAACTGATTAAGAGTTGGGTCTGAAACGTTCCAAGTCGAGGACCTCGAGACAGGGCATCGAGAGTCCTATTGAGACTTGCGTCAAGAGTCGTGTTCATTGGATGAGTGTCATGTTTCATCGGCGACAAGCGTGGGACGCCTACACGATCTTGATAGGTTGGTCGACTGGGGTCGAGCTGACTGGACTGACTCGCGGAGATCATCATATGGAAGCTTTGGAGGCTTGGTCGGTATGTGTAGCGAGGACGGTGGATTCCATGAAGAGGATCCGTCCCCTGTCAGTATATGAGAGAGGTATCTCCTATGCACTCGGAGACACGTTCATGCTGTTTAAAGCTGTGGCCACAGTGGTTGGTCGAACAGGGAATGGTTTCCTGTGTCAACGTAATGAAGCATACGTGGTCTCGAGTATTAAGCATAGATGCCTAGTCAAGGATGGGAACCGACGCCCAATTTCATACCCTAGACTAAGGCCGGGAGACGGTAGTGTTAGAATAGGTGACCATGTAGCCAATTTTGGCGGGCAAAATGTAACCTATGTCTGGACAATTTCAGTATTTTGATAAAACTATTAATAAATAAAGAAGTGAAATTCATTCTGGCATTACTTTGTTTGCGTTCACTTTCCTGCTTTATCTATCTGTTCACTACGCAAACAAAGCCCAAGGACTGAAAGCCCATTTCGAGGACTGGGACTACGCTTGGAGGTAGGTCCATGAAATCAGTCCCGCCGAATCAGTCCGGAAAACTCCAAGTCAAGGAATCTCGAAAATGGGTACCGGGATTCCCTTTGAGACTTGCACTAAGCATCTGCTGTCGTATTTCATCGATGGGTGACGAAGGTCGTCTAAGCAGTGTTAGTGGGTTAGCCTGCTGGGGAGCAGCTGACTAAGGTGACTCGCGGGAACCGTCTTATGGAGGACCTTGAGTAGGGTCAGCAAGGTATGACGTGTATTCCCGGTTCCAACGGTACAGGCCAAGTCCTTTGACTTGAGGAGATGCTGAGTTTACCTGTATATCAGGTTTGTATCTTAGATATAGTGAGAGATTGCCAAGAAGCACTTGAGTAGTCATAAGCCATGTCTAGTACAGCTCTGGTGTACAAAGTGACAGTAGTTTCCAAGAAAGGATCTGTCTCATGTCAAAAGGCATTGACAGTTGAGTCTCACGTATGTCTGTGTCTTGTCCCTAAAATCTGTGGCCACAGTAACTGAACAGAAGGGAAGGTTTCCCTTGCGGCGGTTTGGTAAGGACAGACCGACACTTAGGTCCAGAATGGGTACTTGCATTTTCTGTGCCCTAGACCCTGAGTGGTAAGACCGTAGATAGAAGGACAAGTATAATGTTAGAGCCTAAAAGTTCATCCCCAAATATTTCACCTAGTCTCTAGTGCCATGGACCGTTGCTAGATGGCCACCCGTGGTAACGGACGGATTCTAGGAATCCGACCAAGTCTAGGTGAAAGGTGAACCTAAAGAGTCACACACTATCCACACACAAATTTAGTATTTAATTTAGAATTAAATATTGGAGAAAATGAATGATTAAATTTGATTTAATCGGGTCCTCTATTTTCTTGGAGTATCAATTCCTTCTATTTGATAAAAGGAATTAAATTAATAAATTAGATTTATTAAGGGAATTAATTTAATGGGCTTAGAATAAATATTTATATTTATTTTGCCTTTTGGAATATTTAAATAGGTTTTAAATATTCCATTAAATTAAATTAATGGTTGAGATGGAAAGGAGAGATGGATGGCTAGGATTGATTTGACTAGGTCAAATACTACTTTGACTAGGACTTTGACTAGGTCAAAATCCTAGTCAAAATAGACCTCTTAGAGTTGGAGTTTAAAGAGGATTAAACTCCTCCTCTATATAAACCCATAGCCTCCTACAATTCAACGATTGATGAATCTTGAAATTCCAACACACACACACGCACACATTACTCGAGCTCTCTCCTCTCCCTCTCGTCCGCCCCCTCTCACTCTCCCAAGAAAATATTTTTCTTGTTCTCTTGTTCTTGGAACATTAGAACTTAGGAGAATTAATACCGTTAATCAATAACGTGTTATTAATTCTTCCTCTCCAAAAATTATACTTGTTCGTTGCTAGCACGACGTGTAAGATATGTGGGTGGATCATGTGTCACGATTTGGAGGATCTCAAGAACGAGGTCTTGGTGCAAAACGGGGAACAACGCGAGTAGCCGTTGAAGACGAAAACGACAACGGGTAGGTCTCGGTTTACTTTTTCGCCCCTTTTAATTTTAATCCCTATGGCCTCCATGATTTTTTGTATGTACTTAATTCATGAGATACACTGAACACCCGGGAAAGTTCAAGGGCACACCCCTTGAACGTGTTCTTTAATTTCTGTTAAAGCATGTTTAAATTTCGTATTATAATTTTATACCGCGCTTCCGCATTCGCGCTATTTTCCCGGGACGATCCACAATCTTTCAGTGGTATCAGAGCCCGGTTCGGTGTATAGGCCTAGGGTTTTTATGTGCGTTTTAAGCATGAAACGTGTTCTTGGCATGTTTTAATTAATTCTTGGTTTTCTTGATTATTAAAGCATGTTGTTTGCTTGCTTTTTGATTCGTGTGAATATTATGTCGTTGGGAATTTTCTGTTTTTCTTGGAAACGGGGTAAAAATTGAACGAAGAACGGATAAACGCAGCACGCCGACCAGCCGAAGGCTGGCCGCGCGCAGCCGTGGCCCCTGCCTGTGCGCGTCTGCCCAGCCAGACGCGCAAGACTGCGCGCAGCTAGCCAGGCGGACGCGCGGCCGGGCCTCAGGCAGGCCACTGGCCGGGCGCGCGCGCGCAAACGGGCAGGGGAGCCCACGCGCGCGCGCCAGGCCAGCGCGTCGGACGTTTGCGCGCCCGGACGCGCGACCAGGATGGTCGCGCGCGGATGCGCGTTCGAGAGTCCGCGCGCGCGCACGCAGACGGTAGTGTCTGCGCGTGCGCGCGCGCACTGCGCAGGGCAGATGCACGGCTGGCAACCAGCAGGCCAGCGCGCGCGCGACAGCCTGTCGGAACGCCAGGCAGCGCCTGCGCGCGCACAGGGGCGGCAGGCTGGGCTTGCTGCCCTGCGCGCATGCCGGCAGGCTTCTGCCGGTGGCGGCGGCCGGCTGCCGGTGCTGCTAGGGTTTTAACCCTATTATTATTTCTTTATTATTTTTTATTTATTTTTCAGTTTTAATTTTAATTAATTCTGAAAAAAAAAATTTGTTCAATTTTGCCTAATTTTCTAAGACATTATTTTGGGAGGTAAAATATATTGGATTTGGAATCCCGGGGATATTTTACTTAGAAATAATGAGGATTGGTTTTCCTAAAACAAGAAAATATTATTACCATCGATTATGGCATATTACACACGCTACGCACTTACTTATTTATTTTGAATAATTATGATTGGTTATCATGAATGTTGGTATATTGTAATTGTGTGATTGGATCATATGATTATGTGTGTGGGATGAAAAGAAGGGTGATCACGAGCCCTAGACCCAATGTATGGTTTAATTTCTTGTTGGGCATGTGTGCCTCTTTTACTGCTTTCTCCTTCTCTCTTTCTAGTTGCCTTGGAATAATAAGGCATTCTATCTCCCTCCTTATGTACTCCCCCCGGGTGTTCGCTGGGGTTTCTATTTTTAATATGTAATGAGAGTAGAATAGGAGTGAGGTTTTAATTTTTATGTAATTGATGAAGAAGAAGGAAGGTCCACATGGAGAGCCCAGACTGGAGGTTCCAAGGCGTTTCCATGAAGTGAAGAAAGAGAAAAGAGATCAAGGCCCATCAGAATGATGATTGGGTTACTATTAATGTAATAGTATAGGGCCAACCCTAAATTGACCATAGATCCACTGCGGGCTCAGTGGATCGCATTCGGGCTCTTGATCATCCAACAGGGGCGTGCTAGGCTTTAATTTTGCATGTGGTTATTATGATGGATGAATGGCGTTTTTATTTATCATATAACTACTGTGGATGCATTTATTTTACGCATTATGGATGAATGTGTAGATGTTTTATATTTTGAGATCTCGGTCATTTACTACTCTCACATTGGTTGGACCAATATTTAAATATTAGACCCTAGTCAAAATGGACATGAACTCTAGTAGTTTGTCCATGCCTTCCAATCCATGGCATAGTGAGGAAGCTGATTTAGGTCAATAGCGTGGTCTCACGAGTCGTGGCACGTTATTGTACTTAAAAGAAGCTGCACTATGTCATGAACGAAAAACAAACCGCTGTTACCTGTCTCACGAGTCGTGGGAGTAGCCGTGGGTCTGTGGCTTGGTCGATTGGGTTGGGTCTAATACCCGATTAACATGATTCGCTTGGAGTCCTCGGGATTATGTGAAAAGGTGAGGCAATAATCTTGGGAATCTCGTGGAACGAGAATGGTATGGTATACCTCCCACAGGATCTTTTCCATGCGAATCGTAAAAGTGGGGTATGGAAAGGATCGCTGTGGATCCCAAGCCCACTAGGAAAGTTTCCCGAAAATCACGTTTGAGAGTACCGTGTTTTCGTATAAATAGTGGGAGCATTAAATGACTAAAGACCATGCATTTAATTTTATCAAACCACCGTCTTTTATATTCTGCTGATCGCGAACTCTGTTTTAAATGTAGATTTAAAATTTCTAAGAGCCCACTTTCAACCATTCTTGAGACAAACAAATTTAATGGAACCAATTACAACGACTGGTTGCGTAATCTCAGGATAGTCCTGGATTATGAGAACCAAGGCTACGTCATGGACGAGCCTCTCCCTAGGACCTTACCAGAAGGATCCACGCCGGAAGAACGTGAGACGTTCGAGACTTGGCATAAGGATAATCGGAAGGTCCGTAGGGTCATACTTGCTTCGATGACGAATGAGATTCAGAAGCAATATGAAAGGCTAGACGATGTCCCTTCCATTATGGCTCGCCTTAAGGATTGCTATGCAGTCCCGGACCGGCATACTAGGTATGTCGCGACCAAGGCGTTCTTTGGAACCAAAATGACAGAAGGATCCTCGGTACAAGAGCACGGGGTTAAAATGCTTACCTTGGTGGAAAAGCTCGAGGACCTAAAGGCAGGTCTCGATAATGTAACGTACATAGATGTGATCCTTCAGTCACTCCCACCCTCCTTCGACCAATTTATCGTCAACTATAACATGAACGCACTTGAGAAGGGCATTCATGAGTTGATCAATATGTTGGTGCAATACGAGGCAACGACTAAGAAGTCCACGCCTTCGGTATTGTTTGGAGGTGCTTCGACTTCCAAAACGAAAGGCAAAGGTGCCGGGCGTTGGAAAAAAAAGAAAGGGAAGGGAAAGACCGTCAAAGCAGCTACGAACACTAAGAGTGTTCCCATTGCCAAAGAGGGGAAAGGCAAAGAAAAGGGAAAGGTTGTCTCCAAGCAACAGTCAAAGGCATATGACATATGTATCAACTGCCGTGAGAAAGGGCATTGGAAGAGAGAGTGTCCCAAACTATGCTCGAACCAAGGTATTTTTGTGATTGAGGTTAATACGGTCACTAATTCTGCCTCTTGGGTATTAGATACCGGCTGTGGAGCTCACATTTGAAATGACTTGCAGGTGCTGAAAAGAAGCAGAAAAACTGGGTAGCGGGGACATGATCCTGAAGCTTGGGAATGGCAAGGCCATCTCGGCAGAAGCAGTAGGATCCGCCACTCTAGTGATTAGTGATAGTATTAGCATAGAATTAGAGCAAGTTTATTATGTACCCAGTATGATTAAAAACATTATTTCCATTCCATTGTTAGATAATAGTGGTTATGAGTTTATGATCAATAAAAATTGCTTTTATTTGATGAGGTGTGGAATTGCTCATCTACTTGGTACATTAAATAACGGGCTCTATATCTTGCAAACAAACGAACTTCGTTCTTAACACTCAACACAAACGTAAATTAGATAATAACGGGAATGCACGACTGTGGCATGCTAGGCTAGGTCACATATCCCAAGATAGGATGAAAAGGTTGGTAGACTCAAAGAACCTAGAGGTAGGGGAGTTGAGTGAGCTACCAACTTGTGAATCTTGTCTAAGAGGGAAAATGACCAAGAAGCCCTTTGTAGGACAAAGCAGGCTTGCCACAGGTCTGTTGGACTTGGTCCATACAGATGTATGTGGACCACTAAGGACGTAGGCCCGAGGTGGGTTCTCCTACTTCATAACCTTTACCGATGATCATTTACGGTATGGTTATGTTTACCTACTAAGGTACAAGTCTGAAGCTCTTGAGAGGTTTAAAGAATTCAACTTGAAGTGGAGAACCAGACCAACTGCAAAATTAAAGTCCTACGGTCAGACCAAGGCGGTGAATACCTTAGTACCGAGTTCCTAGATTATCTAAAAGAACATGGTATAATATCAGAATGAACACCTCCCGGAACACCACAATTAAATGGTATTTCTAAAAGGAGGAATCGAACCATGTTGGACATGGTTCGGTCCATGATGAGTTTTATCAAATTGCCCTTATCCTTTTGGGGCTATGCACTAGATACGGCGGCCAAGTTGCTGAATTTGGCGCCTACCAGTGCATTGACCCAAATGCCATATGAGATATGGCACGGCAAGCCTGCATCCTACAACTACTTGAAAGTGTGGGGTAGCCCCGCATACGTCAAGAGGTTAGTGGGAGATAAGCTAGAATCCAGGTCTAGCTTATGCAGGTTCGTTGGATACTCTAAAGAAACTGCGGGTTATTACTTTTATAACCCCTTGGAACGAAAGGTGTTTGTTTCAAGGAATGCAGTATTCTTGGAGCAAGGCTTCCCAGAGGATGTCCAACCTGATGAGCTGATCCTTGAGGAATCAAGTGATGGAATTCAGCCATCAGAGGTAGCCGCGGAACCCTCACTTAGAGGATTCAGGATTGACACCCGAAGGGCTGACTAACCTCGAGAAGTCAAACATGCTAGGCATGAAGGACAGCCTCAGGAACAGCCAGCCCCGGTCCCTGAATCGCCGGCTCCGATACAATCAGCGCCCATAGTCACCACTGACGTTCCCGTCCTCCGTAGGTCTGCTAGAGAGTCCAGACCTCCAGTGAGATATGGCTTTCTAAATGCGACCTGTGTTTTGGATAACGATCCTAAGATATATGGAGAAGCGATGTCTGACATCGACTCCGGGAAATGGCTTGAGGCCATGAAAACCGAAATGGACTCCATGAACGAGAACCAAGTCTGGAGACTTGTAGATCCACCGAAAGGTGTTAAGCCAGTGGGCTGTAAGTGGGTCTACAAGCGCAAACTTGGCGTTGATGGAGAAGTCACAACCTTCAAGGCTAGGCTTGTAGCTAAGGGATACACTCAACGACCCGGGGGTCGATTTTGAGGATACCTACTCGCCTGTAGCCATGGCTAAGTCCACTCAGATCCTGCTCGCCATAGCAGCATGGTATGACTATTAGATATGGCAGATGGACGTGAAAACGGCCTTCCTTAACAGTTTCGTTGAGGAAGAGATCTATATGGATCAGCCGGAGGGTTTCACAGTCACTGGAGAGGAACAGAAGGTCTGTCGTCTCCCGAAGTCCATTTATGGCCTCAAACAAGCATCCCGAAGTTGGAACATTCGCTTTGATGAAGTAATACGGGGCTATGAATTTATCAAGAACGAATCCGACCTTTGTGTATACAAGAAAGTTAGTGGGAGCTCTATAGTGTTCCTAGTGCTTTATGTGGATGACATTCTACTCATTGGTAATGACGTTAGAATGTTGGGAGACACAAAAGCATGGTTGTCAACCCAGTTTTCCATGAAGGATTTGGGTGAAGCCTCCTACGTCCTAGGCATCCAGATCGTCAGGGACAGATCTAAAAGGATGTTAGGGCTCACCCAAAACTCGTATATGGAGAAAGTCCTAAAGAGATATCGAATGGACAACTCCAAACGAGGATTCCTTCCCATGAGGCATGGGATCAAGTTGTCCAAGAAACAGTCCCCGCAGACTGATGAGGAACTTGAAAGGATGAAAGTCATCCCCTATGCTTTTGCCGTAGGAAGCATCCAATATGCGGTCCACTGCACCAGGCCTGATATTGCTTACGCTTTGAGCGTAACAAGCAGATATCAGTCCTGCGCAGGAGAGGCACATTGGAATGCTGTTAACGGCATCCTTAAGTACCTAGGGAGGACTAAGGAAATGTTCTTAGTCTATGGCAATAGAGAACTGATTCTGGAACGCTTTAGCGACGCTAGCTTCCAGTCTGATGACGATGATGCCAAGTCTCAATAGAAACTCAATGGAGGAGTAGTGGCCTGGAAAAGTTCCAAGCAAACAACCACTGCTGACTCCACTACAAAAGCTGAATAAATAGCAGCTTTAGAAGCTGCCAAGGAAGTGGTTTGGATGAGAAACTACATCCAAGAGTTGGGTATGGTTCCTAGCATCGCCGAGCCCGTTGTCATCTTCTGTGATAACAACGGTGCAATAGCGCAAGCAAAGGAACCGGAGATCTCATCACCATTCCAAACACATTCTTAGACGCTACCATCTTCTAAGAGAAATGGTAGGAAGAGGTGACGTTCGGATGGACCGAGTCAACTCAGCTGACAACACAGTAGATCCGCTGACAAAGCTTATGTCGCAGAGCGCTCATACGCAACATCTTGAGAAAATGGGGATTAGACAGGGTGATTGGCTTTAAAGGTCAAGTGGGAGATTGTTAGAATAGGTGACCATGTAGCCAATCTTGGCGGGCAAAATGTAACCTATGTCTAGACAATTTCAGTGTTTTGATAAAACTATTAATGAATAAAGAAGTGAAATTCATTCTGGCATTACTTTGTTTGCGTTCACTATACTACTTTATCTATCTGTTCACTATGCAAACAAAGCCCACGGACTGAAAGCCCATTTCGGGGACTGGGACTACGCTTGGAGGTAGGTCCATGAAATCAGTCCCGCCGAATCAGTCCGGAAAACTCCAAGTCAAGGAATCTCAAAAATGGGTACCGGGATTCCCTTTGAGACTTGCAATAAGCATCTGCTTTCGTATTTCATCAACGGGTGACGAAGGTCGTCTAAGCAGTGTTAGTGGGTTAGCCTGCTGGGGAGCAGCTGACTGAGGTGACTCGCGGGAACCGTCTTACGGAGGACCTTGAGTAGGGTCAGTAAGGTATGACGTGTATTCCCGGTTCCAACGGTACAGGCCAAGTCCTTTGACTTGATGAACTGCTGAGTTTACCTATATCAGGTCTGTATCTTAGATATGGTGATAGATTGCCAAGAAGCACTTGAGTAGTCATAAGCCATGTCTAGTGCAGCTCTGGTGTACAAAGTGACAGTAGTTTCCAAGAAAGGATCTGTCTCCTATCAAAAGGCATTGACAGTTGAGTCTCACGTATGCTCTGTGTCTTGTCCCTAAAATCTGTGGGCACAGTAACTGAACAGAAGGGAAGGTTTCCCTTGCGGCGTTTAGTAAGGACAGAGCGACACTTAGGTCCAAAATGGGTAGCTGCATTTTCCGTGCCTAGACCCTAAGTGGTAAGACCGTAGACAGAAGGACAAGTGTACTGTTGGAGTCTAAAAGTTCATCCCCGAATATTTCATCTAGTCTCTAGTGCCATGACCATTGTTAGATGGCCACCCATGGTAACGAACGGATTCTAGGAATCCGATCAAGTCTAGCTGAAAGGTGAACCTAAAGAGTCACACACTATCCACACACAAATTTAGTATTTAATTTAGAATTAAATATTGGAGAAAAGGAATGATTAAATTTGATTTAATCAGGTCCTCTATTTTCTTGGAGTATCAATTCCTTCTATTTGATAAAAGGAATTAAATTAATAAATTAGATTTATTAAGGGAATTAAATTTAATGGGCTTAGAATAAATATTTATATTTATTTTGCCTTTTGGAATATTTAAATAGGTTTTAAATATTCCATTAAATTAAATTAACGATTGAGATGGAAGGGGAGATGGATGGCTAGGATTGATTTGACTAGGTCAAATACTACTTTGACTAGGACTTTGACTAGGTCAAAATCCTAGTCAAAATAGACCTCTTAGAGTTGGAGTTTAAAGAGGATTAAAACTCCTCCTCTATATAAACCCCTAGCCTCCTACAATTCAATGATTGATGAATCTTGAAATTCCAACACACACACACACACACACTACTCGAGCTCTCTCCTCTCCCTCTCGTCCGCCCCCTCTCACTCTCCCAAGAAAATATTTTTCTTGTTCTCTTGTTCTGGGAACATTAGAACTTAGGAGAATTAATACCGTTAATCAATAACGTGTTATTAATTCATCCTCTCCAAAAAATATACTTGTTCATTGCTAGCACGACGTGCAAGATACGTGGGTGGATCGTGTGTCACGATTTGGAGGATCTCAAGAACGAGGTCTTGGTGCAAAACGGGGAACAATGCGAGTAGCCGTTGAAGACGGAAACGACAACGGGTAGGTCTCGGTTTACATTTTCGCCCCTTTTGATTTTAATCCCTATGGCCTCCAGGATTGTTTGTATGTACTTAATTCATGAGATACACCAAACACCCGGGAAAGTTCAAGGGCACACCCCTTGAACGTGTTCTTTAATTTTCGTTAAAGCATGTTTAAATTTCGTATTTTAATTTTATACCGCGCTTCCGCATTCGCGCTATTTTCCCGGGACGATCCACAATCTTTCAGGTAGACGGAAGGATCGTACCCGTACGGAATCGGCGCCTAAATGTTCACGCCAATTCACAGAGGTATCTCCTATGCACTCGGAGACACGTTCATGCTGTTTGAAGCTGTGGCCACAATGGTTGGTCGAATAGGGAATGGTTTCCTGTGTCGACGCAATGAAGCATACGTGGTCTCGAGTATTAAGCATAGATGCCTAGTCAAGGATGGGAACCGACGCCCAATTCCATACCCTAGACTAAGGCCGGGAGACGGTAGACGGAAGGATCGTACCCGTATGGAATCGGCGCCTAAATGTTCATGCCAATTCACCTAGTCTCTAGTGTCATGGACTGTTGCTAGACGGCCACCCATGGTAACGGGCCCTTGTGGGACACGGGCCCAAGTCTAGCTAAGGGTCAACCTAAAGGGTCACACACAAATCACCGAGGAGGTTGAGAGATCGACTTGGAGTCAATCTCGAAGGATAAATAAGTAATTGGATTACTTAAGGGAAAGTCCATTGGATGGACGGGCCGATATCGTATCGGGCTTTCATTTAATCGGTAAATTGGATTTTCGATTAAATATGGAAAGTTGAGACGTTGAGACGTTGGATCTTTTAATTGGATTAAAAGATCAACGGGAATAATTTAAATGGACATTAAATTGGATTTAATGTTGGATTCGTTGTAATTGGATTACGATAAAACCCGGTCCGTTAAATTATACCCGAGAGGAGAAATAATTCCTATTTTGGAATAGGAAGAAGTCGGACTTCTTCCCTTAATTAAACATGGCAGACATGTTCCCTTGGAGGAAGCAAAATCAGCCATGTTTCATGCTAGGTGGTATGTTGACTTATCTCTTTTGGACAGAGACAAATCAACTCCAATCAAGCTCTTCACTTTTGGTATGATTTGATCATACCATAAATTTTGGTAGGCTTGATTGAAGAATTGATGGTGATTGATTTCAATGAATCTAGACATCCTTGGATGAACCTAGACACATTCCAATAATCACATTAATTATGTATATATATTAGAATATGCAACACCAAGCATAAGTGATTCATTATTCATCTTTTTCTAGGAAAAAGAGAAGACAAAAATCCCTCTCCTCTCTCTCAACTCTCGGCCCTCTCTCCCTCTCTCACACTTGTGTTCTTCACTTGATTTTGAATCAAGAAGAAGAACAAAGTAAGTTTAAGAGAGCACTAATTCATAGTGTTCTTCTCTTAAACCGATTCTTTCTTAAACCCGTTCTTTTCTAGCAAGAAGAACGTGTGTTTCTTCTGGTGTGGTGTGGATCACCTTTGGAGAATCCATACGTTTTGATTTCGTGAGCATTCCGGAGAAGGAACAATGCAAGTAGCCGGGAGCATACGCTAAACAATCAAAGGTAACGGTTTACTATGCTTTGGTTGATTTAATATACATCTATGCCCTATGTGTTTAAATATATGTTTTCAATATTTACACATTCTACATCGAACGCCCGGTTGAGCACCCAAGGGTACACCCCTTGGGATTCGTTTATTTAAATTAGATTTAAATTTACTCACCTTTTTCGCTTTCTCGCTTCCGCTTCCGCTCGCGCTCCCGGGCGGATCCGCTTGTCCTTCAGTGCATCTTGGCAATCTCTCACCATATCTAAGATACAGGGCGCGCAGGCTTGCTGCCCGCGCGACGCGCTGCCCTGTGCTCTCGGCCGGCCGGCCAGCAGAACGGCTGGGCCGTTTTGTGGCGTTTTTCAACTTTTTCCAGAAAATTTGATTTTCTGTATTTTCTGCGCAATATTCTCAAAATATATTAATTTTGCATTTTTGATTTTGGAATAATTAGATTATTCCTTGAATTAAATTTGCTTAATTAATTTGGAATTAATACATGCATTGGATGCATTGTTTAAAATGTCCATTAAATTTGAAATTTGAATTTTGCATATTATTTACAGGTTTATGCTTTTGTGATGTTGGACATCACTTGGGTATTTGGAATATCCATTGGTTATTTATGCATGATTATTTGGAATAATTGTGTTATGTGAGTTGATGGAATCAGCATGGAATGATCACAAGAGCCCTAGACCTTATGTATGGATGAATGTATGATCATTTATTTTCTGTTGGGTGGGGCCTGCGTGCCTCTTGTTTTTGGGACTATCATCTCCCGTATTATCAGCCTCATGATGTTAAGGCTTGTTTTCTTTATTACTAATGTATTACTTTCAGTTGTAATGAGAGTAGATAGGATTGGTGAGGTTTTAATTTTAACAAGCAATTGGAGTCGGAGACCCCAAGGAGAAGCATCAAGGCGTGAAACAAGAAGCACTTCAAGGCCATTGGAATGACAATGAGTTTATTATTAATGTAATAATTTAGGACCACCCTAGACAGACCATAGACTCACTGCGGGCTCAGTGGGTCGCATAGGTTGGGTTTGTGATCATCCTAATAGGGGTATGCTATGTTTTATGCATGCGGCGTTTTTATTTATCGCTTTAAATATTGGATATTTATGCATGCTAAAACACCATAATGTGATGAGGTCTCGGTCACACTCAAACTCTCATTTGGTTGGACCAAATTAAATATTAGGCCTAGAACGGACTTGGATCAAAATGGTATTTTGATATGTCCGAGCCTTCCATCCACGGCAATGTGGTGAGGAAGCTGCCACTACCCAAGTGTGGTCTCACGAGTCGTGGCAAACTTGGACTAGGGGTAAGCTGCACCATTGTTGTGAACAAAAAGACTGCGCTCGCTGTTTCCCTGTCTCACGAGTCGTGGGGGGCGACAGTTTAAGGCATGATTTGGTTGATGGGTCGGACCCCAACACTGAGTAACATGGTTCGCTTGGAGTCCTCAGAACCATGCGAATAGGTGAGGCAAAATATCTTGGGAATCTCATTGGATGAGAATGATATTGGATATCTCCCACGAGGTCTTCTTCATGTGAATCGTAAAAGCGGGGCACGGAGATTATGCTTGTGGATCCCAAGCCCACTAGGAAATGGTTTCCCGAAACTCCGCTTGAGAGTGGCAGACTTTTGTATAAATAGTGGGAGGGTTAAAGACTAAAAGACCAAGCCTTCAACTTGAACAATAATATTACCATCATCTGCTAATTTCTGCTTTACATTTTTATCAATGTAGATATGTCTAAGAACCCATTAACCATGATTCTCGAGACTAACAAATTCAACGGAATGAACTACTCGGATTGGCTGAGAAACCTGAGGATTGTCCTCGGTTTCGAGAACCAAGGCTACGTCTTGGACAAGCCGCCACCGAGCGACTTACGGGAGGGGTCCACGCCTGAAGAACGTTTGACGTTCGAGAAATGGCATGAGGACAACCGGAAAGTACGCAGTATCATACTGGCTTCGATGTCTAACGACATCCAGAAGCAGTATGAGAGGCTGGACAACGTCTCCGCCATAATGCTCCGCATGAACGAGTTTTATGCGGTTCCGGATAGGCATATTAGATATGCCGCCACAAAAGCATTCTTTGGCACCAAACTTGCTGAAGGAGCGTCTGTATAGAGTCATGGGGTCAAGATGCTCTCCCTAGTGGGGAAACTCGAAGACCTTAAAGCTGGGCTTAACAATGACACGTACATTGATGTGATCCTCCAGTCGCTTCCTCCATCCTATGACCCATTTGCTGTAAACTACAACATGAATGGACTTGAGAAGTCTATTCATGAGTTGATCAACATGCTGGTCCAATACGAGGCAATGACCCACAAGTCGGCACCGGTGGTATTGATAGGAGAAGCTTCGACCTCCAAGGCGAATGGCAAGAGGCCCGGGCGCTGGAAGAGGAAGAAGGGCAAAGGAAAGACGGTTGCGGCCCCTGCTCGCGCTCCTGGCGTCCCTGTTGCTCCGGTTGGACCAAGCAAAGGGAAAGGGAAGGCCTGTGGTTCTCAGCAGTCCAAGGCAAATGATGTCTGCATGCATTGCCAAGGGAAAGGGCATTGGAAGAGGGAGTGCCCACAACTCCTCTCCAACCCAGGCATGTTTGTGGTTGAAGTAAATATGATTACTAATTCTGCTTCATAGGTATTGGATACCGGGTGTGGTGCTCACATCTGCAATGATTTGCAGGCACTGCAAAGAAGTAGAAGGCTAACCAAGGATTAGATGATCCTGAGGCTAGGCGATGCAAAGGCCGTTGCTGCGGAGGCCGTAGGATCACTAGAGTTAGCCATTAGTAGTCATGTTAGGATTGTACTGAACGACTGTTTCTATGTACCTAGCATGATTAAAAACATTGTTTCCATCCCGGTCCTTGATAAGGAGGGATATGAATTTACCATCAATCAAAACGGTTTTTTCATTATCAAAGATAGTATTTCTCATCTGCTTGGTACATTGGTCAACGGTCTGTACATACTTCAACAGTCTAATTGGATTATGACTGCTGAGCACAAACGAAAACGTGATGATCATAATAACGCACAGATATGGCATGAGAGGTTAGGTCATATCTCTAAAGATAGGATAAGAAGGTTGGTGGACTCAAAGAGTCTAGAAATAGACGATCTGGACAACCTACCGACCTGCGAATCCTGTCTAAAGGGAAAAATGACCAAGAAACCCTTTGTTGGACAAAGTACGCTAGCCAGTGGTTTGTTGGATTTGATCCATACAGATGGCTGTGGTCCACTAAATACTGAGGCTTGAGGTGGGTACTCGTACTTCATAATCTTTACCGATGATCACTCACGGTATGGTTATGTTTACCTGATGAGGTACAAGTCTGAAGCCTTTGGAAGGTTTAAGGAATACAGACTTGAAGTAGAGAACCAAATCGGTCGAAAGATCAAAGCCCTTCAGTCGGACCGAGGTGGAGAATATTTGAGTGGTGAGTTTACTGATTATCTAAAAGAGAATGGGATTCTCTCTCAGTGGACCCCTCCTGGAACACCGCAGCTTAATGGTGTGTCTGAAAGGAGGAATGGGACCTTGTTGGACATAGTCCGATCCATGATGAGTTTTACCGAACTCCCCCTTTCCTTCTGGGGATACACTCTTGAGACGGCGGCCAAAGTTTTGAACTTGGCGCCATCTGAAAAGGTATTCCAGACGCCATATGAGATATGGCATGGCAAGCCTGCCTCCTACAAATACTTGAAAGTGTGGGGTTGCCCCGCATATGTCAAGAGATTAGTGGGAGATAAACTGGACTTGAGGTCTAGTTTATGCAGGTTCATCGGCTATCCAAAAGAAACTGCGGGGTATTATTTCTATGATCCCTCCAAGCAAAAGGTTTTTGTCTCACGAAATGCAGTGTTCTTGGAAAAAGGTTTTCCATCGGATACTCGATGCGATGAGGTACTCCTTGAGGAATCAAGTGAGGTACCTGATGAGGCGGCAGTGACATCTGAGCCAGTGGTTCGCACTGATATTGTTCCAGTCCTCCGTAGGTCGGCCAGAGTATCCCATGCACCTGATAGGTATGGATTTCTGGGCTTGACTGGTCAGTTGGATAATGATCCAAAGACATATGGAGAAGCGATGTCGGACATCAATTTGGACAAGTGGCTTGAGGCCATGAAATCCGAGATGGACTCGATGGGTACAAACAAGGTTTGGACCCTAGTAGATCCATCCAAAGGGGTTAAACTCGTAGGCTGTAAATGGGTCTACAAACATAAGCTTGGAACTGATGGGGCGGTTACAACCTTCAAAGCCAGGCTTCTGGCGAAAGGTTACACTCAGCGACCGGGGGTCGATTTTGAGGAAACCTACTCGCCCGTAGCAATGGCCAAGTCCATTCAGATACTGCTTGCCATAGCAGCATGGTATGACTATGAAATATGGCAGATGGACGTGAAAATGGCCTTCCTTAACGGCTTCGTAGAGGAAGAGATCTATATGGATCAGCCGGAAGGTTTCACAACTGTTGGAGAAGAGCAGAAGGTCTGCCATCTCCAAAGGTCCATCTATAGCCTCAAACAAGCTTCCGGAAGCTGGAACATACGTTTTGATGAAGTCATACGGGGATATGATTTCATCAAGAACGAGTCCGATCCTTGTGTATACAAGAAGATCAGTGGGAGCTCAATTGCGTTTCTGGTTACGTGGATGACATCTTGCTCATTGGGAATGATGCTAAGATGTTGGGTACCACTAAAGCTTGGTTGTCAACGCAATTCTCCATGAAGGATATGGGCGAGGCATCCTACATCCTTGGCATCAAGATCTACAGGGATAGATCTAGAAGGATGTTAGGAATGGCCCAGTCTTCGTATATTGAGAAAGTCTTGAAGAGATTCAAGATGGAGAACTCAAAACGAGGATTCCTTCCTATGAGGCATGGAATTAAGTTATCCAAGAAGCAGTCTCCTAAGATTGATGAGGAGCTTAAAAGGATGTTGGACATCCTCTATGCTTCAGCCGTAGGCAGCATACAGTGTGTTGTTCAGTGCACTGGACCTGATGTGGCTTTCGCTTTGAGCATAACTAGCCGATATCAGTCGTGTGCCGGGGAGGCACACTGGAGTGCAATCAAGACTGTCCTAAAGTACCTGAAAAGGACTAAGGACATGTTCTTGATCTACGGCGGTGGGGAGTTGATATTGAAGGCTATAGCGAAGCTAGCTTCCAGTCGGATGACGATGATGCCAAGTCTCAGTCTGGTTATGTGTTCAGACTTAATGGCGACGTGGTCGCTTGGAAGAGTTCCAAGCAGACTACCACGGTGGACTCCACCATAGAGTTTTGAATACATAGCGGCTTTGGAAGCTGCTAAGGAGTGGTTTGGTTGATGAGCTACATCCAAGGGTTGGATGTAGTACCTAGCATTGCTGAGCCTGTAATTATCTTTATGATAACAACGGGGCAATAGCGTTAGCAAAGTAACCGAGATCTCATCACGATCCAAGCATATTCTTAGACGCTACCATCTGCTTAGAGAGATGGATAGCAGGAGTGACGTTCGGTTGGACCGAGTCAGCTCCGCAGAAAACATAGCAGATCCACTTGATAAGCCCATGTCGCAAGTTGCCCAAACTCAACATCTGAATAAGAGGTTTGAGGTCAATGGGTGATTGGCTTTAGGTCAAGTGGGAGATTGTTAGAATAGGTGGCCAGAAAGCCAATAGGTTTGGCAATTTGTAACCTATTCGACAACTTGATGTAGATGTAGTATTATTATGTGATGAATAAGATGAGTGTTCGTCACCAACGGTACCTTCTTTGTTGCGCTCATCTTACATTTGTTAAAACGGTGTTTAACTTATATCGCAACAAAGCCACAGACCATGGATAACAACTCGTACAGTTGGGCCACGCATTGGATGGTGGTCATGAAACCAACTGATTAAGAGTTGGGTCTGAAACGTTCCAAGTCGAGGACCTCGAGACAGGGTATCGAGAGTCCTATTGAGACTTGCGTCAAGAGTCGTGTTCATTGGATGAGTGCCGCGTTTCATCGGCGACAGGCGTGGGACGCCTACACGATCTTGATGGGTTGGTCGACTGGGGTCGAGCTGACTGGACTGACTCGCGGGGATCATCATATGAAAGCCTTGGAGGCTTGGTCGGTATGATTGGTTTTCCCCAGTTCCGATAGTACGGGAGTAATCCTCAGACTTGAGGGATCATGGCAGTCGCGTGCAAATGACGGCTGTATCTTGGATCTGGCGCGAGGTAATCATTCTGTAAGATGATTATCATAAGCCTTGTCCAGTGCAGTCGGAATGTGTAGCGAGGACGGTGGATTCCAAGAAGAGGATCCGTCCCCTGTCAGTATGTGACAGAGGTATCTCCTATGCACTCGGAGACACGTTCATGCTGTTTAAAGCTGTGGCCACAGTGGTTGGTCGAACAGGGAATGGTTTCCTGTGTCGACGCAATGAAGCATACGTGGTCTCGAGTATTAAGTATAGATGTCTAGTCAAGGATGGGAACCGATGCCCAATTCCATACCCTAGACTAAGGCCGGGAGACGGTAGACGGAAGGATCGTACCCGTACGAAATCGGCGCCTAAATGTTCACGCCAATTCACCTAGTCTCTAGTGCCATGGACCGTTGCTAGACGGCCACCCATGGTAACGGGCCCTTCTGGGACACGGGCCCAAGTCTAGCTGAGGGTGAACCTAAAGGGTCACACACAAATCACCGAGGAGGTTAAGAGATCGACTTGGAGTCAATCTCGAAGGATAAATAAGTAATTGGATTACTTAAGGGAAAGTCCATTGGATGGACGGGCCGATATCGTATCGGGCTTTCATTTAATCGGTAAATTGGATTTTCGATTAAATATGGAAAGTTGAGACGTTGAGACGTTGGATCTTTTAATTGGATTAAAAGATCAACGGGAATAATTTAAATGGACATTAAATTGGATTTAATGTTGGATTCGTCGTAATTGGATTACGATAAAACCCGGTCCGTTAAATTATACCCGAGAGGAGAAATAACAACTTCTTCCCTTAATTAAACATGGCCGACATGTTCCCTTGCAGGAAGCAAAATCAGCCATGTTTCATGCTAGGTGGTATGTTGATCTCTTTTGGAAAGAGACAAATCAACTCCAATCAAGCTCTTCCCTTTTGATCATACCATAAATTTTGGTAGGCTTGATTGAAGAATCGATGGTGATTGATTGGAATGAATCTAGACATCCTTGGATGAACCTAGACACATTCCAATAATTACATTAATTATGTATATATATTAGAATATACAACACCAAGCATAAGTGATTCATTATTCATCTTTTTCTAGGAAAAAGAGAAGACAAAAATCCCTCTCCTCTATCTCAACTCTCGGCCCACTCTCCCTCTCTCACACTTGTATTCTTCAATTGATTTTGAATCAAGAAGAAGAACAAAGTAAGTTTAAGAGAGCACTAATTCATAGTGTTCTTGTCTTAAACCGATTCCTTCTTAAACCCGTTCTTTTCTAGCAAGAAGAACGTATGTTTCTTCCGGTGTGGTGTGGATCACCTTTGGAGAATCCATACGTTTGGATTTCGTGAGCATTCCGGAGAAGGAACAATGCAAGTAGCCAGGAGCATACACTAAACAATCAAAGGTAACGATTTACTACACTTTGATTGATTTAATATACATCTATGCCCTATGTGTTTAAATATATGTTTTCAATATTTACACATTCTACATCAAACGCCCGGTTGAGCACCCAAGGGTACACCCCTTGGGATTCGTTTATTTAAATTAGATTTAAATTTACGCACCTTTTTCGCTTTCTCGCTTCCGCTCGCGCTCCCGGGCGGATCCGCTTGTCCTTCAGTGCATCTTGGCAATCTCTCACCATATCTAAGATACAGCCCCGATATACAGGTAAACTCAACAGTTCCTCAACTCAAAGGACTTGACCTGTACTGTTGGAACCGGGAATACACGTCATACCTAGCCGACCCTACTCAAGGTCCTCCGTAAGACGGTTCCCACGAGTCACCTCAGTCAGCTGCTCCCTAGCAGGCTAACCCACTAACACTGCTTAGACGACCTTCGACAGTAGATGCTTAGTGCAAATCTCAAGGGGAATCTCGGTACCCATTTTCGAGATTCCTTGACTTGGAGATTTCTGGACTGATTCGGAGGGACTGATTTCATGGACCTATCTCCTAGCGTAGTCCCAGTCCCCGAAATACGTTTTCAGTCGGTGGGCTTTGTTTGCGTAGTAAACAGATATGTATAAAGCAGATAAAGTGAACACAAACAAAGTAATGCCAAATGAATTTCACTTCTTTATTGATTAATAATATATCAAATCCTTTGAAATTTTCTAGACATAGGTTACATTTCGCCTGCCAAGATTGGCTACATGGTCACCTATTCTAACATTATATCTCACAAAACATAAAATATTAAGATAAGAATTAAATATGGATTTTAAAGGAAAAAAAAAAACCTTGATCTAATATACAAAATTAAGGTTAAATTCCAAACTTAATTTTGAAAGTAATTGCATTTTCTCCTTGAAAAAGTGAGTAGGTACCTGCACGAAGGGGGGCTTCGATGCCTCCTCGGAGGAGGGCTTATCTGCCTGTGTGGAAGACAGAGCTTTATCTTTAGAGCATGCCTGCTGTGGAGCAGGGCTTTATACATGTCTTCTTACCAAGAGAAAAAAGGATAAGTGTAGATATCTTGTCTTGAGGGGGTCCTGCTCGGAGGAAGGACTTATTTTTTAGAAGGTTCCTGCCTGGGGAGGCGGGCAGGGGCAGGAAAATATTCTTTCGAGGGATCCTGCCTGTGGGCAGGACTTATGCTTGGAGGGCTCCTTGTGCCTGAGGGTAGGATAATGTCTCTGAGAAGGCTCCTACCTAGGGAAGGACTTTTTATGCCTCCATGGAGGAGGACTTATTCCTCGAGGGCTGCATGGAGCAAGGTCTCATCCCCAGCATGCTCGAGGGGGGTCAGAAGGGCGCTCCGCACCATCTACAATGTCGGAGGGTTGGTGGCGGCCTCGATTGCTTTTTGCTTGTCTAGCCCGTTATTGGGGGTTTTCATGGTCCTCACGTTTTAGCTCTGTGTTCCGATAGACGACGCCAATTGATGTGAGCAAAAAGAGCTTAAGAAAACTTGTCTTCTTGGACTTGAATGGAGTGGGCTTGAGTTTCTGCAAATGGGGAAAGGAGACCTGCAAAAAGAGCGTTAGCACTCTGACACTCAAGTCAGTATGCAGTTATGGGAAATAAGCTTGAATGAAGTAAGAAAAATAATGAGAACTCATGGAAGGTGAGCATAAAATGTGCTTAGTGTAAATTGAGAGAACAATTCGAGAGATTAGAGAGTAAGAAAATATTCTTGAGCTTGAGAGGGTAGGATCCCCCATACTAGCCAAGGGGGTTGGTATTTATAGAGGGAGTTCCTTGAAGAAGAGGACCTATTGGCTGGTTGAACTCTTGGAAGGTCAACAGACGCCCCCCCTAGAGTCGTCGGTCATGCCCTCCTAAAATCTAGGAGGTAGTTGTGAGAGCCTTGTTCGGATAAAGATAGGGTTGAATAGCTTTATTCTTCCTTCGTGGCAGGGTCAGACCCCGTTCTATAGGCCTCCCTTCTGTGGACCTTCCTTCCCTTGGGCCTTGCCTGATTCATTTTTTGGGGGGCCTGGCCTGATCCTTCCTGTGGGTTGGATTAGGGTCTTTCTTGGGCCATTGTTTTGGGCCTTGCATTCCTTTGGGCCCGTGCAATCTATTTCTTTCTTTTGGGCCATTTAGGCCAGCCATTTTTATGCAGATCAGGAGTGATAAAAAAATTAGAGGGAAAATATATACATTGGTAATAGAGTAAATAGAACTAAATATGTACTTTTTTGTCCTTTTTGCTTTATATTCCACTTTTTTGTGTACTTTTGGACGGTTATAACATTGGATTGACCATTTACATCTAGCTTTACTTCTCCTCCAATCTATTGTCCCTAACCAAACACCAAACTTATTCTTATACATACCCTTTTACTTTCATTTCTCTTATACACCCACTTTTTACCCCAACCTCACCCCTCACTCCTCTCTCGTCTTCTACAGAGTTTCTCATCTCATTTTCTTTCCTTTTTTGTTTTTAAATTCCTTTTTCTCTTCAACTCTATTTGTTATTCTTTTCAGCCAAAAACCTTCAATTCATTTTTTTAGGTTTATTTGTTTAGAAAATTCCTATTTCCAAAACCCCTAAGAAACGCTATGGTATGAAAATTCCTCTTCAAGAGGCGATCTCAAAAAAGCAAGAGCTCAATCAAATGTAGAACTAAAGGTGATTTCAAAGAGATGATGCTGATATCAAATGTGGAGTAGAAGCTTGAGTCCAAATTTCTCTTCACTTGTGGGAGTTTGTTCTTCTATCATCTTCACAATTCAAATCCTCTATTCAACATTTTTGAATTCTCTTTTTATTATGGACGTACAAATATGTGTTCCTTTGCTAATTCTTTTGCTTGGAAGATGCTAAAATTTAGGCACAGTATAGATGAGAACACCTTATTTGATGCTAAAAGAAAAGAAGTGTGAATATGAAAATAAAATTGCAGAGTTGTTCATTACTTCTCCTTGAACTAGTGTTAATGTCGTATTGATAAAATTGAATAGGTGACTTGTTTATTTCTCAAACAGAATCTGTCATATTTTACATGAAATGCAGTTAGCTAAAAAGCAACTTTTTGTATTTTGTATTTTAGGCTTGATCATGGTTTGCTTTGGAGGAAGTTCCAAAATAGCATTATAATTCCATTGGATTTAATTGTTCGCACCATCTGATTGCTTTCCACTGTCTTACTCATTTTTCACTAACTATGATTTCCTTTCCTTCTCTATTCTTTGTTTTCTTTCTCATTTGCATAACTTTTGGGCCTGGAAGACTGGAACTGGTTCAGGTTAATTCTTTTGCTAATGTAACTCGATTTCTTATCTTTTTCTTATTTTATTGTGATTATTTGTTCTTTTGTTTTGCTGAGCAATAAGGTAGCACCTGGTACAATTGTTGGGTTTTAGAGCCATGAGGAGCTTTTCAGAAAACTTCAGGTAATACGTAATGCAAAAGTTGAATAGCCTTCGCTTTGTTTCCGTTATATATTTATTCAAGAACATACTGCTTGTGTGTAGTTACATATTTATATAGGTTGTTGGGAGTTTATTTATGATTCTATACAACTTAATTGAGACAACCTTAAGAGGGAAATTCTTTAGTCAACTTTCCTTGGCCTAATAATCTCTAAGCTTCGGTTGATATTACATTTGGGACAAGGCGAATGAGGTGCTGCCATTTTATATTGAGTCTATTCTTGTCATTTCTCGATTGAGCATGACGAGGTCGCCTAACTTAGAGATCCCATTCTATTCTGAGTGCTACGGATTTCCCAACAATTGCCCATGGCCAAGAGACATGGTGGTTGTTTTAGCCGTGCTCTTTGATACTACGGCTAATAAGCCAGTGCAAAGTCGTAGGCAATCACTATTTGCCATGATATTTTATTTTTTACCAAAATAATTAGTTGTGGTCATAAATTATATTTCGTGTAGTGAATTCTCAATGTGACCAAACCATGTGGGCCTCTTGCTTCCATTTTTTATTCGATGGTTGGGCCTCTTGCTTCAGTTTTGATTGAGGCATCAAAAGACCCAGCTAAAAACTATGTTTGCTTTAGATCCAGTCTCCAACCACATTCAGCATGTTTTTCGTTGAACTTTGAAGAAGGAACATCTTTTGACATCAAAATTTTGAAATAAAATTACCAATTAGAAACCTAAAATAAATTGGCTACTAATTAGGTTCCAAAACTAACGTTCATAACAAATGTGAACTTTATATATTTTTAAGATAACTAGTAAAGTGAAAACGTGTTGCACGTGGATAATTAATATTTTTTTATTTTTAAAATATATTAAATTTTAAAAAAATAGTTATAAAAATTATAAACATATTGCAAAATTTGAATTGTTCATAAAAATATAATTCACATGAATTAATTATTAATATAATAATCATTATTGATGGTGTGTAATTCAGGAAGTAGTTGATCCAAGCACACTAACACGAAACGACGTCGTGAGGCAAGTAACTTGAGAACTCTTCTCAAGAAGTATATTTCTCAAAATGGAAAAAAAAGTACCTTTACAAAGGATTTTGATCCCCTATCTATAGTAAATGAGGTGGGGTATAAATACTATTTTACCCTCCAACCGCCCCTAATCTAACGGCTGTGATCTAATCTTCAGGGGCACCTTGGTAATTTGGCACCACCCCACTAACCACTAACTATAACTACCTCTAATGGCATTTCTGTAAATATGTTTATGCTTGAGGGTATTTTTGGTAATTTACTAACCTAATATTTTCTATCTCCATCAGTAGCCACTCAACTTCCAAATGTATCCGGGGAATTTGCAAGTTCTGACAAATAGTCTGATTTCGATGCAGTTTCCTCTTTTTGTAGTTTTCCTTTGCCACGAACTCCTTTCCTCTTTGGACTCTTCTTGGCATGAGTTCTTCCTCCATTAGGCCTCTTTTTTATACAAATACTTCTTTTGCTAGGACTCTTCTTGTCTTCTATATAAACCTGGTGGGATATTCTGACTTCTTCATCTTGCTTTGTTTCATCTGCCTTCTTGGTCTCAACCACTTTCCAGAAAAATGCCAAAACGTGTCGGTTTGGGGCGCAATGCCTCGGCCGGATCCCGACCGAGGATGACCTCTTTCCTCTCTTCCCACTTCTCTTGTCCGTCCCGATGTCGTGGACTTTGATCACTTGATGATTGAAGCAATCCAAAATTTACCCGCGTGTCCTTTAATTTCGTTAAGTCCTTCTATAGGGTCGAGCTCAAAAGAAACTCCCCCACTTCTGTCTCCCCTTGAGGTTGATTTAGATGATTCTGGTATAGATGGAATCAAGTCTTCGTCAGCCCCCCAATCTAATTCTCATTGTCACATTATGGATGTTGAAAATTGTCATAGTTTCGTGAGTCCTGAAGAGTTTCATATCCTTGAGACAAAAATCAACCCCTCTTCCGAGTTTACCCTTCTTCTTCCTAGTGTCGATGATAGGATCAAACATCCACCATTGGGATTCTTCACGGCCTCTGGTTTTACAGTTTCCCCTCATCCTCTATTATTAGAGATCATCACCCGTACTACTCTGAGTATTAGCCAGTTTACCCCCAACTCCTTCGTATGTTTTGGGGGGTTCCTTCAGCGTTTCGAGGATCTCGACCTGAACCCCTCACTCAAGGCTTTCTACATACTATTCACAGTTAGGAAGGTCCCCAATGACTCCTACTTCTACTTCTATCCCCGAGGTGGATGTACATTTCTTAGAGGGTGGTGCTTCCTCGAAAGGTCCTTGGAAAGAGAAATTCCTGTATGTAAAAGACCTAACCTGGGGGTTGGCGGCTCCTTGGGGGGAGTCACCCCTTGTGTCAGATCCTATTCATGATCTCCGTTTGTCATTTATTGGGGCAGGGTTATTTGATGAACTCTTTGATGTCAAAACTTTAGTGTCTGCTGGTACTTGATTTTGTCTTTTGTACACTCATACTTGTTTTGAATTTTTTTTCCTGTTATCTCACTCCTTCTTTGTTGACTTTTTGCAGGAAAGAAAGGTACTCTTCATGACGTTCATCGCTTCCGTGAGAGAAAAAATGCTCCAAGGCCTCATAATCTTCCTCCGCCCCCCTCGATGAGGGGGAAAAGTAGTCGTCGGCATTCCCCACCTGCTCGAGCTAGGGATCCTCCCGGTCGCTCAGGTCGGAGTGAAGGGCGTTCCTCCTCCCCTCACGGGGACAGTGGCTCTAAACGTCTCCGGGAAGGTGAAGCTGATCCTGCATACTATGGAGCAGGAATGGCCTCTTTAGTTATGGGACTAACAGGCAAGGAGATACTTCATCCTTCTGGGACGTTGCTGACCACGACATTGCCTATGAAAAATCGAGGGATCCCGTGAGCCCCTATGATATAACACGCCTCAACGCTCTCCCCAGCGGTACTCTTACTAGGCTTCTTCAGGCTGAAGCTGCTAGGGTATGTTTTCTCCCTTTCGTGCTTTATATTATTTCCTTAGCCTCTAAGGTGTTTATTGAGGGGTTTCCTGTTCTCTCAGGTGATCAATCTTGCTGAATCCACTGAGATGCGTCTAGGCAATTATGAGAAGGAAATCCAACAACTGAAGAATGCTCTTGAGGATGCGAGAAAAGACTTAGCATGTTGCCAAGAGGAGCTTAAAGTTGCTTCAGCTGAGCAAATTAAGTGGAAGGATAACTTCAACCGGGAGGTTGCTTCGGGGAAGATCTTCCTGAAATCAGACGCCGACAAGATTTATTTGGAATGCGTATGGGACGACTTCAAGGAAAAGTATGTGGGCTCTGAGGAGTTCAACCAAGCTGTCCTTGGCAAGGCGAGCGAGGTTTATGACCAGGTGATTAGACAATGTCGCGCCACGTTGAGGAACAACGGTCGCTATGGCGATGAAGACTTCATGTTCCTTGATCCCAAGATTCCTGATGAGGATGGAGATGAAGATAGGGAGAGCGAGGTGGCTGATGACATTCCTGCCAATGGGGGCCCCGCCTTCGTCGCTGAAAAGAACAAGAATTAAGCTTAGGACCATTTATCTCATTTCCTTGAATTTGAATCCTTAGGATGTTTTTCCTCCCTTTATGTTATTAGACTTTGGCAAAATCTATTTCTCCATTACTTTGCATGTTTAAGTTATTTCCTTTTATGCTAAGTATCAACATGAGGAGGAGACCCCCCTTTTTTAGAATTAAAATCTTCAATATGTGGGGCAATCCCCCTTTTCCAACAACATTCCAAATGTGAGGGGCAATCCCCCTCTTTTAAGCAAAATTATAAATGTGAGGAGCAATCCCCCTCTTTAAACACAGTTCTAGATGTGAGGGGAAATCCCCCTCTATTAAACAAAGTATTAAGGTGAGGGAAAATTCCCCTTTTTCATAAAATGCAGTACTTAACAACAGGCTCATCATCGAAAAATAAAACAAGAATATTTTTATTGCCATAACTGAAGGTTACACGATGTTTGAACGACAAAAAATATATACTTAAAACAAAATATCTCTTAAGGTTAATAACATTCTATGGCGCAGCACTTCTTTTCCGTCCATCTTTTATAGGCGGTAAGTTCCTTTTCCTACTATCTCAATTACTTTGTATGGTCCTATCCATTTGGCATCGAGTTTCCCAATGTTTCCTGTCGCATCAGCTCTTCTTAACACTAGGTCACCAACTTGAAAACCCCGATGCCGTATTCTGTCATTGTAAGCTCTTGCCATCAACGTCTTGTAAGCTTCCATCCTAGTGTTGGGGTTGCTCCTCAGTTCTTCTAGGAAGTCCAGGTCAACTCGCCTTTCATTATCATTGCTAGTCGGCTCATATTGTCGCACCCTAAATGTTTCCTCCCCTATCTCTACAGGGATGATAGCCTCTGTCCCGTAGACCAAACTAAACAGGGTTTCCCCCATGCCTCGTCGCGGGGTGGTCCGATATGCCCATAGGACTCCTGGGAGCTCTTCCACCCAATTACCTTTGGCTTCTTCCAACCTCGTCTTCAAACTCTGGAGGATTATTCTATTGGTTACCTCTGCTTGCCCATTAGACTGGGGCATTGCTACCGAGGCATAACACTGCCTTATCTTCAGCTCTTGACACTACTGCCGAAATTTGGCCCCTGAAACTGCGTGCCATTGTCCATCACAAAAGCTCTGGGAATGCCGAAGCGGCATATGATGTTCTTCCACACGAACTTTATGACCTCCTTCTCGGTAATTCTACTTAGTTCTCTGCCTCTACCCACTTCGAGAAGTAGTCCACAGCTAGGAGTAAGTACTCTCAGTGCCCTGTCGCTCCGGGGAGTTTCCCTACTATGTCCATTCCCCACTGATCAAATGGGCAAGGGTTGCGCAATGGCTGCATGTCTGTTGCTGGAACGTGGGTGACATTAGCATGTTCTTGGCACTTCCGACATTTCTTTACTAAGTTTCCAACATCCTCTTGCATGGTTGGCCAGAAGTATCCTTACCGTAGGGCCTTCCGCGCCAACGCCCTTCCTAGAGTGATTGCCACAACTCCCTTCATGAATCTCTCTCAGGACATATTCTGCCTTGTCCCTGTCCACACACTTGAGGTACGGTTGTGAAAATCCTCCTTTATATAATTCTCGTCCGATCAGTGTGAACTTGGCGGCTCTTGTGTGAATCACCTTTGCTTCCCTAGGGTCTTGAGGCACATCTCCTAATTTCAAATATGCCTCTAAATCTTCTTTCCAACCCGGTGAGGTTCCCTTTGTTGATAAGACTTCGCCCCCGTCTATATCCATGCCAGGGCGCTCCTGGTTCAATAATGTTAACTTTCTACTTTTTAATGGGGCCAACGAGCTAGCTATCTTAGCAAGTTGATCTACTTCTTCATTACTCACTCGCGGGACTTGTTCTACGGTGAACTCATCAAACTTCTCTCTCACTGCTTGGATAGTTGCTAGGTATTTGGCCATTTGCTCCCCCTCGGCTTCGAAATCCCTATTTACCTGCTTGATGACAAGCTAGGAATCACTATGTGCGTTTACGAACTTTGCTCTGGCCACGAAGGCCAACTTTCCTCCTGCGATGCGTGCTTCATACTCCGACTTGTTGTTAGAGGCCACGAAGCCAAGTCTGATGGCATAACGCAGTGTGTCTTCCTGCGGGCTCTCAATCACTATTCCCGCCCTGCTGTCTTGGGATGTGGACTATCCGTCCACGAACATTTTGCGCCATTCCTTTCCTTGTGTGCCTTCCTTTTCTGTTAGCTCAGAAACAAAATATGCCAAAGCTTGTGCCTTGATTGTAGGCATGGGTTGATAATTAATCCCATGCTCACTAAGCTCTACTGACCACATTACCATCCTCCCCGATGTGTTGGGATCAGCCAGCACCCTCTTTAAGGGTTGGTTCATCAATAGAACCACAGGGTGCGATTGGAAATAAGGTCTCAACTTCCTAGCTGCTGTTATCAAGGCCAAGGCCACCTTCTCTATTTGGGCGTATCTTTCTTCCAGCCCCTGAAGGGCCTTGCTAGCATAATATATAGGTCGGTGTTCGCGCCCCTCTTCTCTCACGAGAACTGCACTTACTGCCCCTTATGATATTGATAAATACACGAACAGGGTCTCCCCGGGCTCCGACTTCGTCAAAAGATGTGGCGAAGTAAGATATTTCTTCAGATCCTCAAAAGCAGCCTGACACTGCTGCGTCCAAGAAAAACCCTCTATTTTTCTCAAAACCTAGAAGAATGGGAGTCCTTGTTCTGAGGACTTCGAGATGAAACGATTAAGGGCCGCCATCCGTCACGTTAGTTTTTGGACCTCCTTAATCGTTCTGGGAGGCTGTATCTTCATGATAGCTTCAATTTTCTCTGAGTTGGCCTATATCCCTCTCTGAGAGACCATTAACCCCAGGAACTTCCCTCCTTGAACTCCGAAGGTGCATTTCGCGGGGTTCAGCTTCATCCCAAACTTCCTCAATGTGCCGAAACACTTTGCGAGGTCTTTCACATGGTCCTCCCTCCTATCATATATGTACACCTCCATATTCCTTCCTATCTGCTTCCAGAACATGCCATTCACCAACCTCTGATATGTGGCATCTGCGTTCTTTAGCCCAGAAGGCATAACCTTATAGCAATGTGTCCCTTGCTTGGTGACGAAGCTTGTTTTCTCTTGATCCTCATGTGCCAACCGAATTTGGTGATACGCTTGGAAGGCGTCCAGGAAGCTCATCAACTCACATCCTGCGGTTGAATCAATGAGTACGTCAATCCTTGGCAGGGGATATGAGTCTTTGGGGCAGGCTCAATTGAGATCGGTGAAATCAATACACATCCTCCACTTTCCATTGCTCTTCGAGACCAAGACCACATTGGCCAACCACTCGGGATAGTGCACAGGTCGAATGTAGTCGACATGAAGTAGCTTCTCGACCTCTTCTTTTATTATCTTGTTTCTCTCTATCCCAAACGCCTTTCTTTTCTGCCTCACTGGTTTTGCTTCGAGGTTTATGTTAAGCCTATGGACCATCACTTCGGGGCTTATCCCATTCATGTCCACCATCTCCCATGCAAATACCTCAGCAGACTCTTGCAAAAAGCTAACGATGACGCGCTCCAGCTACGGGCCTAGGAATGTTCCGATCTTCACCATTTTTCACGGATCTTCCAGGAGATCCACCATTTTTATCTCCTCGAAGGCCTCCATTCTCTCTTCCTCAACTTTTCTTTTTTAAGCTTCCCTTCGGGACTCCTCTCCCTGTCCCTCTTGGGAGCTTCCTCTATGTGGCTCGCCAGGCTTCAACTCGGGTGATACCCTCGCTGTAACTAAGTTCCGGCCGCCCTCAATCTTCCTCTTAGGGACCATCGCTGGCTTTTTTAGTATGCTAGCGTAGCATTCTCTCACTTGCTTCCTGTCACCGACCACTTCTCCTACCCTTTCTGGTGTTAGGAACTTCACTTTCATGTGATAGGCTGATATTACAGCCTGAAAGAGATTCAAACTTGGCCTCCTGAGGATTGCGTTGTAAGCAGAAGGTGCATCTACTACCAGAAATTTGACAAATTTTGTCACTCGCCTAGGGTACGTCCCTATCGACCATTGGTAGCGTAACTTCCCCCAATGGCACAACTACATCTCCGCTAAAGTTGTTCAATGGTGTATTGACTGGCGTGAGTTGCACATTATCAATCCTCATTTAAGAGAAGGCTTTGTAGAAAAGGATGTCCGCCGAACTCCCGCTATCAACTAAGATCTTCCTCATCGAGAAGTTGGATATTGAGACAGTCACAACTATCACGTCGTTATAGGAGGCAAGGTTTCCCTCCAAGTCTTGGTCTTTAAAAACTATCTCTTCTGCGGGGTATACTCGAGGTGCCACCATGACCTCACTATAGGTAACATGGTTGGCAGCGTGTCCCGCTGCTCTCACGGCAGCCTTCCTAGCTCGCCCCGAGTCTCCCCCAGCTAGTCCTCCTGAAATGACCGCCAATCACACCAGCGGTTGGGAGGTTATCCTTATTTGCTTGCTCCGCTTCCACTTTAACCCCTATTTCGAGACGGGGTGTCATCTGCTTGCTTTCATTAGCGGCCTCCTGAGGGCCCTGCTTCATTTTGCCCACAAATTCCTTCAAATAACCTATTCGGATCAACTTCTCAATTTCGTTTCTCAAGTGGTGGCACTCCTCGGTGCTGTGGCCTCAATCTCTGTGGAAGTGGCAATATTTATCAAATTTCATTCTCTACGGGTTGTCCTTCATCGGGTAAGGCCATCTCACCAACCTTTGTTGTTTGGCCACAATTAGAACTTGAGCTCGCGGAGCATTTATCGGGGTATGCCGAACCAAATCCCCGGGCAACATGGGCTTGCGTTCCCGTTTAACCCTCTCTACCCTAGGGGGAAAGCTCTTCTCCTCCTCATCAGCCCTCCGCTTGAGGGGATTTGCTGGTCGCACACCTATAGTCTCTTCTATCCTTATATACTTCTCTGCTCTTAATAGCAATTCTTCCTAAGTCGAGGGAGGCTTAGGATACCGCCTATTTATCGCGACATGGTGCAAGTAACGCTGAGAGAGTTGTTCGAATGATTCAATGGTTCCTGGGGGTATCTGGTTAAACCATGCCATCGCCTTCCCCGAGAGGGTAGTTCAAAACAACTTGCAGTAGGCCGCATTGCTAATGTCTACTAAATCAGCCCTAGCCATGAAGCGATCAAAATGATCTTGAGGATCCCCCACTCCATATACTCATTGAGGCTTGGGATCTTAGCCCCTGGATGAATGGTTTATGCTAGAATGTGGGGTCCGCCGCGGGGGCTCTATTGCCAATCGCGCTGGGTATCCTGGAGGCCCCAAGGGATTCGAAAAACCAGGGGGGAGGAACTCCCATCTCGTGGTACCCTCCTTCTTGCACCGGCGGCATCTCCTTCGGGCGAGGAGGTTGAAAGTAATTATCTTCACGTCCTCCCTGCGGAGGAGGTGGGAAGTAATCTTCTTCGCTTGCACACCTACGAGGAGGTGAGGGGAAATAGTTGTCATCTGGCTGCGTGGCCTTGCTGTTGACTTCCTCCTCATAGTCCACACCTTCAAAGGCATCCCCAGGCATCTGCTCGCCACCCTCGAAAGCCAAGGGAGAGTCTTGGCCTCTGCGAGGGCAGCGAGGGGGTCGTGGGGTAACGCACGTCCGGCTATGTACTGAGCCACGACCCTCTCTGTTGCTTGGGCAGATGCGTGCTCCACCAACTGGCGAAGAGCCTTAGGAGTTATCTGAATAACTGGGGGTGGAGGTGGAACCTCGACATCCTCCTGCCTTTCACTCTGCAGGTTGTGCGCCGGTGGATTCTCCGTGGCGTCGCCTTGTCCGTGTTCTTCCCCTCCTCTCTCGGGTTCATCTTGCCTCGCATTCGCACTTATGACTCTCGAACGAGTATTCATCCTCAACGCTTAGACCAGTTTTCCACAGACGGCGCCAAGCTGATGGTGTGTGATTCAGGAAGTAGTTGATCCAAGCACACTAACACGAAACGATGTCACGAGTCAAGTAACTTGAGAACTCTTCTCAAGAAGTATATTTCTCAAAATGGATCAAAAAGTACCTTTACAAAGGATTTTGATCCCCTATTTATAGTAAATGAGGTGGAGTTTAAGTACTATTTTACCCTCCAACCGCCCTAATCTAATTGTTGTGATCTAATTTTCAGGGGCACCTTGGTAATTTGGCACCACCCCACTAACCACTAATGGCATTTCTCTAAATATGTTTACACTTGAGGGTATTTTTGGTAATTTACTAACCTAATATTTTGTATCTCCATCAATTATAATGATAACTATAATTATAAAGTTTATTTATGAAATGTCCTTAACAAATAGTTCTATTGCAATGTTTGTGAGTTTTGCTGATCCTAATTTTCAGTTTCTTCTCTCAAATGTTTTGTCTTCATATTATTAAGTCAATTATTTTTTTTACAATTATTGAGATATGTCGTTCTAATTTGAATTTCTCCATTAAAAGTTTGAGAAACAATTTTTTAGTTTCTAGGTTGTAATTAATGATATGCATTTATAACCAAAGTTACTATAAGTTCTGTTTTATTGATAGGATAAATTACATTTTTCCTTTCGAACTATAGGAGTTTTTATGTTTTACCCACCAAACTAATTTCCTTTCGACTAACCCTTCCAAGTTTGTGTGCGTGTGTCTATTTTTTTTTTCCAATTTGCCATAGTTTTCTATTTTCCGGCCAGTTTTTATCCGAAAATTGAGCACGTGCAATGCACCTGAATTTCTTAAGGGCATTGTAGTCTTTTCTTTTGGCAATAGTTTTTTTAAAAGAAAAATATCCCTCATCTCAATGGTGCTTTCTGCTTTAAACACAAATAAATCAATCCCCTTTTTGCAAAAATGTGAAGACAAATAAGTGAAGAAATCGGCACAGATGATATCTAGCATTGTGGAAGAAATTCAATTCAAAAGACATCATGGACTGATTTAAATTCCAAAAAAAAGTTACACGGCTTGTGCTTAATTCCAGGTAGATTTCTAGCTTATGTTTTATGAAACCTAAATGCATAATCTTCATTATTTGTAAATGAGTTTGTTAAATTTTAAATTGGCTGTGATTTTTCATGTAAGAACATTGGAGAATTTGTGGCAAAATTAGATATTGGGGTTTAAGCAGGGATTTAGGGATTTTGGGGGAAAGAACTCTCTTTTGTCGATTTAGGGACTTAGAACTGTCTTCTATTTTCTCCAGCAAAACATAAGGGATTTTGAGGAAATCATAAAGTTTTGATAAACATTTTTTCTTTTAAATTTTTTGACGGGGTTAATTTTTTTTATTTTATATCTGTAGCGGCCTTTTTTAAAAGACTACAATGCCCTTAAGAAAATCACATGCACAATTCTGGCTGGAAAATGGGAAAATATGGCAATATAAAAAAAAAAAAAAAAACGTATTTGATATATATGTTGGGCATTTGTCTCTCTTAAATTCATGATGCATATCTGTAGTGAATTTAATAACTTAGTATGGATCAAGATTCAAAATATCCAATAATATATTTTATTAATTTCGATCATCTTTTCAAATAATTGTCGTTAGAATAATTGACAATAATTTTTGCTTAAAATGTCTTCTACTCGATTGTCTTCAAGTTGACTCAATCCGACTCATCTATATAGGTTCACTTACAATTAAACTAAATTATTATATAAATTTAAATAATCAACTCATAATTTTTTTTTTAAGTGACTTCAATGAATCTGGCACAAGAAAAAATATATATATTAGTTGACTATAAATTTAAAATAATCCGTGCCGAAACACGGGCAAAATAAACTATGCCAAATAATAACAAGTTTCTCTGTAAATTACAACCACCCATGAGGTTTGGCATAATTACAAATACCCTCTTGCTGTTTGAAAAATTATAAATACCCTTGAGGTTTGCAATTTTTAATCAAAGGTCTGAAATTGACCATTTTGCTCTTGATTTTTTTTTAAAGAATTGCAGAAAAATCAACCGAGGCAAAAGCATTATTTCTCCCCTGTGTAAAAAATTTAAGAAACATCTCCCTGTGCATCGTAGTTCAAATTTTTTTTAAGAATTAAATAAAAAATAATTCAGTGCATAAGGGCATTTTGGTCAGTTCACCCATAAAAATGGATAACAATGGGTTATTTGTTAGACGGTTACAAATCTCACGGGGGTATTTGTACTTTTTCAAACAAAGAGGGGGGATTTGTAATTATCTCAAACCTTAGGGGAGGTAGCTATAATTTACCCTAAAGTAAACCACAATATTGTGTAATTTTACGCAATATTAGCATGGAGAATTCTCTTTCCACCTTCACAGTTCTCCCTACAGTTATACTTTTAATTGGTGAAAGTGAGAATTTTCAAACTTAATGTAGATAGTTTTGAAAATTGTCGATGATATTAATATCTACATGGATGTATCGCATATCAATGGTAATGTTAATGATTTACAATTCATTGATAAGTTCACTAATTATTCTACCTTTTTATGACTTAATAGTAATTTATCTTATTGTATTATTCTTTTTCTGTACTAATAACTTTATTAACTTGCTTTGTTAGGTATTATACTAAAAGAATGCATTAAAATAAATATCAATCAAGGATATTGCCATGCGATATGCCCCAAAATGGTTGGTCTATACTCACGGCCCAGAGCACTAGAAGGATTCATTTACAAAGTATAAGTCCAAAAGAATGACCCATCAGCCCCCTAGGCCCGCTGCCCACCTAAAGGAGTAGGCCAGGCCCTCCTTAGGAGGAGGGAGCAAGGCCCATGTAAAGGAAGGAGGCCCACAAAGGAGGACCATCCGGGCCCAAGAGGAAAGACCTGCGGAGAAATGACTTGTGTAAGAAGAGATAACCCAGTCAAGAAATTTAGATAAAGATTATCCAACGTTCTCACCTATCTAAGGCGGATCTCACAACCGCCGGGTAAGGCTTTAGGGAGGCATCAGCTAAGCCCCAAAGAGTCCTAAGCCCCCGGAATTCTCCTACTTCAAGGGACTCTCCCTATAAATTACCAGGCTTCTTGGTTGGACGAGTAACATCTTCTTTACTCTCTAAATTTTTGAATTTCTCTTTGAATTGCACTTGGCACACTTTATTCTCATTATTACCCACTTATTATCTTCAATTTCTCCTTTACGTTTAAGCAATTTATTCCAAAATTATTTACTGACTTTAGTGTCGGAGTGCTAATGTTTGTTTTGCAGGTTCCTTGTCAAAAAATTGTCAAATCTAGGCCCACTTCGTTCATGTCCAAGAAGACAACTTCGATTGAGCTCTTTTTGCTTACATCAATTGGAGCCGTCTATGGGAACATCGAGTCAAGATGTGAGAACAATGGAAACTCCCAATGTTGGACTAGATAAACAGAAGGGAACGGACGCTACCACTGATCCCCAAGCTTTGCAGGTGGTAATAGGAACGCCCTTAGCGTCTGCTCTGCATACTGAAGTCGGACCTTCGAGTCCCTCTGATCTCCCTTCGGATCCCTCTAGTGATAGCACCTTTTTGGACACCTCTTCGGACAGGGTGTCCCTGGGCCTATTGGCAACCCTCCAGTGGATGATTATGACCGCCATCAGGGAGCACATGGCGGCCACTAACCTGGCCCCCTTGGCAACAGCGACCCCTGGACCTCAGGAGGCTCTCCTGGGAGTGGAAGGGCCAGCGGACGGAGAGGGGATCCTACCAGCGCGGAGGCTCCCCGTAGTCCCGGGGCGGACAGAAGTTCCTCTCCACTGGGAGGCCCAGCTAGAATTCCTGCAGAAGAGCTTGCAAGATGTTCAACACTGGGTGATGGGAGTCCCGCTGGAGACACAAGGTGTTATTCTATTCAGCGAGGAAGTCAAACCTGGTTTGAACCCATTGAGTCCATTTAAGATTTCATGGCCTCAAGCCACTTCAAAACAATGTCCGACATCACTTCTCCGTATGTCTTTGGATCATTATCTAATTGACCGGTCAGGCCCGAAAACCTATACGTATCAGGTGGTTGGACACTCTGGCCGACCTATGAAGGTCTGGAACATAATAAATGGGAACTATAGGTGCAGACGATGTTGCTGCTGTCTCATGAGATACCTCACTTGATTCCTCTAGGAGTATCTCATCGCATCAGCTATTAGATAGAGTAACTTTTTTCAAGTACACTGCATTCCTCGAGACAAAGATCTTATGCTCGGAGGGATCATAAAAGTAATACCCCGTAGTTTCATTCGGATATCCAACAAACTTGCATAAACTAGACCTCGAGTCCAGTTTATTTCCACTAATCTCTTAACGTATATGGGGCTACCCCACACTTTAAAGAATTTGTATGAGGCAGACTTGCCATGGCATATTTCATATGGCATTTGGGATATCTTCTTAGATGGCTCCATGTTCAAAAGTTTGGCTACCGTCTCAAGAGCGTATCCCCTGGAGGATAAGGGCAGTTTGGTCCAACATGGACCGGACCCTATCCAACATGGTCCTATTCCTCCTTTCGGACACACTGTTCAGTTCTAGTGTTCTAGGAGGATTCCATTGAGAAAGAATTCTATTATCTTTTAAGGTGTCAAGAAATTCACCACTTAAATACTCTCCTCCTTAGTCCGACCAAAGAGCCTTAATCTTACGATCAGTTTGGTTCTCCTCTTCAAGTCTATATTCCTTAAACCTTCTAAGACTTCAGACTTGTACCTGATCAGGTAAACATAACTATACCGGGAGTGATCATCGGTTAAGGGTATGAAGTACGAGTGCCCACCTACGGCTTGAGTATTTAGTGGTCCAAAGACGTATGTGTGGATCAAATCCAATAAACCATTGGTTGGTGTGCTTTGTCCAACAAAAGGTTTCTTGGTCATCTTTCTCTTTAGACAGGACACGCAAGTCGGTAGGTTGCCTAAAACGTCTATTCCTAGACTTTTTGAGTCCACCAAACTCGTTATCCTATCCTTAAAGATATGTCCTAACCTCGCATGCCATATCTATGTGTTATCTTGATTATCTTGTTTTCATTTGTGTTTGGCAGTATAATCGAATTAGACTGTTGAAATATGTACAGATCATTTACTAATGCACCGAGAAAATGAGAAACACCATCATTGACAATATAAAAACTATTTTTATTGATGGTAAAAGCATACCCCTTTTTGTCCAAGACAAGGATTGAAATAATGTTTTTAATCATTCTAAGTACATCGAAACAATCATTGAGTACAACCCTAACATGATGACTAATGGCTAACTCAAGTGATCCTACAACTTCCACAGCAACGGCCTTGCCGACGCTAGCCTTAGGATCATCTCATCCTTGGTTAGTCTTCTGCTTCTTTCCAGCACCTGCAAATCATTGCAGATGTGAGAACCACACCCATTATCCAATACACATGAAGTAGAATTAGGTATCAAATTTACTTCAACACAAACATACCTTGATTGGAGAGGAGTTGTAGGCACTCCCGATTCTAATACCCCTTTCCTTAGCAATTCATGCAAACATCGTTTGCCTTTCCATTTTCCATTCCCACTAGGGCAACAAGGGCGTTAGGAGCGCGAGCAGTGGCTGCAACAACCTTCCCCTTTCCTTTGTTCCTGTTCCTGCGTCCGACCCTCTTGTCATTCATCTTGGAGGTCGAAGCCTCTCCTATCAATACCGACGGCGCAGACTTGTAGGTTGTTGCCTCGTATTTTGCCAGCATATTTTTAGCTCATGAATTGACTTCTCAAATCCATTCTTGTTATAGTTAACCATAAATGGGTCAAAGGATGGAGGAAGCGACTGAAGAATCACATTAGTGTATGTGTCATTATCAAGCCTAGCTTTGAGGTCTTCAAGTTTCTCAACTAGGGATAGCATTTTAAACTCATGACTTTGTACAGTAGGCCCTTCACTGAGCTTGGTCACAAAGAATGCTTTTGTGGCGGCATATCTAATATGTCTATCCTGAACCGCATAAACATCTTTCATGCGGAGCATTATGGAGGAGACGTTGTCCAGTCTATAATATTGCTTTTGGAGGTCGTTAGACATTGAAGCCAATATGATGCTGCGGATATTCTGGTTGTCCTCAAGCCATTTGTCGAACGTCACACGTTCTTCTGACGAGGATCTCTTCGGCAAGGCCCTCGAGAGCGGTGGCTTGTCCAAGACATAGCCTTGGTTCTCGATCGAGGATAATCATCAGATTCCGCAACCAGTTAATGTAGTTTGTACCATTGAATTTGTTATTCTCCAGAATCATGTCGAAAGGATTCTTAGACATATCTATATTTAAGAAAAATAAAGCAGAAATCAACAAATGATGGTAGTATTATAGTTCAAGTTGAAGACGTGGTCTTTAGTCATTAACTCTCCCACTATTTCTACAAAAGCACACAACTCTCAATTGGGATTTCGGGAAACCGTCTCCCAATGGGCTCGGGATCCACAAGTATGATCTCCATGCCCTGCTTTTACGATTCACATGAAGATAACCTTATGGGAGATGTCTAATAACATTCTCATCTAATGAGATTCCTAGGATATTTTCCTCACCTCTTCACATGATGTGAAGGAATCCAAGCGAATCATGCTACTCAGTGTTAGACCCAACCCATCAATCAAATCGTACCTCAACCGTCGCCCCCACGACTCGTAAGATAGGAAAAAAACGAACATACTAACAATAATGGTGCAACTTTTCTCTAGTCCAAATGTGTTACGATTCGTTAGACCACATTTGGGAGGCGTGGATGGAAAGCTTGGACGGATCAAAACCATTTTGATCCAAGTCCATCAAGAGCCTAATATTTTATTTGATCCAACCAAATGAGAGTTTGTTTGAGATTTGACCGAGACCTCATCATGTTAATATCTTTGCATCCATAAATATCTAATATCTATTAAAGTGATAAATTAATGCGCCGCATGCAATAAATATAGCATAACCCATGTTGGATGATCACATGCCCCAACCTATGCGACTTACTGAACCCACAGTGAGTCTATGGTCTGTCTAAAATATACATTCCATATACAAGGTCAAGGCTTTAGGGATGATCCGATGTCGATCCAATCAACATCAAACACATTATACCGTATAATCATGTCCATGAAAGATACACAATATACCTACATGATATCCAATATCACATCACACAAATACGTGCGGAAGAACGAGTTCAAATTCTCATTTAACGGACATCTCTCCAAAATGCATCCTATGCATAATAATTCATTAAGCAATTTAATTATGGAAAACATTTAGTTAATTAAAAATTAAATATGGAAAATTAATCCTTTACAGAAATAATGCAAAAAAATTTGATTTAATGAACATCTCCCATACATAATAATTAATTAAGAAATTTAATTACTGGAAAAATTCAGTTAATTAAAATTAGATATGAAAAATTAACCCTTTTCAGAAAATATGCAGAAAGATTTCTAGAAAATTCAATTTTCAGAAAACAATGACACATAGCCCAGCCGTCGCGCCGCATCGGCCGACCGCGCCCAAACATGGGTGAGTGAGCGCGCGCGCACGTCGTCTAGTGCGTGCGGCCGTTCGGCCCACGTCTTGTACACACGCGCGCCCGTGCTACGGCTGACCGACAGTGTGCGTGCCTGCGCACAGGCGCACACCCCGAGCACACGCGCTAGGCATCTGGGCACTCGCTTGCGTGTGGCGCGGTGTCCACGGCTGCCCTTGCCTACATGCACGCTGGCTCGCGCGCAGGCTAGTGCCAGCGCACGCCCGTCGGTCAACGCCAGCCAACAAGGCGGCAGCCAACCGCTGCTGCTGCAGTCAATTTTTTTTTTCTTTTCTGCATATTAAAGACTGAAAATAAGCATGTAATTTTTGAAACATTGTCCATAAAATTGCATACACAATTTTCAATAAATCCAAACATTTAAACAAGTCTATTCCTACACATATTCATACGTTTCAAGAGAAAACTAAACATGCTTATCAAAACCGTAAAGGCACATTGCTCATGCTTAGCACATAGATGTATGGCCCTTACATCGAACCGTGCTCTGATACCACTTAAAGAAATTGGATCCACCCGGGAGCACGGCGCAAGCACGAGAAAGAGCGATATTTAGAACATGATACATCATGATTCATCCCAGTGGGTGTACCCTTGGGTGCTCTCCTGGGCGTTCGATGTAGGATGTGCATACACCAAGTACTGTATCATATAGGGCACATAAAATAATATATGTACGAAAAAAACATACAATAAAAATAACCATTACCTTTGTATTATTCTTCGTATGGCCACTACAAGTTTTGTTCCCCTTTTCAAATGAACTCGTTCATTAGACTTTAAGTGTAGAAGCCCTCTAACGATGTCCACACCACATTGGGCGAGGTATTATTTTTCTTACTAGAGAAAAATGAAACTTTTTGGAAAAAAGGACCAAAAGGATCACTATCTATTAGTGTATCCTCTTTGATCTCACTTTGTTTTTCAATTGATTCCAGGTTAATGAAGCAACAAAGGGGATGAGAAAAGAGAGAGAGAGGGGCGGCTGACTATAGGCTAGAGGAGAGCAAGTTGTTTTCTTTTGCTAGAAAATAATGTTGTCTGTCATTCTTTTGATGATTATGTATATACCTATATATATACACAGAATTAATGAGACTATTGAAATGTGTCTATGTACATCCTAAACATGTATAGATACATTCCAATCAATCATGAATCAAGCATCTCATTTACAAGGTATGATCAAATCATACCAAGTAAAGAGAGCTTGATTGGGGTTGACTTGTTCCTTTCCAAAATGAAAAAGTCCCATTCATCCAAGAATAGCCATAACCGAATTTTAGGCTCTAATTATGAGCAAAAAATCGGCCCATCCACTTATGGGAACAACCCAACTCTTCTCTCTCCAAAAGTGAAAATTAACTTGTCTCTCGGTCCATAATTTAATGGATTGAGTCTTATTTTAATCCAATTATAATAAGACCAATAAATCTTATGAATTAAATCCAATTTAATTGATGGTCCAAATAAATTATGCCCAATGGTAGTTTAATCCAATTAAAAGACCTAAGCCTGTAACTCTCTTGAATTAAATAAACCTATTTATTAATTAGCGTGGGTCTGATACAATATTGGTCCGTCCATCTAATGAATCATCCCATAAATAATCTAATTATTTATTATCGTACGAAATTAACTCCAAGTTCATTTCCTCAGCTCTTCGGTGATTTGTGTGTGACTCTTTATGTTCACTCTCAGCTAGACTTGTACTTGTGTCCAACAGAAGCCCATCACGATGAGTGACCTTCTAGCAACTTTCTATAGCACTAGAGACTAGATGAATGTTTGCATGAACATTTAGGCTCCTAATTCCGCATGGGTACAGTCCTTTCTTCTATCGTCTCCCGGCCTTAGTCTAGGACATGGAATTGGGCATCGATTCCCATCCTGGGTTAGGCAGCTATGTTAATAGTTAAGACTATATTCACTTCATTGCATCGGTGTAAGAAACCTTTCCCTGCACGACCAACCACTGTGGCAATAGTTTCAAGGAGCACAAACGTGTCTCCGAGTGCATAGGAGATACCTCTATCATATACTGATAGGGATGGATTCTCTCCTTCGAACTCACAATCCTCGCTACACATTCTGACTGCACTGGACAAGACTTATAATGAATATGTCTGTGACATGATCACCTCTCGCCAGATCCAAAATATAGCTATTGTGTGCACATGACTGCCATGGTTCTTTAATTTCGAGGACTACTCCCGTACTATCGGAGCCGGGAAACTCCAGCCATACCGACCAAATCTCCAAAGCTTCCATATGATGATTTTCCCCGAGTTAGTTCAGTCGAGTCGACTCCCAGTCGACAAACTCACTGAGATCGTATTGACATCCCACATATGTCGCCGATAAAACACGGCACTCATACATTGAATACGATACAAAGCGCATGTCTCAATAGGATGTTCGATGCCCTGTCTCGAGCTTCTCGACTTGGAACATTAGATCCAACCCTTTATTAGTTCATTTCATAACCACCATCCAATATGTGGCCCAATTGCGTAAGTTGTCTATGTGGTCTGTGGGCTTTGTTGTGATATATGTGAACATATATAAACATAATGGAATGAGTACAACAATGATAATCGCAAGGCAATGAATACTCATTTTATTCATTACATAATATTACATTACATCGAGCTGACAGATAGATTACATATAGGCCAATCTAATTGGGTTTTTGGTCACTGATTCTAACATACCGTCCTTGAAAGTGAATATATGAGTTCTCCATGCTAGTGACTCACCTTTCGCTTCTGGGCAAACTACACCAAAACCCACCCCTTTCTGTGTTGCAAAGATAGCACCGTCAAAATTGATTTTGACGACTCCTTGTTCTGATGGCCTCCAGTTTGACGGATAGTAGCGGCTCTATGTGTGGATAGAAGGCTCTTCAGGCATTCAGAATATTCTTGCAGTCGACAATCAAATGCAGACATTGTCCAGAGCCGAAGTTCCAGAGCCAAAATAATTCAAAATATTCTTGATACATGTCTAATTTGATTAGACAAGCTCGAAAGTAAAAAAATAACATTAATTAATTTGATGAATTAAACTGGTCCTTGATTAATTTTTGTGAGAAAATAATAATTTGATGGAATTTCTAAATTTGTTGGGAGAATTAAATAGAATTTAATTATTGCATGGGCCAAACCCTTGAAATTTTGATTATGGGACAAGTAAATATTTTTGAAAATTTAAAATTGAAGAGAGAATTATGTAGAATTAATTTATGGTGGAAAATAAACTCTTAATAGTTAAGTGAAGTAGTTAGAACGAAAGTAAAACTCTACTTGAAACTCCACCACACATTACTTCCTTCTAGATGAAGGATTCCATCTATGACCGACCTTAAACAGTGATATTTTAAGTGAAAAATTTGGCCCCTTTCTCCTCTATTTTCTTTCAAATTATTTATTGCCTAGGATTTTTTTTTCACAAAACTCGTCTTCCATCTTATTTTAATTTGATAGAACTGAAGATAAAATTCTACACCAAATAAATATACACAATTATACTATTTTAGACATTCCTTCTTTCAGAATTTTAAAAGTTAGGGACTGAGATCTACTAGCACAGGTTCAAGCATTGGTGCGCATCCAGAGTGTGGATACCATTAGAGTAGCAACGGTTGGAGCTATGTGAATCTGAGAAAACTGTGTATGTGGTGGGATAACGCTTTGAAGTATTTCAATTACATTTACAACAACCAGGGTGTGAAATGTATTAATAAGTTAAACCCTTGCGTGCTTATTTCGTGTCCCGTGCATGATTCTATTAAAACGATTGGGCAAAGGTTTGATGTATAATTGTTATGCAAGCTTAATTTGAATTAAAATTTTAAATTTTCATTACGCGACCTCTCTGTCCATATCGAACCTAATTGAGTCAGATTTCGCTAGTACTGCAAGGATTTAAACATTTTTATGCTGTCATTTGCTGATGATTTTTATTACTCTTTAGTGAGGGTACCCTCTCTTCGGTTAAGGTGCTTCGTGAGGGAATCGAGGAGTTTGCCACCCTTTGTGGGCTTTAACTCAACCCTGAGAAGAGTCAGCTCATCGTCTCCAAGGCAGTAGCGCCACTCACTACTTCGCTTGAGGCAGTTGCGGGAGTGGTGCTGAGTTCTCTACCGATCCGTTATCTTGGAGTTCCGTTAATCCATTCTCGGTTGCGCAAAGAAGATTGCATACCGCTGCTGCAAAAAATCGACCAAAGGATAGTTATGTGGGGAACGTCGCAGCTTTCGTTTGCTGGCCGAGTTCAACTTATTAAAGCCGTGCTACTGGCTATCTGTCAATTCTGGTCGACGACATTTATTTTACCAAAAGGCGTCATCAAAGAGATTGAGGCCAAATTTCAGACTTTTCTCTGGCAAGGTAATGGCACCTCTGGTGTTGCGAAGGTTGCTTGGGATCAAGTCACCAAAGAGTCATCAAAAGGGGGACTTGGCATTCCGTCGCTGGAACGGTTGAATGTGGCACTTATAGGTAACAGGATTTGGGATATTATCAATAACAAAGAATCCTCAATCTGGGTCTAGTGGATTCACCACCATCGCCTACACAATTCCTCAACCTGGACCACTAATGAGAACTCAGGATCATGGGGATGGCGAAAATTACTAAGCAAACGAGAACTCTTCCTGCCGGGCCTGGAGTTCAAGGTTGGAACCGGTAATTCCTTTTTATTATGGCATGACCCTTAGCACCCTAGAGGTGTGCTGATCAATTCCCTACCGAATGCCCCAAGGAGTACGGGTATCCCCAGACGATGCTTTTACAAACGATCATTGTGAACGGCGAGTGGCAGTGACCACCCCGACCTCGGACTGCAGCAATGGGAGAGATTAGAGACAATCTTCCCATCATACATGGTCATAGGGACACGGTGATATGGAAATCAACAACAGGAGGGTATACTACCGCCGGAGGGATGATCTTCTTGTCGCCGCAAGATACAACAAAGGAGTGGTATATTCTTCTGAAAGGAGCACTTAAAATTCTGAGGAATTCTTTCATTTTATGGTTCGCGATTCAGCGTAGGCTCAGCACTATGGATAAAGTATGGCTACAACATTTGGATCAATGTTGTGTTCTATGCGACAATATTGTGATGGAAACACACACCCATCTATTCTTCCAGTGCGACTTCGCTGTGCGATATATGAGACGAATCAGACTGTCTTTACCTTTCCCATAGCCGTACAGTGACTGGTCTTTGGCTATACATTGGGCAGCAAAAAGATGGCGCGGGAAACACATAACTATTCATACCAGACACTGTTGGGGGCTATTGTATACCACATATGGAAGGAACGTAATTATCGACGGTATAAAGCGCAACGAACTGAACCTAAGAAGGTGGCCGATATGATCCTTCAGCACGTGAGGGATCGAATTCTAAGCTTACAATGCAAGGATAGCTTACAAATTAGAGCCTTGTATAGATTATGGCATATTGCTTGGTAGGATACAGTTGCAGCTTCTACTTTGTACACTATACTTTTTTTCCTATTAATGAAACTTACCTCTCCAAAAAAAAAAAATTATTTGGGTTGTTTTATTATGAACAATTTTATTTGTACTTGAAAATCTTTTTTTGACTTGAATTTGAGTTAGATCATGAACAATTTTATTTGTAATTCATATATTAAATTTTCTTTTTAAAATTTATAAAATAAAAAAAAATAGAATAATCGAGTCTACCAGGTTAGACTCGCCCCGACGGGTTTTATGCCAGAACGGGGCGGGGCGGGGTTAAAAAATAACCAGGACAAGACGAGTCATAGGTCCTTTCTTGAGTTGGCGAAACGATTTCCAGATCCACTCAAACCCGCCTTATTACGACCCTTAAGTAAAAGCCATAAGCTGCCGAACTAGCCGATGTCTCTTCCTCCGTTGCTTTTCTTTTTGGCTCATGTGCTGCCTACATCTAACTTTTTCGGATCAGATTCCACACCTTCACAATAATATGTTCAACAACAAACTTAGGGCATTGCATGCACACTTTCCAATCCAAGAACATCCCAATTATGCTCAGCAGCCTACTAATTCTCTCATTATAGAGAGGAAAATGCAATTTTAATATTGTAATTTAGGGGTATCATTTTTAATCCTGCATGAATTCATTCACAATTTCATTTTGTAATTTTAAAATTTTGATAATTTTAATCATTTTTTGACCAAATTGGCTGTAATGTTGCATGTGACTTGTACATACATGATCCAATCAATTTGGGGATTCGGAAAGGAAGGGACGAAAAATTTCACAATTTTAAAGTTACAGGACTACATTGAGAAAATTAATTAGTACAGAATAAAAAAATGTCAGAATTTTAATATTACATGATTAAATTATGAAAATTAATTCATGCAGGACAAAAAATTACCACCCCACCTAAATTACAAAATTAAAATTACATTTTTTGCCACTACAAATAAGGGACATGGTAGATCAAATGAGGTAATTTTATTTTGAACCTCATCGTACATTGACTCTGTTATGAACCAATAAACAACAATAAAAGAATTATATTCTCTCTATCGCTCCTTAAATTCAATCCAAAATCAGATACTGTTGGTAAGTATTATATATATATATATATTAAAGGAGTTTATAAGATTCAAAATTAATAAGTTTTGAGGAGTTCTTTTGGATAAAAATAAAGAGATCTTAACTTATTACTAAAATCTTAAGACTCTCCTCTATTTTATATCGGATTAATTACAAAATTTTCATTGTAACATCTCATAAGTTTTATAAACTTATATTATTCAAATATATATTCAACAGAGACTGAATTATATGCATAACCGCATATGTACATAGGATTTATATTAAGTGTGATGTTTAGGGGACATATAATCGTATTGCCGTTAGAGGGTGCTACATTTGGTGGTATCAGCGCAGGGATTAGATTCTCTGGGGTATTTGATGATATGTGGTATTATATGTAAAATCTATATTACGAGTCTAATTATACATGTGAATTTCATATAGGATGGAAGCATCAGGTGAAAATGCTGTTGGCCCAACTGAGTCATTAGAGTCTGTACAGGGTCATGATCATGCATCTGAACATTAGGGGTTAGAAACCTAGAATAGAAACGTCCCCTAACCAGAAGTAAATCATTTTATGCAACAATTCCTAGACTTTATGCGGAGGATGGCTCCACCACCCCAACCCCAACCACAAGATGTAGTCATTGATAAAAACTATGAGATAGTTAGAAGGCAGGGTGCGAAGGTATTTGCTAGTACAATTGATCCTACAGAAGCAGAAGAATGGTTGAGAAATACAGAGAGAGTTCTAGACCGAATCGAATGCACTTTGGAACAAAAATTAAGGTATGCAGTATCTTTATTGGAGAATGAAGCGTTGGATTGGTGAAAAAACTATTCCAGGGAGTAGGAATCGACCAATCACTTTAACATGGAATGATTTCTTTAGGGAATTTGCTAAGAAATACACTCCACCGGTCTACAGAAATCGTAAGAAAGTTGAATTTCTAGAGTTAAAGCAAAATAATTTGTCTGTTGCCGAATACGAGCTACAATTTGTGAGACTGTCCAAGTATGCTCCAGAAGAGGTAAGTACTGATGAATTGAGGCGAGACAGATTTGAAAGAGGCCTGAGGCTTGAGATACGAGAGACGATAGAAATTAAACCTCCAAGTTACAGTGCACTTTTGGAAACAACGTTGAGAGCTTTAGAGACATCCATAGAGAGGAATTCCGTTGAATCTAAACGGAAGAAGTGCACAGGTAATCCTAACTTTACAGGTGGGCCAAACGGTGTAGTTTCCTTTAAGGGTTCTAGTTATCAAAGAGGCGGGTACAGGGACCGAGGAATGAGTCAAACTAATAGGTCGCCATCAGTGTCTTTGAGTAGAGGTGGGTCTACCTCAGTCGGATTTGGGGAAGACAGGGTCCAACCAGATCGTTTAGTGGAAGGTCTATTCCCTCGTGCACGAATTCCGGTAGGAAACATACCGGTGAATGTTGGGGAGTCCAGCCAATCGTGGGTTATCGTTGTCACCAACTGGGGCATATTGTCAGGGATTGTCCTACGTGGAGAGTTGACGCCAGTGGATCCCAGATTTCAGGACCAAGTAGCGTGGGAAAAAATTTGCAACGGGTTAGTACAAGTAGGTGTCGAGGAAGAGGTGGTCAAGGTAGCGGGACTGTTTCTACAACATCGACTGGACAAAGTAGTCAATCTCAGCCACAAGCAAGGGTGTACGCCATCACCAGGGAACAAGCTCCTACTGCACCTGAGGTTATTACTGGTTCCTTTTCTATTTGCAATTCTGGTGCGCATGTGTTAATTGATCCCGGATCTACTTGTTCATTTATATCACATGATTTTGCATCATGTGTGCATGCTAGTATTGTACTGTTAGGGCATGACTTATGTGTATCTATGCCTGCTGTGGTGGTGTATACTTGTTAACACAGTAGTGAGATCTTGTCCAATAGTAGTGGATAGTATCACACTATATGCAGATTTAGTTGTAATAAATCTTAGGGAGTTTACGTTATTCTGGGAATGGATTGGTTATCTAGTAATCATGCATTGGTAGATTGTCAAACAAAAAGGGTGGCTGTAGGAATCAATGGGCAGATGAAGACGGTTATAGTGGGAGAAAGAAAAGTTATACCTAACTGTTTAATTTCTGCTATGACAGCTCTTAATTTAATTAAAGAAGGGTGTGAAGCATATCTAGCTAGTGTACGTGATACAAAGAAGGTCAATCCGGGTGTGTCAGATGTTCCAGTAGTTAGGGAATTTCCTGATGTTTTTCCAGAAGAATTACCTAGGTTACCACCTCATCGAGAAAGTGGATTTTGAAATAGAAACTGTTCTTGGGGCAGCACCTATTTCGATTGCACCATATAGAATGGCTCCGCTAGAATTGAAAGAATTAAAGAAGCAATTAGAATAATTACTGGATAAGGGGTTTATACGACCAAGTATTTCGCCTTGCGGAGCACCAGTATTATTCGTAAAGAAGAAGGATGGGAGTATGAGATTATGTGTTGATTATGGGCAGTTGAATCGGATTACAATCAAGAACAAGTATCCACTACCACGGATAGATGATTTACTTGACCAACTGAAGGGTGCAATTGTATTTTCTAAAATTGACTTGAGATTAGGGTATTGGCAATTGCAGATCGAAAAATGGTCTATTCCAAAGACAGCTTTTCGAACCAGGTATAGTCATTATGAATTCGTTGTTATGCCATTTGGGTTAACGAATGCCCCTGCTGCTTTCATGTCATTGATGAACAAAACCTTACAGCCATTTCTTGATCAATTTGTGATTGTGTTTATTGATGATATTCTGATATACTCTAGTAATCACGAGGAACATGAACAACATTTAAGGACAGTTTTACAAATCTTGAGAGAAAAGCAACTGTATGCTAAATTTAGCAAATGTGAATTTTGGATGGAGGAGATTGCTTTCTTAGGGCATGTTGTTTCAAAGCAAGGTGTTCAACCTGATCCGGCAGAAGTTAAGGCTATTTTAGAGTGGGAGCCACCTAAAAATGCATCAGAAAGTTCGCAGTTTTTTGGGATTGGCTTGGTATTATAGAAGATTTGTAAAAGACTTCTCTGTGATTGCGAAACCTCTAACGAATTTATTAAAGAAGAATACACCGTTCAACTGGAATAACATGTGTGATCAGAGTTTTGAAGAGTTAAAGAAAAGACTTACCTCAGCCCTATTCTTGGATTGCCATCTGGGAATGGAGGATATGTGGTATATATTGATGCTTCACGGCAAGGACTCGGATGTGTTTTGATGCAGCATGGAAATGTTATAGCTTATGCTTCGAGGCAGTTAAGGCCGCATGAATTGAACTATCCGACCCATGATCTGGAATTGGCAACGATTGTACATGCATTGAAAATCTGGAGGCATTATCTGTATGGAGAGACATTTCAGATATTTACATATCATAAAAGTTTAAAGTATATTCCAACACAGAAAGAGTTGAATTTGAGTCAAAGAAGGTGGATCGAGCTGTTGAAGGATTACGATTGTACAATTGATTATCACCCCGGAAAAGCAAATGTAGTTGCAGATGTTTTGAGTAGAAAGATGGTGGACCAACTAGCAGGTATGATTTGTTATAATGTGAAGTATTTAGCTACCCTCAGAGCAATGAATGTGAGTTTTAGTGTTGGTGATGATCTTTTACTTGCCACTGTTCAAGTGAAGCCCTCCCTTAGGAACAAAATTAAGAATACACAGAATGATGATCCGTACTTGCAGAAAATGAGAGCCAAGGTACAAGAAGGAAGGAATGACCAATTTGTAATACAGGAAGATGGTATGTTATTAAATGGGAAGCGTATGTGTGTGCCGAATGTAGAGGAACTGAGAACGGAGATTATGCACGAGGCGCATTATGCACCGTATGCGATGCATCCTGGCAGTACCAAGATGTATCGAGACCTGAGAGCCTATTATTGGTGGCCAACCATGAAGAAAGATGTTGCAGAGTTTGTGGTTAGATGTTTAACTTGTCAGCAAGTTAAAGCAGAACACCAAGCACCAGCTGGTAAGCTTCATCCTTTATCTATACCTTAATGGAAATGGGAAAAGATTACTATGGATTTGTCATTAGATTACCACGTATGTTCAAGAAACATGATGCTATTTGGGTGATCGTGGATAGATTGACTAAATCTGCTCACTTCTTGCCAGTAAGATAAAATGATTCTTTAGATAAGTTGGTTGAATTGTATGTTTCGGAAATTGTAAGATTACATGGAATTCCTACCTCTATCTATAGTCTCCAACAGAGATCCTCGATTTACTTCCCATTTCTGGGGAAGCTTGCAAAGGGCATTAGGTACCAGATTGCACTTTACTACAACATTTCATCCTCAAACAGATAGACAATCAGAAAGGACCATTCAGACGTTAGAGGACATGATGAGAGCCTGCATGATTGAGTTCAGAGGAAACTGGGATAATCATTTACCACTGATGGAATTTGCATATAATAACAGTTTTCATTCTAGTATTGGTATGGCTCCGTATGAAGCTTTGTATGGAAGAAAATGCCGAAGTCCAATTTGTTGGGACGTTGAGGGATTAAGACAACTTGAGGGGCCCGAATTAGTCTAAGAAACAGTGGATAAGATATAAATAGTCAAAAAGTGTTTGAAGGCAGCTCAAGATCGATAGAAAAGTTATGTTGACAAACATCGCAGGGAGATGGAATATGAGGTGGGAGGAAAGTTTTTCTGAAAGTATCACCATGGAGGGGAATCTTAAGATTCGGTAAGCAAGGAAAGTTAAGCCCGAGATATATTGCGCCGTATGAAATTATCGAGCGAGTCGGACCACTAGCTTATCGATTAGCATTACCAGTAGAGTTGTTGCAAATACATGAGGTGTTCCATGTGTCCATGTTACGTCGATATCGATCTGATCCTAGTCACATTTTGCGTGAACCATAGATAGAAATATCAGAGGGATTAACGTACATGGAAGAACCACTAGAAATTTTGGATCAGAGTATAAAGAAGTTGAGAAATAAAGAAATACCTATGGTAAAGGTAAAATGGAGTCATCATTCTTCCAGAGAAGCCACATGGCAGGTTGAGGAGAATATGAAAGAGAAGTATCCATATTTGTTCCTTGAGCCGGTATGTTAATTAAATTTCGGGACGAAATTTTTATTAGGAGGGGAAAATTGTGACGCCCACAAATTTTTATTCATAATTATGGGGTTAATTGATAATTATTTAAGAAAATTTAGTTAATTAGTAGATATATTATAGATTAAATTGTGATCATCTTAAGACTTGAACGGAGCGAATTGGAGCTTTATATAATATTTGTGAGCAAATTATATTAATTAAGAAATTAGAAAGGACGTAATAGGTATTTTGAAAATATTTATTAAAATTCAGAAAGAAAATAATATAAAGGTCGATCTGTTTTCTTTATAAACACACACACACACACACTATAATAAACACACACAACACATACTAAACACACACACACACAATTCGGCGACCAACAGGTACGAATTTTTTAATTTTAATTAGTTTTAATTTATATAATTATAGTATTTAATAAGTGCATTTATTAAATGTTATTTATACTATTTGATTTAGTGTTTAACCAGAAAATTTTATGATTTTGAGTATTTATAACTAGTGCCTGGTTAAATGTCTCAATTGAATTAGGGGTGCTATAATTAATGGCTTAAACTGCTTAATTTACTAAATTTAATAATTTCTACAATTAATTGGCTTAGTTTAATCGGGTTGAAAATTTTATTTGAGAAATATTATAGAATAATATATGAAAATATTATATTTACTAAAAATGAGTATGTTTTGGTGATAAATGAAATCCAAAATGGTTATTCAGAATGGTAGTTATAAAAGGATGAGGGGTTTAATGAAATATTGAGAGATTGGTGAGAAATATATAGAAATACTATTTAATATTTTATTTAGAAATTGACATTTTAAATATTAATTATACACATATACCTTATGATAGGACACGGGGATAGAGTAGAGGATCAGACAACTTCATATCTGCTAACCAAATCTGTATAAGATCGAGGTAAGTAAATAATTAGTGCTGCTTATATATGTTCCTTTTTTCTATTATGGTTGTGTACGTAAATAATTAAGTATTATCTATATATGCCTCATTTCTTGGTGATATTACTTTTATGTGAGCCTATGATTCGTGCTAGCACTAATTTATTTTGAACTGTATGAGTGGCTGATGATTACTTGAAATGATTATGTCATGAGAGTGAAAAGAGAAAACCTATTGAGATATGCCATTGGTTGTTTGATATCACTGTTATGTGCTTGTACGTGAAATATGCGGCTATGTGGTTTTATTGGGCTAGTTGGCTTACAAGAACGGTGATATGTGGAATCGAGGGAGTGATGGAAATTGAATGTAATTATGATATGAATACCCCTTGATGTTGTTGAATAGCCTATGTGGCAAAATTAAATGAAAAGAGCTATGATGCGATGTGAAAAGAGCTATGATGCGAAATGAAAAGAGCTATGATGCGAAATTAAAGAGCTATGATGCGAAATGAGATTGATGAGCCTGTGTGGCATGTCAAGGGGATTCATGTATATATATGAATGAATAGTGAGGTTGAGTTGGTGGAGAAAAACCATTATATCACCTTTTTGATAAGCCAACTAGGAAAAGACAAGTTTGATTGATCGCCGTGTTATGAGATAACTACGTAGAGAAATGAAATGAAATGTGCTTGATCAAGTTGATTATATTTTATATGCGTTGCTTGTATTTGTCTTGTTGATATAATTGAGGTGCGTGTATAGCTAGTGTCGGTTATTTACTTATTGAGTTGCAGGCTCATCCCTCTACTAACATTTTTCAGGTGTAGATTGGGCTGGGTCTATTCACGACAACTAGGTCCACGTTTTTCATCCCCGTCAGGTCGGGCCAGTATGCAGTTTTCTCCTCATTGTAAATCGAAATAGAAGCCTCCTTTTGGATTAAAAGCGAGAATAACATGTGAACTAACCGTAACGGGTTCCATTTTTGTTGTACCTGATATACGTATATATGATCCTGTGGATGAGATGATAAATATGCTTAATGTGACGATGAGACTACATGTATATATATTCAATAGAGATTGAATTATTTGTATAACTGCATATGTAAACAGACTTTACATTAACTGTGATGTTTAGGGGACATATAGGCGTAGTGCCGTTAGAGGGTGCTACAACATATGCTCTTTATCATCAGTCCAAGACCCATCCTCTGAAAAAAGTCCCGAAATCCAATTTTTCCAATGCCAATTACAAGTCTGGGCATGGAAAAATTGTGTGCTATGATCTCCATATTTCATCCAATCTACCTTAGCTCGCTGCTGCCACTTTGCTTCTTCATAAGCCCCCAACACCGCAAGCTTATTCCAAATGGCCATTATTCGTAAGTTGGACTCAGCCAAAACAATTCCATCCCGCAAGACTGTCAGCTCCGCCTGCAATTTCCTCGTACGTTTTTTAGGAGCCTGTATGTGTCGACTCCTATTTTTCAGACCCATAGTACAACTAGCTAACCTATTTTGAACCCGTACATCAACTGATATTGCTGAATCAGATATCCAACCTTCCTCCACCGCTTCCTCACAATCCAGAACCCGAAGCCACCAAGATTCAAAATGAAATGGCCGACAAACCACCATGCAGATCGAGATCGCTGTTAGATAAACTGAACCAAAACTGGGGAATGGTCCGTATATGGGCACCGCAAATGTTTAGCAGTGGCGGTAGGGAAATGAACCTTCCAAGGCACGTTAGCACAAGCACGATTTAAACGTTCCTGAATAGTATTAGGAGCCTCACGGTTATTTGACCATGTGAACTGAACTCCCTGAAATCCAATATCAGATAGCCCAGAACGTAACAAAGTTTTTGAAAAATTGGTTATTTGCCATACTGACCGAGGGCAGCCACCGTTTTTTTCATTGACATGCAATATCTCCTTAAAATCGTCGACACAAAGCCAAGGTAGAGACGATTGAGTGCTGAGTTTTCCTAACAATTACCAAGTAAATTTCCTATAATGAACGTTTGGGGCCCCATAAAAACCCAAACGCCAAGTCAAACCAGGAGCCGCCTCATGAACAATAACATGAATGTGATTCCAAGATAAGCTAAGAAGTTGATCATCTTTGTCACGATGCCATAAAAGAGCCAGACCACCTTCATTCCCAATAGAATCCATACTAACACCAAACATGTCTAAACGTCGTTTCAATGCATCAATATTTGGTCTATTACAATGAGTTTCCGCTAAGAAGACCAAAGGGGGGGGTCGTAAGAATGGATGAGGTGTCCTAAATGTCGAACTATCAAGTAGCCCCCCAAGCCCTGACAATTCCAAAATAGTGGATTTATAATTCCCAGCGGGGCTGCGTTGCAGCCTCTGCCGATGACAGCGGGAGCAAGAAGCCTTATCAGATTGAGCTCGTTTAGGAGAAGAAGCAATCACAATTACCTCCCACAAACTTCCATTTACGACCAACACACGATCTGGACCCAGTAGCAAAGCATGCCCGTCGAACGCGATGATGTAACAAACTAGACGAAGAGCATCCCTGTTTTGGGCTGGAAGGAGCAGAGAAAACAAGTGGGATATTCACAAGAGACTCTCCTACCAAACTGGGAGCATCAGTAGTAGGCAGTACTGGTGATTGTGAAGCAGATAACACATGGCACATGGCCTCTTTGGGTGAAGAAACATGGGGACGAACCAAGGTTGTTGGAGAAGAAAACCCCCCAAAATGTGTCCCCCTCTCAAGGAAGAAGAAGGACGTGTTTCTCCAGTTCGACCCAATGGAAGTGAACCCATGATCTCGGCGTTGCCCGTAACCATGGACCATAAGGGGTATCTATTCTGGGATCCTGAAAATCTTCCACAAATTGAAGCTCACAATGCTTTGCAATATGACCAATAATCCAACAAAGATAACATAAAATGCTCAGGCTCTCGTAAGAAAAAGTGACAGTAAGTTCCTTACCACATCAGACCGAATTTTAGTACCCCAAAGCAAAAAGCTTCCGAACATCAAGAGAGAGTCGAATCCTCAACACAGAAGACTGAGATAGCCGGTTCAAAGGGAGAACATCTTTCACAAAACCTACTTTGCCTCCGATAAGGCGACCCAGAGTCGGATTTAATTGAGCAGAAGATAATCCGTGAATCTAAATCCTGAAATTGCAAAAGTGTAAGTCCACCATGGCTGGATCATCATGAGGTCTAATCTCCGCAAAAAACAATGAGATAATTCTCAAAATTCCAAGGACCACATTCCAAAAATACGTCGTCTTTCCATGCGATGTTGGAAGGAGAGGAGGAAACGATCAGCCCCAACACGCAAAAATTCCATACCATTCCCTTTGCATAGCAGAACGGATAAACGTAATACTAAGAGCCTCAAAATTAAGTCCCCGATTTGTAACAATGCGGCCAACCAAAGTAAGAGCATAACCACTTGGTCCCCCAAGCCATAACTCATCAGGTATGATTACACTTTGTTCCTCCTCGTCATTAAAGGACAGTGCCTGAGCCATCCGATCAATCTCACGATCGATAAGGCGAAAAAAGAAACATCCAAGAAAGAGAGTGTCCGAGAAAAAGACCCCAAGCAAGATGTATGGCAAAAGCTTCATACAACAAATCTAAGACACAAACCACACAAAAACAGAATACAATCAAAATAGGAAAAACGTGAAGAAGGGAAATAAAGAAAGAATGGAGTGCAGAAATTGAGCAAGGCTTAAAACGCCGGTCGTGAAATCGTCGTAAACCACCAGAAAGCCATAGTAACTGTCACCGCTAAGCAAAACCCAAGGAAGTTACGTAAAAAAAATTATAAAAAAAACTCCTACTAAAGAGAGAGAGAAACTTCCACAATGAAACTAATTAAGGTTCTGCCACTTTTTTATGCGCATGAAATATGAAAATATTAAATAGAGATAGTTACACCCCCTCCCCTGAGGTTCAATGTAATTATATGTAAATTTCATGTGGTTTAAAAAATTACATATAGTACTCGTGAGGTTTGCTTCTATTTAACAAATAGGTCCCTCCGTTAGTCAAAATTCAGCGAATTCGTTGATATTAACAAAAAAACTGAATGAAAATCGATATTTACTCTCAATTGACTTATTGTTTATTTCCAATCACACCCTCTAAATGTAGTCTCAAAGCAAAGATCTAAAATTTAGATTTTTAATAAGTATTATTAAACGAAAAAGATATTACGTTTACTTTAAATCTGATGCATATTGATATGACAAAGAACATTGTGCATTTAAACAAAATATATAAACTTTCTATGTAAACGTGCACTATTATTATGGATCTTTTTTGCATTTAAGCCGAATTTGATGGAATTGAATTAAATACATTACAAATTTTCCAGTCAAATAATAGTGCACCAACAAACACATTGTTCTTGGCACACTCCGCCTCCAGGTTGGTGTAAAGTGAATACTGATATTTCTTTCAAAGATGAGAAAACTTTTGCTGCAATTTGTGGTGTGTGATCATGATGTAAATATTTTTCGTGTATGATGCTACAAATGCTGAAGTCCGTGATGGGTGGTCTCCCTTATAAAGAAATTAATGTGGAACAATGCATCTTCGAATCAGACTCTGCCATAGCTATCGAATGGATTTCGAACCGAAACTCGAAAGCCGATAGAGTTGCTGTTGTTGCCATTGTGGAAATTAGAAGGGCTTGGGACTCGTACGCTAGATGGTCATTTAGAAAGATCCCTAGGCTTTGTAACAAGTTTTATCACGGTGTCGCTAAATGGGCACACAGGGCAAATTGGGACGGACCATCCCACCCCCCTTACTCCATGTAAACAAATTTTTGTGTTCCTAAATTTATCGAAACAGGAAAATATTGCAAACAAAAGTTCTTGATTTGATTTGAGTATTTGCGAGTGCGAAATCTTTATTTAAAGCTTCTGATTCTTCACTTTAAGAACGTGATCTTTATTTCGGCAATCGGAGGTGAAACTTGACGTTTGATCCCCTTCGACGTTGATTTTGACTTTGAATAACATTAATTCGGGGGATCGTTGACTTGTTCCCGGATTAAATGCTAGAAACTTGGAGATGTTCTTCTTGAACTTGAATACTTTTCGGTTGAGGCTTTAATCTTCCGCCAAGGTGGGCTTGATTCTTGATAACGTTAATTCTCTGAGGACCCCTTTATATAGCTGTCAAAAAGGTATAGTCATGGTGAACTTAAACACCTTTTGTATTATCTCTTTATAATTTAATTTAAAGAGATAAATATATTAAATATTTGGCAAGATATGATTGGTCAATTTTGACATTATCTCTTTGATATTTGTATTTTCTAAAGATATAAATATCAAAATTATTTGTCTCAATTTGATTGGAGCATGAAATTTTAATTGTCTACAAATGGCCCTTCGAGACTTGTTCACAAGCATCTACTACAACGAAGTGAGGAGTGAACATGTCTCCAAATTGATTCTTCTTCATATATTGTTCTTCTGTTTTTTAACATGTGACTGGACTTGAAAACATAGTTCAACCTGCCTATGTACCTCTGTGGGATGACCAAGTCATAACGTAGTTCACTTGAATTATTCTCATATCAATGAGTCTTCAAACCTGACTTTGTAGATAGTTTATGCTCATATCAAACAGTTCTTGACTTGAACTTATTTGAATTTGTTGATAGTTTATTCTCATATCAAGGAGTCTTCAACTTGAATTTATAGATAGTTTATACTCATATCAAGGAGTTGTTGACTTTGTAGATAGTTTATACTCATGTCAAGGAGTTCTTGACTGAAATTTGTCGATAGTTTATACTCTTATCAAGGAGTACCCCAAGTAAATTTGTAGATAGTTTATACCCATATCAAGGAGTTCTTCAAGTAATTTTGTAGATAGTTTATACTCGTATCAAGGAGTTCTTCAACTTGAATTTGCAGATAGTTTATACTCACATCAATGAGTTCTTGACTTTGTAGATAGTTTATACTCTTATCAAGGAGTTTTTTCGAATAAATTTGTAGATAGTTTATACTCGTCTTAGGGAGTTCTTCAACTTGAATTCGTAGATAGTTTATACTCATACAAGGAGTTCATCAAGTAAATTTGTAGATAGTTTATACTCGTATCAAGGAGTTCTTCAAGTAAATTTGTAGATACTTTATACTCGTATCAAGGAGTTCTTAAACTTGAATTTGTAGATAGTTTATACTCGTATCAAGGAGTTCTTTGACTTTAATTTGTAGATAGTTTATACTCATATCAAGGAGTTCTTCAAGCAATTTTATAGATAGTTTATACTCGTATCAAGGAGTTCTTCAACTTGAATTTGTAGATAGTTTATACTCATATCAAGGAGTTATTTGACTTGAATTTGTAGATATTTATACTCGTATCAAGGAGTTTTTCAAGTAAATTTGTTGATAGTTCATACTCGTATCAAGGAGTATTGAGATTCTTTTTTTTTTTTTTTTGGATATTAGATAGTTTATACTCTTATCTAGGAGCACTGAGAATTTTTTTTTTTTTGAACATTCGATAGTTTATGCTCATATTTAGGAGTATGCTTATATCCAGGAGCACTGAGATTTTATTTTGGACTTAAATAGTTTATGCTCATATCCAGGAGCACTAAGATTTGATTTTTTATTTTTTATTTTTTTTTGGGGGGGGGGGGGGGGGGGGGGATTTTAGATAGTTTATGCTCATATCCAGGAGCATTGAATTTTTATTTTTTTTAACATTACATAGTTTATGCTCATATCCAGGAGCATTGAGATTTTATTTTATTTTTTTGGACAATAGATAGTTTATGCTAATATCCAGGACAATTGAAAATTTTCATGGCGTTGCATCATCATCAGCATCATCATTGATATCATTTGAGTATTCGTCTTCTTTGCAAATAAAGCTCATTTCAATTCCATGTGCACGAGTTGCTTGCTCTTCAAAAGTTTTTGGTGTTATTGCTTGAAGAATATAGCAAAGTTCCCAATGCATTTCTTGGATACACATTTCAGTAGCTGAAGCCTCGGACAATCGATCTTTGCAATTAAGGTTCAAATTTTTTCAGCGGTTGATATAATCAATGACAGACTCTTCCTTCCACTGGTGTGAGTTTGCAAGCTCGATCATGCTGACTGTTCTTCTGGTACTGTAAAAATGATTGAGAAACTCCTGTTCTAATTGCCCCTAACTGTCAACTGAGTTGGCTTCCAAGTCGGTATTCTAATTAAATGCATTTCCTTTCAAAGATCGAACAAATTGTTTGTTGAGGTAATCCCCATATGTTCCAGCATTGTTGCACATTTTCACGAAGTGAGCCACGTGTTGCTTAGGATTACCTTTGTCATCAAATTGCTTGAACTTGGGAGGTTGATAGCCGATCGACATCTTCAGATGATCAATTCTTTGAGTGTAAGGCTTTGTGTAAGTAAAGGATGACCTTGAGGTTCCCTCGATCTTGCTTCTAATGGTTCCTTCAATTAATTGTTTGAGTTGGTCCACTGGAATCAGTCCATCAGATGAGATCTGAAGCTCTTTTGCAGGCTTATCCTTCTCAGTATAATGTTTCTTTGTAGATGCTTCTTCTTCATAGTGAGCCTCAATTTGTTTCACCCTAATATGGCTTGTGTCAACGTCATATGGCTTGTTGTTCAACCTAGCAATTTGGGCATCTTGCTCATGGACATGCTTTGTGAGTCCTTCAATGGCTCTTGTCAGACTTGCAATTTACTCTTCTATAGTTGTAGCATTCGTCACCATGAATGAAGCCACATTCATCGGGAAGGAGTAACTAGACAAGGAGTGAGGAGAGGACAGAGGAGAATTATTTTCGTCATCTTCATTTGCATGGCTAGGTACGATGAAGTCTTTCTGAGCAGACTCAATGAGAGGAGCACCAATACTCTTGATACTAGAACTTGAAGACTTCGATATGGCGAGTTTGGAACTTACCATCTTCATAGCTTTTCCTTGAGTATCCATGTAAATACTTTAGACCTTGATGAAGGGAAGAGATGAGTGGTAGAGAGGTCTCATTGGGCATGCCAAAATTTGTAAACAAATTTTCTTGTTTCTGAATTTACCGAAACAGAAAATATTGCAAATAAGTTTCTTGATTTGATTTGAGTATTTGCGGGTGCGAGATCTCTATTTGAAACCTCTGATTCTTCATTTCAAGAACGTGATCTTTGATTTCGGCAACTTCAGAGGTGAAACTTGACGTTTGATCTCCTTCAACGTTGACTTTAACTTTGAATAACATTAATTCGGGGGTTGTTGACTTGTTCCCGGATTAAACGCTATAAACTTGGAGATGTTCTTCTTGAGCTTGAATATTTCTTGGTGGATTTGAGGCTTTAATCTTCCGCCAAGGTGGACTTCCTTCTTGACAACATTCGTTCACAGGTCTTTTGACTTCTTCTTGAATCGAACGTTGACTTTGGATGACTTTCGCGACGAACACCTTGATTCTTGCCTTGGATGCCGTGGATCTTCCTTGATTTGCACTGGAGATTTGGGGACTCCTGCTAGTGTCTCACTTGTCTTCAATTGTGTGTGTCTTGAATGAGCTCTAGGGACCCCTTTATGTAGTTGTCAAAGAGGTAGAGTCATTGTGAACTTAAACACCTTTTGGCAAGATATGATTAGTCGATTTTGACATTATCTCTTTGATATTTTTATTTTCTAAAGAGATAAATATCAAAATTATTTGTCTCAATTTGATTAGAGCATGAAATTTTGTTTGTCTCCACTCCTAATCAATTTTTTTTGTAACAACAAAATTGACCCCTTGAACTGATTTTACGTTTTAATGAATGTTTTTACCTTATCAAAAAAAATGGATTAAATACATTACAAATATAATTATACATTATCATGTAATTATATGAGACATAAAATATATTTATCAAGACAAGTATTGTTACCATAGTTAAGAACTAACATTATTCTTTTTTTTTATCTATATCTATATCTAAATATATATATATATATATATATATATTATATATAAAAGTATAAATCCCTTTAACAGTATCTTTGTTATTAGGAAAGAACAACAAAAAAAGGAAAGATCGTCATTTCTGAAAAGGAATGTGCTGAAAAAGAAAAGACTTTGTCAGAGAAAAGGAAAGGTTGACTTTATCAGAAAGCAAGGTGTCAAAGAAGGAAAGGAATTAGAATAAAAAATTAAGATTGACTTATCAGATCGATGTGGATGTAGGGAATTATTGAAGTGACCCTAATTAAATAATCCTAGCCGTGTAATGAGGGTAGGTGAGTGGTAAAGTAGTACTTTACCATTACCTTCCTAAATTATAGTTAGATTGTATTAGTATAAATATACCACACTTCTTATTGAAGAAGTGGGAGGAAAAAGAAATGAAAAACATATATTATGATGTAATTGTTTATATTATTCCAATAATTAGGCTCTACCTTAAATACAGTTATATTACCCCCGACTATTTTTTTGTACCATCAAATTGGCGTCGTCTGTCACAAAAACACCAAATTTTCTCAGTTCGAGGAATATGATAAAAAATCTCAACAAAAGAAGCAATCTACATATCCAATAAGATGGAGGTTGCGTTTCAGACAAGGAGTTGAGACTCCAAAGATGAGATCGGTCGCTCTCTACCCCGGGCCCTGCGGCTCTACTCTGATTGACTCCACCGTGACCGCATCGAGCATAGGTTAACTTTCAGAGATTCTCCTTCTCTATCCTCTCACCATTACTATTACTAGCATTATTTATCTTTTTATTTCAACTTATTATTACTGCTATAGATCTAGAGCAACTGCTCAATTATTCTCATCAATCCCAAATTCCCTCTCTTTCAGGTGAAGGAGAAATTCAGCTTGTGGGAGACTCGAGTGTGCTGTCTGGACCCTAAAATGTTTTGGAAGACCCACCTCATTTCAGATTTTGTTTCTTATCGAAGAATGGCGATAGACTAACTCATTGGTTGTTCGATGAAATGCCCTGATGGTGACGGGCCTTTAGGCCCCCACTGCGACAACGTATCTTTTCCATCTCTATCGTCAATGCAGAGTTATGCTTCGGATAACTTTCTATAGAGAGTTTGGGCTTTTGAATTCAGCCTGTGAACTCTACTATTAATGGTGGGAATAATGCCATTATTAAGAGTACTTATGAAAATCTTGTGGTGCGCTGCTGGAAGAATTTCTTCAGATATCAAAATCATGACCCCAGCACATTGCTGGAGTTAAATTCATTGCGAGTATGATTTTTGGTTCTTTGTTTGTGCCATTAAAGTACAAGCAACCAATGAAGTTTGAATATTAAAGATTATTTTATTCTTGAACTTATCAAGAATTTTTATACTTCAACGCATCAAGAATTCCAGTGGAGGTTATGAATGATTTTTTGCTCTTCCGAACCCAACATATTTCGTAGCAATACAAGGATGGATGCTTATATGAAGAATTGGTGTTCTGAAAATGCTTCGAAAGTGTTCAACAAAAGGCCTAGCAGGGATTTATCATTTGGCTCCTGCCGTCATTATCCAGTGCTCGCTGCTGACATGTATTTTTTTGATTTTCGCCTAAATATGGTGTTTGCCACCGTAGCGACGACGGTCGCCCAACTACACTCCGGCGACGACACCGTATGCCCCTCTCTGCACGGGGCGGGCGTTGCCCCCCTTCTGTGGGGGGACGGGAAGGGGGTCGGGGCTGCGGAGGGGATGGATTTGTGGGTGGGGAGCGGCGGAGGAAATGGGTTTGGGGGTGGGGGGAGCGACTAAGCTTTTTTTTTAATATTTTTATTATATCATATTTTTTTATATTTTATAATTATATACATAATATAATTTATTTTCAAAGTCATTTGCTTAGGTGGCATTTTTTTATAGGAAGAAATTCATGTCATCATCTTAGGTGTAATTTTTTTTGAAAGAATAAATCCATGTCAGCGAAATCCCCAAAATAAAATCCCAATTTTAGTCCACATAGGCAGATTCCGGCCACTTTTAAAAATCTGGTGGCCGGAGTCCTTCAATTGCCAAAAAAAACATTAATTCGGGGTTATTATTTGCTACCCCTATAACTAGAGTGCTATTTTTGCCACCCCCTAATATACGGGGCATAAAATGCAATTAAGCCTATCCGGAACCGCATAAATCTCGTTCATGCGGAGCATTATGGCGGAGACGTTGTCCAGCCTCTCATATTGATTTTGGATGTCGTTAGACATTGAAGCTAATATGATATTGCGCACTTTCCGGTTGTCCTCATGCCATTTCTCGAACGTCAAACGTTCTTCTGGTGTGGACCCCTTCGGTAAGTCGCTCGGCAGCGGCTCGTCCAAGACGTAGCCTTGGTTCTCGAAACCGAGGACAATCCTCAGGTTTCTCAGCCAGTCCGAGTAGTTCATTCCGTTGAACTTATTAGTCTCAAGTACCATGGTTAATGGATTCTTAGACATCTACATTTATAAAAAATGTAAAGCAGAAATTAGCAGATGGTGATAATATAATTATTCAAGTTGAAGACTTGGACTTTTAGTCTTTAACCCTCCGACTATTTGTATGAAAGTCCGCCACTCTCAAGCGGAGTTTCGGGAAACCATTTCCTAGTGGGCTTAGGATCCACAAGCGTAATCTCCATGGCCCGCTTTTACGATTCACATGAAGAAGACCTCGTGGGAGATATCCAATATTATTCTCATCCCATGAGATTCCCAAGATATTTTGCCTCACCTATTTGCATGGTTCCGAGTACTCCAAACAAACCATGTTACTCAGTGTTGGGCCCGACCCATCAACCAAATCATGCCTCAAACTGTCGCCCCCCACGACTCGTGAGACAGGAAAACAACGAGTGTAGTCTCTTTGTTCACAAAAATGGTGCAACTTTTCCCTAGTCCAAGTGTGCCATGACTCGTGAGACCACACTTGGGTAGTGGTAGCTTCCTCACCATATTGCTGTGGATGAAAGACTCGGACAGATCAAAATACCATTTTGATCCAAGTCCATTTTGGGCCCAATATTTAATTTGGTCCAACCAAAGGAGAGCTTAATGTACGACCGAGACCTCATCACATTAAGGTGTTTTAAGCATGCATAAATATCCAATATTTAAAGCGATAAATAAATACGCCACATGCAGAAAACATAGCATACCCCTATTAGGATGATCACAAGCCCAACTTATGCGACTCACTGAGCCCGCAGTGAGTCTATGGTCTGTTTAGGGTAGTTCTGAATTATTACAAAGTAATATACCCATTGTCATTCCAATGGGCCTTGTGATACTCTTGTTTCACGCCTTGATGCTCCACCTTGGATCTCCGACTTCATGGGCTTGTTAAAATTAAAACCTCACCAATCCTATCCACTCTCATTATAATTGAAAGTAATACATGAAAAATAAAAACAAGCCTTAACATCATGAGGTTGAAATACGGGAAATGATAGTCCTAAAACGAGAGACACGCAGGCCCCACCAAACAGAAATGTAAATAATCATATATTCATCCATACATAAGGTCTAGGGCTCTTGTGATCATCCCAAGTTGATTCCATCAACGTACATAACAGAATTATTCCAAATAATCATGCTTAAACCATGGATATTCCAAATATCCAAGTGATGTCCAACATTACAATACTATGCAAAAATCCAAATTTCAAATTCAATGGACATTATACACAATGCATCCAATGCATGTATTAATCCCAAAATTAATTAAGCAAACTTGATCTAAGGAACAATCCAATTAATTCCAAAATCAAATGTGCAAAATTAATACATTTTCAGAATAATGTGCAGAAAACCCAGAAAATCAAATTTTCCGGAAAACATCAAAAAACGACCCAACCGTTGTGCGTGCCAGCCAGCCGCGCACAGGGTAGCGCGCGCGCGCTGGCCGAAGCCCAGCACGTGCAGGCGCTCGCCCACGGTATGCACGGCCGCCCCTGCCAGCACACATGCTGGCAGGCACACCGACCAGGCCTGCGGGCAGGCATGAGCCCGCGCGCGCCTGGCGGCACGCCTGCCAGCCAGTGACCGGCCGGCAGGGGCGGCAGCCAACCGTTGTCGCTGCTGTCCGTATTTCCATATTTTCGACATCCTTTTTCAGCACAAATCAATAGTAATAAACTGAAAATGAACATGCAATTCTAGATTCAATCTCACAAAATTAGCATGCTTAACGTCCATCAAATTTAAACAATTGAATCATCATATTTATTCATATATTCATTCAATCATGCATGCCACTAAAGCCGTAAAAGCAAGTAGATCATGCTAAGCACATAGATCTATGCCCCTTACATCGAACCGAGCTCTGATACCACTTGAAGGACATGTGGATCCGTCCGGAGCGCGAGGGGAAGCGAGAAAGCGGAAATTAATAAGATAGCATGAATTAAATCACATATAAAAGCGAAATCCCAAGGGGTGTACCCTTGGGTGCTCAACCGGGTGTTCGATGTAGGATGTATCAATACTATAGCATGCATTATACATAGGGCATAGATGAATAGAAAAACAATAGAAGCGTAATAAGTGTTACCTTCGTAGTTTTTCACACGCGTACGGCTACAAGCTTTGTTCCTTCTTCCGAATGTTCACCAAGTTCAAATGTATGAACTCTCCAAAGGTGATCCACACCGAAAGAAACTCACGTTCTCCTTGTTAGAAGAAAACGGGTTTGTAAAGGAATCGGTTTTAAAAAGATGAACACTATGAATTAGTATTCTTCTTAAACCTACTTTGTTCTTCCCTTTTGATCCAAGATCAAGTGAAGAACAATGGTAGAAGAGGGAGAGAGAGGCCGAGAGTATGAGGGAGAGAGGAGGCCAAAAATATCCTTCTTCTTTTCCTAGAATAGATGAATTATGATTCTCTTTCATAAGGTGTTACTATATACTCATATATATACATAATTAATGTGATTATTGGAATGTGTCTAGGTTCATCCAAGGATGTCTAGATACATCCCAATCAATCATCATTAATTCTTCAATTAAGCCTACCAACTTTTAAGGTATGATCAAATCATACCAAAAGGGAAGGGCTTGATTGGAGTTGATTTGTCTCTTACCAAAAGAGACAAGTCAACCACCACCTAGCATGCAACATGGCTGAATTTTGCTTCCTCCAAGGGAGCATTCTCTGCCATGCTCAATTTGGTAAGAAGTCCAACTTCTTCTTATTCCAAAATAGGAATTAATTCTCCTCTTGGGTCAAAATTTAACGGACCGGGTCTTACCGTAATCCAATTACGATGAACCAAAAATTAAATCCAATTTCATATCCACTTAAATAATTCCCATTGGTCTTTTAATCCAATCAAAAGATCCAACATCTCAACTTTCCATATTTAATCGATAAATCCCATTTACCGATTAAACGAGGACCCGATACAATATCGGCCCGTCCATCCAATGGACAATCCCTTAAGTATCTAATTACTTATTTATCCTTCAAGATTGACTCCAAGTCAATCTCTCAACCTTTTCGGTGATTTGTGTGTGACCCTTTAGGTTCACCCTCAACTAGACTTGGGCCCGTGTCCCACAAGGGCCCGTTACCTTAGGTGGCCGTCTAGCAACGGTCTATGGCACTAGAGACTAGGTGAATGTTGGTGTGAACATTTAGGCGCCGATTCCGTACGGGTACGGTCCTTCCGTCTACCGTCTCCTGGCCTTAGTCTAGGGTATGGAATTCGACTTCGGTTCCCATCCTTAACTAGGCATCTATGCTTAATACTCGATACTGCGCATGCTTCTTTGCGTCAACACAGGAAACCGTTCCCTATTCGACCAAGCACTGTGGCCACAACTTTAAACAGCATGAACGTGTATCCGTGTGCATAGGAGATACCTCTGTCACATACTGACAGGGGACGAAGCCTCTTCTTGGAATCCACCATGCTCGCGACATATTCTGATTGCACTGGACAAGGCTTATGATGATCATCTTACAGAATGATCACCTCTCGCCAGATTCAAGATACAGCCGTCCTGTGCACGTGACTGCCAAGGTTCCTCAAGTCTAAGGACTACTCCCGTACTATCGGAACTGGAGAAATCCAATCATACCAACCAAGCCTCCAAGGCTTCCATATGATGATCCCCGCATGTCAGTCCAGTCGACTCGACCCCAGTCGACCAACCCATCAAGATCGTGTAGGCGTCCCACGCCTGTCGCCGATGAAACACGACACTCATCCAATTAACACGACTTTTGATGCAAGTCTCAATAGGACTCTCGATGCCCTATCTCGAGGTCCTTGACTTGGAATATTTCAGACCCAACTCTTAATCAGTTGGTTTCATGACCACTATCCAATGCGTGGCCCAACTGCTTGAGTTGTTAACCGTGGTCTGTGGGCTTTGTTGCGATATAAGTAAAACACCGTTTTAACATATGTAAAATGAGCGCAACAAAGTATGTACCATTGGTGATGAAGACTCATTTTATTCATCACATAATATTACATTACATCAAGTTGTCAAATAGGTTACAAAACGCCAAACCTATTGGCTTTCTGGTCACCTATTCTAAAACGTGTTTCATAGGCGACAGACGTGGGACGCCTATACGATCTTGATGGGTTGGTTGACTAGGGTCAAGCTAACTGGACTGACTCGCGGGGATCATCATATGGAAGCCTTGGAGACTTGGTCGGTTTGATTGGATTTCCCCAGTTCCGATAGTACGGGAGTAGTCCTCATACTTAGGGAACCATGGCAGTTATGTGCACAGGACGGTTGTATCTTGGATCTGGCGTGAGGTGATCATTCTGTAAGATGATCATCATAAGCCTTGTCCAGTGCAGTCAGAATGTGTAGCGAGGACGGTGGGTTCCAAGAAGAGGATCCGTCCCCTGTCAGTATGTGACAGAGGTATCTCTTATGCACTCGGAGACACGTTCATGCTGTTTAAAGCTGTGGCCACAGTGGTTGGTCGAATAGGAAATGGTTTCCTGTGTCGGCACAATGAGGCGTGCGTAGTCTCAAGTATTAAGCATAGATGCCTGGTCAAGGATGGGAACCGATGCCCAATTCCATACCCTAGACTAAGGCCGGGAGATGGTAGATGGAAAGATCGTACCCATATGGAATCGGCGCCTAAATGTTCACGCCAACATTCACCTAGTCTGTAGTGCCATGGACCGTTGCTGGATGGCCACCCATGGTAGCGAGCCATTGTGGGACACGGGCCCAAGTCTAGCTGAAGGTGAACCTAAAGGGTCACACACAAATCACTGAGAAGGTTGTGAAATTGACTTGGAGTCAAAATTTCGAAGGATGAATAAGTAATTGGATTACTTAAGGGATTGTCCATTGGATGGATGGGCTGATATTGTATCGGGCCCTCGTTTAATCGGTAAATGGGATTTATCGATTAATATGAAAAGTTGAGATGTTGGATTAAAAGATTAATGGAAATTATTTAAGTGGACATTAAATTAAATTGGATTTAATTTTGAATTCGTCGTAATTGAATTACGGTAAAACCCGGTCCGTTGAATTTTGAACTGAGAGGTGTGTTAATTCCATTTTTCGAATAGGAAGAAGTTGGACTTCTTCCTTAAATAAGCATGGTTGAAAATTGCCACCTTGGAGGGAGCAAAAATCGGCCATGTTGGATGCTAGGTGTTAGTTGAATTGTCTCTTTTGGTAAGAGACAAATCAACTCCAATCAAGCCTTTCCCTTTTGGTATGATTTGATCATACCTTAAAGGATGGTAGGCTTGATTGAAGAATTGATGGTGATTGATTGGGATGCATCTAGATATTCTTGGATGAACCTAAACACATTCCAATAATCACATTAATTATTATATATATCTGTATATACTAACACCCATGAAGAAGATTCATTATTCATCTTTTCTAGAAATAGAAGAAGAAAAATACACACTCTCTCCCTCTCATTCTCGGCCTCCCTCTCTCCCTCTTCCTACACTTGTGTTCTTCATTTGATCTAGGATCATTTGAAAGAACAAAGTGAGTTTAAGAAGAACACTAAATTAATAGTGTTCATCTTCTTAAACCGTGTCCTTCTAAACCCGTTGTGTTCTAGCAAGAAAAACGAGAGTTTCTTCCGGTGTGGTGTGGATCACCTTTGGAGAGTTCATACATTTGAACTTTGTGGACATTCCGGAGAGGAACAAAGCAACTAGCGGTGCATGTGAAAAACTACAAAGGTAACGGTTTACATACGCTTTCGTAGTTTATTCCACACTATGCCCTATGTTCAATATGCGTATTTAATATTGCTACATCCTACATCGAATGCCCAGTTGAGCACCCCAAGCGTACACCACTTGGGATTTTACGAATATACTTTTAATTATTTCTATATCTGTGTTCTCACGCTTCCGCTCGCGCTCTCGGGCGGATCCGCTTGTCCTTCAAAAATATGATTAAATTTTATTCAATTTTTTTATATATTTATTATCTAATGGTAAAATGGTCATTATATAAAAAAGAAAATAGAAGAATTAACAATAAACATAAATTGGGCACCAAAGTGACATTAAGGTAAAACTCAGCTATTAATTAAGTCAATTGTAATTACTCGTGTATCAAAGTGGTATTAATGACAAAATTTGCGTACTAATTGAGTTATTTGTAATTACTTAGGTACTAAAGTGACATTAATGACAAAAATTGGGTGTTAATATAAATTTTTACTGATCTTTTATAATAATCATTTTACCCTTAGATTGTTAGAATAGGTGACCATGTAAGCCAATTTTGGCGGGTATATGTAACCTATGTCTAGACAATTATAAGTGTTTTGATAAATCATTAATGAATAAAGAAGTGAATTTTCATTTGGCATTACTTTGTTTGTGTTCACTTGCACCTATTTTTCCATATCTGTTCACTACGCAAACAAAGCCCACGGACTGAGAATCAATTTCGGGGACTGGGACTACGCTTGGAGGTAGGTCCATGAAATCAGTCTTCCCGAATCAGTCCGGAAATCTCCAAGTCAAGGAATCCCGAAAATGGGTACCGGGATTCCATTTGAGACTTGCACTAAGCATCTGCTGTCGTGTTTCATCGACGGGTGACGAGGATCGTCTAAGCAGTGTTAGTGGGTTAGCCTGCTAGGATGCAGCTGACTGAGGTGACTCGTGGGAACCGTCTTACGGAGGACCTTGAGTATGGTCAGCAAGGTATGACGTGTATTCCCGGTTCCAACGGTACAGGTCAAGTCCTTTGACTTGAGGAATTACTGAGTTTACCTGTACATCAGAACTGTATCTTAGATATGGTGAGAGATTGCCAGAATTCTCTTTGGTAGTCATAAGCCATGTCTAGTGCAGTCCTGGTGTGCAAAGTGACAGTAGTTTCCAAGAAAGGATCTGTCTCCTGTCAATAGGTTTTGACAGTTGAGTCTCATGTATGCTCTAGGTCTTGTCCCTAAAACTGTGGCCACAGTGACTGAACAGAAGGGAAGGTTTCCCTTGCGGCGTTTAGTGAGGACAGACCGACACTTAGGTCCAAGATGGGTACCTGCGTTATCCGTGCCCTAGACACTAAGTGATGAGACCGAAGACAGAAGGACAAGCGTACTGTTAGAGCCTAAATGTTCATCCCTGAATATTTCACCTAGTCTCTAGTGCCATGGACCGTTGCTAGATGGCCACCCATGGTAACGGACGGATTCTAGGAATCCGACCAAGTCTAGCTGAATGGTGAACCTAAAGAGTCACACACTATCCACACACACAATTAAATATTTAATTTGGAATTAAATATTGGAGTGAAGGAATGATTAAATTAGATTTAATCGGAACCTTTATTTTTTCTTGGAGAAATAATTCTTTCTATTTGATAGAAGGAATTAAATTGATAAATTGGATTTATCAAAGGAATTTATTTAATGGGCTTAAATAATATTTATATTTATTTTAGCCTCTTGGAAATATTTAAATAGGTTTTAAATATTCCATTAAATTAAATTAAATCAACGGTTGAGATTAATGGGAGAGATGGATGGCTAGGATCGTTTTGACTAGGTCAAAACACTAGTTTGACTAGGACTTTGACTAGGTCAAAATCCTAATCAAATTAGAGTTCTTAAAAGAGGAGTTTAAAAGAGGATTAAACTCCTCTTCTATATAAACCCCTAGCATCCTACAATTTACAAGATGATGAATCTCCAACACACACACTACAACACACACACACGGATCTCTCCCTCTCATCTCTCGTTCGCCTCTCTCTCTCTCCAAAGAAAATTATTTTCTTTGTTCTCTTGTTCTTGGAACATTAGAACTTGATGAATCAATACCGTTAATTCATAACGTGTCGTTGATTCATCCACTCCAAAATATAAACTTGTTCGTTGCTAGCACGACGTGCAAGATACGTGGGTGGATCGTGTGTCACGATTTGGAGGGTCTCAAGAACGAGATCTTGGTGCAAAACGGGGAACAACGCGTGTAGCCGTTGAAGACGAAAACGACAACGGGTAGGTCTCGTTTATGTTTTTCGTCCTCTTTTATTTTCCAACCCTATGGCCTCCATGATTTATTTTAATGTTATACGTTCATGAGATACACCGAATGCCCGGGAAATTTCAAAGGCACACCCTTTGAAACGTGTTTTAATTTAAAAGCATGTTTAAATTCCGTTTTAATTCTTTAATTATACCGCGCTTCCGCATTCGCGCTTTTCCCGGGACGATCCACATAATCTTTCATAGATAATAAATAAAAAATAAATATATTAAAAAATTGAATAAAATTTAGTCAATATATTTTCTGATTCTCATTTTTAACATTTGAGTATTATATTTGACAATAATATTTTATTAATTTATTTTTTTAGTCACTTTATTTATCAATACTCATAAAATAAGTCAAAATGCATTGCAACCATATAGAAGCTGAATTTGCATTTTAAAATTTTGAAAATTTATAATCTTAAATTGAAAATTTTGAATCTATATCTAAGTTTTGCAATTAAATATTAATATCTCGATTAAATGAAAAAAATACCTTTGATGATGAAACTTTTAATTCCTCGAGACTTGGTTATTAACATAAGTTATTTGATAATGAGTTATAAATATATATATTGAGAGAAAATGATAGTAGAAAGTATTAACTAAAATTAAAATATAATCACTTATAATAATTTTGATAACTAAATATGGATAATAAAATTTATCAATGAAAATTTATGCAAAATTTCTTTGTTATATTTATTATTTTATTTTAATATCTAAGGTTCAAATGACCATTATATAAAAAGATAATAGAAAAAATAAATAAAAAAAAATATGAATTGGGTATCAAAGTTATATTAATGGTGAAATTACGGTGCTAATTAAGTTATTTGTAATTACTCGTGAATCAAAGTGATATTAGTGGTGAAACTCAGGTACTATTGAGTCATTTGTAATTACACATATATCAAAGGAACATTAATGACAAAACTTGGATACCAAAATAAATTTTACTCTATTGGCAAAGATAATAATTTAACAGCTATGAAGTATGAAGGTAAAGTTGAAAAGAATGCGTGGATTGTCCCGGGAAATTGCGCGAATGCGGAAGCGCGGTATAAAATAAAATACGGAATTTAAAACATGCTTTTAAAATTAAAGAACACGTTTCAAGGGGTGTGCCCTTGAAATTTCCCGTGTGTTCGGTGTATCTAATGAATAAGCAACATACAATAATCATGGAGGCCATAGGGTTGAAAATTAAAAGAAACGAAAATATTAAAACGAGACCTACCCGTTGTCGTTTTTGTCTTCAACGGCTACACGCGTTGTTCCCCGTTTTGCACCAAGATCTCGTTCTTGAGACCCTCCAAATCGTGACACACGATCCACCCACGTATCTTGAACGTCGTGCTAGCAACGAGCAAGTATAATTTATTGGAGTGGATGAATCAACAACACGTTATGAATTAACGGTATTGATTCATCAATGTTCTAATGTTCCAAGAATAAGAGAACAAGAAAAGATGTTTGCTTGGAAAGAGAGAGAGGGCGGACGAGAGGGAGAGAAACGAGAGAGGGAGTGTGTTGTGTGTGTGTTGGAATTTCAAGAATCATCATCCTTCAAAAGGTGCAAGGCTAGGGGTTTATATAGAGGAGGAGTTTAATCCTCTTTAAACTCCAACTCTTTAGAAGCTTAATTTGACTAGGATTTTGACCTAGTCAAAGTCCTAGTCAAAGTAGAATTTGACGTTGTCAAATTCAATCCTAGCCTTTGATCTCTCCCATTAAATCTCAACCATTAATTTAATTTAATGGAATATTTAAATCCTATTAAATATTCCAAAAGGTCAAATAAATATAATAAATGAATATTAATATTTATTCTAGGCCCATTAAATTAATTCTCTTAATAAATCCAATTTATTAATTTAATTCCCTTTATCAAATAGAAGTAATTAATTTTTCAAGAAAATATAGGACCCAATTAAATCCAATTTAATCATTCCTTTACTCCTATATTTAATTTCAAATTAAATACTAAGTGTGTGTGGATAGTGTGGGACTCTTTAGATTCACCTTTTAGCTAGACTTGGTCGGATTCCTAGAATCTGTCCGTTACCATGGGTGGCCATCTAGCAACGGTCCATGGCACTAGAGACTAGGTGAAATATTCGGGGATGAACATTTAGGCTCTAACAGTACACTTGTCCTTCTATCTTCGGTCTCATCACTTAGGGTCTAGGGCACGGAAAATGCAGGTACCCATTTTGGACCTAAGTGTTGGTCTGTCCTTACTAAACGCCGCAAGGGAAACCTTCCCTTCTGTTCAGTTACTGTGGCCACAGATTTTAGGGACAAGACACAGAGCATACATGAGACTCAACTGTCAATGCCTTTTGACAGGAGACAGATCCTTTCTTGGAAACTACTGTCACTCTGTACACCAGAGCTGCACTAGACATGGCTTATGACTACTCAAGAGTATTTTGGCAATCTCTCACCATATCTAAGATACAGACCTGATGTACAGGTAAAATCAGTAGTTCTTCAAGTCAAAGGACTTGACCTGTACCGTTGGAATCGGGAATACACGTCATACCTTGCTGACCATACTCAAGGTCCTCCGTAAGACGGTTCCCGCGAGTCACCTCAGTCAGCTGCTTCCTAGCATGCTAACCCACTAACACTGCTTAGACGACCTTCGTCACCCGTCGATGAAATACGACAGCAGATGCTTAGTGCAAGTCTCAAGGGGAATCTCGGTACCCATTTTCGAGATTCCTTGACTTGGAGATTTCCGGACTGATTCGGTAAGACTGATTTTCATGGACCTACCTCCAAGCGTAGTCCCAGTCCCGAAAATTGATTCTCAGTCCGTGGGCTTTGTTTGCGTAGTGAATAAATATGTAATAGCAGATATAAGTGAACGTAAACAAAGTGTTACCATATGAACTTCACTTCTTTATTCATAAATATTTTTATCAAACACCTGAAATTGTTTAGACATAGGTTACATATTCTTGCCAAAATTGGCTTACATGGTCACCTATTCTAACAATCTCCCACTTGACCTTTAAAGCCAATCGCCCATATGTCTAATCCCCATCTTCTCAAAATGTTGCGTATGAGCGCTCTGCGACATAGGCTTTGTCAGCGGATCTGCTGTGTTGTCTGCTGAGTTGACTCGGTCCATCCGGACGTCACCTCTTCCTACCAATTCTCTAAGAAGATGGTAGCGTCTAAGAATGTGTTTGGAATGGTGATGAGATCTCGGTTCCTTTGCTTGCGCTATTGCACCGTTGTTATCGCAGAAGATGACAATAGGCTTGGCGATGCTAGGCACCACACCCAACTCTTGGATGTAGTTTCTCATTCAAACCGCTTCCTTAGCAGCTTCTGAAGCTTAGAAGCTGCTATGTATTCAGCCTCTGTAGTGGAGTCAGCAGTGATTGCTTGCTTGGAACTTTTCCAAGTCACTATTCCTCCATTGAGGTTGAATACGTAACCCGATTGAGACTTGGCATCATCGTCATCAGACTGGAAGCTAGCATCGCTAAAGCCTTCCAGAATTAGCTCTCCATTGCCATAGACCAAGAACATTTCCTTAGTCCTCCTTACGTACTTAAGGATGCCCTTAACAGCATTCCAATGTGTTTCTCCTGCGCAGGACTGATATCTACTTGTTACGCTCAAAGCGTACGCAATGTCAGGCCTAGTGCAGTGGACCACATATTGGATGCTACCTACGGCAGAAGCATAGGGGATGACTTTCATCCTTTCAAGTTCCTCATCAGTTTGTGGGGACTGTTTCTTGGACAACTTGATCCCATGCCTCATGGGAAGGAATCCTCGTTTGGAGTTGTCCATTCGATATCTCTTTAGGACTTTCTCCATGTACGAGTTTTGGGTGAGTCCTAACATCCTTTTAGATCTGTCCCTGACAATCTGGATGCCTAGGATGTAGGAGGCTTCACCCAAGTCCTTCATGTAAAACTGGGTTGACAACCATGCTTTTGTGTTTCCTAACATTCTAACGTCATTACCAATGAGTAGAATGTCATCCACATAAAGCACTAGGAACACTATTGAGCTCCCACTGACCTTCTTGTATACACAAGGGTCGGATTCGTTTTTGATGAAGTCATACCCCGTATTACTTCATCAAATAATATGTTCCAACTTCGGGATGCTTGTTTGAGGCCATAGATGGACTTCTGGAGACGACAGACTTTCTATTCTTCTCCAGTGACCTTGAAACCCTCCGGCTGATCCATATAGTTCTCTTCTTCAACAAAACCGTTGAGGAAGGCCGTTTTCACGTCCATTTGCCATATCTCATAGTCATACCATGCTGCTATTAGCGAGCAGGATCCGAATGGACTTAGCCATGGCTACTGGCGAGTAGGTATCCTCAAAATCGACCCCGGGTCGTTGAGTGTATCCCTTAGCTACAAGCCTAGCCTTAAAGGTTGTGACTTCTCCATCAACGCCAAGTTTGCGCTTATAGACCCACTTACAGCCCACTGGCTTAACACCTTTCGGTGGATGTACAAGACTCCAGACTTGGTTCTCGCTCATGGAGTCCATTTCGGCTTTCATGGCCTCAAGCCATTTCCCGGAGTCGATGTCAGACATCGCTTCTCCATATGTCTTAGGATCGTTATCCAAAAGATCGGTCGGTCCTAGAAAGCCATATCTCACTGGAGGTCTGGACTCTCTAGTGGACCTACGGAGAACGGGAACGTTAGTGGTGACTGTGGGCGCTGACTGTATCGGAGCCGGCGGTTCAGGAACCGGGGCTGGCCGTTCCTGAGGTTGTCTTTCATGCCTAGCATGTTGGATTTCTCGAGGTTGGTCAGCCCTTCGGGTATCTATCCTGAATCCTCTAAGTGAGGGTTCCGCGGCTATACCCGATGGCTGGATTCCATCACTTGATTCCTCAAGGATCAGCTCATCAGGTTGGATATCCTCCGAGAAGCCTTGCTCCAAGAATACTGCATTCCTTGAAACAAACATCTTTTGTTCCAAGGGGTCATAAAAGTAATAACCCGCAGTTTCTTTAGGGTATCCAACGAACCTGCATAAGCTAGACCTAGATTCTAGCTTATCTCACACTAACCTCTTGACGTATGCGGGGCTACCCCACACTCTCAAGTAGTTGTAGGATGCAGGCTTGCCATGCCATATCTCATATGGCGTTTGGGTCAATGCACTGGTAGGCGCCAAATTCAGCAACTTGGCCGCCGTTTCTAGTGCATAGCCCCAAAAGGATAAGGGCAATTTGGTAAAACTCATCATGGACCGAACCATGTCCAACAGGGTTCGATTCCTCCTTTCAGAGACACCATTTAATTATGGTGTTCGGGGAGGTGTCCATTCTGATATTATACCATATTCTTTTAGATAATCTAGGAACTCCGTACTAAGGTATTCACTGCCTCGGTCTGACCGTAGGACTTTAATTTCGCAGTTGGTCTGGTTCTCCACTTCAAGTCTGAATTCTTTAAACCTCTCAAGAGCTTCAGACTTGTACCTCATTAGGTAAACATAACGATACCGTGAGTGATCATTGGTAAAGGTTATGAAGTAGGAGAACCCACCTCGGGCCTGCGTCCTTAGTGGTCCACATACGTCTGTATGGACCAAGTCCAACAGACCTGTGGCAAGCCTGCTTTGTCCTACAAAGGGCTTCTTGATCATTTTCCCTCTTAGACAGGATTCACAAGTTGGTAGATCACTCAAGTCCCCAACCTCTAGGTTTTTTGAGTCTACCAACCTTTTCATCCTATCTTGGGATATGTGACCTAGCCTAGCGTGCCACAGACGTGTGTTCCTGTTATTATCTAATTTTCGTTTGTGTTGAGTGTTGAGAACGAATTTCGTTTGTTACAAGATATAGAGCCCGTTATGCAATGTACCGAGTAGATGAGCAATTCCACACCTCATCAAATAAAAGCAATTTTTATTGATTCTAAACTCATAACCACTATTGTCCAACAATGGAATGGAAATGATGTTTTTAATCATACTAGGTACAAAATAAACTTGCTCTAAATCTATGCTAATACTATCACTAATCACTAGAGTAGCGAATCCCACTGCTTCTGCCGAGATGGCCTTGCCATTCCCAAGCTTCAGGATCATGTCCCCGCTACCCAGTTTTCTACTTCTTTCCAACACCTGCAAGTCATTGCAAATGTGAGCTCCACAGCCGGTATCTAATACCCAACAGGCAGAATTAGTGACCATATTAACCTCAATCACATAAATACCTTGGTTCGAGAAGAGTTTGGGGCACTCTCTCTTCCAATGCCCTTTCTCACGGTAGTTGATACATATGTCATATGCCTTCAACTGTTGCTTGGAGACAACCTTTCCCTATCCTTTGCCTTTCCCCTTATTGGCAATGGGAACAGTCTTAGTGTTCGTAGCTGCTTTGACGGCCTTTCCCTTCCCTTTCTTATTTTTCCAACGTCCGGTTCCTTTGACAGGAGACAGATCCTTTCTTGAAAACTACTGTCACTCTGTACACCAGAGCTGCACTAGACATGGCTTATGACTACTCAAGAGTATTTTGGCAATCTCTCACCATATCTAAGATACAGACCTGATAAACAGGTAAACTCAGCAGTTCCTCAAGTCAAAGGACTTGACCTGTACCGTTGGAACTGGGAATACACGTCATACCTTGCTGACCATACTCAAGGTCCTCCGTAAGGCGGTTCCCGCGAGTCACCTCAGTCAGCTGCTTCCTAGCATGCTAACCCACTAACACTGCTTAGACGACCTTCGTCACCCGTCGATGAAATACGACAGCAGATGTTTAGTGCAAGTCTTAAGGGGAATCTCGGTACCCATTTTCGAGATTCCTTGACTTGGAGATTTCCGGACTGATTCGGTAAGACTGATTTCATGGACCTACCTCCAAGCGTAGTCCCAGTCCCCGAAATTGATTCTCAGTCCATGGGCTTTGTTTGCGTAGTGAACAGATATGTAATAGCATATATAAGTGAACGTAAACAAAGTGTTGCCATATGAACTTCACTTCTTTATTCATAAATGTTTTTATCAAACACCTGAAATTGTCTAGACATAGATTACATATTCCCGCCAAAATTGGCTTACATGGTCACCTATTCTAACAAAAGTTACACTTTTTATCCTCTAACTTTACTACTAATTTGGTTTTAACTCTCAAGCAATCCGAGGTGACAATTTTGGTCCTCAAACTGTCATTTTTTTATATAATTGGTATTTTCTATCAAGTGATTGTTAAAATTGATGAAAACCCTCATTTCCTTGGCACGTGAGGCTGCTGAGAGGGAATCATAGGTGTACTTCTTTTACGCAAATCCCTCCAAACATTTGATGTGTTATGTTTCTTTCTTTGCTAGTTCTTTAGTTTCGAGGTTAGTGTCTCAAGTTGGGAAGTCCGTGTTGGTTAAAGCGTTCTTTCTATCATTACCTACTTATGCAATGTCTTGTTTTCAACTTCCTAATATGTTGTGCATGAGTTGAAAACTACTGGCAGCGGATTTTTGGTGGTATAATAGAGGTGAGAGGAGAGTCTACTGGGTGGCTTGGGCTAAACTGTGTCGTCCGTTGGCTGGGGGGGGGGGGTTTGGTTTCAGGTGCTTACGTGAGTTTAATATTGCTTTGTTGGCGAAATAGGGTTGGAGGATCATTACTCGTCCTCGATGTCTTCTTAGCTAAGTCCTCAAAGCGAAATACTTCCCACATGGTAGTTTTTGAGATGCGACGGTTGGACACAGGCCTTCATGGACTTGGCGTAGTATACTTGCTGCTCGGAATCTGTTGGAGGAGGGTGTGTCCATACAGCCGTTGATGAAGGTGGAGGAGAAACAGAATGGAGCTGGAAATTTCATAATAAGGGTTGTTTTATTGAAAAGAGTGCCTACAAACAAGCCTTGGTTGTACGTGATCGTCTTTATGCTTCGACATCAGGATCAGAATTCATTATGGGTCCGAATGACTGCCGTGGTTTCTCAAGTTTGAAGACTACTCCCGTACTATCAGAACCGGGGAACTCCAGTCATACCAACCAAGCCTCCAAGGCTTTCATATGACGATCCCCGCGAGTCAACTCAGTCGGCTCAACCCCAGTCGACTAACCCACTAAGATCGTATAGACGACCCACGTCTGTCGCTGATGAAACATAGCTCTCATCCAATGAATACAACTCTTAGTGCAAGTCTCTATAGGACTCTCGATGCCCAATCTCGAGGTCATCAACTTGGAATGTTTCAGACCCAACTCTCATTAGTTGGTTTCATAGCCGTCATCTAATGTGCGGCCTAACTGCATGGGTTGTCCAATTGGTTCATGGGCATCTGTTGTGACGTTAAAGCATAATTTAACGTAATCGGTAAGCACAACAGACACATGTGACAATGACGAACACTTACCATGTTCACCAATACAAAGTTATTTTTAATAAAGATTGCTGAATAGTTCCCAAAACCACCAATTTAATTGGTTTTTTGGTCACCTATTCCAATATCTGTCCCCTGGGAGCAGGGCCCCCTTTAAGAAATCCACCGCTAGGGTATTCTCCCCTTCAGGCTCCCTCACAAGAGAGTCATAAGGGCACAAACCCCACTTGGGGGTAAACCGCTGGCGGCGAGGGAGGAACTGCTGGTGTCCCGACACGGAGGTGGCGAGACTCGGGGAGTGATCGCCCCTGAGCGAGTGGACACTTGCAGAGGGACCACTGAAGAAGAGGCCCCCTTGGAAGAGCTCTGAGGGGCGGAGGCGGCGCGCTTTCCCCTGGAGTCGCTAGAGGGGGGGTTCCCTTCGAAGGCCGGCTAGGAGACGTCACCTGCGTACCCCCTGAGCCGCTCTACAGACCACTTTGCAGGTACTTGCTGAACATCAACGTTTGCTGCAAAACAAAGATAGAAAATCAACCATCAAATTTAAGGCATAAACAAGAAGACACATAAAAAAAAAAAAACATGCAAAAAGGCGGTAAATACCCAGTGGCTCCTCCAAAGGGACCACTTTAAGGCGGAGCTTGAAATGAGACAGGAGCCTCTCTTCCACTAAACTCCGACAATCATAAGGACGGGAGTTAAGGTCTTCAGTGAGGGTAGTCAAGGCAGGTACCATGTCATGGATGGAGAAGGAAACTAGCAGAGGAAGGTCAGAAAACCAATCGTGAGGAAAGGACAAATGGGAAGGAGGGAGAATAAAGAAGAAACTGCCCCGCCACAGCTTGGGTGCGTTAGGAGCAGGCAAGAACTGCACCCCGGGGGGGGGGGGGGGGGGAGGGAAGAAATGAAAAACCCCAGGCTCTGATTTTTTCAACTGAAAACGGGACAAGAAGTGCTGACCAGTGGGGCAGAGGCCATGATACTTGAAAATCATGACAAAACCGGTAAAAAGATGAAAGGAGTTTGGGGCTAACTGATTCAAGGGGACCCCAAAAATATGGGCAATGTCCACATAAAAAGGACGGTATAGAGAAGTGAAGGCCCGCTTTTAGTTGGGCCAAAAAGAAGCATAGGCAATTGGAAGGAGAAAGATCAGACTGGCTATCAGGTGAAAGAACAAGAAGGACGTAATTGGGAGGAATGGGGTATTCGGCCATGAGGGCCTCGAGGATAGAAAGAAGAACGGCGGAGGCGGCACCCTCTAGAAGAATGGGGGTTGCCTGCCCTTTCCCCCTCCCCCCCTCGGTCGGTGACAGGAGGCTCCACCCCTTCACCGAGGGAGGAATTCTCCACCTCCTCCTCCTCATCACTCGAACCCTCGTACTCGCTAGAGGGCTCATCTAACAGGTGACGGGACCTTTCCACCGCCTTCCTAATACTCCACCGAGGAGCTCCTCCAAAAGCAGAGGGGCCAGAACTTGGCCCCCCAGAGATGCCCCCCTCAGCATCATAGTCCGCCTACCTCTCCCCAATCAACCATATGGACTCATCAGAAGACGCCGTTTGTCGTTTTGAAAAAACCTTTTTCGAAAAAAAAAAAAACAGAAGAGCGCACAAAAACCAGAAAAGGAAAGAAAAAGCTTAAGGATGAGGACACTTACGAAGAAGAAGAACAGAGCTCATATTCATCATTCTCATCGTGCTTTCAATTTATTTTCTTCTTTCAACAAGTTAGTGACTTGAGCATCGGAGTGCTAATGCTTTTTTGCAGGTCCCCTTTTCTACATAGTTCATCATTTGTATTGGAATCCTCCGACCCAAGATCATCATCCTGACTGAGTAGATTTTGATCCCATCATATTGTGTATGTGTAGGTTGTGACATTACTTTCTATTCCTAACAATCATTAAAGCTTGCAAATTTTGTTGAAATTATATTATTTTAAAGTAAGTAATACAATAAAGCTTATATTATTCAAATGTTAAAAATATTGAGGTAAATTTCAATAGTTTAGCCAATTTTACTATGTCAAATAAAAATATAAACAAGTTAATTTTATTGTATTTTAATTCTATAAAATTCTATACGTTACAATTCCTAGAAAAATGAAGACATAAGTATATTTTTAAATTATTCAAAAAAAAACTTTTTTTTCTTCTATTTATTTCAAATAAAGAAAATAACAAAATACTTCACTTCCAAATTAATGGGTTTCAATAATCTGAAAAAAATACCTGCAAAATAAATACTAGCATTCCGATGCTTAAGTTGGTAGATGAATTAGAATAAAAATTTTAAAATACTGCAAAAGAAATACTCAAAGTGCCATGTTGTGACTAGCAATGACTCGTGGAACGTGGTGACAAATGAAGAATTCTGTGAAATAACGAGCAGATGAATCTTAGTTTGGCACAAAAGGAACACTACGACTCCATTGGACCAAGAAATTGACTCTGCTGCGCAAGTAGCGACCGAGTACCTCTTGAACCTTGCCTTTCGGTAATGGAGCAAGGATAATCGGGGGAGTTCAGGGTTATGGAAATATTGTCCTTGCTCCACAAGGCTCGAGAGATAGTCAGCCGGAACTTGCGCAATAAGGTCAACTCCTAGGCCCCTATTTGGTAATGGGTTCATTGTGTTCTTTATGTACTACATTAAGATGTGTTTTCTAGCCATCTCACAAATTTCTTCATTTGTCATTACGTCATATAAACAATCACTATCCAGAACAAGGCTCTCGTCTTCTAAAACACGAGGCACAAACATGACTTTGGGTTCTAGTATGATCCACAACTTTAAGTATCTATCACCTGAAAAGTATGAGGAGAGCAAGGTAAATTTGAGTTCAAAGCATAACTTAATCAATAATTTTTTGGAGTTTGTAAGATCATATTTTTTTTTGCGTGATGGTATTTATAAGATTATAATATATATATTTATATATTTGTATATATGAATATACCATATTTTTTAATAAAATTAGGAGGGCCTTCCATAATGCTAATAACAAAAAATATTCAAAAGTGTATTGTACAAATTAATGGGTTTCTATGAAATTCTGATTAAAATAATCCTGCAAAATAAAATTTAGCACTCCAATATTGAAGTCAGTGACTGAATTAAGGTTAAGATTGTAAAATATTATAAAGAAAAGTACTATAAAATAATAATGAGTATGTTACATGTGCAACGTAAAACTTAGCTCAAACTCTTTAATTAAATTCTACCCCATATGGGGCGGGTTTGAGACACAATTTTTCGGGGTTGGGGTGGGTTTGGGTCATCAAAAACCTGCTCCGGTCGGGTCCGGGGCGGGGTACGGGTCCTATCTCCACCCCGTCCCATTGGACCCGACCCCGATCCTGCCTCTTTTTCATTATATATTATTAATATATATTATAAATAAACAATTATAGTATTATATCTAAATCCTAAATAATTTTTGCATGTACCCAACTCTATATAAGAAATAAAAAAAATAAAAAATTAATTGATAAGAAATTTAATAATTATTTTAAATTTTAAATTGAAAACTGATAGTCTATGTTAAGTTATTTAATCTAAATTAATATTATAATTAATTAAAAAATAAAATATTAGTTTAATGTACGGGCAAAGCAATGTATATTTCATGCATGCATGCATCTGCAATTTCTGCGTGCTTTCTATCTTCAGAAACCTAACTGATATTAATGAAAACAGGTGAGAAACCCTGCTGGCTACATAAACACCAAAGTGACTGCATGCCTTTCTCCTTCATCACTTCCCCCAAGTCTACAAAAATCTAAGTATATATAATTAAAAGTCTGTCTGAAGCAGACAATGTCAATAGAAGCTTTGGCTATGGCTGGTGTTAATTTCACGGAAAGCGGCATCACTCTTGAGAAACTGGAGCTGATGAGTTTCTTGGGAGAGCCGCCTTCGTATCTTGTAGCAGAAGAAACTGATGAGAGCTGCAGAGTTAAAGATGATCATGCTGCTGATTTTATGCTGCAAAATGAGGAGAAGATCAAAGAAAAGATTAAGGAATGGGCAAAAGCAGTTGCTTCATTGAAGCCCATAAACTTAGGGTTAATTATTTTGAGAAATCATCATGATTGATAGTTTGTGTTATTAGCTAGGGTCTATCATTCTTGATTAGCAATGGAACAGAATATATGTTATTCTTTTTCATATATATATATATATATCCAATTTTTGAAAGTTTTGAGGGTAAATTTTTGGAGTTCCATTCCATTATATTCATTTTTTTTTTGTTCAGTTCCATTTTATGTTATTAACAAAATCAGGGATGGATCGAAAAATAAAGGTTCGATGGGGGCAGAAAAACTATACTTTTACATTATGTCACTACAAGTAAATAGAAGATTAGCGACAAAAAAATCAAGTGACAATTTTAATATTGTCACTAATTATATATATTTAGTGACAATATTAGTAATGTTTATTTTTTCATAATAATGAATTTTATGATTTTAATAATTATTATTATTTATAAAAATTATTATTAGTGACAAAAAGATGTGCACAAAGTTGTCACTAAATACAATTAGTGACTCATGTACAGTGACAACCTAGTGATAATAAATAATTGTTATTACTATATTGTGTTGTCACTAAGTTGTCACTATAGATGTATCACTAATTGTATTTAGTGACAATTTTATTCACAAATTTTGTCACTAATAATTATATAGTGACAAGATGAAAAATATTGTCACTTAATACATATTTTTAGTGACAACTTTTAAATTATCATTTGATATTTTGTCACTAATATCACATTTTCTTGTAGAGTGTCCAAATTGGCTTAAATGGATTTTGTCCTATATCTTTTGCCTTTTGGCGTTTTAATCCCTTATTTTTCTAGGTTAGCAAATAGGTCCTGTAACTTTTAAATTTTTCGCGATTTTGGTACTTCAATCAACGGAGTTTGCAAATGTTATCGATTTTTTTTTTAATTTGGGGCTTTTGTTCCCATTGGTCAAATTACTGCCAGCATGGAACCAAATTTTCATCATATATCTTTTATATTTTAATGTTTTAGTCCTTTATCTTTTTAGTATACCAAATAGGTCCTGTAACTTAGTTTTTTTAGCGATTTCGGTCCATTAAATTGACCAATGAGAACAAAAGCCCCACATTAAAAAAAATCCGGCAATATTTGCAAACTTCGGCGACTGAAGGACCAAAATCACAAAAAATTTAAAATCACAGGACTTATTTGCTACCCTAGAAAGATAAAGAAGTAAAATGCCAAAATACAAAAGATACAAGATGAAAATTATATTTAATCCTATTCACATTCCTTAGTATTGGGGACAATTAAACTGATGAGGGAAGGGGGGAATATAAAAAAAAAATGATTTATATATAATTCTGGGATAATTTTATTTTTTGTACCCTGACTATGCCACTAAATTAATTTTGGTACCTCTTCCAGTCTCATTAATTTTGGTCCCTGAGGTTTCACTATAACAATTGTGCCAAGAGCGCTAGGAAAATTATAAATGAGAATAAATTTGTTAATAATAGCAATGAATTTATCAAGGGAACAGAATTTTAAGTTTTTGTAATTTTAAAATTAACATTAGAAAAAAAAAATATTTTCTTGCTATCATTAGAAAGGAATTTTAATGTTGCAATACTTCAAAAACTACAAAAAAGTTAATTTTTTGGAACGAGTTTTTGGAACGGTTTACAATTTATTTGTAGCGCGTTGTCGAATTTTGGAACAACTTTTGTGATGATCAGCTACCCATCCCTACTAGACAAGTCTAAAAAACTTTGTCACGAGTTTAATATATATGTCGACAATTTGGAGCGTCTTTTGTATGAGTTAAACAAATAAAATTATTATTTTATATATTATAAATTTAAATAAAAAAATAACCCCTAGCCGCAATCCCCCCCACCCCAATCCATTCGCCCTTACCCTACTCAACCCCCGCCCCTTGTCGCTGCCCCCAAGAAAGGGGCGCCAACAACGCCTACCTGCAGAGGGGGAAACGTGTCGTCACCGCCCCGAGCAATTGGGGGACCGTCGTCGCCCCCTCGCGGTTGGGTGGCGCCGTCGCCCCATTCTTGGAGGGCGGCAGCGAGGATAAAAATTTATATTATATTATTTTTTTTTACAATTATATACATACTTACATATATACAATTTTTTTTTTTATGTCATTACTTATGTCGCATTGTTTATCTAAAAAGAATGGCCAACAAAGGCCCAATTTTACAAGTCCTAATTTAGACCTCTTCATCAAATTCCAGTAAGTTTTGAAAATTCCGTGGCCGGATTCTTGAAATTGCAAAAAATTATTTACGTATAGGTCAATTTTGTGTCCCTATAATTAGTGTCCTTATTTTGCTTCCCCCTTATATACAGAGCAATAAATGCAACTAAGCTTAATTTTTGCATAGATAATAGACGTAAAGTTTTTGCATAAATAGCAAGTACACCTAAGTAAATCACTTACAATTAATTTTGGTTTTTTATCATACCTTTAATTCAAGTTTTATTTATCACTCAAATAAACCTGTACTCAAAGTAAACGAGGCCTTCCTCATTCATTTAAAATGCACTAAAATTTAACATCCAAATATGTGTATTTGGCAACCGATACTAAATTATCCACCTAACCACAGGGATGACTGGTTTTGAGCAATCACCTCCCATAGGTGTTTACTCATCAATGCTTTGTTCATAGCTGCCACATCCTTGACACCCTGGCCCCTTTGCTCCTTGCGAAGACACAACTAGGCCCAAAAACTTTCGCGTATCCTCTCCTCGTTGTCCTTTTCCAAGACTTGCTTCCAATGTTGTTAAGAATTCCTTTGGGCAAAAAAAGGCCCCTGCCCAATTCACCTGCAAAGCATTAACAACATACTTGATATATGTATTCTGGCAATGTAAGAGAGGTTGTAGGAATCCCAGCCCGAAATCCTCTTGTCCATTTTCATCAAGAGTACCTTGCAATCATTGATTGTCAGACGGGAATAAACCAATGGGAGCCCTGATACTTGATAGGCAACACCCTTCTTGATAACCCAACAGTGCCAAGAGACTAGCCTTGACGGCCCCCGCAGACTTGGATAGACGAGATGGTTTTTGGTTGGGTTAACTTGCAGTCCAGATAAGTCTGCAAACTCCTCCAAGATAGCCTTAAAGATTCGAATGGGGCCCTTCTCAGCTTTGTAGAATAAATGAAGGCCATCTGCAAAGGAAAGCAAAGTCAAACCAAGCTCTTTACATCTCTAATAGTAAGCAAAAGATGAATGCCAAAAGAAAGCCTCCTTGATCTCAACCTCAAGGATCGAGGTTGTTAGCAACTGGCCCTCCTCTGCAGTAATGATATGATAAGCATGGGGTGAAAGCCAAGACATCCAGAACTCTGTTTCTTCTTTCTCCCCCTAAAAGTCGTCAAAAGAAGAGTACAACTTCCTTCATAACCAACTTGATCCATAACCACAACTCCTTGCGGATTGGAATTCTGATAAAGTCTGTGGATAGCCCCATGGCTCTAATATTTCTAAAGAATACCCTGGAGCAAATTGAGCCATGTCATAATCGCTTATTGCCTCAGCATACACTGCTCCTAAGAGACAACTTTGCAGTCACCAAATGGCAACCTATTGAGTTGCAGAAATCTTTGAGCCTGGGCCCTAAACACAACAACCAGTTGGACATTTTGTGAAAGGTCCCCCTTGATCCTCCTTAGCTTTATGAAAATTGGCTTCAATAGCTTAAACTTTTTTACAACAACAAACTTGTGGGTACCATGAATGCAGTGGTGCTAGATCTCCTCTACCTGCATTCAAAAAACCTGGAGCTTTAGTTAAATAGTTATTGAATCGAAACAGGGAGCATTATCTGAAATGATCGCCATTAAAGTTCAAGACTAGTGAGCAGTGATCAGATGTCCTGGGGGTAGTGCACAAGTAATGACTATGAGGCCACCTCTCCAACTAGCTTTCATTAACCAACACCCTATTAGCCGCTTCCAAAGGTTGCGAGCACCTTCACTACAGTTGTGCCCCTTGCATTGGCAATGTAGCAACTATAGCCTTTTGCTAAAATTCCTCCATTATCTGCGTGTGTTTAGTATTGGCACCACAAATCTCACTTGGGTCAAGCACCATGGTGAAATCCTGAAACAGTAACCATGGTGAAATGTTAGTCACTTTGCAACGGGTAATTTGTCTGTGCAGTTCCTCAATCTCCACCTGCACATCTGCTTCAGACCATGCCAGCAAAATACGAGTTCCAGGTCCAGCATAATCATTTAACCATTTCCACCCATTCCTCAGCATACCCTAAATACGTACAACATTGCATTGCGCAACCCTCGTCTTCACTAGCCTACCGAAAACTAAATTAAATTTGCTAATTAAGTTGCTTACCGCTTGTTGATGATCTCGGCGGTTCGAACCTCGCACATTCCAGACGGGAGCTACTAATGAACCCGAGTTGAACTCATCTTTCGTGTCATCATCTTCAAGGGTGAGCATCTGGAAAGGATTGTAAAGCACAAACTCCTTACCTTTATCTTGTAAAGTATTTCGCTATTGCTGAAGCAGTACCTAAGAATCATTTGACCCAGTTTCAAATTCAGTTGGTAAAGGGCTCATAGAGCTAAGTATAACTTTGTTTGAGAAGGGGACTTGTTCTGAGCTAGAATGACCTTCACTGCCATATCTTGAGTTGAATTGACAATCCCTGCCACGTCAGTAGCCAACCTGGCGATAAAGTTAAAATGAGTAGGTTGTGTTGACTTTACTTTTTGCACAAAAAATTCCACCGATTTCTTCACTGGAGTGAAATAAGTCAAAGTTAGGGAGTTATTTGCTACTATCTTATTTAAATTAGATCTGATCATATTAAATTAATTTTAAAGTATGCTTTTTGTACTTAATATAATTGATTATCTTTTTAAATTGTATAAACTCCATGATAAATGTAATTATTCACCACATATATATAGTTGGCTTGACGTCGGCCAACTCAATTTGAAATAAAATTTCCGTTGATATAATACAATATATACCATCTAATAAACAAAATTTTTGACTAATTACAAACAATTCATTATATTTTTGGGAACGATTACATTTTGCAGCGGGTACTATGGGAATTGGACACTTTACCCCCTCAACCATGATCTAAAACATCTTGCATGCACCTTATTGTTAAGTGGAAAAACTTAATATTGCTCATGTGAATTTGTACTCACATATGTTGTAATTAAATCAATGCATGATGGCATCATTATATGTGATCCAATGATTAATAGTTCATATATACAAGTATAAACACGTGCTGAGCAATATCGTCAGATCTAGGGATGTCAATGGGTAGGACCTTACTCAGGCAATACACTAATTCAAAGATCCATACTCAGGCCCACTAAATATTATTAGACCCCGACCTATTAAAAATATATAGATTAAGTTGGGTTGGTTCTCTACCCATCAAAATCTATGGGTTTATGTCCATGATTGAATTGAATTATTATTTATCAATCTATCTAAATTTAAGTAAACAAATATAAAAGTTTAAGACTTAAAAATATTTGATGTATAATTTTAATAACGAATAACTGAATAATTATATATATATATATATATATTGATTATGCTAGGTATATTTTTCAACATCTTGAAAGGCAACAACATTTGGTTGAAGTGATAAAATTGAAGCTCAAACTTGTATAATAATATTAAATTCGATTATAATTAAATATGTAGATTTAATATTTTTCATTAGATTTTTTTAAAAACGATATAATAAATGATATATTCTTTAACAAAACTCTATAGAGAAAAGAGTTATTTGTGAATTTATTTTAATAATCCTGAATTTATTGATAAATTCTATGTAAAAATAAAAATAAAAAAAAAATACATTGATAAATCTAATGTATATAGTTAACCATATAGTAAATTACCGCTACTTCAAAACACAACTTTTTTTTATAATCGTGTATTTTAATATTAATATAAATAGTTAATCTATTTTGTTTCACTTTGATGATTTTAATCGAAGTAAATTTTTTTTGAATTTGTATCTAATATACTTTAGCGTTTTTACTTTAATTTAAAATTTATGTAGTCTTTTTTTTAATTACCTTATTTTAAATAAAAATATCAAATATTATCCAACAACATTAAGAATATAAAAAACAAGAAAAATTGGGTCTAAACCCATCCCTGACCCAAAAAACCAGGTCTGAGAAAAGGGCATTGGGTCTTGAGGGGGTCGGGTATGGGTATTATTGAAGGACAAGCGGATCCGCCCGGGAGCGCGAGCGGAAGCGAGAAAAGCGAGAAATTGCGTAAATTTAAATCAAATTCAAAATACGCGAATCCCAAGGGGTGTACCCTTGGGTGCTCAACCGGGCGTTCGATGTAGGATGTGTAAATATTAAAACATATATTTAAACACATAGGGCATAGATATACAAATGAAATCAATCAAAGCGTAATAAACCGTTACCTTTGATTGTTTAGCGTATGCTCCCGGCTACTAGCGTTGTTCCTTCTCCGGAATGCTCATGAAATCCAAACGTATGGATTCTCCAAAGGTGATCCACACCACACCGGAAGAAACACACGTTCTTCTTGCTAGAAAAGAACGGGTTTAGGAAGGAATCGATTTAAGAGAAGAACACTATGAATTAGTGTTCTCTTAAACTTACTTTGTTCTTCTTCTTGATTCAAAATCAAGTGAAGAACACAAGTGTAAGAGAGGGAGGGAGCACGAAATTTTGAAAGAGAGGAGAGGATTTTTGTCTTCTCTTTTTCCTAGAAAAAGATGAATAATGAATCACTTATGCTTGGGTTGTATATTCTAATATATATACATAATTAATGTGATTATTGGAATGTGTCTAGGTTCATCCAAGGATGTCTAGATTCATTCCAATCAATCACCATCAATTCTTCAATCAAGCCTACCAAAATTTATGGTATGATCAAATCATACCAAAAGGGAAGAGCTTGATTGGAGTTGATTTGTCTCTTTCCAAAAGAGATAAGTCAACATACCACCTAGAATGAAACATGGCTGATTTTGCTTCCTCCAAGGGAGCGTGTCGGCCATGTTTAATTAAGGAAAGAAGTCCAACTTCTTCCATCCAAATTAGGAATTATTTCTCCTCTCGGGTATAATTTAACGGACCGGGATTTATCGTAATCCAATTACGACGAACCCAACATTAAATCCAATTTAATGTCCATTTAAATTATTCCCGTTGATCTTTTAATCTAATTAAAAGATCCAACGTCTCAACGTCTCAACTTTTCATATTTAATCGAAAATCCAATTTACCGATTAAACGAAAGCCCGATACAATATCGGCCCGTCCATCCAATGGAATTTCCCTTAAGTAATCCAATTACTTATTTTATCCTTCGAGATTGACTCTAAGTCGATCTCTCAACCTCCTCGGTGATTTGTGTGTGACCCTTTAGGTTCACCCTCAGGTGGACTTGGGCCCGTGTCCCACAAGGGCCCGTTACCATGGGTGGCCGTCTAGCAACGGTCCATGGCACTAGAGACTAGGTGAATTGGCGTGAACATTTAGGCGCCGATTCCGTACGGGTACGATCCTTCCGTCTACCGTCTCCCGGCCTTAGTCTAGGGTATGAAATTGGGTGTCGGTTCCCATCCTTGGCTAGGCATCTATGCTTAATACTCGAGATCACGTATGCTTCATTGCGTCGACACAGGAAACCATTCCCTGTTCGACCAACCACTCTGGCCACAGCTTCAAACAACATGAACATGTCTCCGAGTGCATAGGAGATACCTCTGTCACATACTGACAGGGGACGGATCCTCTTCTTGGAATCCACCGTCCTCGCTACACATTCCGACTGCACTGGGCAAGGCTTATGATAATCATCTTTTTCCATTATTACCTCTCGCCAGATCCAAGATACAGCCGTCCTGTGCACGCGACTGCCATGATCCCTCAAGTCTGAGGATTACTCCCATACTATCGGAACTGGGGAAATCCAATCATACCGACCAAGCCTCCAAGGCTTCCATACGATGATCCCCGCGAGTCAGTCCAGTCGGCTCGATCCCAGTCGACCAACCCATCAAGATCGTGTAGGCGTCCCATGCCTGTCGCCGATGAAACACGACACTCATCCAATGAACACGACTCTTGACGCAAGTCTCAATAGGACTCTCGATGCCCTGTCTCGAGGTCCTCGACTTGGAACGTTTCAGACCCAACTCTTAATCAGTTGGTTTCATGACCACCATCCAATGCGTGGCCCAACTGCACGAGTTGTTAAACATGGTCTGTGGCCTTTGTTGCGATATAAGTTAAACACCATTTTGACAAATGTGAAATGAGCGCAACAAAGTAAGCACCAAAAGTGACGAATACTCATTTTATTCATCACATAATGATATTACATTTATATCGAGTTGTATAATAGGTTACAAGTCGCCAAACCTATTGGCTTTCTGGTCACCTATTCTAACAATCTTCCAGTTGACCTAAAGTCAATCACCCATTGACCTCAAACCCATCTTATCCAGATGCGGAGTATGGGCAACTTGCGACATAGGCTTAGTAAGTGGATCTGCTATATTTTCTACGGAGCTGACTCGATCCATCCGAACGTCACCCCTGCTAACCATGATCAGATGGTAGCGTCTAAGAATATGCTTGGATCGGTGATGATATCTCAGTTCCTTTGCTTGCGCTATAGTCCCGTTGTTATCGCAGAAGATAACCACTGCTCAGCGATGCTAGGTACTACACATAACTCTTGGATATAGCTCGTCATCCAAACCGCATCCTTAGCTGCTTCCGAAGCTGCTATGTATTCAGACTCTGTGGTGGAGTCCGCCGTGGTAGCCTGCTTGGAACTCTTCCAAGCAACCACGCCACCATTAAGTCTGAACACATAACCAGACTGAGACTTGGCATCATCGTCATCCGACTGGAAGCTAGCTTCGCTATAGCTTTCCAGTATCAACTCTCCACCGCCGTAGATCAAGAACATGTCCTTAGTCCTTTTCAGGTACTTCAGGATAGTCTTGATTGCACTCTAGTGCGCCTCTCCAGCACACGACTGATATCGACTTGTTACGCTCAAAGCGAAAGCCACATCAGGTCTAGTACACTGAACAACATACTGTATGCTGCCTACGGCTGAAGCATAGGGGATGTCCAACATCCGTTTAAGCTCCTCATCAGTTTTAGGAGACTGCTTCTTGGGTAACTTAATTCCATGCCTCATAGGAAGGAATCCTCCTTTTGAGTTCTCCATCTTGAATCTCTTCAAGACTTTCTCAATATACGAGGACTGGGCCATTCCTAACATCCTTTTAGATCTATCCTAGTAGATCTTGATGCCAAGGATGTAGGATGCCTCGCCCATATCCTTCATGCAGAATTGCGTTGACAACCAAGCTTTAGTGGTACCCAACATCTTAGCATCATTCCCAATGAGCAAGATGTCATCCACATAAAGCACCAGAAACGCAACTGAGCTCCCACTGATCTTCTTGTATACACAAGGATCAGACTTGTTCTTGATAAAATCATATCCCTGTATGACTTCATCAAAACTTATGTTCCATCTTTGGGAAACTTGTTTGAGGCCATAGATGGACCTTTGGAGACGGCAGACCTTCTGCTCTTCTCCAACAGTTGTGAAACCTTCCGGCTGATCCATATAGATCACTTCCTCTACGAAACCGTTGAGGAAGGCCGTTTTTACGTCCATCTACCATATTTCATAGTCATACCATGCTGCTATGGCAAGTAGTATCCGAATGGACTTGGCCATTGCTACAGGCGAGTAGGTTTCCTCAAAATCGACCCCGGGTCGCTGAGTATAACCCTTCGCCACAAGCCTGGCTTTGAAGGTTGTAACCTCCCCATCAACTCCAAACTTACGTTTGTAGACCTATTTACATCCTACGGGTTTTACCCCTTTGGGTGGGTCTACTAGGGTCCAAACCTGGTTTGTACCCATTGAGTCCATCTCGGATTTCATGGCCTCAAGCCACTTATCCGAATCGATGTCCAACATCACTTCTCCGTACGTCTTTGGATCATTATCCAACTGACCGGTCAGGCCCAGAAATCCATACCTATCAGGTGCATGGGATACTCTGGCCGACCTACGGAGGACTGGAACAATATCAGTGGAAACTACTGGCTCAGATGTCACTGTCGCCTCATGGGGTACCTCACTTGATTCCTGAAGGAGTACCTCATCGCGTCGACTATCCGATGGAAAACCCTTTTCCAAGAACACTGCATTTCGCAAGACAAAAACCTTTTTGCTTGGAGGGATCATAGAAATAATACCCCGCAGTTTCTTTTGGATAGCCGATGAGCCTGCATAAACTCGACCTTGAGTCCAGTTTATCTCCCACTAATCTCTTAATATATGCGGGGCAACCCCACACTTTCAAGTATTTGTAGGAGGCAGGCTTGCCATGCCATATCTCATATGGCGTCTGGGATATCTTCTTAAAAGGCGCCACGTTCAAAACTTTGGCCGCTGTCTCAAGAGCGTATCCCCAGAAGTAAAGGGGGAGTTCGGTAAAACTCATCATGGATTGGACCATGTCCAACAAGGTCCGATTCCTCCTTTCAGATTCTCTAGGAAAACATTGCAGTTCATTATCTCAGATCGTCAAAATGGAGAGGTCGTGGTTAGGCCGTCATTGGCTATGGTCAAGGACGTTTAAAACATTGGGCAGCTACGGCTGTTGGCTACTTCCTTGGTTGGAAACCAGCTTTTCTTCCGCTTAGAGACCTTTGTGCACTCCTGTTGGCCCATGGTTAAGGACGTTATCGCAACGTCTAACAGGTTTTTCTTCTTTACTTTCGAGTCTACCGCTACCATGGAAAAGGTTATCGAGAGTGGTCCTTGGTTGTTCCATAGCCAACCGATCGTTCTGCAGCGTTGGGAACCTGGACTGTGAAGGACAAGCGGATCCGCCTGAGAGCACGAGCGGAAATGAGTAATGCATTATTTAAAAAAATATTATCAAAATGATCCCAAGGGATGTACCCTTGGGTTCTCAATCGGGTGTTCGATGTAGAATACGATAGTAAACAACAACCTATCATATAGAGCACATAGGTACTAAACAAAAGAAACTACAAGAACATAAAACCGAATGTTACCTTTGTAGTTTTCTAGTGCACGGCTACGAGCATTGTCCACGGCTGAAAGCATTTACCAAAGTTCAAAACTATGAACTCTCTAATGTAGTCCACACCACATCAGGAGAGATCTTGTTTTTCTTGCTAGAGAAAAGCGGATCTAGAGGATGAGATTGGAGAAGGGATCACACTATCAAATTAGTATTCCTTCTTGATCTTACTTTGTTCTTCAATTGATCCTAGATCAATGAAGAAACAAAGAGGATTTAGAGAGTAGAGAGAGAGAGGGGCCGAATTGCTTGAGAGAGAGTGTAGAGAGTGTTCTTCTTTTTCATAGAAAAAGATGAATAATGAATCTCTTATCTTTGATGATAGAATATACACATATATATACTTTATTAATATAATAAATGAAATGTGTCTAGATTCATACAAGGATGTCTAAATACATCCCAATCAATCTCCATTAATCTTCAACCAAGCCTACCATTTCATAAGATATGTTTAATCATACCAAGTGAAAGAGGCTTGATTGAAATTGATTTGTCTCTTTCCAAAAGAGACAAGTCAACTAGTCATCAAAGGCCTTCATGGCTGATTTTAGTGCTTCCAAAAGAAGCAAAATTCGGCCATCCCATGTTAGAAGAAGCCCAACTTTTTCTAATTCCAAAAGTGAAATTAACAACTCTTTTGGGCCAAGATTTAGTAGACTGGATTTTATTGTAATTCAATTATAATAAGCCCAAGAATTAAATCCTATTTAATTCATGGTCCAATTAAATAATTTCCATTAATCTTTTAATCCAATAAAAAGATCCAAGCTTCAATTTTCTACTTAATCGATAAATCCCATTTACCGATAAAACGAGGGCCCGATACAATATTGGCCCGTCCATCCAATGGACAATCTCTTAAGTAATCCAATTACTTATCATCCTCTGAAATTGTCCCCAAGTCAATTTCTTCACCTTCTCGGTGATTTGTGTGTGACCCTTTAGGTTCACCCTCAACTAGACTTGGCTCGTGTCCAACAGGAGCCCGTCACCATGGGTGGTCGTCTAGCAACAGTCATGACACTAGAAACTAGGTGAATATTGGAGTGAGCATTTAGGCGCCGATTCCGTATGGATACGGTCCTTCCATCTACCGTCTCCCGGCCTTAGTCTAAGGTATGGAATTGGGTGTCGGTTCCCATCTTTTACTAGGCGTCTATGCTTAATACTCGAGACTATGCATGCCTCATTACATCGACGTAGGAAATCATTTCCTACTCGATCAACCACTATGGCCATAGGTTTAAAGCAGCATGAACGTGTCTCCGAGTGAATAGGAGATACCCCTGTCACATACTGACAGGGGATGGATCATCTTCTTGAAACCCACCGTCCTCGCTACACATTCTGACTGCACTGGACAAGGCTTATAATGAACATGTTTGCGACATGATCACCTCTTGCCAGATTCAAGATACAACCATCATGTGCACCTGCCTGCCGTGGTTCCTCAAGGCTGAGGAATACTCCCATACTATTGGAACCGAGAAAATCCAATCGTACCGACCAAGCCTCCAAGGCTTCCATATGATGATCCCCGCGAGTCAGCTCAGCCGACTCGACCCCAGTCGACCAACCCACCAAGATCCTATAGGCGTCCCACGCCTGTCGCTGATGAAACACGACACTCATCCAATGAATAGGACTCTTGGTGCAAGTCTCTATTGGACTCTCGATGTCCTGTCTCGAGGTCCTCGACTTGGAACGTTTCGACCTGAGCCTTTATCAGTTGGTTTTATAACCACCATCCAATGCTTAGCCCAACTTCATGAGTAGTTAACGTGGTCTGTAGGCTTTGTTGTGATATATGTAAAGCGACATTTTAACGTATGAAAATGAGCACAATGAAGATAATACCAATGGGATCGAATACTCATTTCATTCATTACATAATACTTCATTACATCGAGTTGTCAAATAAATTACAAAATGCCAAATTAATTGGCTTTCTGGTCACCTATTCTAACAGACTGGCCTTAAGTAAACACAATCATTCTTAAGTTCCCATTTGGATCCGCCTTCATCACCTCCCAGTTGAATTCTCGACGGAAGATGGCTTGAGCACTATTACCAATGGAATTGGGCGCCCCTTTATACGGATTCAATCACAAAGGCATGCACGAGACTAGATTTCGCTCGTGTATGCGTTATGCTTGACTATGAGTCCACACTTCCCTGCTATGTTGTCGGCCTTATTCCCTCGGATGATGGATCTCAAACCCTTTGCTATGTGGATGTCGAATACGAATGGGTCCCATCTAAGTGCCACTCCTGCCGCTCTCTTGGTCACTCATCATCAGCATGCCCATCTTTTTAGAGGCCGACGAAGCCCTTGGTTTCTGTCTTTGTGCCTAAGGCCAAAGCACCCCCGGCTCCTCCCGCCAACCATGCTGAAGAGTTGCCTACCCCTATGCAAAAACCAAGGTAAATTTGCCCAATTTGGATTCAACTCCCTTACCCTCGCCTCTTCGGCGCTCAATTGTCAGCCCGTTAGCTGTTGAACCCGCTCGACTAGTTGTGGATTGTAGGAATGTGTCTGCGCATGTTATCCCTGATTCTCACTCCGATAAAGCAAAGCAACTGAAACTTATAACTCGTTTTGGGCACTTTACGAGCCATCCGTTCATATTATGAAGTGCCTCCAGAATTCTTCGACATACGTGGCCCTTGCACTCGTGGTCCCCCCTCTGGTGTTCTCTGACTCAAGCTATCGTGCAGTTGGGGTTTGTGTTGGGTGTTTTCGCCTCTGTCTTGGATTTACTTTTACTTGGATGCTTTCCCTGCTATCTTAAGCTTTTGATGTCGTTTGTCTGTGGATGTTCTCTTGCACCAGACTTCAAGCCCATTGCCTAAGTTTTTTTGTACCATTCTTTCCTTAACGCAATTTACCTTTACCTAAAAACAAAATGTGTTAACCTAAATGCCTTTTTCTTTTAAAAAAATCAATGGAAGTTAAAAAACTTGCTCCTTGAGTTTTAAATCCATACTTTTAAGCACCATATATTATATAGAATTTCCCACCTTATTATATTTTTAGAAAATTATCTTTATTTTCATATTCTTTATAAATTTTCTTTAGCTATAGCTATTTTTTTAAATTTATATTCTATTTAAATATTTTCGCACACGTATCGAGTGTGCCACACAGCTCTACTTTATTATTAAAGGAGAACACCTTTTGGTGTCTCACTTTTTTGGCTCGTCATTTTTATTTTTTTATTATCTTTAGTTTTTAATACTATTTCACCAAATATTTTATTCTTCTATATTTTTTCTTAACTTCCGACTTCCTCACCCTCTCAACTTTTATGTATTTAACCTTTTAAACTCCCACCCCCCCCCCCTCTCTCTCTAATATTTGAATTTATGCAATTGAAATATGCTTTTGGGGATATTACATTTTGCCATCCGAACTATGTTTGTTTTTACACGTTGTTATCTAAATTTTTTTATGTCAACTTACCATCTCAACTTTGCAAACTTTACAAGTTACCATATGTGAAAGCTTTTTGGTCAAGGTTTTTGCTAAAAAAACATCACATGTAGTGTATATGTGATATGTAAGGACAATGTGATGTTTTTCAAAACAAAATTTGACCGAAAAAATGGTCATATATGGTAACTTGAAAATTTCGCAAAGTAGATATGGTAAGTGACACAAAAAGAAAGTCTAGATGGGAAAGTGTACAGACAAGCATAGTTCGGGTGGCAAAATGTATATACCCTATATCTTTTAAAATAATAATCAAATTTAACTGTTTTAATTTATTGTGCACACTCATTTGAGTATGCCACACACTAGATTATCTATACTAATCTATACTAGTATAAAAAGAAAACCTCATTTTTACTCACAAAGAGCGGTTACTTATACTGCGACACCAACTTTTTTGTTATGCCAGTAATATCCCTAAGTTGGTTGCTTTTCTTTTCTTTCTTTCTTTTTTTTTTTTGTTTTGCTGGCAAGACTCCCTTTTTTTCCAATATGGCCGTGTCTCGGACCCCAGGGCGTGTTCAGCCGTCTTCCTTCCTTTTTTGCTTGATTTTTTTCCCGAGAAGAGCATGACTTAGCATGAACGACGTGGCTTAGTATGCTTGACACCGCTAGAATGTACTTCTTCATTGTGGGGAAGAGGCCTTGCTTAAAACAACAACGAATTTGTTTGAAGTTATGACTAAACTTAGGAATATATACCCAAGCTGCCTACATACCCCGTGAAGGGATCAAGTGAAAACGCAGTTCAAAGAAACTTGAATTTTCTTCATTTCTCTCCCTTTTTTTTTTTTTTTAACAGAAGGGATGCCGTACACAGTTTATACTCATGGGGGCCAGGAGTAACATGCAGTTTAGGCTCGTGCGTCAAGGAGCATGGTCTTCATGGGTAGTAATGCTTCAAGAACTTGCTGTTTATGGGACCAATCCGTAGGCTATCTTTGTCGACCAACTTGTAGGCACCATTCGTGTAGGCTTCTTTCACCACGTAAGGCCATCCCACTTGGACACAACCTTGTTTCCCATTCGTTGTGTAAGGGTGATTGGTCGCCTTAACGCTAGGACCAAATCTCCGACTTGAAATGTTCGAAGTTGAACTTTCTTGTTGAACGCTCTCGTCATGCGGGCTTGATAGCATTGAAGTTGTTGTTGAGCCTCAAGTCTTTTCTCATCCAAGGCTTCTAATTCTTCCAACCTTAGACGAGCATTGTCTTCAGTGGCGAGTCCTTCTTGTATCGCAATGCGGAGCGAAGGTATTTGACTCTCCAAGGGGAGCACAGCTTCAACACCATAGACTAAGGAATATGGAGTAGCTTGAGTAGCGGTCCGATGTGTCGTCCGGTACGCCCATAGTGCTTCGCCTATCCTTTCGTGCCAATCCCTCTTTGATTTGGACACCACCTTTTTCAAGAGGTTGCAAAGAGTTTTGTTGAAAGCTTCCGCCAAGCCATTCGTTGCGGCATTATACATTGAAGAGTTGTGCTGCTTGAAGCCGAATTGTGCGCATAGCCTGTCCATCGCCTTGTTGTAGAAAGGTCTTCCGTTGTCGGTGATGATGTACCGAGGCACCCCATACCGGAAGATGATGTTGACGCGGATGAAGTCTACCACAGTTTGCTTCTTCACTTCTTTGAGTGGAACGGCTTCAGCCCATTGTGAAAAGTAGTCGGTAGCTGCAAGAATGTAGATGTGCCCGGCAGACGACTTAGGAGTGATAGACCCCACGACATCAAGTCCCCATGCGTCAAATGGCCATGAAGCGACCATAGGATGTAGAGGCTCTAGCGGCTGATGGATGAAGTTGGCGTGCAGTTGGCAGGACTTGCATTTTCTTCGCGTATTCTAGGCAATCCTTGACCATTGTGGGCCAATAGTAACCCATCCTTTTGATTCTGAAGTGGAGCTTCGGGCCGGATTGATGTGCGCCACATACTCTCGAATGAGCTTTTGTCATGGCTTCGATGGTTTCCTCACCGTTCAAGCAACGCTAGTAAGTACCTTCAAAAGATCGCCGATACAAGATGTCCTTGTCCAGGATGAAGCGAGATGATCTTCGTCACACCTTTGTTTTATGGCGAACATCGTCTGGTAGCTTTCCATTTTTCAAATACTCCATCAATGGCTTTCTCCAATCTTCATAATCAGTGGTAGCGGTCGTGATAGCATAAGAGTCCTCCTGATCGGATATAGCAAGTGAAGGAATTACCCATCTATTGCACACAGGGACGTTCGTCGTTTCCCCTTCAGATAAGGCCAAGGTGGTCGCTAGGTTGGCTAGTGCATCTACCATTCTGTTATCTTTCCTTGGGATGTGATTCAGGGTCACACTCTCAAATCCTTTGAGCAGATGCGAAGCCTGCCGGAAGAAAGGTACCAAGTCGTCTTTCTTGACTTTGTATACGTGGAGGGTTTGGTTGATGATCAACTTTGAGTTGCCGTAGACTTCTATCTCTATGATCTCCATCTCTAAAGCTATTTGAAGGCCGATGATCAAGGCTTGAAACTCAGCAACATTATTAGAGCATAGTTCACTCAAGACGACGGAGTAAGTCAACACTTGCCTCTCTGATGAAATAAAGACGATGCGTGCCCCCGCTCCATCAGATCGCGCTGCCCCATCAAAAAACATTGTCCATGCTGGGAGGATTTCGACAGAAAAGACATCTTCGTCAGGAAAGTCATCGGACATCTCCCATTCAGCTGGCACAGGGTGGTCAGCTAGGAAGTTTGCAAGAGCTTGTCCTTTGACGGCTTTCTAGGGCACATACTCTATCTCTTATTGGTTGAACACGATGGACCATTTTGCCAATCTCCCGAAGAGCACAGGTCTTGACATCACGAACTTAACCGGATCAGCACGAGAGATGAGTCTTATGGAGTACACCTCGAAATAATGCCTCAACTTCTTGATGGCATAGAATAGTGCCAAGCAGATTTTCTCCACGGATGAGTACTTTAATTCATTTTAAGTCAAAGTCCTACTTAAGTAGTATAGGGCTTTCTCTTTTCCTTCTTCATTCTCTTGTGCCATGAGCGCGCCCACAAACCTTTCTTGCGCTGCTATGTACAATATAAGCGGCTTCCCGGATGTTGGAGCTCCCAAGACTGGCGGATTTAGCAGATGCTTCTTGATGCTTTCAAAGGCATTTTGACATCCTTCATCCTACTGGAAAGGGGCGTCTTTCTTCATGAGGTGGTTGAAAGGTTGACATCTTCCAGCCAGGTTTGATATGAACCTTCTTATGAACGCGAGATTGCCTGGAAGACTTCGCAGCTCCTTCAAGTTTCTTGGTGGTGGCATTTTCTGAATGGCGTCTACCTTCGCAGGATCGACTTCAATACCACGGTGGCGAACAATGAAGCCAAGGAATTTTCCAGACGTGACGCCGAAGGCACACTTGAGGGGATTCATCTTTAGGTTGTATTTTCTCAAGCGGTTGAATACTACTCGGAGGTCCGCCAAGTGTTCTTCTCTTTTCTTGGTTTTGACGACTAGGTCATCTACATAGCATTCTACCTTGTCGTGCAACATATCGTCAAAGATGTTCTGCATAGCACGCTGGTAAGTAGCGCCTGCATTCTTCAGTCCGAAGGGCATCACCTTGTAGCAATAGATTCCTTTGGGAGTACGGAAGGATGTGCATTCCTCATCTTTAGGCGACATTCTAATTTGGTTGTATCCTGAGGAGCCATCCATGAAAGACAATGCTTCATGTCCTGTAGTCGCGTCAACCATGAGTTTAATGATGGGCAATGGGAAGTCATCCTTTGGACACGCCTTGTTCAAGTCTTGAAAGTCAACACAAATGCGAATCTGGCCATTCTTCTTCTTGACAGGCACAATGCTAGAAATCCACGTCGGGTATTTTACTTCTCTGATAAACCCAGCGTCGATCAGTTTGTTCACTTCTGTCTCGATGCGAGGAATGAGGTCCGGACGGAGAACTCTTTGCGACTGCTTTACCGGTCGCTCTCCATGCTTTATGCCAAGGTGGTGGATAGCAACTCTCGGGTCTAGGCCTGGCATCTCTTTGTACGTCCACGCGAAGACATCTCTCTATTCACTTAATGTCTTGAGGTATTGCCCCTCTTCCTCCGAGCTTAGGAGTGTACTGATGAATACAGGGCGCGGCTCCTCGGCTGTGCCAAGATTCAATTCCTTGAGCTCATCGACAGTCGCTTGCCCGCCATCTTCAAGCTGTGGGGGAGCGTTTTGGACTTCATCTTCGGAAGCGTCCGAGTCGGAACCTTCGTCAATGCTAACATGATTGGAGCCAACGATGACTTTTATCTCTTCATCATTTAGAGCGTCGGATGAATCGTGTGATCCCCTAGCGACATGTTGTTTTATTCTAATTGGTCCCCCTGAAGAGATGATTAGAAGTGAAGTCTTACCTCTTTGGGATTGAGATAGACGCAGTGTTTCATCTACGTCATTTTTCTTTGGCTCTTCTATCTTGTCAAGACGACCTTTCTTCTTATAGTGTTGAGCATGGCCGTCTCCAAGGCGGTCGAACACTGACTCTCGCTGGCGTCGCCTCGTATTGCCAGATGAAGTTCCTCCTGCCTCGCCTAGTCGTTCAAAGACGGAAGTACGCGCCTTAGGAGTACCGAGCCTGTCGAATACCGAGACACGGCTATCATTCGGTCGTTGACTTTCATCGCTCTTGTCATTCGCGGAAATATATTGTGTAGTTACGCGCTCATTTTTCTTTCTTGTATGAATCTTCACAGGTTCATCTGGAGAGAAGCCCAAGCCGGTACGGGGTTGATCTACGCGGTAGCCTTGTCTTCTCAATCTATGTTGCGCCTCTGTCAACCCGTGGATTTCTCTCCTGTCAACTTAGGATTTAACTTGTTGAGTCTTGATGGAGCCGAAAAATCATAGCCGGACTTTGCCATAAGGTTATACGCTTTCGGACCAAATGCCCCCTGCATGTCTTTGTGTTGGTCTTTTGGGAAAGGAGCATTGCTCGAAATTAGTGGACGTAGGCCAGTAATTGGCATGACTAACTCGTTCTTGATTTCTTGAAAGTCATTGGCCCTTGGCTCTTTGAATTGTCCCCTTCCCTTGAAGAGTAACGGAACATCTTTCTTTGGTTGGTTTTGCTTTCTTCTGCCATTTGACCAAATCACATATCGAAACACCGGCGAGTATGGTGGTTTCTTGAACTCGTGCCTTTTTGCGGTTGGGGCTTCATCAATTATCACCTTACTAACCTCTTCATTGTTGCTTTCAGAGGGCGTAGCCTCGGGGTGTATCTCTTCGATGGAATGACCAATAGAAAATCTCGAGGGTAACACTTTTTGCATGGTGTCGGGATCGAGGTAGAGTTTTGCATCAGCGAAGTATGACTCCACCTCGGTGAAAGGTTTCATATCAGCATCAACTTTCATGATTTCCCCGTTCTTGATGTATTTGAAGCATTGGTGTAGTGTGGAGGGAACAACTCCATTTTCGTGCAGCCATGGCCTTCCTAACAACAGGTTGTAGGAGGTTCTTGCATCGATGACATGGAAAAGAGTGCTTGCTTTTAATTCCCCTACGATGAGGTCGAGCCGAGTCATGCCAATAGCTCGTTGAGTCCCTTGATCCAAGCCCTGGATGGTCAAACGACTAGGGGGTAAGTCTTCCAAAGTTATGCCCAACTTCTTCATGGTGGACTTCGGCATGATGTCGACAGCAGATCCACCATCTATGAGTATGCGATTTATTCTTTGTTCTTGTACGAACCCCAAGACGAAGAGCGGTCGGTTGTGCGGCTTTGAGCCAAGCAGTAAGTCCTCGTCTGTGAAGGATATGGTGGTGCAGCAAGAGACCAACGGCTCTTTCCTATCTTTGCTTGGAGAAGCACTCGCGGTCTTGTCCTTCCGCTCAAAAAATGTCCGTGGGAAGAACTCTTCTAACGTCACCGGAAGGCGTTGGTGGGTCGTCTTCTCTGACTTGTCTTTCGTCTGCGCATGCCGCGGGCGTTTGTTCAAGCGTGGGTTCCTTGGGAGCGTGGGGTGGAGCTTGTTAACATGCCGTCTTTGTCTTTTGCCGACGCGTCACGAGGGTCCATCCTTCGTCATCGTCGGTGGGTTCCTCTTTCTTGTTGACGAGCGGAGCTTCAACTTGTATTGGTTCAAGACTCCCAAACTGAAGTAAAGACGATATCATTGTGATTGATTGCTTGACTTCTAGCTTTTCTTTCGAGACTTGCACACCATTCGTTGGAGTGAAGCTGGCGACATTTGCCCCCGCTGTCTCTTCGACATCTAAAATTATCTTCCCTTCTTTGGCTAGCGCCATGATCTTTTCTTTGACCATGAAGCACTTTTCTATAGGATGACTAACCACCCAGTAATACTTGCAATACTTGGGGTCGTTCACTCTCTCGGCTTCGTCCGGACGCTTTGACTCTGGCAACTCAATCAACTTTCTCTCCAAGAGTTCGTTGAAGATATAGGGCACGTTAGAGTCGGGGAATGGGTATTCTTTCTCTTGCAGTTCTTTCAATGTAGGCCGACGTCTATCGCGCGTCATACGTTGGTCATCGGACTTCTCCAACTTCTTCTTATCATTTGAAGAGATCTTGACAGGAGCCGTCTTGATGGCCATGGACTCCTTGACACTTGTTTTGACAAATTTCTCGCCTCTTTTCGAGTCTTTCTTATCCTTTCTTTGATCGTCGATTGGGAAGGCAGTATTATGGTTGGCAATACTCAACTCCATGTCATGGGCACGTGTAGTCAATTCTTCGAAGTTTCTTGGTTTGATCCCTTGGAGAATGTAGAGAAGCCCCCAGTGCATACCTTGAATGCACATCTCTATGGCCGACGCCTCTGAAAGTTTGTCCTTGCAGTTCAAGCTCAAGGAACGCCAACGGTTGATATAGTCAACGAGGAACTTATCATGAATCCACTGATTTCTGCTGCTTCCGTTATTGCTGCTGGATTGGCCGTAGGGCTTGCTTCTATTGGACCTGGAGTTGGTCAAGGGACTGCTGCAGGTCAAGCCGTAGAGGGTATCGCGAGACAGCCCGAGGCAGAGGGAAAAATACGAGGTACTCTATTGCTTAGTCTAGCTTTTATGGAAGCTTTAACGATTTATGGATTGGTTGTAGCATTAGCACTTTTATTTGCGAATCCTTTTGTTTAATTGTTTAATCTTAGAAATAGGAAAAATACATATTTTTCCTATTTTATTGATTTGGACTTGTCGTTTGCTTTTCCAAATTACATCAGGATTTCCCTCCTACAATTCCTTATTCGTTGAGAAAACAACCTACGGGAAGGGTTGATTTGCAGATGAGGAATTAGCATACCGACTCGCTTTCATCCTTCCCGTTCGTAGTCCAAGGAAAACTCTTTTTATGAGGTGGTGCAACAATCAAGGGGTAGTTCATACTTTATAACTCGAATATTTCGATTTCAAAAAAAAAAGAAAAGAATAAATAAAAAAGAGGGGCAAAGTGATAGAAAAAGAACTCTGGTCGATTTTTTAGTCTATCTATAAGAGGTATTGGTGAGTTCAATCATACTCACCGTGCGCCGAGTGCTGTAGAAGCGGTTGAGAAACTCTCGTTCCATCTCCTCCCAACTATCAATTGACTCGGGCTCTAAGTCCACATACCAATCAAAAGCATTGCCTTTGAGTGATCGGACGAATTGTTTTACCAAGAGATTGTTAGAATAGGTGACCATGTAAGCCAATTTTGGCGGGTATATGTAACCTATGTCTGGACAATTATAAGTGTTTTGATGAATCATTAATGAATAAAGAAGTGAATTTTCATTTGGCATTACTTTGTTTGTGTTCACTTGCACCCATTTTTCTATATCTGTTCACTACGCAAACAAAGCCCACGGACTGAGCATCAATTTCAGGGACTGGGACTACGCTTGGAGGTAGGTCCATGAAATCAGTCTTCCCGAATCAGTCCGGAAATCTCCAAGTCAAGGAATCCCGAAAATGGGTACCGGGATTCCATTTGAGACTTGCACTAAGCATCTGCTGTCGTGTTTCATCGACGGGTGACGAGGATCGTCTAAGCAATGTTAGTGGGTTAGCCTGCTAGGATGCAGCTGACTGAGGTGACTCGTGGGAACCGTCTTACGGAGGACCTTGAGTATGGTCTGCAAGGTATGACGAGTATTCCCGGTTCCAACGGTACAGGTCAAGTCCTTTGACTTGAGGAATTACTGAGTTTACCTGTACATCAGAACTGTATCTTAGATATGGTGAGAGATTGCCAGAATTCTCTTTGGTAGTCATAAGCCATGTCTAGTGCAGTCCTGGTGTGCAAAGTGACAGTAGTTTCCAAGAAAGGATCTGTCTCCTGTCAATAGGTTTTGACAGTTGAGTCTCATGTATGCTCTAGGTCTTGTCCCTAAAACTGTGGCCACAGTGACTGAACAGAAGGGAAGGTTTCCCTTGCGGCGTTTAGTGAGGACAGACCGACACTTAGGTCCAAGATGGGTACCTGCGTTATCCGTGCCCTAGACACTAAGTGATGAGACCGAAGACAGAAGGACAAGCGTACTGTTAGAGCCTAAATGTTCATCCCTGAATATTTCACCTAGTCTCTAGTGCCATGGACCGTTGCTAGATGGCCACCCATGGTAACGGACGGATTCTAGGAATCCGACCAAGTCTAGCTGAATGGTGAACCTAAAGAGTCACACACTATCCACACACAATTAAATATTTAATTTGGAATTAAATATTGGAGTGAAGGAATGATTAAATTAGATTTAATCGGGACCTTTATTTTTCTTGGAGAAATAATTCTTTCTATTTGATAGAAGGAATTAAATTGATAAATTGGATTTATCAAAAGGATTTATTTAATGGGCTTAAATAATACTTATATTTATTTTAGCCTCTTGGAAATATTTAAATAGGTTTTAAATATTTCCATTAAATTAAATTAAATCAACGGTTGAGATTAATGGGAGAGATGGATGGCTAGGATCGTTTTGACTAGGTCAAAACACTAGTTTGACTAGGACTTTGACTAGGTCAAAATCCTAATCAAATTAGAGTTCTTAAAAGAGGAGTTTAAAGAGGATTAAACTCCTCTTCTATATAAACCCCTAGCATCCTACAATTTACAAGATGATGAATCTCCAACACACACACTACAACACACACACACGGATCTCTCCCTCTCATCTCTCGTTCGCCTCTCTCTCTCTCCAAAGAAAATTATTTTCTTTGTTCTCTTGTTCTTGGAACATTAGAACTTGATGAATCAATACCGTTAATTCATAACGTGTCGTTGATTCATCCACTCCAAAATATAAACTTGTTCGTTGCTAGCACGACGTGCAAGATACGTGGGTGGATCGTGTGTCACGATTTGGAGGGTCTCAAGAACGAGATCTTGGTGCAAAACGGGGAACAACGCGTGTAGCCGTTGAAGACGAAAACGACAACGGGTAGGTCTCGTTTATGTTTTTCGTCCTCTTTTATTTTCCAACCCTATGGCCTCCATGATTTATTTTAATGTTATACGTTCATGAGATACACCGAATGCCCGGGAAATTTCAAAGGCACACCCTTTGAAACGTGTTTTAATTTAAAAGCATGTTTAAATTCCGTTTTAATTCTTTAATTATACCGCGCTTCCGCATTCGCGCTTTTCCCGGGACGATCCACATAATCTTTCAGTGGTATCAGAGCCCGGTTCGGTGTATAGGCCTAGGGTTTATGTGCGTTTTAAGCATGAAACGTGTTTTGAGCATGTTTTAATTGAATCTTGATTTTCTTGATTATTAAAGCATGTTATTTTATTGCTTTTAATTCGTGTGAATTGCTGAATATTGGTATTTTCTGTTTTTCTTGGGAATCGGGATGGGAATTAATCTGAAAAACGAGAAAAAACGTCACAGCCGGCCAGCCGGGAAGGCTGGCCGCGCGCAGCCGAGCGCTGCCGGCAGGGCAGACGCGCGCAGGCATGGGAAGCCTGCGCGCGCGCGCGCTGCCGGCCGCGCAGGGGCAGCGCGCAGCCGGGTTGGCTGCGCGCGGGCGTGCGCGCATGGAAACGCCTCCAGGCGCGCGCGCGGGCAGACAGAGGTGTCTGCGCGCGCGCGCGCAAGGCTGGCGGGCGGAGGAGCCCGCGCGCGGACGGGCACCAGGCGCGCCGCCAGGCGCGCGCGCACGCAGACGGAGGCGTCTGCGCGCGCGCGCCCGGCAGGCACGCCCAGTGCGCGTCTGCGCGCGCGCTCTGCGCGCGACGCAGGGACGCGGCCGGTGGCCAGCAGGCCAGCGCGCGCGCACAGGCAAAGGAGCCTGCGCGCGCGTCGGCCTGCCGGAACACCAGGCCGCGCAGCGCGCTGCCGGCCAGGCGCGCGCGCACGCAGGCAAGGGGCCTGCGCGCGCGCGCCCGGCCAGGCAGTGCCTGCGCGCGCAGGGGCGGCAGGCTGGGCCTGCTGCCCTGCGCGCACGGCCTGCCGGCTGCTGCCGGTGGCGGCGGCCGGCGGCTGCTGCAGCTAGGGTTTTTTGAAACCCTAGCATTATTATTTTATTTTTAAATTTATTTTCAGTTTTAATTTTGAATTAATTCTGAAAATTCGTTTTTGGGTTCAATTTTCCTAAATTCCTAAAGACATTATTTTAGGAGTAAAATAAATTGGATTTAGAATCCCAGGGTTATTTTACTTAAAATAATGAGGAAAGGTTTTCCTAAAACGAAAAATTTTACATTGCCAATATTTATATTTTATTTTCACACGTTACGCACATGTTCATTTATTTTCGTCTTAGATTGATGTGATTGGAAATCATGTGTTGTTGGAATATTATGATTATGTGATTGGATCATGTAATTATGTGTGTTGGATGGAAATGGATGATCACGAGCCCTAGACCGAATGTATGGTTTAATTTACTGTTGGGCCTGTGTGCCTCTTTAACTGCTTTCTCCTTCTCTCTTTCTAGTGCCTTGGAATAATAAGGCTTTCTACCTCCCTCCTTATGTACTCCCCCGGGGTTTCGCTGGGGTTTCTAATTTTTTTATATGTAATGAGAGTAGACTAGGAGTGAGGTTTCTATTTTTGTAATTGGTGGAGAAGAAGGAAGGACCACATGGAGAGCCCAGACCGGAGGTCCCTTGGCGTTTTCCATGAAGTGAAGAAAGAGAAAAAGAGACCAAGGCCCATCAGAATGATGATTGGGTTACTATTATTGTAATAGTATAGGACCAACCCTAGATTGACCATAGATCCACTGCGGGCTCAGTGGATCGCATAGGATTCGGGCTTGTGATCATCCAACAGGGGCGTGCTAGGCTTTAATTTTGCATGTGGTTATTATGATGGATGAATGGCTTTTATTTATCATATAACTGCTATGGATGGATTTTATTTATGCATTATGGATGAATGTATGGATATATTATGAGATCTCGGTCATTATTACTCTCACATTGGTTGGACCAATGTTAAAATATTAGACCCTAGATAAAGTGGACATGAACTCTAGGAGTTCGTCCATGCCTTCCAATCCGTGGCATAGTGAGGAAGCTGTTTTAGGTCAATAGCGTGGTCTCACGAGTCGTGGCACGTTATTGTACTTAAAAGAAGCTGCACTATGTCATGAACGAAAAATGGGCTGCTGCTACCTGTCTCACGAGTCGTGGGGGTACTAGTGGGTCCATGGCTCGGTCGATTGGGTCGGGTCTAACGCCTAATTAGCATGATTCGCTTGGAGTCCTCGGGATCATGCAAAAGGGTGAGGCAATAATCTTGGGAATCTCGTGGAACGAGAATGGTATGGAATACCTCCCACAGGATCTTTTCCATGCGAATCGTAAAAGCGGGGTATGGGAAAAATCGCTGTGGATCCCAAGCCCACTAGGAAAGGATTTCCCGAAAACTACGTTTGAGAGTACCGTGTTTTCGTATAAATAGTGGGAGGATTAAATGACTAAAGACCAAGCATTTAATTATTTTTATCAAACCACCGTCTTTACTTTCTGCTGATCGCGCGTTGTTTTTCAACATGTAGATTTTAAAATGTCTAAGAACCCACTTTCAACCATTCTTGAGACAAATAAATTTAATGGAACCAACTACAACGACTGGTTGTGCAATCTCAGGATAGTCCTGGATTATGAGAACCAAGGCTACGTCATGGACGAGCCTCTCCCTAGGACCTTACCGGAAGGATCCACGCCAGAGGAACGTGAGACGTTCGAGACTTGGCATAAGGATAACCGGAAGGTTCGTAGCATCATACTTGCTTCGATGACCAATGAGATTCAGAAGCAATATGAAAGGCTAGACGATGTCCCTTCCATAATGGCTCGCCTTAAGGATTGCTATGCAGTCCCGGACCGGCATACTAGGTATGTCGCGACCAAGGCGTTCTTTGGAACTAAAATGACAGAAGGATCCTCTGTACAAGAACATGGGGTTAAAATGCTTACCCTAGTGGAAAAGCTCGAGGACCTAAAGGCAGGTCTCGATAACGAAACGTACATAGATGTGATCCTTCAGTCACTCCCACCCTCCTTTGATCAATTTATTGTCAACTACAACATGAATGCACTTGAGAAGGGTATTCATGAGTTGATCAATATGTTGGTGCAATACGAGGCAACGACTAAGAAGTCCACGCCTTCGGTATTGTTTGGAGGTGCTTCTGCTTCCAAGACGAAAGGCAAGGGCGCCGGACGTTGGAAAAGGAAGAAAGGGAAGGGAAAGGCAGTTATAGCAGCTACGAACACTCAGAGTGTTCCCATTGCCAAAGAGGGGAAAGGCAAAGGAAAGGGAAAGGTTGTCTCCAAGCAACAGTCGAAGGCATATGACATATGTATCAACTGCCGTGAGAAAGGGCATTGGAAGAGAGAGTGCCCCAAACTCTTCTCAAACCAAGGTATATTTGTGATTGAGGTTAACATGGTCACTAATTCTGCCTCTTGGGTATTGGATACCGGCTGTGGAGCTCACATTTGCAATGATCTGCAGGTGTTGAAAAGAAGCAGAAAACTAAGTAGCGGGGACATGATCCTGAAGCTCGGAAATGGCAAGGCCATCTCGGCAGAAGCAGTAGGATCCGCCACTTTAGTTATTAGTGATACCATTAGCATAGAATTAGAGCAAGTTTATTTTGTACCCAGTATGATTAAAAACATCATTTCCATTCCATTGTTAGACAATAATGGTTATGAGTTTAAAATCAATAAAAATTGCTTTTATTTGATGAGGTGTGGAATTGCTCATCTACTTGGTACATTACATAATGGGCTCTATATCTTGCAACAAACGAATTTCGTTCTTAACGCTCAACACAAACGGAAATTAGATAATAACGGGAACGCACGTCTGTGGCACGCTAGGCTAGGTCACATATCCCAAGATAGGATGAAAAGGTTGGTAGACTCAAAGAACCTAGAGGTTGGGGACTTGAGTGATCTACCAACTTGTGAATCTTGTCTAAGAGGGAAAATGACCAAGAAGCCCTTTGTAGGACAAAGCAGGCTTGCCACAGGTCTGTTGGACTTGGTCCATACAGACGTGTGTGGACCACTAAGGACGCAGGCCCGAGGTGGGTTCTCCTACTTCATAACCTTCACCGATGATCATTCACGGTATGGTTATGTTTACCTGATGAGGTACAAGTCTGAAGCTCTTGAGAGGTTTAAAGAATTCAGACTTGAAGTGGAGAATCAAACCAACTGCAAAATTAAAGTCCTACGGTCAGACCGAGGCGGTGAATACCTTAGTGCCGAATTCCTAGATTATCTAAAGGAACATGGTATAATATCAGAATGGACACCTCCCGGAACACCACAGCTAAATGGCGTCTCTGAAAGGAGGAACCGAACCCTGTTGGACATGGTTCGTTCCATGATGAGTTTTACCAAATTTCCCCTATCGTTTTGGGGTTATGCATTAGAAACGGCAGCCAAGTTATTGAATTTGGCGCCGACTAGTGTAGTGACCCAAACGCCATATGAGATATGGCACGGCAAGCCTGCATCCTACAACTACTTGAAAGTGTGGGGTAGCCCCGCATACGTCAAGAGGTTAGTGGGAGATAAGCTAGAATCCAGGTCTAGCCTATGCAGGTTCGTTGGATACCCTAAAGAAACTGCGGGTTATTACTTTTATGACCCTTTGGAACAAAAGGTATTTGTTTCAAGGAATGCAGTATTCTTGGAGCAAGGCTTCCCGGAGGATATCCAACCTGATGAGCTGATCCTTGAGGAATCAAGTGATGGAACTCAGCCATCAGAAGCAGTCGCGGAAACCTCACCTAGAGGATTCAGGATAGACACTAGGAGGACTGACCTACCTAGAGAAGTCCAACATGCTAGGCATGAAGGACAACCTCAAGGCAGGCCAGCCCCGGCCCCTGAACCGCCGGCTCCGATACAGTCAGCGCCCACAGTTACCACTAACGTTCCCGTTCTCCGAAGGTCCACTAGAGAATCCAGACCTCCAGTGAGATATGGATTTCTAGGTGCGACCGATCTTCTGGATAACGATCCTAAGACATACGGGGAAGCGATGTCAGACATCGACTCTGGGAAATGGCTTGAGGCCATGAAAACCGAAATGGACTCCATGAACGAGAACCAAGTTTGGAGACTTGTAGATCCACCGAAAGGTGTTAAGCCAGTGGGCTGTAAGTGGGTCTACAAGCGCAAACTCGGCGTTGATGGAGAGGTCACTACCTTCAAGGCTAGGCTTGTAGCTAAGGGATACACTCAACGACCCGGGGTCGATTTTGAGGATACCTACTCGCCAGTAGCCATGGCTAAATCCATTCGGATCCTGCTTGCCATAGCAGCATGATATGACTATGAAATATGGCAGATGGACGTGAAAACGGCCTTCCTCAACGGCTTCGTTGAAGAAGAGATCTATATGGATCAGCCGGAGGGTTTCACGGTCGCTGGAGAAGAACAGAAAGTCTGTCGTCTCCAGAAGTCCATCTATGGCCTCAAACAAGCTTCCCGGAGTTGGAACATTCGATTTGATGAGGTAATACGGGGTTATGACTTCATCAAAAACGAATCCGACCCTTGTGTATACAAGAAGGTCAGTGGGAGCTCCATAGTGTTCCTAGTGCTTTACGTGGATGACATTCTGCTCATTGGAAATGACGTCAGAATGTTAGGAAACACGAAAGCATGGCTGTCAACCAAGTTTTCCATGAAGGACTTGGGTGAAGCATCCTACATCCTAGGCATCCAGATTGTCAGGGACAGATCTAAAAGGATGTTAGGGCTCACCCAAAACTCGTATATGGAGAAAGTCCTAAAGAGATATCGAATGGACAACTCCAAACGAGGGTTCCTTCCTATGAGGCATGGGATCAAGTTGTCCAAGAAACAGTCCCCGCAGACTGATGAGGAACTTGAAAAGATGAAAGTCATCCCCTATGCGTCTGCCGTAGGTAGCATCCAATATGCGGTCCACTGCACCAGGCCTGACATTGCATACGCTTTGAGCGTGACTAGCAGATATCAGTCCTGTGCAGGAGAGGCACATTGGAATGCAGTTAAGGGCATCCTTAAGTACCTAAGGAGGACTAAGGAAATGTTCTTAGTCTATGGCAATGGAAAACTAATTCTGGAAGGCTTTAGCGACGCCAGCTTCCAGTCTGATGACGATGATGCCAAGTCTCAATCGGGGTATATATTCAAACTCAACGGAGGAGTAGTGGCTTGGAAACGTTCCAGGCAAGCAACCACTGCTGACTCCACCACTGAGGCTGAATACATAGCAGCTTCAGAAGCTGCTAAGGAAGCGGTTTGGATGAGAAACTACATCCAAGAGTTGGGTGTGGTGCCTAGCATCGCCGAGCCCGTTGTCATCTTCTGTGATAACAACGGTGCAATAGCGCAAGCGAAGGAACCGAGATCTCACCACCGTTCCAAACACATTCTTAGACGCTACCATCTTCTTAGAGAAATGGTAGGAAGAGGTGACGTTCGGATGGACCGAGTCAACTCAGCAGACAACACAGCAGACCCGCTGACAAAGCCTATGTCGCAAAGTGCTCATACGCAACATCTTGAGAAGATGGGGATTAGGCATATGGGTGATTGGCTTTAAAGGTCAAGTGGGAGATTGTTAGAATAGGTGACCATGTAAGCCAATTTTGGCGGGTATATGTAACCTATGTCTGGACAATTATAAGTGTTTTTGATGAATCATTAATGAATAAAGAAGTGAATTTTCATTTGGCATTACTTTGTTTGTGTTCACTTGCACCCATTTTTCTATATCTGTTCACTACGCAAACAAAGCCCACGGACTGAGCATCAATTTCAGGGACTGGGACTACGCTTGGAGGTAGGTCCATGAAATCAGTCTTCCCGAATCAGTCCGGAAATCTCCAAGTCAAGGAATCCCGAAAATGGGTACCGGGATTCCATTTGAGACTTGCACTAAGCATCTGCTGTCGTGTTTCATCGACGGGTGACGAGGATCGTCTAAGCAATGTTAGTGGGTTAGCCTGCTAGGATGCAGCTGACTGAGGTGACTCGTGGGAACCGTCTTACGGAGGACCTTGAGTATGGTCTGCAAGGTATGACGAGTATTCCCGGTTCCAACGGTACAGGTCAAGTCCTTTGACTTGAGGAATTACTGAGTTTACCTGTACATCAGAACTGTATCTTAGATATGGTGAGAGATTGCCAGAATTCTCTTTGGTAGTCATAAGCCATGTCTAGTGCAGTCCTGGTGTGCAAAGTGACAGTAGTTTCCAAGAAAGGATCTGTCTCCTGTCAATAGGTTTTGACAGTTGAGTCTCATGTATGCTCTAGGTCTTGTCCCTAAAACTGTGGCCACAGTGACTGAACAGAAGGGAAGGTTTCCCTTGCGGCGTTTAGTGAGGACAGACCGACACTTAGGTCCAAGATGGGTACCTGCGTTATCCGTGCCCTAGACACTAAGTGATGAGACCGAAGACAGAAGGACAAGCGTACTGTTAGAGCCTAAATGTTCATCCCTGAATATTTCACCTAGTCTCTAGTGCCATGGACCGTTGCTAGATGGCCACCCATGGTAACGGACGGATTCTAGGAATCCGACCAAGTCTAGCTGAATGGTGAACCTAAAGAGTCACACACTATCCACACACAATTAAATATTTAATTTGGAATTAAATATTGGAGTGAAGGAATGATTAAATTAGATTTAATCGGGACCTTTATTTTTCTTGGAGAAATAATTCTTTCTATTTGATAGAAGGAATTAAATTGATAAATTGGATTTATCAAAAGGATTTATTTAATGGGCTTAAATAATATTTATATTTATTTTAGCCTCTTGGAAATATTTAAATAGGTTTTAAATATTTCCATTAAATTAAATTAAATCAACGGTTGAGATTAATGGGAGAGATGGATGGCTAGGATCGTTTTGACTAGGTCAAAACACTAGTTTGACTAGGACTTTGACTAGGTCAAAATCCTAATCAAATTAGAGTTCTTAAAAGAGGAGTTTAAAGAGGATTAAACTCCTCTTCTATATAAACCCCTAGCATCCTACAATTTACAAGATGATGAATCTCCAACACACACACTACAACACACACACACGGATCTCTCCCTCTCATCTCTCGTTCGCCTCTCTCTCTCTCCAAAGAAAATTATTTTCTTTGTTCTCTTGTTCTTGGAACATTAGAACTTGATGAATCAATACCGTTAATTCATAACGTGTCGTTGATTCATCCACTCCAAAATATAAACTTGTTCGTTGCTAGCACGACGTGCAAGATACGTGGGTGGATCGTGTGTCACGATTTGGAGGGTCTCAAGAACGAGATCTTGGTGCAAAACGGGGAACAACGCGTGTAGCCGTTGAAGACGAAAACGACAACGGGTAGGTCTCGTTTATGTTTTTCGTCCTCTTTTATTTTCCAACCCTATGGCCTCCATGATTTATTTTAATGTTATACGTTCATGAGATACACCGAATGCCCGGGAAATTTCAAAGGCACACCCTTTGAAACGTGTTTTAATTTAAAAGCATGTTTAAATTCCGTTTTAATTTTTTTAATTATACCGCGCTTCCGCATTCGCGCTTTTCCCGGGACGATCCACATAATCTTTCAGAGATCGCCATCGGTACCAGCATTGTTGCACGTCTCGATGAAGTGGGCGATATGCTGCTTGGGGTTGCCTTTTCCATCGAATTGCTGCAATTTTGGCGGTTGGTATCCCATCGGCATCCTCAAGGAGTCGACTCGCTTGGTGTATGGCTTCGAGTAGGCGGGTGAGTATTGTGCAGACCCACCATATTGAGCCTTGATGGTGCTAGCAATCATCTCCTGCAGCTGTTGGACGGACAACGCGGCGATGGAGGTCGCGGAATGCCTAGATTTTTGGACGAACTCTTCCTTTGGTGGTTCTTCGTCCGTTCGCTTCTTTTTTCCAGCGTGTTTTGAAGCAGACGAATGATTGTGGCTTGATTCCCCAACGTTGGTTGGCTCGAGTTTGTTCATCAACTGAGCAATCTGGAGATCTTTGTCTTCCACAACCTTTTGGAGAGGTCAGCTATGGCTTGGGCCATTTGGGCGACTTGTTCTTCCATCGTCGTGGCTTCGGTCATCATAGCGGGGAGAGTGGCAAAAGGAGTAGACTTCAAGTTGATCTCGGTAGGGCTTGTCGAGTTCGAGCCGTCGGAGGGAGTGGTGTCCACGATCTTGCCCCCGATGGAGGATTGACCGCCGGCAGTGAAGTTGATGATGTTCTTCTCACTCAAGGCGACTTGGTTCTTCTTTGGTGCCATTGAATGCTCGGAAGTGATGATTTCAGTTCTTGCGTAGAATGAAGGGATGAGGGGCAGAGATTGTCCCACTGGGTGTGCCAGAATTTTGTTCACACAAATTTCGTGTCTGCAAAAAATAATTACACGACAAGAAAAATATGGACCAAAAGATATATTAATTTGAATATGAAGTGGTTTACAATCTCTGAATTTAAAATAACCCCCTGATTCTTCTCTACGAATGTGGATTCAAGGGCTTGAAGCTTGTTCTTGAATTGGATGTGTAATCTCCCTCTTGATTTGTAGAAGGCGATCACGTAGTACTTTGAAATTTTGTATCAAAGCTTTGTAGTTGCAGAGCTTCATCGTCGGAGAAAGCTTTGGACTTGCTCTTGCTGGATTTTGCTTGTGTTGAATGTTCCTTTTTGTGAGGTTGAGGCCCCTATTTATAGGCATGAGTCGGGCTTTAGCAGCTTGGGCTCTTTCACTGGGCTTTATCACCATGGGCTTTGACATGGACTAGTCTTCTGATGGACTGTATTTCTGAACATGTACTTGGCCCAATTTAGCCAATCCAAAAATAATAATTTTATATTTTGGACCAACCCATAAAATTACATAAGACCCAAATTTAATATGGGTTTATGAATTTAATTTCTTCACGACAAGCCCAAATTTATTATGGACTTTTATCTTGGAACCCAATTACTAGCCGATTTATTTGGGCTTTTAATTGGTAATTTATTCCAAAATTTCGTCGTCAACAGTTATGGTGTAGGGAAAATAGATGGATGATTATGTATATTATGTTGATTGTTAAATGAAATTGAACGTTGAAGTTATTGATGGGGACTTGATTGTTGAATGAAGAAGAGTGATGCGAATATTGTGAATTGCGATAAAGAGATGGCTTACCTAACTGGGGGGTATACTGGAATGGCTTATGATGCTATGATCAATGATGAGTTGTGTGCTGTCATTGATCAAAGGAGATGATGTAACATATCATACGAGCTGTGTGCTGTGTGGTATCAGCGATGATGGGGTATCATACGAGTTGTGTGTTGTGTGGTATCGAGAAAAAAAAAGAGATATTATGATTGAGGGGATGATAGCCGACATAGACCATTGAGTGATGCACTCCAGCATGGGTAAGCAGGGCCCTAAGGAAATAAAACAATAAAGTAGAGTATGATGTGTAATTTGATATATGGTTGTTGGTATATGTCATTTCTTATATTTGTTGTATTGCATGACACTCGTTTTATTATGTATGTGCGTGTATATGTATAAGTCAATTAGCTATACTTATTGAGTAGGCAACTCATCCCTTGCCAACATTTTCAGGAGATAGATCACGGTGGCTAGCTATAGCAACTTTGAAGACGTGCATGGATCTAAATAGGTGGGTCAGTCGTGACATCTGAAGCCGAGGGTTCTGTCTATATGATTATTAAACATCTAGTCTTTTTTCGGGTTTACATTTTAAATTCTAGTAGTCTGAAGTATTTCTTTTGGAGTTATGTACAAGAGTATACTTGTGGCTTAGTAGATATAAACTTTTGACGACGTCTTTCTTCATATATATAAAATTAGTGATAATACAATGTAGTTACGTAGGGGGTGTCACAGGAACCGATGCCCAATTCCATACTCTAGACTAAGGCCGGGAGACGGTCGACAGTAGGACCCTACTTGTACGGAATTGGCGCCTAAATTTTCACGCCAACATTCACCTAGTCCCTAGTGCCATGGACCGTTGCTAGACGGCCACCCATGGTGACGGGCTCCTGTTGGACACGAGCCCAAGTCTAGCTTAGGGTGAACCTAAAGGGTCACACACAAATCACCGAGGAGGTGAAGGAATTGACTTGGAGTCAATTTCAGAGGATGATAAGTAATTGGATTACTTATGGGATGGTCCATAGGATGAACAGGCCGAAATTGTATCGGGCCCTCGTTTTATCGGTAAATGGGATTTATCGATTAATTAGCGAATCGAAGCTTGGATCTTTTAATTGAATTAAAAGATCAATGGGAATTATTTGAGTGGACATTAAATTAAATTGGATTTAATTTTTGGGTTCGTCGTAATTGGATTACGGTAGAACCCAGTCCAATAAATTTTGACCTGAGAGGTGTGTTAATCCATTTATGGCCGAAAATTGCCACCTTGGAGGGAGCAGAAATCAGCAATGTTGGATGCTAGGTGTTAGTTGACTTGTCTCTTTTGGTAAGATACAAATCAACTCCAATCAAGCCCTTCCCTTTTGGTATGATTTTGATCATACCTTAAAAGATGGTAGGCTTGATTGAAGAATTGATGGTGATTGATTGGGATGTATCTAGACATCCTTAGATGAACCTAGACACATTCCAATAATCAAATTAATTATGTATATATATGAGTATATACTAACACCTATGGATGATGAATTTCATTATTCATCTTTTTTTAGGAAAAAGATGAACACTCTCTACCCTCTCTCTCTCTACTCTCTAAATCCTTTTTGTTGCTTCATTGATCGAGGATCAATGTAAGAACAAAGAAAGATCAAGAAGGAACACTAATTTGATAGTGTAATCCGTTCTTTAATTTCATCCTCTAGATCTGTTTTTCTCTAGTAAGAAAAACGAGATCTCTCCCGGTGTGGTGTGGACTATGTTAGAGGGTCTGTACATTGGGACCTCGCGTGAATGAACGTTGGGAGGAATCAACGCGTGTAGCCGATTGAAATAAAATATCGAGAAAGGTATTCTGATTTATATTTATGCTCTCGGTTTCTTCTTTATTCCATAGCCACGAACGCATGTTTATTTTATATGTTTATATTCTGCGTTTATACACTGATAGCCCGGGAACGTTCAAGGGAACACCCCTTGAACGCGATTTAAATTCTTATATTCCAAACGATTTTTATCTCCACCGCACTTCCAAGCCCACTAGGAAACGGTTTCCCGAAACCCCATTTGAAAGTGATGGGCTTTCATAGAAATAGTGGATTTGTGTCAGAAATTTTCCTTTCGACTTTAGAACATACTAAGAAGATTCCTCCTGTCTGATATTGGTGAATTTGAGTTATTACTAGGTATTTTCAACAGTAGTAATTTATAACACACTCTATGTTTGTGCATATCTTCTTTAAATTATTTAAAAGAAAATATTTAAAATGACTTATTTTATTCTAGTTTTATGGATAAAGAAGTAATGTTTCCCTAAATTTTTATAATGCTTGTTTTTGGTAGTTCTCATGGAATTTTAGGTTTTCTTGTGAAAGCAAAGGTGAGTTTGGGATGAAAGAAAACTTCTTGTGAGAAAGAGGCGTGTAGGGAATGTTTTTAATAAATAAAGTGTTGCAAGAAGTTAACAGAAACACTACTGAGTTTAACCTATAACCACGGGTTTAGGCCTGTCGAAGGCGGGCATTACTCTATCCGAACTCAGACTTAATAAATACCCTTAGTTATTCACTACAAGAAAATTGTTCAATAACAACGAAAAAATACTAGCATCGAGTTAATTAGTAACTAAAATTCTCGTTGCTAATTTACTTTATATAATATGATAAATTTTCTGGCTAATACATTTAGCAATGAAATTTACTTACTAACGAATTTAGCAACGAATTGTTTAATATATATATTAAATAGTGTAGATTAACAACAAAAAATTTGCTTGCTAATTAGCTCGACGCTGATTTTAGCATCAAATTTTTTCGTAGCTATTATGCTATTTTCTTGTAGTGATTATTGATAGATCACACACTGATCTTATTCATACAATACCAGTTGGGCCTTACCCATGGTATACTCACAATAACTTGGTCCAATTTGGGTCTTACCTATGTTAAAATAAAAGAAGCATTATACATATTTTCTTTTATAATGATATCACCAGAATATATTATTAAACTAACGTAATAAAAATATTTCATGAACTTGCAATCGATAACATATATTAAAAGCTATTCAATTTTTTAACATGTGTAAATTAAACATCTTTGAAATATAAATAATGATATTGACTTTGCTCAAATACTACACCATTATTAATCAATTACACAATCTACATAGATTCGAGATATGAACAGAAATTGAAGAACGGTAGGAAAAAAATAAATATGAAAATCGTATTTTAACTTTTAAATAATATCTTTATCAACTTGAAATTGCATTAAATTTAATGATTTTTTTACAATTCAATTCAAACAAATCTTATCAGTTTCATATGTTAGTCGAGCTTAACTAATTTTAGATGACAAGTAAATCGAGTCGATTGATATATAAAAAATTTACAAATTGATGAATTTGTAAAGTTTACCCGTTAAATACCCATACTCACAGATAATTTGGGTTCTAGGCCCTACTCATATTCAAAATTTTATTTCAATAGATATAGATCCAAGTTTAAGTCTAATATAAAAATATTGGGTCCAAATCTAATACAAGGAGTTCCAGCAATGCATAGCTGCACCTGTGAAGGCCAGATTACTTCCTAATGAGTTTTTTTTATTATTTTTTCACCTTTTCTTTCTTTGATCTTAATTTTCATATTATGAACTAAATTTTCTATTTGCTAAGGCTTTGGGAACTCTGATTGAGACAATGAATTGAATATTTTCTTATTAATCTGCAACTTCTATTTTCATATATTCGTAAATTATTCTACTTGTTTACAATTTAAGAGCTTGATCACCTCTTGAATTATTTAAATTATGTGGATAAACTGAGAAATAATTCTGCACGATGGATATGATAATTCATATTGTAAACTGAATGATATGTAGAGGTATATAGATATAATTCATTTTAGTCAATACGTTTTTCATAAATTTTAATGCATTATTGTCTCGAGAATTAGAAGAGAGATCCCCACTATTTTTTATAAAATAATAGATTTGGTATAACATGAGAAAGTGTATCAAATTGATTTCGAAAAAAACTCAACTATAGCTATGAGAATTTTAGTTATGAGAAATCAATTTTTTTAAAGTAAAATATTTCACAAATCAATTATTTATAATTGATTATGCAATCGTCGGGTTAAACTGGAAAACTAACTTAATTTCATATGTAATTTAATTCATTGAAATAAGTTTTTATTTCGTTTAATTAGTTAACTTAATAATTCAGTAAAAGAACCATTCAAAAAATTAATAATTTGAAATGCTTCCTTTTGAACTTCGTACTACACATGACATAATAATATTTCATTGCCTACAATACTAAAACATTAAATATCTTTCTCTTAGTAGCAAGAATATAGGATTTTGTCCCTATTACGTGTGGGACCAAGCCTATTTGGAATTATTTACCCATTTCATTGGTTAAGTGGGGAAATAGCATTTTTCATCTCATATTTTAAGGTTATCATACATTTCAATTCTATTAATTACGAGATTTTCATTAATAGCCTCATAAATTATAAAATATATATATATATATATATATCACTCTTAATCATTTCATTAGATTCTGTTAGTATTTTGACATAAAACGTCATGTGATCTGAATCCAGAAGGGTAAATTGTTAACGACCACTTGGACTTTACCATTAAAATACTAAGGGGCCGTTTACTTTCATGGATGACAAATCCAATGGATTTGGCCCTTTTGGACAAAAATATTGGATAAGATAAATGGACCTTGTTATCACCTAAAGTAAATGGTGGATTTAGTGGGTGATTTTTTCATCCATTTTTAGGGGCTCATTTACTTTGGGGGATAACTTATGGGTTTCATTTGTAAATTTTCCACAATACCCTTTTAATTATCCACTATAGAATGTGTCAACGTCACTTATTTTTCTTCTTAATTTTTTGCTATATTCAAACGGCACTCCAACGGCTAGTTGTATTTGGGCATAAGGGCATATGTGATTTTTGATGGTCTTCTTCTTAATGTGAAATTGATCTTTGTAATTGCACGCCATTGTTGTGTGGACCTGTTTAAATTTCTGTAAATGGCCGAAACACCCATTTCTCAGAGCCACTCGATGAGCTGCCCGAAAGACGCACAAACTCATAAGGGTCTACTCATTTGTCTATCTGCAGTTGTGGTTCTGTTCTTTGTGAGAGGACATCGTGGACTGATGAAAATCCTGGATGATGCTTCAGAGGATGTCTCGTTTTGAATGTAAGTGATCATGCCTGCATTAGAATTTGTTTAAGCTCCTGTTTTGCAGAGCACACTGATTCATTTGGAAAATTTTTGTTTCTTGTTTGCATTTTACTTGTGTTACGATAGGGCACTTACTGCAATTCTTTCGAGTGGATCGACCCTCCAATATGCAACCGATCGACTAAAATTGTACCTAGTTTGCTGAGGCGTCTTAACCGATATGAGGCTCGTATCATGAAGTACAAAACATGTTGTGATGAATTGGAGAAAAAATCACGGGTTTAAAAAGTTGTTTGGAAGGTTGTAATCTTCGTTATGATGATGCTCTTCTTACTCGGTTTTGTTTTGGGCATGTATAAAGGGCGAAAATGCACACCAACAGTTGCAATGTTACACTGATGTATTCAGTTTGTTTTATGTGGTTTCTGAATTGTAGTTGGCAAGCATTTGTATCAATGGTTGTCTGACTTTTACCTTTGTAATGGAATATATTGACATGAATTTCTTATGCAATGCCACTGTGTACTCAAACATGTTCTCAAATAGCTTTTCTACTTGTGCAGCCACTGCACCCTTGCTGGTGTTTTGTACAGGTTTACATGAAGAAAGAATGCTTAGTGGAGATAAAAGATCATGTACATGCCGTAATATTTGAGAGTAACATTTAGGTGTTAACGAAATCTGTTGCAATGACAAAATGGTCTTCACTTGTATTCCATTGATCAAACAACAAATTACAATTCCATTTAAAAAATGTCTCCTCTTGTGACGTCCATGGATTTTTATACTTAATTGAGAGGCAAACTAGTAATTATTAAGAAAATCTAATTTAATTATAAGTTATATGTTGAAATTATAAATATATCAAAACTTGAAGGGGACTAAATTGGAGCCTTATTAAATATTTGTTGTCAATACATAAATATATAGAAGTTGGGCACCAAATTGCAATTTTAATAAAATAAAAAAAATACAAAAATTGATTTAACGCAGCACGTCGCTGCCTATCTCACCCTCATATATTAAAATATATATAAATGACTTACTATTTAAGAAAACACAACACACTTTTCAACACTAAACATACATTACATATATTGAATTGTGTTAACTGCGAACGGCAAAACCAGGTTAGTAAAATTTTACTTTAAATTATGAATTAATTATTATATTAATATTGTTTAATTAGTGCATTTATTAAATATGATTTGTACTATTCAATTTACTATTTAATCGAAAAATTTATTGAATTTGAGTATTTATACAAATTAGTGTTCGGGTATATATTTAATTGGACTAGAATATTATAGCTAATAACTTAAAATTATATAACCTACTAGATTTAGTAGTTGTTATAATGGACTATTCAAATTGATCGGGTTTATTAACCAAATACATAATTGTATGTACCAGTGTTTAAATAATTATCATTATAGTGAAGAATTGATAGAAATTAATAGGGATAGTAGAGAATTAAATTTGAGAGATATTAGGAATTGTACTTGAGAAATATTATAATTATTAAAAAGAAATATGAGATATTTGTAGTAATTTCATTTACGGATGGTATAAAGGACAATAATTATAAAAACATGAGGGGTTTGATAGAATAAGCTTTTATGAGTTTATAGATAAATTAGATATATACCGGGGGAGTTTATTGCGTCTAATATTTAGACGAAAAAGGAACGGAGGATTGAATTTCTATATAAATGAAATATTAATTAGTGATTTTATTCAGAATTTACAAAAGTTTTGATATATTAATAATATATATTATATCCTACTATAGGACGTGAAGATAGAGTAGAGGGCTGAGCAGTTTCTCCTATTAACGAGATCTTTTGAGTTGGAGATAAGTATAGTTAATTGAATTTATATATATATATATATATATGTTTTTATATGTGGAAATATATTCTTGTGTTGTATACGAAATTATGACTTGTTGGCAATTTGTCTGGATTACTTGTTATACTACGAAGTTGTCATTAAGTGATTATATGTGATTATGGTGCATGGAAGTTAGATGGGTAATTATGTGTACTATATGTGATTCTTAAATGAAATTGAATGTTGAAGTTACCGATGGGATTTGATTGTTGAATGACAATAAGTGAGGAAAATATTGTGAACTGAGATAAGTAATGGCTTACCTAACTGGGGGACATACTGCAATGGCTTATGGTGATATGATTACTGACGAGCTGTGTGCTGTCATTGATCGAGGGAGATGATGTAACATATCATACGAGCTGTGTGCTGTGTGATATGATGAATGATAGGATATCATACGAGCTGTGTGCTGTGTGGTATCAGTGATGATGGGGTATCATACGAGCTGTGTGCTGTGTGGTACCGAGAAAAAAAAAGATATTATGATTGAGGAGATGATAGCCGGCATAGACCATTGAGTGATGCACTCCAGCAGGTGTAAGCAGGGCCCTAAGGAAATAAACAATAAAGTCGAGTATTATGTGTAATTTGATATATGATTGTTGGTATATGTTATTTCTTATATTTGTCGTATTGCATGATACTCGTTTTATTATGTATGTGCGTGTATATGTATAAGTTAGTTAGCTATACTTAATGAGTAGGCAACTCATCCCTTGCCAATATTTTTCAGGAGATAGATCACGGTGACTAACTACGTTAAATTTGAAGTCGTGAAATGGATCTGAATAGGTGGGTCAGCCGTGACATCTGAAGCCAAGGGTTCTGTCTATATGATTATTAAACATCTAGTCTTTTGTCGGGTTTGTGTTTTAGATTTTGTTATAGCCTGAAACTTTCATCTTCTGGAGTTTGTACATGAGTATACATGTGGCGTAGTAGATATAAACTTTTGACAACATCTATCATCATTATATATATATATGTTATATGTTTAATAAGATCGACTATATTCATTTTAAATGAAATCTCTTATAAGGCAGGTTATAATAAAAGAAAAGGGGTATAATTAGTTATAATACAGTGTAGTTACGTAGGGGGTGTCACATTGGGTAATATCAGAGCAGGTCTACGTTTCTAGGGTGATAAGTTGACTATGGGATGTGTTTATTGATTAAATTGCTTAATGTAGGATGGCTTCTCAAGGTGAACGTGCTTACCCAGTAGCTAATAGAGAAGAGTCAGTGGAGTCCGCAGAGGGCTCCATTGCACCTGCAAGTGCAGGTGAAGTTGGGGTAGGTCGAGAGGGTATTGGTGTTGATGGTCCAATTCCTCCTATTGGTGCTCCAGCGGTAGGGTTACCACTAGAGTATGCACAGATCCTCCGGATGGCCTTGGAGGCTCAAGCCCAAGCTCAAGCACAGTTTCTTGCACAGGCACATGTACCAACCCCAGTGTCAGCACAAGTGGTTCCTACAGTTGACCGTAATTATGAGAGAATTAGAAAGATGGGAGCTACAGAATTTGAGGGTACCCTAGACCCAGAGATTGCTGAAAAATGATGGGAAAAGACCGAAGATGTGATGAACTTGGTGAACTGTACTCCAGAAAATCGACTTAAGTACGTTGTTTCCTTATTCACGGGGAATGCGCTGATTTGGTGGAGGTCAGTAAAGAGGGCATATGAGCCACGAGAGATAACTTGGGCTGAATTTCAGAAAGAGTTTGATGATAAATATAGACCTAAGATGTACCAAGACAAGAAGAAGATGGAATTTCTGAACCTTGTACAAGGAGATGATCAGACAGTGGCTGAGTATGAGATTCGTTTTGCCGCATTAGCCAAGTACGCACCGGAAGCAGTAGCCACACAAGAGGACCGATGTTACCGATTTGAATAGGGGTTACGACCTGAGATTAGGAAGGGCCTTGCAGTTAGAATTACGAACTTCAAAACTCTTGTTGAGTCAGCAGTTCGGATGGAAGAGGCAGTGACTCAAGAGAAAAAGAAAGGAGAAGAGAAAAGAAAGTCAACATATACAATAGGAGAGTCCAGTAGATTGACCAAGAGGGGCACCGGCCGTTCATTTTCAGCAGAGGGTGGAAGTTTCGCACGTGGTGGTCCCGCTTTTCGAGGAGGTAGTGGACCGAGATTTGGTGGATTAGTGGGCGTTAACAGGGGATCAATAGAACGCAGTTCACCTAGTTTGCCTTCTATTGGATCAGGTAGAGGAGCTGGACAGAGTTATGGTAGGGGGCTACCCTTTATACTGAGTTGTCCTACTTGTGGGAGGCGACATCTGGGAGCATGTTAGGGACCTGGTGCTATACGTAAGATTTGTTATAACTGCGGGGGTAGAGGACACATGTCGAGAGATTGTCCCAGCCAGACTACCGGTGCTGTAGGTATCAGTGGAGGTTCAGCCAGTGGGGCTCAGAGTCAAAGCAGTATAGGGAGCAGTGCTTGTGGAGCTGAAAGAGGCAGAGGCAGAGGCAGGGGCAGAGGCACTGATAATAGAGATGGTAGCCATACTATTGGTGGGAGTACGAGGGGACCGGGAGCACAAGCAATTCAGAGACAGACTCAAGCAAGAATATATAACATGACTAGGGAAGAAGCTCCAGCCTCAAATGACGTGATATAAGGTACAATCTTATTATTTGATATTGAGGCATATGTTTTAATTGACCCTGGCTCTACGCATTCATATATATCTTCAGAATTTGTATCTAAAATACCTGGTGAGAATAGCTCTCTGGGATATAATTTGATGGTTCATTTTGCCTATGGGAGGAGGTGTAATAGTGAATAATGTTAGAAAGGGGAGTTTAGTGAGGATTAGTGACGTAAACTTACCTGTAGATCTGATAGTGATGGATCTGAAGGAGTTTGATGTAATCTTGGGGATGGATTGGTTAGCTCAACATAAGGCAGTGGTTGACTGTTATAAGAAGGAAGTGATGATTGAATCTTCTGGCAAGCCAAAAGTAGTATTTGTAGGAGAGCGACAAGTAGTGCCAGCTTGTGTGATATCAGCTATAGAGGCGAGACGATTGATGTTGGAAGGGTGTGAGGCATACTTAGCCCATGTGATAGATACCGAAAAGATTAATCCCACACTGGAAGAAATCCCTGTAGTGAGAGATTTTCCTGAAGTGTTTCCTGACGACCTACCAGGTTTGCCACCGCATAGGGAAGTGGACTTTACTATAGAAACCCTCCCAGGAGTTGCCCCAATTTCTATTGCACCGTATAGAATGGCCCCAATAGAATTACAAGAGCTTGAAAAGCAAATAAAAGAATTATCGGAGAAAGGATTTATCAGACCAAGTACTTCACCGTGGGGAGCACCAGTGTTATTTGTGAAAAAGAAAGACGGTAGTATGAGGTTGTGCATCGATTACCGCCAAGTGAATAGGGTGACCGTGAAGAATAAATATCCATTACCGAGAATCGATGATTTATTAGACCAGTTGAAGGGAGCCACTATATTTTCAAAGATTGATTTGAGGTCTGGGTATTGGCAGTTGAGGATAGCAGAGAAAGATATACCAAAAACTGCTTTTCGCACTCGTTATGGGCACTATGAGTTCCTGGTGATGCCATTTGGGTTAACAAATGCACCGGCAGCGTTCATGGCATTAATGAATTGTACATTCCAAGAGTACTTGGATCAGTTTGTGATAGTCTTTGTAGATGACATCTTGGTGTATTCGAGGAATAGAGAGGAACATGAACAACATTTGAGAATAGTGTTGCAAATTTTGAAAGAAAAAGAGTTGTATGCTAAGTTAAGCAAGTGTGAATTTTGGGTAAATCAGGTGGTTTTCTTAGGGCATGTGATATCAGGTGACGGGGTTATGCCTGACCCTGCAAAAGTGAAGGCTGTTATGGAATGGAGAGTACGAAGAATACGACTGAAGTTCGAAGTTTCTTGGGATTAGCTGGGTATTACAGGCGTTTTGTCAAGGGCTTTTTCATAATTGCAGGTCCTTTGACTAAGTTATTGAGGAAAGGGGTACCATTCCATTGGACTGAACAATGTCAGCAGAGTTTTGATGAGCTAAAGAAAAGATTGACATTGACTCCGATTTTGGTTTTACCGTCTGGCAGTGGTGGATATGTGGTATACACGGATGCGTCGAAACAAGGTGTGGGGTGTATCTTGATGCAAAATGGGAAGGTAATTGCTTATGCATCTCATCGGCTGAGGACTCATGAGTTGAATTATCCCACGCATGACTTGGAGTTAGCAGCGATTGTACATGCATTGAAGATTTGGAGACATTATTTGTACGGAGAAAGATTTCAGATCTTCACCGACCATAAGAGCTTGAAATACATTTTAACGCAGAAGGAATTGAATTTGAGACAAAGAAGATGGATAGAGTTGCTAAAGGATTATAAATGCACTATTGATTATCATCCGGGAAAAGCAAATGTAGTAGCAGACGCATCAAGTAGAAAGAGTTCAAGCACTTTTGCCAGTTTGGGGAGTCATGATATGACATTGTTATTGGAAATGAGATCGCTGAATACGAAATTGGAGGTGGATCAGATAGCAGGTTTGTTAGCAACTTTGCAGCTTAAGCCGAACCTTGTGGATACAATTAGAGAAGCGCAGACTCGAGATCCTTTCTTATTACGAATGTTGGAGAGAATGAAACAAGGTAAGAAACCAAATTTTTCAGTAAGGGTTGATGGAGTGATAGTGAATGGAGGACGAGTTTGTGTACCTGATGTGAATGGATTACGGGAAGAGATTTTGCGGGAAGCTCACAATGCACCATATGCAATCCATCCCGGTACCGTGAAGATGTATCGAGACTTAAGACCATATTATTGGTGGCAAACAATGAAGAAAGATGTGGCGGAATTTGTGGGTTAATATATGACGTGTCAACAAGTAAAGGCAGAACATCAGGCGCTAGCGGGTAAACTTCAACATTTATCTATACCAGAATGGAAGTGGGAAAAGATCACTATGGATTTTGTCGTTGGATTGCCTCGTACGCTCAGAAAGCATGATGCTATTTGGGTAATTGTGGATAGACTGATGAAATCAGCTCATTTCTTGCCTGTACGCCAAAGTGATTCTTTGGATAAGTTAGCTGAGTTATACATTTCCGAAATCGTAAGACTACATGGTGTGCCTATATCTATTGTGTCAGATAGAGATCCTCGATTCACCTCATATTTTTGGGGAAGCTTACAAAGGGCGTTAGGCACAAAATTGCATTTCAGTACCGCATTTCATCCTCAGACAGATGGACAGTCTGAAAGAACAATTCAGACCTTGGAGGATATGATGAGGGCGTGTACAATGGAGTTTAAGGGTAATTGGGATGATCACTTACCATTGATGGAGTTTGCATATAACAATAGTTTTCACTCTAGCATCGGTATGGCCCCATATGAAGCTTTATATGGAAGAAAATGTCGAACTCCAGTATGTTGGGATGTTGAGGGATTACGACAGCTAGAAGGTCCGGAATTGGTACAACAAACAATGGAAAAGGTACAGATAGCTAAAAAGTGTTGGAAAGCAGCCCAAGATCGTCAGAAAAATTATGTTGATAAACATCGAAGGGACATGGAATATGAAATTGGTGAGAAGGTCTTCTTGAAAGTATCCCCGTGGAAGGGTATATTGAGGTTTGGCAAGCAAGGAAAGTTGAGTCCGAGGTATATTGGGCCGTATGAAATTATTGAAAGAATCGGACCACTAGCGTATCGACTAGCACTGCCAGTAGAGTTGTCGCAGATACACGATGTGTTTCATGTTTCGATGCTACGACTATATCGATCAGATCCTAGCCATGTTATCCGTGAACCGGAGATAGAGATTTCCGAGGAGTTGACATATGTGGAGGAGCCAATAGAAATTTTGGACAAAAACGTAAGAAAATTGAGAAATAAGGAGATCCCTATGGTAAAGGTGAGATGGAGTCATCACTCCCCAAGAGAAGCCACTTGGGAGGTTGAGGAGCATATGAGAGAAAAGTACCCCTATTTATTTCCGGAGACGGGTAAGTTAGTTAAATTTCGAGGACGAAATTTTTATTAGGAGGGGAGAATTGTGACGTCCATGGAATTTTATACTTAATTGAGAGGCAAATTAGTAATTATTAAGAAAATCTAATTTAATTACAAGTTATATGTTGAAATTATAAATATATTAAAACTTGAAGGGGACTAAATTGGAGCTTTATTAAAATATTTGTGGTCAATACATAAATATATAGAAGTTGGGGGACCAAATTGCAATTTTAATAAAATAAAAAAATACAAAAATTGATTTAACGCAGCACGTGGCTGCCTATCTTACCCCTCATATATTAAAATATATGTAAATGACTTACTATTTAAGAAAACACGACACACACTTTTCAACACTAAACATACATTACATTTATTGGATTGTGTTAACTGCGAACGGCAAAACCAGGTTAGTAAAATTTTACTTTAAATTATGAATTAATTATTATATTAACATTGTTTAATTAGTGCATTTATTAAATATAATTTGTACTATTCAATTTACTATTAATCGAAAAATTTATTGAATTTGAGTATTTATACAAATTAGTGTTCGGGTATATATTTAATTGGACTAGAATATTAAAGCTAATAACTTAAAATTATATAACCTACCAGATTTAGTAGTTGTTATAATGGACTATTCAAATGGATCCGGTTTATTAACCAAATACATAATTATATGTACCAATGTTTAAATAATTATCATTATAGTGAAGAATTGGTAGAAATTAATAGGGATAGTAGGGAATTAAATTTGAAAGATATTAGGGAATTGTATCTGAGAAATATTATAATGATTAAAAAAAAATATGAGATATTTGTAGTAATTTCATTTACGGATGGTATATAAAGGACAACAATTATAAAAACATGAGGGGTTTGATAGAATAAGCTTTTATGAGTTTATAGATAAATTAGATATATACCGGGGGAGTTTATAGCTCTAATATTTAGATGAAAAAGGAACGGAGGATTGAATTTCTATATAAATGAAATATTAATTAGTGATTTTATTCAGAATTTACAATAGTTTTGATATATTAATAATATATATTATATCCTACTATAGGACGTGAAGATAGAGTAGAGGCTGAGCAGTTTCTCCTATTAACGAGATCTTTGAGTTGGAGGTAAGTATAGTTAATTGAATTATATATATATATATATATATATGTTTATATATATGGAAATATATTCTTGTGTTGTATACGAAATTATGACTTGTTGGCAATTTGTCTGGATTACTTGTTATACTGCGAAGTGGTCATTAAGTGATTATATGTGATTATGGTGCATGGAAGTTAGATGGGTAATTGTGTGTACTATATGTGATTCTTAAATGAAATTGAATGTTGAAGTTACCGATGGGGATTTGATTGTTGAATGACAATGAGTGAGGAGAAATATTGTGAACTGAGATAAGTAATGGCTTACCTAACTCGGGGGCATACTGTAATGGCATATGGTGATATGATTAATGACGAGCTGTGTGCTGTCATTGATCGAGGGAGATGATGTAACATATCATACGAGCTGTGTGCTATGTGATATGATGAATGATGGGATATCATACGAGCTGTGTGCTGTGTGGTATCAGTGATGATGGGGTATCATACGAGCTGTGTGCTATGTGGTACCGAGAAAAAAAAGATATTTATGATTGAGGAGACGATAGCCGGCATAGACCATTGAGTGATGCACTCCAGCAGGTGTAAGCAGGGCCCTAAGGAAATAAACAATAAAGTCGAGTATTATGTGGTAATTTGATATATGATTGTTGGTATATGTTATTTCTTATATTTGTCGTATTGCATGATACTCGTTTTATTATGTATGTGCGTGTATATGTATAAGTTAGTTAGCTATACTTATTGAGTAGGCAGCTCATCCCTTGCCAATATTTTTTAGGAGATAGATCACGGTGACTAGCTACGTTAAATTTGAAGTCGTGAAATGGATCTGAATAGGTGGATCAGCCGTGACATTTGAAGCCAAGGGTTCTGTCTATATGATTATTAAACATCTAATCTTTTGTTGGGTTTGTGTTTTAGATTTTGTTATAGCCTGAAAGTTTCATTTTCTAGAGTTTGTATATGAGTATACTTATGGAGTAGTAGATATAAACTTTTGACAACATCTATCATCATTATATATATATATATATGTTATATGTTTAATAAGATCGACTATATTCATTTTAAATGAAATCTCTTATAAGGCAGGCTATAATAAAAAAAAAGGGTATAATTAGTGATAATACAGTGTAGTTACGTATGGGGTGTCACACCTCTATCTCCAAAATACACAGACATATAAATTAAATAACTATTCAATTGTATCTTCCATGATTCTAAAAAAAATAGGAGGCACAAACGAACACAAAATATTCTAACAGTATCTCTGTTTTTAAGTATTCACATCACATGTCAAAGTTATTATACAAACCAAGCATCGCTACTATGTTTAGAGAACATAGAGGAACCTGTAGATGTGCTCGATGATAGCATTAGCAAGGTATCTTAATCATCCCCAGACTCGAAAGTCTGAGTGCATTCTCTCTAGGTCAGAGTAACCACCATCGTCGTCATCCTCTTCTTCTTGCAAACTCTCATTCCTCTCCTCCGATCCTACTCCCTCAGTGTCCTCTTCCTCTTCACCTTCATCCCTAGCAGCATTGTCCTCCTCATCCATCGACTCCACCACAGGATTGACAGCAAGACCCTCATCTATGTTCTCACCCATTGGAGGCTCGAATATGATGGCCAGCCGCTCATATTCTGCCTCCTCATTCCAACGGTACCATCTGGCATTGGGGACAATCTAACAACACACAAAACAAAATAAAAATACACATTTCATTAGACATTGATTACCACACTCTACTTTATTAATTAGTTATAAATGATTCGCAGTTACTCTGGATTTTGTATCAATTCTGGTAAAATAACACCATCTAAATCATATTATATCAACTAACAACCAATTTTAGAAATGTAATAAATTCAACAATTAAATCTTTTAATATGTCAATTCACTAAATGGCAAAGCTAAGATCAGTAACATATAGCAACATGTCGATAACGAAAACACTATATATGTAAAACAAAAATAACAACTGCTGAAATTAGGAACCCTCCTAACAAATATTCATTTATAATACAGTACTAAACGAAAAAATTTCACTGGATATTAAAATACTTACAGCTATCGCGTTCTGCCAGTATCGTGTTGTAGCCTTCACCTTGTTGGATATGGGGAACCATGTGAAGCCAACCATTGTGAGGAGATGGTTAAATGCCTGATACCTCTCTTGGAGACGACGCAAGCAAGGATGTAGTTCTTCGAAGTCCCAGAAATCTCTGAAGTGTTCGTTGATGATATTTTGGCATAGAAGAGGGTCCGGCTCCTAATTCGCTTGCCCACGTAAACTGACGCATACCTTGTTCATTCATGGAGGGTGGTGATGAAAGTTGTGTCCTTTTTGGCCGTCCAGTCCTCATCGTAAAAGAAAATGCTCTACGCTGGGATATACGCATGGTCCATTTTTTCCGTTTGAAACTCTCTACCGCTAAGGGTGAGGGTTTTTTTTTTTCTCTATGAGGTGGGAATGGAGTAGGGTTGGGCCTTACATCAGAAATCTCTTCATTGGTTGGGGCGTATTTGTATTCTGTAGAATTCGAAAAGACTCTTTCTAAAAGAATGTACATTTAGGCAAGATGAAATGATTCCCAGTTCATTATTGCATGAAGAAAAATTTCGCAGATAATATTTCTTGCATGTATTGCATAGCTTGTAATAATTATTGAAACAGATAAAAAACTGTAAACCAACTTTGGGCGCGAGGAACTAATAATCGTTGGAGCAAATGGTTGTATTTTTTTGGGTTTCTTATCATCTGGGTTTCTTATTATTTGGGCTTCTTCACCCTTATGTGGCTAGGGAATATTATCCATTCAAAATTCCAAAGTAAAAAAGGCTCAAAAATAAAAATGTTATTTGCTACTCTTATTATTGTGGTTGGAATTGTCGGAGGATTGATTGATGGTGCCAGAAGTCTAATTGGCTACACTCATAAGTGGTTTTTGGGTGGAATCGCTCTATATCCAATTACAAATGAGTTTCCTTGAGGCGCATAAAACGCCCCGAAGCCAATTACAAACATGGATTAAAGTTTTGTTACCAACAAACGTTTCGAGTTTATAAATATTAGAAACTTTTCAGAAACGTTTCGGAAACGCTCTGAAAAAATCGTAAAAATTAAAGAAAACATACATAATACTCATAGAAAAATTTAAAATATTACCTTTCTTTTTTTAATCAAATTATGTAGTTTAATTTTGTATCATTTAGCCAATTTATATTATTTTTATGTAGTATAATTATGTATTTGGAGTTATTAATTGATGTAGTTGCTATTAAAACTAAATAATAATATAATATTTATGTTTAACTATATGTTATAAAATATCTATATTACATTGATACTTATATATATATATATAACATTACTATTTAGCTTAATATTAAATTGTTATCATTAAATGAAATACTTATGTATAACACAAGAATTTATATATTTTGTAGCTAAAAGTATGAAACAAATATTTCGCTAAAAAATTAGAAAAAAAAATTTAGGAAACTCAAAGATTTAAAAGGAAAAATAAGAAAAATGAAGTGTTTCAAAGGAAACTAGATAATTTCGAAACTACCATGTATTTTTGTTTCCACAATATCGAAAAGGGAAACGTTTCAATAGTTTCGATGGAAACGCATGGAAATTTTAAACCATGATTACAAATGAGCTTCCTTGAAGCGCATAAAACACCCCAAAGCCGATTACAAAATGAGCTTCCTTGAGGCGCATAATAAAACGCCCCGAAGCCAATTACAAATAAGCTTCCTTGAGGCCCATAATGGAACGCCTCGAAGCTAGATAAACAATGAAGTTGTATTACAATGCATAACATGACGAGTTAGTATTTTTTGTATTTACTATTGTTTATCAATGGATTTGATTATAACGACCTGGCTAAATTAGTTTCGAAATTATTTTTGTAGTTAACTTTTAAATTTTTTTGAGCATTTTAAAATATAACAGGTCTACAAAACATCCTGTGACCCACTTTAATTTTAAAATATCCTAAGGATATTCAGGAATGGGAGGCTACTAATGGAGGAAACAACAACCAAAAAAGGAAATGTTGTCATTCTTAGAAATGAATGTGCTGAAAAATGAAAGATTTTGAAAGAGAAAATGAAAGGTTGACTTTACCAAAAAGGAAGGTGTCAAAGAAGGAAAGTTTGACTTATCAAATTGACGTGGATGTAGCAAATTACTGAAATGACACTAGTCAAATAATCCTAGCTATGTAATTGGGGTAAGTGAGGGGTAAAGTAATACTTTATCCTTACCTATTGTATTAGTATAAATATGCCACACTTCTCATTAAAGAAGTGGGAGGAAAAAGAAAACGAGAGACATATATTATGATGTAATTGTTTATATTATTCTAATAATTGCCCCCGATTATTTTTTGTACCATCACTTTCTTTTTTGTTTTGCCTAAATTAACCTTCACTCATATTAATTACTTTTTACAGTACATTATTTACTTGTATTGATTAATGTTTATACAGTTAAATCTGAATTTAATTTATTTACTAGAGTAAAAACAAAGTACCCTATAATAGAATAGGAAAAGACTACAAAAATCTGAAAAAATTGACGGAACTTGTGTAAATTCCAACAAAAATTTGGAAAATTGAAAGGACTTGTGTAAATTCATTGATTCATTAATTTCCTTCACGAAGTATGATAAAACTGAACTGAATGCTTGATCAAAAACTAAGAAACCAATGGACATCAAGCATGCCTTTGAAAGCTTCAGACAAGCAGATTGCATTTTTTCTTATCATGGATCAACATTCATCTAATTACTTTTAGCTGGATTTCATCCATTACTATAAAAGGTAATTTCAATTTACAATGTTTGAGGAATATTAATTATGCCGCCATAATCTAATTGTAATTATTTGAAATATGCATAATTTATAGTTTGTTCTATAGTTTTAACTGTTGATTTGTTAAGTTGATGTATTTTAAATTTAAATTATGTCGGTCGAAAAAACTCTCATTGTTATAAGAATATTTCAATATTGAAGGACATTGTTTCGGCTTTGGATATTTTAGTTTGATGCTTTGTTCAACTCTGTACATATCCAATTCCAATCTTTGATTTTAATTTCCTATTTGATTTGATGTGTTCATGTTGTGAATGTGGGCCAAGTGTATAAAAAATGTTTCATTAAATATATATAAGGATTAAATACAGTTATCACCCTTCAATTATCTACCTCACATTAATTATCCTCCTTAAAAAAAAAAAAAAAAAAAAGACTCTGACCTTCGAACTCCTTTAATGTTTAAATTTAAAATTTTCATTTTACTCCCACTAAAATTGCTTTCTGAAAAAAAATTTAAAGAAATTTCTAAAATACCAAAATCACCTTTGTCAAAAATATGTCTAATTCTAATTGCACTTGTTCATCGAGCTCATTTTATTTGGTGATTCTAAAGTATTTGGAGCTCATTCTATTTAGTTTCACTTGTTTATTCAAATTAAAAATAAATTTATACATGCATATATATTTATTTATTTACTTAAACAAATATACAATTAATAAAATAGAAAGGGTGATGATTTAATAAAAAATATACAATTAATATATATTTATATATATATATGATAATTATATGCATGTATATATTTATTTTCAATTGCATGGTTTGACAAATAAGTGAAACTAAAAAAAAAAAAATGAGCTCCAAATACTTTAGTATTATAAAATAAAAAGAGCTTGATGGAAAAGTCAAACTAGAATTAGACAAAGTTTCGATAAAGAGTGGTTTTGATATTTTAAAAATCTCATTAATTTTTTTTCAGAAAGTAATTTTTACTAAGGGTAAAATGAACATTTTAAACTTAAAAATTAAAGGGGGTAGAAGGCCAGTTTTTTTTCTTTTCTTTTGAAAATTCTAATACTTTAGAGTGGTAATTGATATGGGATGAATATTTCGGAAATAATAACTGTATTTAACCCTATATATCATTGTGGCATCCACTGATTGTATACAATTGATGTGCCTAAAATACAAAATAAAATGTATATTGGAATCGAAGATTTAAAGTGCGTTTGTTTGGTGAAAGAGTTTCGATATTTGCTATAAATGTTTTGTGTTTTACAAAATTTGTGGTTGATATAAGTTCCTTCCATAGCAAGATCATCCTTTGTTATACTATTAAAAATCCAAATAGATAATAGATGCCTTTCCAACAAAACTTCATCTTTATGTCTATTGGTATAACTTAATAAAGTTTGTAGTGAAAAACGCCAGAGAAAATTAGGGATTTAAATGGTTATATATAATTTTTTACATCATAAAGTTATGGATTTCAATGTACAAATACTGCGGCCTTGAGCAATAGTTTATGTAATTGAACTACATATTTTAATGAGAATTAATAATTCCTAATTGATTTTTAAATATACTTTTTGATGCATATATATATTTATACAAATTTTTTAATGAAGAAGGTATACGGATTAGTCTGTACGTATAATGAATATGTCTAAGAATATAAAAATTATTACTAAAGAAAAAAAACTCCAAAGTAAATATAACATTTGAATATATTAAACTAATAACTAATTAAATATTTTTTATATATTGAAATATGCTTTGAATTCTTTACCAAACATCTTTTCAAAATAAATAATCTAAACAAATTATTCGATCAATCAATTTAATCATTTTAACCACAATAAACGTCATTTCTTTAACTAATGTACATCATTATATTAACATTTATAATTAAAATATGAAATTGTTTTAAAATATGACACATATATAATACTACTTATTATAATTAAAATATGGCATATATATATATAATAAATTCAAGGGTTAAATTTATTTTGCCCCTAATACTAAAAAGGTGGTATCAGAGACACCCGTCTCTACTATTAACTTTCAAATACCCCCTAATTTTGATAATCCAACTTAAATAGATGAAATATTCTTAACATTATGCCTAAATGAGTGTATCACTGTAAACTCTACTATAGTATTAAATATCATTTTTGGCGGTTCCTGCTCTAACATTATGATATATTTAAAGATTCTATACAAATAAACTTAAATATGATACGTTTTTTTAATTTTATATTAACTTAAGTAAATATTTAACTATCATTACAATGTTACGTATAATATAGTATTCATATTATAAATAAATGTGAAAAGGTAATTCAACATATAAAAGTTTAGATAAAGAAAATATTTAAAGGGAAAGAAATTGGGGAAAAAAAAACTTCCACTCTGCAGTAAAAAACATTCAATTTTGACCCTTCCTATTTTGACCCAAACTTTAGCCTATGTGAAAACTAGGCAAAAATGTACTTTTGTTCCCATTAGATAGGGTCATTCTCTCTTTTGGTTCCCCACTTTATGGGGTGGACATTTTTAGTCCCAAAATTCAAAAATTTTAACATTTTTGGTCCTGCGCGGCTAATGTTAACGGAAAACGTTAGTCAATAGCTATTAACTTGACCAATAAATATCCAGATTTTATTTTACCCCCTATATTTTTCAAAAAGAGCTAAAAACCCCAATGAACTTTAAAAATAGCTAAACCCCCTCTATTTTGAAAAAAAAAGGTCTCTTTTTTTTTTTTACTCAATTTGACTAAAATATATTTTTTTATCTTATAAAATCACCCTTCTTTATTTCTTTAATTTTGAGATTGTTTTTGGTGATCTTTATTTTTTTTTAATTTTTTCAGCCTTCTAAAATAATAAATATTTATTTTCTCAATATATTTATTTAAATATTAAAATACCAAAAACTATACCAATTTTTTAAGTTTTGGTAATGCAAATTAAAACCTTAATTAATATCACATAAAAATATAATATACTAAAGTTCATTTTCAAATTTTAATATCTATTTCAATATAAATATTAATAATTTATATCATTTATATATTATTAACTGATTTAAATTATTATTTAATTTAATTATATTATAATTTATTATAAATAGTATTTAAAATTAAATTACCATTACAAATATCATAGTAATTAAAAAATAAATTATCATAATTAATATATTGTTTATTCAAATGTATAATTATAAATTAAAAAAATAAATTAACACGCGCAACCTACGCACCACCCCACCCCAACAACATCGAAACCCTCAACCCCCGGTGCACAGCACGTTGCTCACCCCCACTCCTCCCCCCTGTACTATGCCGCCCTTCGCAAAAGGTGACGACGGCAACGTTGCTCCAAATTTAATATTCAGATAGATACTTCAATTTGAAAAATGAATTTTAGTATATTAATTTTTTATTGATATTAATTTAATTTTTTAATTTTAATTATATAAAATTAAAAATTTTATAGACTCTGGTATTTTAAAATTTTGTATAATATATTAAAAAATAATTATTTATTTTTAGGACAGAAAAAAATATAAAAAAAACCACAAAAAACAATCTAAAATAAAAGAAACGAAGGAGGGTGATTTTATAAAATCATGGAAGGTACTTTAGTCAAATTGAGTGTGAAAAGTGATTTTCTTTTTTCAATAGGGAGGTTTTTAGTATATTTTTAAAACATGGGGGTGTTAGCTTTGTATAAGCCCTCAGACGTTAAATGCAGCGAAAATAAAAAAGTGTAATCACAAAGTAATATTATAATTAGCGATCAAGTTGCCCGTCTCGTTGCTATTATGATGTGGATCTCATGCATAAAAGGATATCAATTGAATGGTTAAGAGAAACCAACCTTTCTTACTCTCCGCTTATTGTTGATTACTTGAACTTTCTCAAGAACAACCTTACCTTAAAAAATGGTGGAACGTCAAACCTGAACCTTTTTTTTTTTTTTTTTTTTGTTATTCACGGTAGGAACATTAAGTGTCTTCTCTCTAAAGTTAGTCTACATCACCTATGATGAAATCACCCTCAAACTTATGGTAGTAGGTTTTGACTGATTAAGGTAGATCAACTATTAATCTATAGAGAAATCAAGGGAATTATTCCCTTTTGGAGATGAGAAATGAACATAAGAACAAGGCTAAAGTGAAAGGTAGACTTTCAAGCTTTGAGGAGAGAAAGTCTAAGAGCAAAAAATGAGAGCAAGAGTTTTTTGTATGTATATAATGTGGTTTTTAAATCTCTTGCATTTTTCTCCTTTTTATAGGCAACTCTTTGCACTAGATATAATGAATGTAGACAACCCTTTTATCTTGCTCTTAAATAACACTTGTCTTCTTCATAAACAAATTCTAGCATTACTCATCTTTTCTCCTTCAACGCTTGTTTCTTTATAGACAACTCTAGCATGACTTATATTTTCTTCTTCATCTAAAGATGAAAAACAAGTCATATTTATGTCCAATGAATCTCGTCTTATGGGCTTGTGGGTTTTGGGCTAAGATGATGGGATTTATCTTAATTCTCAATTGGACTAAGTCAATTTTAATTAATTTTAATTAATTGAGTTCAATTATTTAGTTCATGATATTTAATTATTTAATTAAATATAAGCCCAAATCAATTAATCTGAATAATCGATTTTCAAGCCAAAATAGATTAATCTTAATTAATTTATCACAAGTCTTATCAAATTAATTCTTGTGAATTTAGACTCCAAATAAATAATCATTTCGATCAATTAATTTAACTCCTTAAATTACTTGATTTATTCTCCAAAATTAATTATATAAATTAATTCCAATAATTCAATCATGGATTTGTGTGTGACCCTTTAGGTTCACTACTCAGATAGACTTGGGCTTATATCACATATACAATTTAATTAGCAACTTACTCGCATTAGATTAATTAAATTTTATCATAATTAATCATCATCAATTAACTCCTTAATTGAAGGGTACCCGTCATCATGGGTGGCCATCTACAATGGTCCATGGCACTAAAGAATAGGTGAATTATTGCGTGAACCTATGAGCTACGCGAACCATGCAGATACGGTCCCTCCGCAACTAACCTCCCGATCAAAGTCTATGGGCATGGAATTTGTTACCAGTTCCCATTATCGATTTTGATGTCTATGGATCAACTCTACAAGTTATGCTTCCAATTTATCAATATAAGAACAACGCTTTCTCCTATTCGATCAACAACCACAGTCATGGGCTTCAAGGAACGCATACTATAGAGAACATAGTAGGTTCATTATCATCTCATGATAAGTTGAAGATCCCATCTTGGAACTTACCAACCTTCATGCATGCTTGAACTATGTCTAAAACATAACTGTATAGTAATTTAGGATGAAACCTGAGACCATGTTAGACATGATTAAGCCATGCCGTTCTATGCATAGAGTTACCGTGGAACCTCAAGTCCAATGACTAGTTAGTGCACTATGTAGCCTAGGAGTTCTAGTCATACCGGTCATGCCATATAGGGCTTCCATATGACAACTCTTATAAGTCAATTCAGTGAACTTGATAACTCCTTATCAAGCACCCACTAAAATGCTCAGACGTCACACGTCTCTATCAATGAAACTCGATATTCACCATATGAACGCATCACTTAGTGCAAGTCTTTAAGGAATGGTCGATGTCCTGTCTCGACCGATTCATCGACTTGTAATATTTCGGATCAAACGATGGAGGTTGATTTTATGGTCACCATCATATGCGCGACGAACCCCATAGCATAATTGATCTAAGAGCTTCAACCAAATGCACATATAAATATAAATTTTTAAAGCATATGGTGAAGATGGCCAAAGAACATTTCTTAAAAACTAACATATTATTGAAAAATATCGTTTAGAATAGTTTACAAAGAGCGAATCAATTGGCTTGACATCACTTATTCTAATAGGGGGCGGGGGAGTCTTTTTTTTTGAAAATATAGGGGGGTAAAAATAGAATTTGGACATTTATTGGTCAAGTCAACAACCATTGATTAATGGTTTCCCTTAGCATTTAACGGCGTTGGACCAAAAATACCAATTTTTTAGGATTTTGGATTAGAAGTGTCGACTCCGTAAAGTGGTGAACCAAAAATGAGAATGACCCTATCTAATGGAACAAAAAATGCAATTTTGCCAAAAAACTAATTAAATAAACAACAATTTACACTATATTGTAAACACAAATGCATTACTAACACATTACATTAACATTTAAAATGTTAATTACTAATGTAAATAAGAGAAGGCACTTAAATATGAAGCATCTCCGAAGGGAAATATTAAAACAAAATTGTTAAGAAAAAAAGCCCTCTTTACGAAAAAAATTATCAATTCATTTGATCCTTTGTGTAAGTTGATTGTAAGATATTTCTTTCTTTTTTTTTTTTTTTTTTCTTTTTGGGGGTGACAGTCGCATTCACCCCTAAATTATAAAAAGTAATAAAAAACTCTCTATATGGATTAAAAATTTTATGATGAAAATTCCCTTATCACACCCCCTGAAATATGGTTTTTTTTTTCAATTATTCTCATTAAACATATTTTAAGTTATTAAAAATTTACCTAAAATAATTTTTATTCAAAATTTTGATTATCATAATTAGCAAACACTACAAAAAAAGCAGGATTTGAAACGATTTTTTTTTAACGACCAGAAAGCTGTTCCAATATCAACGGTCTTTGTAACAAACGTGGAATGGAAGAAGTTATATGGCGTCACAATCTCAGATGAGGGAAAATTGTATTCCGTACGTATGAAACACCGTTACAACGGCCGTTACAAATTATTGGTGTAGGTAAGGCCGTTACAAAAATAAGGCCGTTACAAAAATAAAGCCGTTACACATTGTACCGGCCTTTGGAATTGCTTCTTAATCTTGTAACGGTTGATCATCATCGTAATATCTTTTGTTATAATAGCCGTTACAAAATGAAAGGCCGATACAATATTGGGACGGCCGTTTTAAATGGTTTGTTTTTTTTTTTTTTTTTTTTTGTAGTGGTTTGTTGAAATGTAAGGCTTCCGTTACACATATTGTACCCTAAAATCGTTACAAAACGCTAACTAGCAGAGACTGATACAAACATAGTTACAATTGCAACGGCTTGTGTATTGAGGAAATAACCGTTACAACAACCGTTTCAAAAGTTTATGTATCTAAAGGCTATATTCCAATGGATAGTTTGTTGCACAAAAGTCGTTACAAAAGTCGGTACATATTCTCCTATATATTATATTGCATGATGTTTTCAATTTATTTCATTTGTTCTAGTCTTGATTAACCACACACACTCGCAATCTCTCTCGACCATAATTAGTGCACATACACTGGTCTGGTTACCGTTGATTTATTGGTCAACTGGTAGCAACTGATTTCAAGGATTGGTTCAAACGCCATGTAAGTTGATGTATTTTTTCGTATGGGTTAATGACTTGGTTACAATGTCTTGTTATTAATTTATATTAATACGACTTTGCAGGTTTATCCCAAATTAAATGACACAGATCGGGAGCTACTGAAGTGTCACTATTGGGGTCCATGTGGTGAGGTGACAACATTCCCGTGTTATTTTGTGAATGGTTTCAAATTTTCAAACGGAACGACACAACGTGGGGCAAGTCAACAATGAATTATGGGGTGTGTGTGAAGAGCTCATCGTACACAGACACGGACAATGACTTTTATGGAATACTCGAAGTGATAATTCAATTGACATACCCCACTTATTCTGAACTTGCATGTCGTGTTGTTCAAGTGTCGATGGGCCGATCCGATAAGAGACACGAAGATAGTTTTGATGATTATGAGACTGATGAAGACGAGTCACTTGGTTTCTAGTGTTTTATAATGAACTATTTAATATTGTTCTATTTTATGAATATTTAATATTTTTTTGAAAATATTAATATTTTGAACGGCCTTTAACAAACCAGTTGTTACAAAAGCCGTTCCAATTTGTTTAAAAAAAGGCGCCTCAATTTCCTGCAATCTAAAAATTTTAGAGGGAAATTGAAAAACTTATAACAGCTATCCACAAAGCTGTTAACTTAAAATTGTTTCAAAATAATTGTTTAGGCGGAAAAGCCAAAAATGTGGAGGGAGATTTAAAAATTTCAAGAATATTACTATATATATTACAAAGACCTTTACACAATACAAAAATAACTGATTATTTCTAAGGCCGTTACAAATAGTGTATGTATATCAAAAAATCTCACTCACCACCCCCTCACCACCAGCCACCACTCACTACCACTCACCACCACTCACCACCACCCACCAGCCACCACTCACCACTCACCCCCACTCGCCGCCACCAGGTCCTCCACCAGTCCTCCACCACTTTTCCAGTCACCGTCGTCGCCACCGTTACCGCCGCCGTCCCACCGTCAACCCTCTCTCTCCGCCTCATACACATGTAGGCATTCAACACACTTTTGTTGATAATATTTTTTTTTTTTTTTCTGTTTTTCATTGGTAATGTTTTATGCTTTTTTAGTTGGTAATTTGTTGATGAAATGAGATGATGATATGATATGATGCTGAAATTGTTGGTAATTTTTTCTATTTTTTTTTTAGTTTTTTAGTTCATAAAATTAGACGATGATAAATTGTGTTTAATTGTTGTGTCAATTTTTGTGTAAATATTGATAGAACATTGTTGGAATTGTGGTAAATATTGTATAGCTATTGTTGATTTTTTTGATAAAAATCTGAAAATTATTTAAAATTGTATTTTTTTTTGGTATTTAATAATATAGGCTTGAATTTTTTTTTTGTAATTTTCTGAAATTGGCATGCAATTTCAGAAATTCAGAAATTATTGGGTTAGTTATGAAATTATGGGTATTTTTTGTAATTTCTAAAATTATTGGGTATTTTGTGTAATTTTCTGAAATTATTGTGTGCTTTTTGTAATTTTATGCAATTTCTGAAATTATTGGATATTTTGTATAATTTTCTGAAACTATTGTGTGCTTTTTGTAATTTTTTGCAATTTTTGTAATTTCTGAAATTATTGGGTTAGTTTTATAATCACTACAAAAAAAAAAAAAAAAAAACGAGTTTTGGAACGGATATTTTGTAACGGCCACAAAGCCGTACAATATAAACAATCATTGTAATATTTTTGGAACGGAGGAAGTAATATGGCGGGTTAATCTTGGATAAGAGAAAATTGTGTAGCGAGCGTTTGAAAAATCGGTTTAAAAAGTCGTTACAAAAGCGTGCTGTATGTATAGCCGTTACAAAATTAAGGCTGTTACATTTTGTAAAGGCCTTTGAAATTGCCTCGTAAACTTGTAATGGCCAACCGACATTTTAAAAACCTTTGTTACGATAGCCGTAACAAAAACATAGCCAATACAATATTGTAACGACTCTTTAAACAGTCTTACAATTTTGTAGTCATTTCTATTAAATGTGATGCTCCGTTACAACAACTGTAACATAAAACCGTTACAAAACATAAGAAGGAGGGACTGATGCAAAGACAGTTACAATTGAAACGGCTTTTTTCTTAAATCAAACCATTGCAAAGACCGTACCAAAATTTATTATATCTAACGGCTATATTCCAATGGTAATATATCAACGGTTAGTTTGTTGCCACTAAAGCCGTTACAAAAGCCAGTACATATGCTTCTATATATTATGTTGCATGATGTTTTCAATTTATTTTATTTGTTCTACTCTTGATTAACCACACACACTCTCAATCTCTCTCGACCACAATTAGTGCACATACACTTGTTCGGTTATCGTTAATTTATTGAGTTGATTTGACCAGGTAACAACTTCAACCATTTCTTTTTAAAGTAAATGCCGTTTAATTAATTTTATTCTAAATGTATATTTGTGTATATGTAGTTTTGATCATGTTAAGGGAATTGATAAGATGGATGTATGAGAAGAACCTCTCGAATAGGGCGGGACTTACACCGTAGTTTGAGGATGGTATTAAAACTTTCATAGAGTGGGTTGAGTCCCAGTGTCAATATATGGACGGAGATAAGACTAGGTGCCCGTGTGTGAAGTGCAAAAATGGAAGGTTCAAAACACATGACGAGGTAAATTTTGACTTATATAGGCCCGGGCTTGTTCCGGAATATTATAATTGGACTTGTCATGGCGAGTTGAGGGTGCAGGAGTACTTTGATGTTGTGACTGCCCCTCCAGCGCAGGAGGAGCAAACCCCATCTACTCAGGAGGAAGGTAGATCGTATTGGGTGATCAACAATAGATGGATTGGGTGAGAGCATGGTTTATGATACAGCCGGGCCGGGTTATTTTTCTTCTTACGACGAAGGTGTGCCTGGCGATGGTACGAGGTCATGTCCTACATGGTACGGGGTGGGCGATATGATTATGTGTCAAGGTTGTCAGACTATTTTTTCGATATAGTGCGCGCTATCGACCAGCCGTTGTGGAGCGGTTGTACCCAATCTCAGTTGGGGGCGGTTGCTAGTTTGGTGAATATCAAGGCTGAGGCTATCCGAGCGTACATATGATCGAATATTCCAGTGGGCTAATCATATATTGTCCCGCGATCACACTTTCCCTACTGATTACTACAGTACGAAGAAATTGATTAGAGTTTTGGGTTTACTTGTTGAGAAGATTGATGCATGTAAAAATGGTTGCATGTTATACTGAAAGGATGAAATTGATCTGGAGTTTTGCAAGTTTTGTGGAGAGGCTAGGTACAATCCGACTAGACAGCGAGACCCCCGCCGAAAGAACTCCCCGTATGCTGTTCTTCGGTACCTGCTGCTTACTCCCCAACTGCAAAGGTTGTATGCTTCGACAACGACTGCTGAGCACATGACTTGGCATGCCACACATCAGACGGAGGAGGGCTCCATGTGTCATCCATCCGATGCAGAGGCTTGGAGGCATTTCAACCAAACATATCCCGACTTCCATTGGAGCCCCGTAATGTTATGCTAGGGCTGCGCACAGACGGATATGCGCTGCACGGGCAGTATGGTAAAACTTACTCATGTTGGCCCGTTATACTCATACCGTACAATCTCCCGCCGGGAATGTGCATGAAGTGTGAGTACATGTTCCTCACGATGGTGATCCCTGCCCGTCAAATTCGAAGCGTTTGATCAATGTTTATCTGGAGACGTTGATCGAGGAGCTTTTGCAATTGTGGCATGTGGGCGTACAGACACACGACAGTGCTACGAACCAAGCATTCATATGTGCGCGGCATTGATGTGGACCGTGAACGACCTACCTGCTTATGGGATGACGTCTGGATGGAGTACCACTGGTACTATGGGGTGTCCATTTTGTATGGATGGTACACAGGCATTCCGTCTGCAGCACGGTGGAAGGCGTGCTACTTTGACTGCCACAGACAGTTTTTACCACTGGACCATCCTTACCGCAGGAATAAGAAAGCCTTCACTAGAAATCGAGTGGAAAGGAAGGTTGCACGCCCGCAGTTGACTGGAGAGCAGATTCGCGATTGGGTAGAAGACTTCACTCCTGCTGTCGAAGAACCTATACTCCCACCAGGATATGGTACCATGCACAAGTGGACGAAGAAAAGCATATTTTGGGATCTTCCATACTGGTCAATGCTTCTGATACGGCACAACCTTGATGTCATGCACATTGTAAAAAAACGTGTTTGACAACATATTCAACACTGTGATGGATATAAAGGGAAAAACTAAAGACAATCTGAATGCACGCAAGGACTTGAAAAACTATATGCAATCGGCCAGAGCTTAAGTTGGACGAACAAAGACCGAACGCGATGCCAAAAGCGGTGTATACCTTGACGAAGGAGCAGAAGAGGAGGAAATATGATTGGATTCGTTGTATGAGGTTTCCTGATGGTTATGCATCTAACATTGCCCGTAGTGTCGATTTCACAGAGTTAAGGATGCACGACATGAAGAGCCATGACTGTGAAGTATTTATGCAAAAGTTGATCCCAATCGCCTTCCGTGAGATGCTTCTGGAGCATGTGTGGAATGCAGTAACAGAGGTGAGTTTGCTGTTCCAACACATATGCTCGACTACGCTTGACGTCACCAAACTACAGGAGTTGGAAAACAGCGTAGTCGTAATCATGTGTAACCTTGAGAAAATCTTTCCGCCAGCTTTCTTCGACTCAATGGAGCACCTCATTGTTCACTTGCCATAGGAGGCTTGTGTGGGAGGGCCAGTGCAGTATATAGGTGGATGTACCCATTTGAGAGGTAATTAAGGCTCAAGTATTTAATTTGTTGCACTCCTAATTGTCATCCGTATGTTAATAATTAATATGTTTCCTGAATAGATTCCTTCACGGTCTGAAGAAGAAGGTGAAGAACAAAGCACATGTCGAGGCGTCAATTGTGGAGGCATACATTGTGGAGGAAATCGGGCTATTCACTTCCCACTACTTTGAGTCGCACGTTCTTTGCAAGCGCAACAGACCCGCTCGAAACGACGATATGACGGCCAACGATGACAGCATCCAACGGTCTATTTTCAACTACCCTGGCCGACCTAGTGGTGCCTCAAAGAAGGGATGGCTAAGTGGTGCAGAACGACATATAATTGAGACGTATGTGTTGTGCAATTGTGAAGTAGTCACGCCATATTATGAGTAAGTATTTGCACATATATAGGCACAATCTTGGTTGTGAGACTGCTTTTCCATTAATATGTATTTGTAACCAGGGAATTCTTGAACGAGCTATATGGGCGCGGCCATCATGCTGAAGATCCAATTATTGATCAACAAGTAGCAACTGATTTCAAGGATTGGTTCAAACGTCGTGTAAGTTGATGTATTTTTTCATATGGCCTGATGACGTGGTTCCAATGTCCTGTTATTAATTTGTATTAATACGAATTTGCAGGTTTATTCCGAATTGAACGACACAGACTAGGAGCTCCTTAAGTGTCACTATTGGGGTCCATGCGGTGAGGTAACAACATTCCCGTGTTATTTTGTGAATGGTTTCAACTTCCAAACAGAGCGACACAACATGGACAAGTCAGCAATGAACTATGGGTTGTGTGTGAAGAGTTCATCATACACAGACACGAACAATAACTTCTATAGAATACTCGAAGAGATAATTCAGTTGACATACCCACTTATTCCAAACTTGCATGTCGTGTTGTTCAAGTGTCGTTGGGCCGATACGATTAGAGGCATGAAGGTACACCCTCAGTATCACCTTGGTGATGTTAATTTTAAAAAGTTGTACCAGAAAGATGAACCATTCATACTGGCACAACAAGCAGTACAACATAGAGTTTCCGAACATGAAGAGAGATAAAGCGGATTAGATGGCCGTTTGCAAAACCACGGCTCGGAGAGTAATTGACGAGTCTCGATGGACTAATATTACGTATCAACTAGATGAAGATATACCTATCCTTGAAGTTGCTTCGGACAATCAAACGTACGACCTACATGATCCTGATGGTATACAACTTTTTGTTGATCTTTCAGTAGCACGCCAACAAGGAGCAGGAACTTCTCGGATGGCCTAAGATGATGACGAAGAAGACGAGGATGATGAAGATAGTTTCGAGGGTTATGAGACTGGTGAAGACGAGTCATCTGGTTTCTAGTGTTTTGTAAGGAACTAATTAATATTGCTGTATTTATTGAATGTTTAATATTTTTCTAAAATATTTTAAAATTTGGAATGGCCATTTAATAATAGAGATTGAACAAAAGCCGTTCCTAGTAGTCTGAAAAAAAGGCGCCTCAATTTCCCGCGAAATGGAAAAGTTAGAGGGAATTATTTAACTTTGTAACGCCTTTACGTAAGCCGTTACAAAAGCCGTTGAAAAAGGAATTTGTTGGCGGCAAATAGAATAATTTGGAGGGATATTGAAAATTTTCACTAGTATTATTATATATATTACAAAGCCGTTACAAAGTTAAGAAATAAAAGTGCATTCCTATGGCCGTTACAAATAGTGTCTGTATGAAAAAAATATCGTTCCCGGTACAATATCTTTAAATCCATGCGCTTGATTCACACCAAACTTGATTATATATAAGAATTTGATCTTTTCATGACATCTGACGGTCCGATTTCAAATCGGACGGCTAGTTTGAATGGTGCACTGGATTCACTCGGTTATATTATGTCCCGGATACCATATCTCGACATCCGTAAATGATATTAGTACAAAACTTCATCAAGTGTATTCTTATACCAGTTTGATCACATCTAATGGTTGGATCTTTAATCGGATGTGTGACAACCCCTACATAACTACATTGTATTACCACTAATTATACCCCTTTTTAATATAACCTGCCTTATAAGAGATTTCATTTAAAATGAAGATAATCGACCCTATTGTAAATATAATATATATATATATATATATATATAGATTCGAAATATGATAATCATCATCGAAAGTTCATATCTACTAAGCCACCAGTATCCCATGTACAAAACTCCAAAAAAGAAAACTTTCAGGCTGTTACATGAATCTGAAGCGCAAACCCGACAAAATACTAGATGTTTAATAATCATATGGCTTCAGATGTCACGGCTGACCCACCTATTTAGATCCATGCACGTCTTCAAAGTTGCTATAGCTAGTCACCGTGATCTATCTCCTGAAAATATTGGCAAGGGATGCGCTGCCTACTCAATAAGTATAGCTAATTGACTTATACATATACACGCACATACATAATAAAACAAATATCATACAATTGTAGCAAATATAAGAAATAACATATACCAACAATCATATATCAAATTATATATAATACTCGACTTTATTTTTTTTCCTTAGGGCCTTGCTTACCCATGCTGGCGTGTATCACTCAATGGTCTATGCCGGCTATCATCCCCTCGATCATAATGCCTCTTTTTTTCTCTCGGTACCACACAGCACACAGCTCGTATGATACCCCATCATCACTGATACCACACAACACACAACTCGTCATTAATCATATCATCATAAGCCATTGCAGTATTGCCCCCCTCCCCCAGTTAGGTAAGCCATCTCTTTACCTCAATTCACAATATTCTCATCCATAATATCAAAATTCGTCTTCATTCAACAATCAAATTCCCATCGGTAACATTAACGTACAACTTCATTCAATAATCAAATATAATACATACCATCATCCTTCTAACTTCTGTACACCATAACCATATATAATCACATAATGACAACTTCACAGAATAGCAAGTAGTCCAGACAAATATCCAACAACTCATAATTTTGTATACAACACAAGAATATGTATCCATATATATATATAACACATATATATACATATATATAAATTCAATTAACTATACTTACCTCCAACTCAAAAGATCTCGTTAATAGGATAAACTGCTCAGCCCTCTACTCTATCTTCACGTCCTATAGTAAGATATAATATATATTATTAATATATCAAAACTATTGTAAATTCTGAATAAAATCACTAATTAATATTCATACTTTTTCTACCAATACTTTAATATTCCATTCATATTGAAATTCTAACCTCCGTTCCCTTCTCATCTAAATATTAGACGCTATAAACTGCCCCAGTATATATCTAATTTATCTATTAACTCATAAAAACTTATTCTATCAAACCCCTCATGTTTTTATAATTATTGTCCTTTATACCATCCGTAAATGAAATTACTACAAATATCTCATATTTCTTTTTAATAATTATAATATTTCTCAAATACAATTTCTTAATATTTCTCAAATATAATTCCCTACTATTCCTATTAATTTCTGTCAATTCTTCACTATAATAACAATTATTTAAAAACTTATATATATAATTATGTATTTGGTTAATAAACCCGATCAATTTGAATAGTCCATTATAACAACTACTAAATCTAGTAGGTTATATAATTTTAAGTTATTAGCTATAATATTCCAGTCCAATTATATATATACCTTAATATTAATTTATATAAATACTTAAATTCAATAAATTTTCCGATTAAATAGTAAATTGCATAGTACAAATCATATTTAATAAATGCACTGATTAACTAATATTAATATAATAATTAAATTCTAATTGACAATAAAAATATACTAACATGTGCGAATTACCGAAGGAAGTTGCCTAATGCAATTTAAGCATTCTGTTAATGAATTAATCTATAGATATGTATATAGAAATATATATTAAAGTAATGGCATTGTGTTTTAACCTTGGAATGAGGAGTGCCACGTGCACCACCCTCAGATTTCTCTTTTCTCTTTTCTTTTTTTTTTTAAACTTTTAAGAAATTTTAATTTAGTCCTTTAACTTTTAAACTTATATAATTTAACCCCCAAATATTTTATAAAGCTCTAATTTACTTCATTCAAATTTTAATATATTATAATTTCAACCTATAACTTATAATTAAATTATATTTTCTTAATAATTACTAATTAGCCCCTCGATTATGAAAAAAAATCCTATGGACGTCACAATTCTCCACTCCTAATAAAAATTTCGTCCTCGAAATTTAACTAACCCGTTTAATGGAATAAGTATGGGTACTTCTCTCTCATATGCTCCTCGACCTCCCAAATGGCTTCTCTTGGGGAGTGATGACTCCACCTCACCTTTACCATTGTTATATCTTTATTTCTCAATTTCCTTACGTTTCTGTCCAAAATTTCTATTGGCTCTTCCACATATGTCAACTCCTCGGAAATCTCTATTTCTGGTTCACGGATAACATGGCTAGGATCTGATCGATATCGTTGTACCATCAAAACATGAAACACATCGTGTATCTGCGACAACTCTGCTGGCAGTGCTAGTCGATACGCTAGTGGTCCGATTCTTTCAATAATTTCATACGGTCCAATATACCTCGGACTCAACTTTCCTTGCTTGCCAAATCTCAATATTCCCTTCCACAAAGATACTTTCAGGAAGACCCTCTCACCAATTTCATATTCCATCTCCCTTCGATGTTTATCAACATAACTTTTCTGACGATCTTGGGCTGTTTTCAAACACTTCTTAACTGTCTGTACCTTCTCCATCGTTTGTTGTACCAATTCCGGTCCTTTTAGCTGTCGTAATCCCTCAACATCCCAACATATTGGACTTCGATATTTTCTTCCATATAAAGCTTCATATGGGGCCATACCGATGCTAGAGTGAAAACTGTTGTTATATGCAAACTCCATCAAAGGTAAGTGATCATCCCAATTACCCTTAAACTCCATTTTACACGCCCTCATCATGTCCTCCAGAGTCTGAATCGTTCGTTCTGACTGTCCATTTGTCTGAGGATGAAATGCAGTACTGAAATGCAATTTTGTGCCTAAAGCCCTTTGCAAGCTTTCCCAAAATCGTGAGGTGAATCGAGGATCTCTATCTGACACAATAGATATAGGCACACCATGCAGTCTTACGATTTCGGAAATGTACAACTCAGCTAGTTTATCCAAAGAATCACTTTGGCGTACAGGCAAGAAATGAGCTGATTTTGTCAGTCTATCCACAATGACCCAAATAGCGTCATGCTTTCTGAACGTACGGGGCAACCCTACGACAAAATCCATGGTGATCTTCTCCCACTTCCACTCTGGTATAGATAAAGGTCGAAGTTTACCTACTGGTGCCTGATGTTCTGCCTTTACCTGTTGACAAGTCATACATTTAGCCACAAATTCTGTCACATCTTTCTTCATTGTCTGCCACCAGTAATATGGTCTTAAGTCTCGATACATCTTTACAGTACCAGGATGCATCGCATATGGTACATTGTGAGCTTCCCGCAAAATCTCTTCCCGTAATCCATCCACATCAGGTACACAAACCCGTTCTCCATTCACTATCACTCCATCAGCCCTTACTGAAAAATTTGGTTTCTTACCTTGTTTCATCCTCTCCAGCATCCGTAATAAGAAAGGATCTCGAGTCTGCGCTTCCCTAATTGTATCCACAAGGGTCGGCTTAAGCTGCAAAGTTGCCAACAAACCTGCTACCTGATCAATCTCTAATTTCGTATCCAAAGATCTCATTTCCAATAGCAATGTCAGATTGTGACTCCCCAAACTGGCCAAAGTGCTTGAACTCTTTCTACTTAATGCATCTGCTACCACATTCACCTTCCCGGGGTGATAATCAATGGTGCAATCATAATCCTTTAACAGTTCTATCCACCTTCTTTGTCGCAAATTCAACTCCTTTTGGGTCAGAATATATTTCAAACTCTTATGGTCTGTAAAGATATGAAATTTTTCTCCATACAAATAATGTCTCCAAATCTTCAATGCATGCACAATTGCTGCTAACTCCAAGTCATGCGTGGGATAATTCAACTCATGAGTCCTCAGCTGACGAGATGCATAAGCAATTACCTTCCCATTTTACATCAAAACACACCCAAAATCTTGTTTTGATGCATCCGAGTAAACTACGTATCCACCACTGCCAGACGGTAAAACAAAAATTGGAGTCGATGTCAATCTTTTCTTTAGCTCATCAAAACTCTGTTGACATTGTTCAGTCAAATGGAATGGTGCCCCTTTCCTCAACAACTTCGTCAAAGGACCTGATATCACGTCATTTGAGGCTGGAGCTTCTTCCCTCGTCATATTATGTATTCTTGCTTGGGTTTGTCTCTGAGTTGCTTGTGCTTCCGGTCCCCTCGTACTCCCACTAATAGTGCGGCTACCATCTCTATTATCAGTGCCTCTGCCCCTGCCTCTACCTCTGCCTCTATCTCTCTCAGCTCCACGAGCACTGCTCCCTATACTGCTTTGACTCTGAGTCCCACTAGCTGAACCTCCACCCATACCTGCAGTACCGGTAGTCTGGCTGGGACAATCTCTAGACATGTGTCCTCTACCCCCGCAGTTATAGACAATCTTAGGTATAGCACCAGGTCCCCAACATGTTCCCGGATGTCGTCTTCCACAAGTAGGACAACTCGGTATAAAGGTTAGCCCCCTGCCATAACTCTGTCCAGCTCCCCTACCTGATCCAATAGAAGGCAAACTAGATGAACTGCGTTCTACTAATCCCCTGTTAAAGCTCACTGATCCACCAAATCTCGATCCACTACCTCCTTGAAAAGCGGAACCACTGTTAGAATAGGTGACCATGTAAGCCAATTTTGGCGGGTATATGTAACCTATGTCTAGACAATTATGGGTGTTTGATAAATCATTGATGAATAAAGAAGTGAATTTCATTTGGCATTACTTTGTTTGTGTTCACTTTTCTATATCTGTTCACTACGCAAACAAAGCCCACGGACTGAGAATCAATTTCGGGGACTGGGACTACGCTTGGAGGTAGGTCCATGGAATCAGTCTTCCCGAATCAGTCCGGAAATCTCCAAGTCAAGGAATCCCGAAAATGGGTACCGGGATTCCATTTGAGACTTGCACTAAGCACCTGCTGTCGTGTTTCATCGACGGGTGACGAGGGTCGTCTAAGCAGTATTAGTGGGTTAGCATGCGAGGACGCAGCTGACTGAGGTGACTCGCGGGAACCGTCTTACGGAGGACCTTGAGTATGGTCAGCAAGGTATGACGTGTATTCCCGGTTCCAACGGTACAGGTCAAGTCCTTTGACTTGAGGAATTGCTGAGTTTACCTGTACATCAGGGCTGTATCTTAGATATGGTGAGAGATTGCCAGAATTCTCTTTGTAGTCATAAGCCATGTCTAGTGCAGTTCTGGTGTGCAAAGTGACAGTAGTTTCCAAGAAAGGATCTGTCTCCTGTCAATAGGTTTTGGCAGTTGAGTCTCATGTATACTCTAGGTCTTGTCCCTAAAACTGTGGCCACAGTGACTGAACAGAAGGGAAGGATTCCCTTGCGGCGTTTAGTGAGGACAGACCGACACTTAGGTCCAAAATGGGTACCTGCATTTTCCGTGCCCTAGACTCTAAGTGATGAGACCGAAGACAGAAGGACAAGTGTACTGTTAGAGCCTAAATGTTCATCCCTGAATATTTCACCTAGTCTCTAGTGCCATGGACCGTTGCTAGATGGCCACCCATGGTAACGGAAGGATTCTAGGAATCCGACCAAGTCTAGCTGAAAGGTGAACCTAAAGAGTCACACACTATCCACACACATTTAGATATTTAATTAAGAATTAAATATTGGAGTGAAGGAATGATTAAATTGGATTTAATCGGGTCCTTTATTTTTCTTGGAGAAATAATTCCTTCTATTAGATATAAGGAATTAAATTGATAAATTAGATTTATCAAAGGGATTTATTTAATGGGCTTAAATAATATTTATATTTATTTTAGCCTCTTGGAAATATTTAAATAGGTTTTAAATATTCCATTAAATTAAATTAAATCAACGGTTGAGATCAATGGGAGAGATGAATGGCTAGGATTGTTTTTGACTAGGTCAAAACACTACTTTGACTAGGACTTTGACTAGGTCAAAATCCTAGTCAAATTAGAGTTCTTAAAAGAAGGAGTTTAAAGAGGATTAAACTCCTCTTCTATATAAACCCCTAGCATCCTACAAGTTGGAGGATGATGAAATTCCAACACACACAACACACACACAAAACTCGGCTCTCTCTCCCTCCATCTCGTCCGCCCTCTCTCTCTCTCACACTCCAAGAAATTATTTTCTTTGTTCTCTGTTCTTGGAACATTAGAACTTGATGAATCAATACCGTTAATTCATAACGTGTTGTTGATTCATCCACTCCAACATATTAACTTGTTCGTTGCTAGCACGACGTGCAAGATACGTGGGTGGATCGTGTGTCACGATTTGGAGGGTCTCAAGAACGAGATCTTGGTGCAAAACGGGAACAACGCGTGTAGCCGTTGAAGACGAAAACGACAACGGGTAGGTCTCGTTTATCATTTTCGTCCCATTTAATTTTCTACCCTATGGCCTCCATGATTCTTTTATGTGATTTATTCATGAGATACACCGAACACCCGGGAAATTTCAAAGGCACACCCTTTGAAACGTGTTTTAATTCAAAAGCATGTTTAAATTCCGCATTTATTTTTTAATTATACCGCGCTTCCGCATTCGCGCTTTTCCCGGGACGATCCACAATTCCTTTCAACCACCACTTGCGAAACTTCCACCCTCTGTTGAAAATGATAGGCCGGTGCCTCTCTTGGTCAATCTACTGGACTCCCCTGTCGTATATGTTGACTTTCTCTTCTCTTCTCCCTTTTTCTTATCTTCAGTCACTACCTCTTCCATCCGAACTGCTGACTCAACGAGAGTTTTAAAATTGGTAATTTTGACTGCAAGCCCCCGTTTTATCTCTGGCCGTAACCCCTGTTCAAATCGATAACATTGATCCTCTTACGTTGCTACTGCCTCCGGTGCGTATTTGACTAATGCAGCAAATCGAATCTCATACTCAGCCACTGTCTGATCATCTCCTTGTACAACGTTCAGAAATTCCATCTTCTTCTTGTCTTGGTACATCTTAGGTCTGTATTTATCATCAAAACTCTTTCTGAAATTCAGCCCAAGTTATCTCTCGTGGCTCATATTCCCTCTTTACCGACCTCCACCAAATAAGTGCATTCCCTGTGAATAAAGAAACAACGTACTTAAGTCGATTTTCTGGAGTACAGTTCACCAAGTTCATCACATCTTCGGTCTTTTCCCACCATTTTTCAGCAACCTCTGGGTCTAGGGTACCCTCAAATTTTGTAGCTCCCATTTTTCTAGTCCTCTCATAATTACGGTCAACTGTAGGAATCGTTTGTGCTGGCACTGGGGCTGGTACATGTACCTGTGCAAGAAACTGTGCTTGGGCCTGGGCCTGGGCCTGCAAAGCCATCTGAAGGATATGTGCATACTCTGGTGGTAACCCTACCACTGGAGCACCACCAGGAGGAATTGGAGCATCAACACCAACACCCTCTCGACCTACCCCAACTCCACCTGCACTTGCAGGTGTAACGGAGCCCTCTGCGGACTCCACTGACTCTTCTCTATTAGCTACTGGGTCAGCACGTTCACCTTGAGAAGCCACCCTACATTAAGCAATTTAATCATTAAACACATCCCATAGTCAACTTATCACCCTAGAAACGTAGAACTGCTCTGATACCACCCAATGTGACACCCCCTACGTAACTACATTGTATTACCACTAATTATACCCTTTTTTAATATAACCTGCCTTATAAGAGATTTCATTTAAAATGAAGATAATCGACCCTATTGTAAATATAATATATATATATATATATAGATTTGAAATGTGATAATCATCATCGAAAGTTCATATCTACTAAGCCACCAGTATGCCATGTACAAAACTCTAAAAAAGGAAAGTTTCAGGCTGTTACAGAATCTAAAGCGCAAACCCGACAAAAATACTAGATGTTTAATAATCATATGGCTTCAATGTCACGGCTGACCCACCTATTTAGATCCATGCACGTCTTCAAAGTTGCTATAGCTAGTCACCGTGATCTATCTCCTGAAAATATTGGCAAGGGATGAGCTGCCTACTCAATAAGTATAGTTAATTGACTTATACATATACACGCACATACATAATAAAACGAATATCATACAATTGTAGCAAAATATAAGAAATAACATATACCAACAATCATATATCAAATTATACATAATACTCGACTTTTTTTTTTCCTTAGGGCCCTGCTAACCCATGCTGGAGTGCATCATTCAATGGTCTATGCCGGCTATCATCCCCTCGATCATAATGCCTCTTTTTTTCTCTCGGTACCACACAACACACAGCTCGTATGATACCCCATCATCACTGATAAAACAACACACAGCTCGTATGATATCCCATCATCCATCATATCACACAGCAGACAACTCGTATGATATGTTACATCATCTCCTTTGATCAATGACAGCACACAGCTCGTCATTAATCATATCATCATAAGCCATTGCAGTATGCCCCTGTAGACAAATTATTTTTGCGCCCAATCAAATGACGACAAGTGGAAAATATATATTATTATTTATCAATTATATTCTATTTTTCTATTTATATTTTTGGAATTTACTAAATTAATTCTAAATATAAATAGTTAAATTAATTGATGTTTTAATATATATTTCATCATCAAATCAACGGTCGACACGTGTCAAATTGAGGTGTTTCGGCCAATCAAATCAAGACAAAATATTTCACATATTATCTCTTCAAAAAAATACAAAAATTAAAGAGATAATATTGAAATTGACCAATCATGTCTTCCCAAATATTTGATGTATTTATCTCTTTAAATTAAAATAAAGGGATAATACAAAATAAGTGTTCAAGTTCACCACAACTCTACCTCTTTGACAACTATATAAGGGGTCATGGGAACTCATTCAAAACACACACACATACAAGAAAGAGAGCATTCAAGAAATCTCGAAATCCTCTCAAGCAAATCAAGGAAGATCCACGGCGTTCTAGGCAAGATTCAAGGCGTTCGTCGCGGAAATCGTCCAAAGTCAGCGTTTGATTCGACAAGAAGTCTGAAGACCGGCGAATTAACATTATCAAAACAGAAGTCCACCTTGGCAGAAGATCAAAGTCTCAAATCCACCAAGAACATCCCAAATTCAAGTCAAATATCGTCAAGTTTATAGCGTTTGATCCGGCGACAAGTCAACGACCCCCGAATTAACGTTATTCAAAGTCAAAGTCAACGTCAAAGGAGATCAAACGTCATAGTTTCACCTCCGAAGTTGCCGAAGTCAAAGATCACGTTCTTGAAGAGAAGAATCAGAGGTTTTCAAGTAGAGATTTCGCACCACAAAATACTTAATTCAATTCAAGAATTTATTTGTAATATTTTCGTATTTCGTTAAATTCAGGAACACGAAAATTTGTTTACAAATTTTGGCACGCCCGGTGGGACCGTTCTACCTCTCATCTCTTCCCTTCAACGAAGTCTGAAGTATTTCAATGGACACTCAAGGAAAAGCCATGAAGACGGTGAATTCCAAACTTTCCACAACAAAGTCTTCAAGTTGAAGTACCAAGAGTCTCGGTGTTACTACAAGGAACATGTCGAAGAAACTTAAGGAACCTCCCCAGATGACTCCTCTAATTGAATCTGCTCAGAAGGACATATTCGTGCCTAACTACGCAAGCAAAGATGACGAAGATAAATCTCCTCCGTCCTCTCCTCGCTTCGAGTCTAGCTATTCCTTCACAACAAATGTGGCCCCAATCATGGTGACAAATGCCACCACCTTAGAAGAGCAAATTGCAAGCCTGACAAGAGCTATCGAGGGACTCGCCAAGCATGTCCAAGAGCAAGATGCCCAAATCGCTAGGTTGATCAACAAACCGGACAACGTTGAGACAAGCCATGCTCGGGGGAAACAAGTTGAGACTCACGACGAAGTAGAAATATCCACAAAGGAGAACTACGCCGAGAAAGATGAACCCGCAAAGGGGCTTCAAGGCTCATCCAATGGATTGATCCCTGTGGACCAATTGAAGAATTCATCGAAGGGACCATTAGGAGCAAGATTGAGGGAAGCTCAAGGTCATCCTTTACTTACTCCAAGCCCTACACTCCAAGAATTGACAGCTTAAAGATGCCGATGGGCTACCAACCGCCGAAGTTCCGAAAATTTGACGGCAAAGGCAATCCTAAGCAGCACGTCGCCCACTTCGTCGAAATGTGCAACAATGCTGGAACCTATGGCGATCATCTAGTCAAACAATTCGTCCGATCACTGAAAGCCAATGCCTTCGATTGGTATACTGATTTGGAAGCCGGTTCGATTGATGGATGGGACCAACTAGAGCAAGAATTCCTAAATCGCTTCTATAGCACTCGACGCACTGTCAGCATGATTGAGCTTACAAATTCTCGCCAGTGGAAGGACGAGCCAGTTATCGATTATATCAATAGGTGGAGGAATCTAAGTTTCAACTGCAAAGATCGATTATCTGAGGCTTCCGCCATTGAGATGTGCATTCAAGGGATGCATTGGGGTCTTCGGTATATTCTTCAAGGGATTATACCGAGACATTTGAAAATTTAGCCACTCGAGCACATGATATGGAGTTGAGTATGGCAGCGAGTGGAGTAGAAGGACCACCTGTCCAAGAGCCCCGCAGAACTAAGGAAAGGTAAGAAATCAAGAAAGGGGGCAAACCCTTTTCAAAATCTCCAAGCAAGGAATCGATGGCAGCGAATGTAGCACCACTCAAGCTTAGGAGCGCAATAAAAAGACAACATTACCCCGAAGCAAAATGCTCCTTACGAGAGACCGCAAAGAAAGCTAACTTTGAAGGAAATGCAAGCAAAACAATATCCTTTCCTTGATTCCGATGTCCCCGAAATATTTGATGACTTGTTGGAGACCAATCTCATCGAACTATCCGAAGCGAAACGACCTGAAGAAGTTGAACGAACAGATGACCTAAAATATTGCAAGTATCATCGTTTAGTTGGGCATTCGATACAAGATTGCTTCGTGTTCAAAGACAAGGTTATGCAATTAGCTCGCCAAGGCAAGATCTCTCTTGAGGAAGATACCGCAGCAGCAAACGTGACCTCGGTCAAATGTAGGTCTTTCGACAGTGAAGCCTCCTACAATACCACACACGAGAATGCTACTGCGATCAAAGAGGACGCTCTATCTGAAAAAGAAGATTCCTCTGATAATGACGAATGCATGTCCACCATTACCTTCACCGACGAAGATTTGCTCCTTAGGTCAAAGCCTCATAATCGCCCCTTGTTCGTCGCTGGATATGCACGTGAACAAAAGGTGAACAGAATATTGATCGATGGGGGCTCTGCAGTCAATATCTTACCCCTACGAACCTTGAGAGACTTGGGGATCCCAATGGACGAACTCACAAACAGCCACCTCATGATTCAAGGCTTCAATCAAGGAGGGCAAAGGGCTGTCGGCATTATCAGGATGAAATTGTTGATGGACGATATGGCGTCGACCGCACTATTCCATGTTATAGATGCCAAGACTTCTTAAAACATGCTTCTTGGCCGCCCTTTGGTTGCATGAAAATTTTGTGGTCCCCTCAACATGGCATCAATGCTTCAAATACTGCCGCAATGGTATAGTGAAAAGGGTACTCGGTGATACCAAGCCTTTTACCGAAGTTGAGTCGCACTTCGCCGACGCCAAGTACTACGTTGAAACTGCCAAAGAGAGGAAAAGAGATTTCACCCTCTAAGAAACCAAGGTCACATGACGATGGAAGCATGAGGAGAAATAAGCAGCCCGTTGTCGAGGCTGGACTTTCAAAGAGTCTGACTTTACCATTGACTCAAGTCAACGCGAAGCAACCATCAAAAACGCCACTCGAAGGAATTGTGTCCTCAACCCAAAAAGAAGAAGAAGGACATGAAACGTTGGCCATAGACGGGGAAGGGTATGATCCTAAAGCCTTGAAATTGCTTGTCAAAGCCGAGTATAATCCACAAGAAAGATTAGCCCTTGGAAAACTTCTTCCTAAAGCTACCGGCAAGAAGCTCCATGGACTCAACGCCACCCAAGTGATGTTAAAGGGAAAAGGGCACGCCGTCCCAGATTCACGTGTGGGTATTGGCTTTATCCCTCCTAAGCCTATCCGCATAACCATAAAAAGGGCCAGCAACAACCATGCCAGTGAAAGTCTCTCTTCAACAGAAGATGATCAAAGGAAAGAAAATCCACGGGAATCTGTCTTCAATAGACTCGGCCCACGTAAAAGACTGGTGCACAGAAGGACCAACAATCCATCTGTCTTTGATAGACTTGGTCCACAGAAAAGAATGGTGAACCAAAAGAAAGCCATGTCCAAGGTGGCTGCACAATCAAAGGAAGACATCACATCCTCACATAAACTTAGAAGTTTGGTTCCTTCCAGAATGAGATGCCACACAACTCTAGACATATCATGTGGCAGAGTCTTGAAAGTTAAAACAAGAACAATGGTCTTCACACAAGTTCAACTTGATGATGAGGATGACAGAGAAAGCATTGCATCATCCAATTATATTGACGACAGTGCTAAAGAAGACATCGCCCTAGCCCATCACATCACCTTAATCGAAAATGAAGAGGTTGAAGAAGAAGAAGATGCTGAAGATGCTCCTCTAGAACTTGAGGAAGGCATTAAGGCCACCATTGACGAGTTGAAAGAAGTCAATCTAGGTGATGCCAAAGATCCCAAGCCAATTTACACAAGTGCATCTCTAACCCCGGAAGAAGATAAGGCTTATGTCGCACTACTCCATGAGTATAAAGATATATTTGCATGGTCCTACAAAGAAATGCCCGGGCTGGATCCAAAGATAGTTGTGCACCACTTATTCGTAAAAAAGGGGGCTCGTCCTGTCAAACAAGCTCAACATAGGTTTCGACCTGAGCTAATCCCATTGATTGAATGTGAGGTAAACAAACTTATTGAAGTTGGTTTTATTCGAGAAGTCAAGTATCCTACGTGGATCTCTAGCATCGTGCCCGTAAGGAAGAAGAATGGGCAGATATGAGTATGTGTTGACTTCAGGGACTTGAATAACGCATGTCCCAAGGACGACTTCCCATTACCTATCGCCGAGTTAATGATAGACGTCACTACGGGTCATGAAGCCCTATCTTTCATGGATGGATCGTCCGGATATAACCAAATACGTATCGCACCAGCCGATGAGGAATTGACAGCATTTCGCACTCCTAAAGGTATATATTGCTACAAAGTCATGCCTTTCAGATTCAAGAACACCGGCGCCACATATCAAAGGGCAATGCAAAAGATCTTCGACGACATGCTCCACAAGAATGTAGAATGCTACGTTGACGACTTGGTCGTGAAGTCAAAGAAACGAGAGGATCATCTTCATGACTTGAGAAAGGTTTTTGAACGTTTGAGAAGATACCAACTAAAGATGAATCCCTCCAAGTGTGCATTCGGAGTTACATCCGAAAAATTCCTTGGGTTCATCGTTCGTCAACGAGGTATAGAAATTGAGCAAGCCAAGATTGATGCCATTTTGAGAATGCCAGAACCCAGGAATGTCCATGAGCTCAAGAGTTTGCAAGGAAAGCTCACGTATCTTCGGAGATTCATTTCCAATCTAGCAGGCCGTTGTGAACCGTTCAGTCGCCTAATGAAGAAAGATGTGCCCTTCGAATGGGATGAGACTTGTGATAAAGCGTTCAGAAGCATAAAATCCTACTTGATGAAGCCTCCGATGTTGGTTGCAACCGGTCCCCGGACGCCCCTCAATTCTGTATGTCGTGCTCAAGAGTGCTTCGTGGGAATCTTACTTGCCCAGAAGAATAATGAGGGGAAAGAGAATGCTTTATATTATTTATGCAGAACGATGACACCAAACGAGCTCAATTATTCACCCATTGAAAAGCTATGTTTGGTGCTCATCTTCGCAATCCAAAAGTTGAAGCATTACTTTCAGTCACACAACGTCCATCTAGTCTCAAAAGTAAATCCCCTGAAATATGTCATGGCAAAGCCAGTACTGTCTGATAGACTTGCAAGGTGGTATCTTCAGCTGCAACAATTTGAAGATCACATACGTTCCTCAAAAGACTGTGAAGGGACAAATTTTAGCAGACTTTCTAGCCGATCACCCCATGCCTGCCTAGTGGGAATTGTCTGATGACTTGCCGGACGAGGATGTCCTTCTGATTGAAGTTACACCCCCCTGGAAAATGTACTTTGATGGAGCTACCCATAAAGAAGGAGCCGGGGCTGGAGTTGTCTTTGTCACGTCTGAAGGGGAAGTCTTGTCTTATTCCTTCACCTTAACCCAGAACTGTTCAAATAATATGGCGGAATATCAAGCTTTAATCCTCGGATTGGAAATGGCAGTGGACATAAAGCAACGACACCTGAAAGTATACGGAGACTCTCATTTAGTGATTAATCAGCTCCTCGATCTCTACGAAGTCAAAAATCCTGAGTTGCTTTCATACTATAACTACGTAAGAAGGCTGATAGGATGGCTAGGAGATGTAGAACTTGAGCACCTGTCGAGAAAGGATAACAAACGAGCTGATGTATTGGCCAAGCTTGCTTCAACCCTCTCAATGACCGATGAGGAGACGCGCATACCAATATGTAAGAATTGGGTCATACCACCAGTCTTCAGTGATGATGAGGACGACACATTCCAAGAAGAAGAAAATCATGTCATGGAGGTTTTCGAAATTGAAGAGGAAGATTGGCGACAACCACTCATCGATTACTTGAAGTACAAGAAGTTACCCGACGACATACGACGAAGGGCTGAAATTAGGCGGCGAGCGTCTCGCTTCATCCACTTCAAAGACACGCTCTATAGATGTTCATTTGACGGTATTTTCTTACGCTGCCTAAACAATGATGAGCAAATGCAAGCTATGGAAGAAGCTCACTCTGGAGTTTGTGGTGCGCACCAATCTGGACCAAAGCTACACTTCCGTATAAAAAGAATGGGTTATTACTGGCCCACAATGGTTAAAGATTGCATGGACTACGCATGAAGATGTCAAGCCTGTCAAATTCACACCAATTTCATCCACCAACCACCCGAGCCATTGCACCCTATTGTAGCTTCATGACCCTTCGATGCTTGGGGTTTGGGCATCGTAGGACCCATGACAAAGTCCTCCGGTGGTTATATATCTTGGTGGCAACTAATTACTTCTCTAAATGGGCTGAAGCAGTCCCCCTCAAAGAAGTGAAGAAAGATAATGTTGTTGATTTCATCCGTACACATATCATATATCGCTACGGAGTGCCCAGGTATATCATCATTGATAATGGAAAACCCTTCTGTAACAGCTTGATAGACAAATTGTATCAGAAGTTTGCATTCAAATAGAGAAACTCTTCTATGTACTATGCCGCTGCCAACGGCCTTGCTGAAGCTTTTAACAAAACTTTGTGCAGCCAATTGAAGAAAGTAGTGACCAAGTCAAAATGGGATTGGCACGAGAGAATTGGAGAAGCTCTATGGGAATATAGAACTACTGTCAGAACGCCTATGCAAGCAACTCTTTGTGCCCTGGTTTATGGAGTTGAGGCAGTCCTCCCACTTGAGCAACAAATCCCTTCATTAAGGATGGCGATACAAGAAGGGCTTACGAAAGAAGAAAACGCTCGAATATGGCTTGAAGAGCTAGAAGCTCTCGATGAGAAGAGGATGGAAGCACAACAAAGGCTCGAGTGCTATCAAGCCCGACTATCCAAAGCATTCAATAAGAAGGTCCGCCTTCGCTCTTTCCAAGTCGGTGATCTAGTACTCGCAGTAGAAGGCCTATAATCACAATGCATCGAACGGGAAACAAGTTCTTGCCAAAATGGGACGGTCCGTATGTTGTCAAAGAAGTCTACACAAATGGGGCATATAAGCTGGTTGCTGAAGACGGCTTGAGGATAGGCCCGATAAATGGAAAGTTCTTGAAGCGGTATTACGCCTGAAAAAAAAAAAAAGAAAAAAAAAACTAAAAAAGAAGAAACAAAAAAAAATAAAAAACAAGTAAGGAAAAAAAAACTCCTGGCCCGCATGAGTATAAACTGTGGAGGGCCCTCCCCTCTCAAAACAAATATTTTGTACCCCTGAACTACAAATTGAGTTGATCCTCTTGATAAGGTACGTAGGCAGCTTAGATATTCTAAGTTCAGTCATAACACTTAAATGAATTTTATTCCTCTTATTAAATCTTCAAGAGTGGAAGTACTTAAACGTGCTCAAAGATTGCAAGATAGAAAAAAAAAAAAAGCTTCTATTACATAATCTCAAGGAAACATTAGAGTTCATGACATGGGACAAAGAAAAGAGAAATCAAATGCGATAAAATAAAAGGTCCTAAGCTAATCTCAAGCAAAGGGACGCAAATCCTTCAATCCTTCCTTGAGGGCTTCCAAGTGTGTCCTTGAAGCCTCCAAACTCACAACTACTTCATCGTTAAGGGGGGTAGTATTCTCAAGCGCTGCAATTTCCTCCACAATTTTCACGAACTCCAACTTGGGCACTATGGAAAAGCTGATTTTCTTCCTTCAGAGTGGCACACAGGTTCTTCTTGCGCTCATTCAAATCCGAAAGCTCCTTCTCGACACGCTTCAACTCGTCCGTAGTAGATTGGACCTTGGAAGCTCCCCCACTTTCTTTAGCACGGGCCTCTTGAAGACGACCGTTGGCTTCCTTCAACTTCCGGTCGAAAAGATCTTTGGATAACCTTTCAGAAGACGACGACCTCGCCTCATCATAAGCAGTAGCCTTGGCGAACAATGCATTCATTGATTCTTCCACGTTTGAGATATCAAAATTCTAAAAACTCTTCATAGACTCAAGAACGAAGTAAACGTCGTCTTCGATTAATGAGATGAAATCAATTGGGTGTTTGATATTTTCACGAAAAGATTACTCCACAGCTTCTGAAGGAACTCCTTTTGATGATTAAGAAAGAACCTCTCGCCTTCAAATACCGACACAGCGGCTGGGCAGGAGGGTTGTTTCCTCTTAAGCCCCATTCCAAGAGGACAAGTCGTAGCCAATAAAGTCGACGCTTGACTGTCTTGAGAAGTTTCATCGTCTTCAACGGCTAAGACCTCAGCTTCGAGCTATGATGACGCATCAGCTAAAGTTAGAAACGAGAGAGAATCTTATCACCAGAAAAAAAAAGAAAAAGGAAGAAAAAGAGGAATAAAAAAAAATAACCTCCTTGACAAAGTTCAACATCGATGGTCCATGACTTGAGCCTTCATCAGCAACGTCGATGTTTATTGGTTTCGAGTCCCTCTTCGGCCTCTTCCAATGACGATCAGGGTTGCTACTCCCACTTACTTCCAAGGAACGAGGAACACTCCGCTTCTTATCTACTTCAAAGGGTTCAACCACTTGAGAATTTCGCTTGGGAGAGGAAATAGCCGGCTCACGAGGTTGATCTTGGGCGACTCTTTCACCGTACTGCTTGCCTTTTGGAGAAGCTTGACTTGGGCCTAAAGTACGTAACTTCGTCACGTTTTCTTCAAAGTAGCCACCGTGAAATCCAAGCCACCACCTTTTTGTACGCCTCGGAGGAAAACTTCTTCATATTTGGGGGCATGGGAGGGAACAACACCTTTTTCATAGTCTTGGACAGAATGCACATGCGCCAATAACGGATTCCACCCTCTAACGAAGCTTCGCGAACATCTTGCGAAAGAATCCCCGGTACTTCTTGGAAGAAACCAAATTGTCGACTAAATCGATGAGGGATATAGGGCTCAACAACGAAATGATCGCCTTGCCGCAAAGGAAGGTAGTTCGAACGGATGACCATGAAATAGATTTCTTCAGATTCTTTGGCATGCCCATCGTCTGTGAATAAAAAATCTTTGTACCTCACAATCATGTTGCAAGTCCAAGAAATAAAGTCGCCTCTGTGTAGCCGCTTTCTCGCCTCTTGCGGATCGTAGTACTTTGTGTCTCCTTTGCCTGAAAAGAACGTCATCTTGGGCCCACGAACGCTTTGCACAAGTTGATAGTGAGTCTTGAAGTAATAAGCTATCCAACTATAAACAAAATGAATCGGAAATGGAGAATGTACGCGAGTTGGCCTTGGGGAGCCGGAAATCTTATTAAAACCTCTGTAAATACTAGCCAAGACAGGAACTGCAAGACCAATCCTTTGACCGGCTGCCATAGCACTTGCCAACTTGAAAACACTTGGGCGTATTGAACCGACATCTTCAGTGGGAAGGACAAAAGTACAAAGCCAACACGCCAAGTACGCCGCCAAGAATGTCTCTTCCTTTGAGCTCCCTTCAATACCAAGCCTCGAGAACAATGCCTCGTCCGCCGTGGACCACTTGCCATGTACCCCAACGGTCTCGGAGGGGTTATGAGTTGACTTAGGATGAACGGCCTTCTTCTCTTTACGTGGAGGAGGCTCGCAGTATTTCGTCGCCCTTCTAAGCCAAAACTTGACCCATTTGTCGATAGGAACTTGAGAGGGTTGACCATCATTATTACTCTTTCGAAGTAAATGGTAAGCATGGAGTAGGAACTTGCAAGAACGAGGCACAAGTCTCCGTCCTGTCTCGTCAACCCCGTTAAGCTCCTTGGCACTTGGAACAACTTCGTCATAAAGGAGTCCCGCCATAGGAAGTCCGGAAAGGGTATGCACGTCCCACAACGAAATAGACAATTCTCCAAAGGACGTCAGAAGAGTGTTGGTAGATGGGCACCACGCTTCGCAAAATGCTTTGATGCTATCAGAATTGCGATTATAGGTAAATAGTGAGGCATATACGGCATCATATACTTGGGCCGCGACTAGCTTGTCTTTGCACCGGCTAAGTACGTCTTCCGTCCACTCCCAAAACCCTTTGACGAAGTGGAACTCGCCGGCAAAGTGAACGTTGTCACCCCACTTGGCTTTCCCTTCAATAATGCAGCGGCCTAACGTCGGTAGAAAGCTTGGTTCGTCGGAACAACGGTGATGGGTCGCTTGCAAAGACCACACCTTGGAAGTCTTGCTCAATGAAACTTCTTGAGACCATTGTTCCATGTGAAGTGGAGTCGTCAACCTTGGCCATTGCTTCGCATATCGACCGATGAGAGGTGTGTGAGTCATCAAAATCGTCCCTTTCTCTGTGAGTTGATTTCATCGTCAAGAATTACTAAGTTTTGTTGACCGGAGGAAAGGGACTCATCTTTGAAGTAAACCATGTTTCAAGCTATCAAAAAAAGAAGAAAGAATTTAATGGAGTTCTTTTTCTAAAAAAAAAAAGAAAGAGAAATAAAAAGAATCAATTAAATTACAAAAAACATGAATTTGCAAAGGAGATAGTTCAAAGCCTACTGATTCACAAAAAATATTGGGCTAGATTATCTACATCTTTATTCTATGTCCTTGGCCAAAATACACTCGAAGATCATCAAGAATGGAGAGGTTTCTATTTTATCAAAAGAGAGGAACTACAAAAAAAAAAAAAAAAAGAGAAAGCACAGAGGATATATTAAACTTATATAATTCTTTTGTCTCTTTGTACAAACACGGTGTAAACAAATTTCCGTGTATTTCGTCGTGAATCACTAATTGGACAGACACACGTTAAATATCCAGTGATAGTTATTATATTTCATATTGAGACGTGATTCACAATGGTGCATAATTGGAGAAATCTTTAAACACTTGCTGTAATCATCCTTGGGCTTTTTTTGTTTTTAGAAAGGCAATGGCATCTTATTACATGTCTTGGTACCTTTCGTCCGTCCAATAGACGTTCCACTATCAAGAATGTGGGGACAAATAAATGTAAGGAACATGTACTATATATCCCCCAACACTGCTATCAACTTTTTTATCAAGGCAAATTGATGTAGCAAATATTGGTGGAGCCACAATGGAAAGGTCAATCCGTGCACTTGCTGTAAACATCCAGCCACTCACTATTCCAATTTTGAATTTACAAGCAAGTTTGTAATTCACAACCTCCGATAGCTCTAGCTCTAGACTCAAACTCATATATGAAGTTGGATACTGACAAAAAAGAAAGAGAAGAAGAAAGGGTTCGCAACGTACCTTCAATGAAGCAGTCGACGCCGGCAATGGAGACTTTGAGCAGTTCCAGAGGTCTTCTTAGAGATTGCCTAAGTAATTACTCCAAAAACTACTGATACGATCGTTTCGGACGTAGAATCAAAGTTCAAAAGAAAACTCGGCAATTCGATCAGTAAATGTACGCTGCAAGGCCGTGAAGGATAGCATCAAATCTACAGCCAATTCAAAGAAAATTTCAGGGTTAGCTTGTTGAGGCATTATGACGAACACCTTATGTGCGTGACAGAAAATAAAAAAAAAAAAAAAGAGGAAGAAGAAATATACATGTAAGTGATGGAACATACCTTGAGAATGTTGAAGAATTGTGCTTCTGATCATCAAAAGTATGGGTCTTATATAGATGCACGAGGTGGAGTTTAATTAAACTTGGCATCTTTTAGATGTATGGTTAAATTAGAAGGCTACTAGGACATGGTTGTTCTTTTCCTAAACCAACTCAGCCTTTTAGAATTTCACGTGTGATTGAACTGCGAATCAATAGAGAAGACGAACTGAAGATGATTTCGAGTTTAAAAAAAAAGTGAGGATTTGAGATACACTGTGCAAGGAGGAAACGGTGGAGAAGACAACCCAAACAACAATCCTATGTGCATGGAGTATGAACACCACATGTGGGGCCCACTTGTATTTTTTAATTCTCAAAGAAAACATGTTGCAAATAAAAGGAAAGGAAATGGGCCAAATTCTTCAATGAATTTATTTTATTGCCGGAAGAGGAAATTGAGTTGATTGCTTTGGTAATTTATTGCCCCAAAGCAAATCAAGTGATTAAAGGAAGCTCTCGAAAATTAATGAAACTTGATTCATATTTTTCGCGACTCATTCACTTCGAAAATTATATTTTCAAACATATGTGCGTGAACGAGTCTCGAGGGGGCATTTGTAGACAAATTATTTTTGCGCCCAATCAAATGACGACAAGTGAAAAATATATATTATTTATCAATTATATTCTATTTTTCTATTTATATTTTGGAATTTACTAAATTAATTCTAAATATAAATAGTTAAATTAATTGATGTTTTAATATATATTTCGTCATCAAATCAATGGTCGACACGTGTCAAATTGAGGTGTTTTGGCCAATCAAATCAAGACAAATATTTCACATATTATCTCTTCAAAAAAATACAAAAATTAAAGAGATAATATTGAAATTGACCAATCATGTCTCCCAAATATTTAATGTATTTATCTCTTTAAATTAAAATAAATGGATAATATAAAATAAGTGTTCAAGTTCACCACAACTCTACCTCTTTGACAACTATATAAAGGGGTCATGGGAACTCATTCAAAACACACACATACAAGCAAGAGAGCATTCAAGAAGTCTCGAAATCCTCTCAAGCAAATCAAGGAAGATCCACGACGTTCTAGGCAAGATTCAAGGCGTTCGTCGCGGAAATCGTCCAAAATCAGCGTTTGATTCGACAAGAAGTCTGAAGAGCGGCGAATTAACATTATCAAAACAGAAGTCCACCTTGGCGGAAGTTCGAAGTCTCAAATCCACCAAGAACATCCCAAATTCAAGTCAAATATCGTCAAGTTTATAGCGTTTGATCCAGAAACAAGTCAACGACCCCCCGAATTAACGTTATTCAAAGTCAAAGTCAACGTCAAAGGAGATCAAATGTCACAGTTTCACCTCCGAAGTTGCCGAAGTCAAAGATCACGTTCTTGAAGAGAAGAATCAAAGGTTTTCAAGTAGAGATTTCGCGCCCACAAAATACTTAATTCAATTCAAGAATTTATTTATAATATTTTCGTATTTTGTTAAATTCAGGAACACGAAAATTTGTTTACAGCCCCCTTCCCCCAGTTAGGTAAGCCATCTCTTTACCTCAATTCACAATATTCTCATCCATAATATCAAAATTTGTCTTCATTCAACAATCAAATTCCCATCAGTAACATCAACGTACAACTTTATTCAATAATCAAATATAATACATACCATCATCCTTCTAACCCGTACACCATAACCACATATAATCACATAATGACAACTTCACAGAATAACAAGTAGTCCAGACAAATAGCCAACAACTCATAATTTTGTATACAACACAAGAATATTTATCCATATATATATACACATATATATACATATATATATATATGTAAATTCAATTAACTATACTTACCTCCAACTCAAAAGATCTCGTTAATAGGATAAACTGCTCAGCCCTCTACTCTATCTTCACGTCCTATAGTAAGATATAATATATATTATTAATATATCAAAACTATTGTAAATTCTGAATAAAATCACTAATTAATATTCATACTTTTTCTACCAATACTTTAATATTCCATTCATATTGAAATTCTAACCTCCGTTCCCTTCTCATCTAAATATTAGACGCTATAAACTCCCCCGGTATATATCTAATTTATCTATTAACTCATAAAAACTTATTCTACCAAACCCCTCATGTTTTTATAATTATTGTCCTTTATACCATCCGTAAATGAAATTACTACAAATATCTCATATTTCTTTTTAAATAATTATAATATTTCTCAAATACAATTCCCTAATATTTCTCAAATATAATTCCCTATTATTCCTATTAATTTATGCCAATTCTTCACTATAATAACAATTATTTAAAAACTTATATATATAATTATGTATTTGGTTAATAAACCCGATCAATTTGAATAGTCCATTATAACAACTACTAAATCTAGTAGGTTATATAATTTTAAGTTATTAGCTATAATATTCCAGTCCAATTAAATATATACCCGAACACTAATTTATATAAATACTCAAATTCAATAAATTTTTGATTAATTAGTAAATTTCATAGTACAAATCATATTTAATAAATGCACTGATTAACTAATATTAATATAATAATTAAATTCTAATTTACATATACTAACCTGTGCGAATTACAGAAGGAAGTCGCCTAATGCAATTTAAACATTTTGTTAATGAATTGATCTATAGATTGTATATAGAAATATATGTTAAAATAATGGCATTGTGTTTTAACCTTGGAATGAGGAATGCCACGTGCACCACCCTCAGTTTTCTCTTTTCTTTTATCTTTTTTTTTCTTTTTAACTTTTAAGAAATTTTAATTTAGTCATTTAACCCCAAATATTTTATAAAGCTCTAATTTACTTCATTCAAATTTTAATATATTATAATTTCAACCTATAACATATAATTAAATTATATTTTCTTAATAATTATTAATTAGCCCCTCGATTATGAAAAAATAATCCTATGGACGTCATAGGATGGTCTGATTATTGGGTACAATACAACAATATATAATCAAAGTGGCATCAGTGAATTACTAACAACTATGCATATATAAATTTATTTCATTTTGTGACCATATATCAATCCGCATTCAAAATGTATTGTGATTTATAATGTGTTATTTATGAATCCGCATTAATAATATCGAAAATGGTTTATTATGAATTTTTAATAATTTTTTTAAAATTTGTGTTTTTATTTTGAACCGACTTTTGTAACGCCGGTACCAAAACGACATCGTATTCTTGGCCTATCAAATTTTGTAATATATTTTGTCTCGGCTTTATAAACGGTTACTATGACCCTTCCTAAATTAGTTTTGTAACGGCCCTTTATTACAAGTCTATTACAAAGACCGCTAAAAAAAGTCTTACTATAAATAGGAATACTTAGCCATTTTCTTCTCCCACCTGAAACCAAACATTTTTCTCCCCCCCCCCTCCACCACCCCCTTTCTGCAAAAACCCCCTCCACCACCGCCAGCGCACCACCACCACCACTGCCCCCCACCCCCTTTCTGAAAATACCCCCCTCCACCACCCCCTTTCTGCAAAAACCCCCCTCCACCACCGCCACCGCCAGTGCACCACCACCACCGCCCTCCATGACCATTGCCCTTCACCACAGCCCTCCATGACCATTGCCCTTCACCACCGCCAGCGCACCACCACTCTCCTCTCTCACACTCCTTCTCTGAGTATGTTTACCCTCTTTTTTTCCTGTAAACATGTAATATTTGATATTTATATTGGGAATTTTCAGAAATTGGTGAAATTATGAAATTTGTGAAATTATTTATTTATTGGTATTTCTGAAATTATGTATTTATTGGTAGTTCTGTAATTGGTATTATGTATTTATTGAAAATTTATGTGTAAATTATGTATTTATTCAAAATTATGTATTTATTGGAAATTATGTATAAATTTTTGAACATTTTCAGAAATTTTGTATAATTTTTTTGAAAATTTATTGGAAATTTATGTGTAAATTTTTGAAAATTATGTATTTATGTGTAAATTATGTATTTATTGAAAATTACGTATTCATTGGAAATTATGTATTTATTGAAAATTATGTATTTATTGGAAATTTTTCTGAATATTTCTGAAAATATTCAGAAATTTCTAAAATTTATTGGAAATTTATGTGTAAGTTTCTGAAAATTATGTATTCATTGGAAACTATGTATTTATTGGAAATTATGTATTTATTGGAAATTTTCTAAAATTACATTGATTTATGTGTAAATTTCTGAAAATTTACAGAAATTACATTGATTTAAGTTTCTGTAATTTTTACAAATTATTGTGCATTTTGTGTAATTTTTGTGCATTTTGTGTAATTATTCGAATAAGCTCTCGCCTCCTCTTGCGGAGGCTTTTAAGTCCCCAGGGTCGGTCAAAAGCTTGATTAAAGGTAGAGCCTCAAGGCAGCTACCTTTAAGAACAACTATTTCCTATGATTTTATCTTTCTAAAGGCTCCTAAAAAATGCATTGAAAGAAAACTATAAGGAGGGTTTCACATTCTTCTACGATTGAGACATAATTGAATAATGGAATAAAGAGTAATAGCCATAAACTCGTCTACCAACTGAAAGCAAGTCCCCAACTATAATTCCAAAAAAGCCTCTCATTTTGAGAAAAGGATCTAGATCTCTATACTAAAGGAATTTTTTGTCATTTTTCAAGTTATTTTGAATTTTTTGCAATTCCTGAAATTATATGGGTATTTCTGTAATTTCTAAAATTATTAGCTAGGTATTTAGGATTTTTTTAATTTTAGGAAATATATGTAATTTCATGTAATTTTAGGAATTTTTGTAAGTTTAGGAAATCTATGTAATTTCATGTAATTTTAAGAATTTTTGTAATTTTTGTAGGAAATCTATGTAATTTCATGTAATTTTATGAATTTTAGGAATTTTTGTCATTTTAAGAAATATTTTGTGTTTTATGTAATTTTTTTAAAAATGTATGTAATTAAATTTCTATAATTACATTGTAAATTTACTAACTTTTTGTAATTTTAGGCCATATATGTACTTTTAGGGAATTTAAGTTAATTTAGTAAAATTTTGCTAAAATATAATCAAACATTTACAATTTTATACAAAATATAATCCATATTTTTTAAATGTCTAGATATCATGACAAATGGTGCTCCGGCCCCTCCCGGACGTGGTCGTGGCTGCCGCCGTGGCCAAACGAGCCCGGCTTCACTAGCACTGCCTCCAGTGCCACAGGCCCCGCCCGTTGACTCTGCCACTCCGGTGTCATCGACCGTGGATGTCGGCAGTGGACAGGCCCAGGTGACCTCGAGTTCTCAAGGCCGGGGGGCCTCCAGTTCTCAGGCCCCGGGGCCTCGGCCGTGGGATTTACCACCACCACCACCGCTTGAATTGCACCTCCGTCTGCACGTCACTACATCAGCCACCACGATGCGAGGTAATCTAACACAAATATATTTAATTATTTTCATTTGATTTATTGAATTTTAATTCAGAATTATTTTTTATGGTCTGACCGAGATTTTCATAGTTTTATAAATGCGACCATGAAAAACCACTACCCTCACCCTTGGGGATGCATTAAGAAGATTCCACAGGAGCACATCCTGTTTTGGCAAGATAATGTTAAGGTAATTAATTTTTTATTATGTTTTAATTGAGTTTTTAATATTTTACTAATTCTTTCTTTTTAATATGTCAATATGCAGCTTAAATACTGGTGGGATTGCGACGATGAGTCGATGTACAAGCTCGTCCGGTGGCAGGCCAGACGGTTCCTGCAGAAGTGATTCTCTGACGCTCGGGCCCAGCTGTCCCGACCGCTTTGGCTGGCCGAGGAGATTTGGCGACAGCCGCTGGAGTACTGGGACAACCAGGACTTCAAGGAAATGTCGGCCAAGAATAAGGCCAATAGAACATCTAACCCCGCCGCCGCAGCAACCCTCTATAGAGGGGGCTCCTCGTCTGTTGCCTACCACAAGAAGAAGATGGTAAGTATAAAATTTATTTCAAGTGATTTCATTATATTAGATGCTTTAATTAATTATTTAAATTTATCTTTGACAGGAGGCATAACTCGATCGCCCGATCAAGCAGATGGAGCTGTTCTCCAAGGTCTACAAGAGAAAGGAGGACGACCAATGGAGCGGCCCCAGGGCGGCGCAAGTGGCAGTAAGTTTTTTTTCAATTTCCTTTCCAATTTATGTTATAATTTTATTTTTTTCATACTAAGTCCAGTAATCCAATTGCAGGAGGCGTTCGAGAGGGTGGTTGAGGAACAACAAGCCGACCAGCCACCAAATGCTCAATCAGATATTCCACCTTCTTCTCAAAGCTTGGTGGCCATGACCGAGAACCAGATGTGGGTGACGGCAGCAGGCGGCCGGAAGAGGGGTCGGGTATTCGGACTCGGCTCAGAGGCCCACCATACGATTGCTGGACACTCGCAGCCGAGCTTGTCATCTGCTCCACCACCCCGGCCACCACAAGAGCAACGCCCGTAATAAGATGATCGGCTCGCCAGGCTCGAGGAGATTGTCTACCGTCTGGCAAACGAGAGGTCCCAGCCTCTACCGGCGCTACCGTTCGAAGATCCAGTAGATCCCCCACAGCACGACGATGAGGCAGAAGATGAGGAGCTCGAGGACGATCAGGCAGAAGACGGGGATCTAGATTAGGGTCGGGTTTCATGTTTCCAAAATATGTATTTATATTTTAACAACAATTTTGTAAAAATAATTTTAATTTCGTTATTAATATTGTTATTTCTTCTTGCTATCCGATACATTTTTATATTCAACAGATTAAACAATAAATTTTAAAAAAATAATATATAAAATAAACAAAATTAAAATTAATATTTTATAAAAAAAATTACAAAAAAACCTTTTGTAAGAGCCTTAGTAATATCTATAGGAATATACCATTCTAAAAATACGACCGTTACAAAGACCGGTACAACATTTAAAAGCAAAATCGTTACAAAATCGGATGTAAAGCAATTACAAGAAATGAAACCAAATTATATAAGCGACCGTTCCACGGGGAGGTACACAAACCGATTAAAAAACCGCTACAAATCATGAACAACACGCGCAAGGGAGTGTGGCAATAACCGTTACAATATATGTTATATGTACATTACCGTTTGAATTACAAAAACCGTTGCAAAATAAAAAGCGCGTGCTACAAAAACAGATGAAAAAACCGTTCCAATAGTGATACAAAATTATCATAATCTTTGTAACAAAGGCCGTACCAATTTAGGAATTTATAATTACATCGAGCCGTTCCAAACAGAGATACAAAATCATTTTCCGTGTTAGGTCAACGGGTGAAACGGCTCGGGCGACCGATACAAAAACCGGTTCAATTTGTAACGGCTTTGGTAATAGCCGTTACAATTATTTTGTAACTCATGCTTTTGGCTCGGATTACCGACCGTTACAAAAGCGACTACAAAAATTATGAAACCGTTGCAATGTTATTTCTTGCCATTCCAAAAACCGTTATAATTAATTAATTTTTTTGTAGTGAATTTTTTGAAATTATTATGAAATATTGTAATTTTTGAAAACATTTGGTTCAATCTATAATTAATTGAAATTATTATGCAATTTATGTTAGAATAGGTGACCATGTAAGCCAATTTTGGCGGGTATATGTAACCTATGTCTGGACAATTATAAGTGTTTTGATGAATCATTAATGAATAAAGAAGTGAATTTTCATTTGGCATTACTTTGTTTGTGTTCACTTGCACCCATTTTTCTATATCTGTTCACTACGCAAACAAAGCCCACGGACTGAGCATCAATTTCAGGGACTGGGACTACGCTTGGAGGTAGGTCCATGAAATCAGTCTTCCCGAATCAGTCCGGAAATCTCCAAGTCAAGGAATCCCGAAAATGGGTACCGGGATTCCATTTGAGACTTGCACTAAGCATCTGCTGTCGTGTTTCATCGACGGGTGACGAGGATCGTCTAAGCAATGTTAGTGGGTTAGCCTGCTAGGATGCAGCTGACTGAGGTAACTCGTGGGAACCGTCTTACGGAGGACCTTGAGTATGGTCTGCAAGGTATGACGAGTATTCCCGGTTCCAACGGTACAGGTCAAGTCCTTTGACTTGAGGAATTACTGAGTTTACCTGTACATCAGAACTGTATCTTAGATATGGTGAGAGATTGCCAGAATTCTCTTTGGTAGTCATAAGCCATGTCTAGTGCAGTCCTGGTGTGCAAAGTGACAGTAGTTTCCAAGAAAGGATCTGTCTCCTGTCAATAGGTTTTGACAGTTGAGTCTCATGTATGCTCTAGGTCTTGTCCCTAAAACTGTGGCCACAGTGACTGAACAGAAGGGAAGGTTTCCCTTGCGGCGTTTAGTGAGGACAGACCGACACTTAGGTCCAAGATGGGTACCTGCGTTATCCGTGCCCTAGACACTAAGTGATGAGACCGAAGACAGAAGGACAAGCGTACTGTTAGAGCCTAAATGTTCATCCCTGAATATTTCACCTAGTCTCTAGTGCCATGGACCGTTGCTAGATGGCCACCCATGGTAACGGACGGATTCTAGGAATCCGACCAAGTCTAGCTGAATGGTGAACCTAAAGAGTCACACACTATCCACACACAATTAAATATTTAATTTGGAATTAAATATTGGAGTGAAGGAATGATTAAATTAGATTTAATCGGGACCTTTATTTTTCTTGGAGAAATAATTCTTTCTATTTGATAGGAGGAATTAAATTGATAAATTGGATTTATCAAAGGGATTTATTTAATGGGCTTAAATAATATTTATATTTATTTTAGCCTCTTGGAAATATTTAAATAGGTTTTAAATATTTCCATTAAATTAAATTAAATCAAATCAACGGTTGAGATTAATGGGAGAGATGGATGGCTAGGATCGTTTTGACTAGGTCAAAACACTAGTTTGACTAGGACTTTGACTAGGTCAAAATCCTAATCAAATTAGAGTTCTTAAAAGAGGAGTTTAAAGAGGATTAAAACTCCTCTTCTATATAAACCCCTAGCATCCTACAATTTACATGATGATGATGAATCTCCAACACACACACTACAACACACACACACGGATCTCTCCCTCTCATCTCTCGTTCGCCTCTCTCTCTCTCCAAAGAAAATTATTTTCTTTGTTCTCTTGTTCTTGGAACATTAGAACTTGATGAATCAATACCGTTAATTCATAACGTGTCGTTGATTCATCCACTCCAAAATATAAACTTGTTCGTTGCTAGCACGACGTGCAAGATACGTGGGTGGATCGTGTGTCACGATTTGGAGGGTCTCAAGAACGAGATCTTGGTGCAAAACGGGGAACAACGCGTGTAGCCGTTGAAGACGAAAACGACAACGGGTAGGTCTCGTTTTAAATTTTCGTCCCTCTTTAATTTTCAACCCTATGGCCTCCATGATTTATTTTAATGTTATACGTTCATGAGATACACCGAATGCCCGGGAAATTTCAAAGGCACACCCTTTGAAACGTGTTTTAATTTAAAAGCATGTTTAAATTCCGTTTTAATTCTTTAATTATACCGCGCTTCCGCATTCGCGCTTTTCCCGGGACGATCCACACAATCTTTCAGTGGTATCAGAGCCCGGTTCGGTGTATAGGCCTAGGGTTTATGTGCGTTTTAAGCATGAAACGTGTTTTGAGCATGTTTTAATTGAATCTTGATTTTCTTGATTATTAAAGCATGTTATTTTATTGCTTTTAATTCGTGTGAATTGCTGAATATTGGTATTTTCTGTTTTTCTTGGGAATCGGGATGGGAATTAATCTGAAAAACGAGAAAAAAACGTCACAGCCGGCCAGCCGGGAAGGCTGGCCGCGCGCAGCGAGCGCTGCCGGCAGGGCAGACGCGCGCAGGCATGGGAAGCCTGCGCGCGCGCGCGCTGCCGGCCGCGCAAGGGCAGCGCGCAGCCGGGTTGGCTGCGCGCGGGCGTGCGCGCATGGAAACGCCTCCAGGCGCGCGCGCGGGCAGACAGAGGTGTCTGCGCGCGCGCGCGCGCGCAAGGCTGGCGGGCGGAGGAGCCCGCGCGCGGACGGGCACCAGGCGCGCCGCCAGGCGCGCGCGCACGCAGACGGAGGCGTCTGCGCGCGCGCGCCCGGCAGGCACGCCCAGTGCGCGTCTGCGCGCGCGCTCTGCGCGCGACGCAGGGATGCGGCCGGTGGCCAGCAGGCCAGCGCGCGCGCACAGGCAAAGGAGCCTGCGCGCGCGTCGGCCTGCCGGAACACCAGGCCGCGCAGCGCGCTGCCGGCCAGGCGCGCGCGCACGCAGGCAAGGGGCCTGCGCGTGCGCGCCCGGCCAGGCAGTGCCTGCGCGCGCAGGGGCGGCAGGCTGGGCCTGCTGCCCTGCGCGCACGGCCTGCCGGCTGCTGCCGGTGGCGGCGGCCGGCGGCTGCTGCAGCTAGGGTTTTTTGAAACCCTAGCATTATTATTTTTATTTTTTAAATTTATTTTCAGTTTTAATTTTGAATTAATTCTGAAAAATTCGTTTTTTGGGTTCAATTTTCCTAAATTCCTAAAGACATTATTTTAGGAGTAAAATAAATTGGATTTAGAATCCCAGGGTTATTTTACTTAAAATAATAAGGAAAGGTTTTCCTAAAACGAAAAATTTTACATTGCCAATATTTATATTTTATTTTCACACGTTACGCACATGTTCATTTATTTTCATCTTGGATTGATGTGATTGGAAATCATGTGTTGTTGGAATATTATGATTATGTGATTGGATCATGTAATTATGTGTGTTGGATGGAAATGGATGATCACGAGCCCTAGACCGAATGTATGGTTTAATTTACTGTTGGGCCTGTGTGCCTCTTTAACTGCTTTCTCCTTCTCTCTTTCTAGTGCCTTGGAATAATAAGGCTTTCTACCTCCCTCCTTATGTACTCCCCCCGGGGTTTCGCTGGGGTTTCTAATTTTTTTTATATGTAATGAGAGTAGACTAGGAGTGAGGTTTCCATTTTTGTAATTGGTGGAGAAGAAGGAAGGGCCACATGGAGAGCCCAGACCGGAGGTCCCTTGGCGTTTTCCATGAAGTGAAGAAAGAGAAAAAGAGACCAAGGCCCATCAGAATGATGATTGGGTTACTGTTATTGTAATAGTATAGGACCAACCCTAGATTGACCATAGATCCACTGCGGGCTCAGTGGATCGCATAGGATTCGGGCTTGTGATCATCCAACAGGGGCGTGCTAGGCTTTAATTTTGCATGTGGTTATTGTGATGGATGAATGGGTTTTATTTATCATGTATAACTGCTATGGATGGATTTTATTTATGCATTATGGATGAATGTATGGATATAGTATGAGATCTCGGTCATTATTACTCTCACATTGGTTGGACCAATGTTAAAATATTAGACCCTAGATAAAGTGGACATGAACTCTAGGAGTTCGTCCATGCCTTCCAATCCGTGGCATAGTGAGGAAGCTGTTTTAGGTCAATAGCGTGGTCTCACGAGTCGTGGCACGTTATTGTACTTAAAAGAAGCTGCACTATGTCATGAACGAAAAATGGGCTGCTGCTACCTGTCTCACGAGTCGTGGGGGGTACTAGTGGGTCCATGGCTCGGTCGATTGGGTCGGGTCTAACACCTAATTAGCATGATTCGCTTGGAGTCCTCGGGATCATGCAAAAGGGTGAGGCAATAATCTTGGGAATCTCGTGGGACGAGAATGGTGTGGAATACCTCCCACAGGATCTTTTCCATGCGAATCGTAAAAGCGGGGTATGGGAAAAATCGCTGTGGATCCCAAGCCCACTAGGAAAGGATTTCCCGAAAACTACGTTTGAGAGTACCGTGTTTTCGTATAAATAGTGGGAGGATTAAATGACTAAAGACCAAGCATTTAATTATTTTTTATCAAACCACCGTCTTTACTTTCTGCTGATCGCGCGTTGTTTTTCAACATGTAGATTTTAAAATGTCTAAGAACCCACTTTCAACCATTCTTGAGACAAACAAATTTAATGGAACCAACTACAACGACTGGTTGCGCAATCTCAGGATAGTCCTGGATTATGAGAACCAAGGCTACGTCATGGACGAGCCTCTCCCTAGGACCTTACCGGAAGGATCCACGCCAGAGGAACGTGAGACGTTCGAGACTTGGCATAAGGATAACCGGAAGGTTCGTAGCATCATACTTGCTTCGATGACCAATGAGATTCAGAAGCAATATGAAAGGCTAGACGATGTCCCTTCCATAATGGCTCGCCTTAAGGATTGCTATGCAGTCCCGGACCGGCATACTAGGTATGTCGCGACCAAGGCGTTCTTTGGAACTAAAATGACAGAAGGATCCTCTGTACAAGAACATGGGGTTAAAATGCTTACCCTAGTGGAAAAGCTCGAGGACCTAAAGGCAGGTCTCGATAACGAAACGTACATAGATGTGATCCTTCAGTCACTCCCACCCTCCTTTGATCAATTTATTGTCAACTACAACATGAATGCACTTGAGAAGGGTATTCATGAGTTGATCAATATGTTGGTGCAATACGAGGCAACGACTAAGAAGTCCACGCCTTCGGTATTGTTTGGAGGTGCTTCTACTTCCAAGACGAAAGGCAAGGGCGCCGGACGTTGGAAAAGGAAGAAAGGGAAGGGAAAGGCAGTCATAGCAGCTACGAACACTCAGAGTGTTCCCATTGCCAAAGAGGGGAAAGGCAAAGGAAAGGGAAAGGTTGTCTCCAAGCAACAGTCGAAGGCATATGACATATGTATCAACTGCCGTGAGAAAGGGCATTGGAAGAGAGAGTGCCCCAAACTCTTCTCAAACCAAGGTATATTTGTGATTGAGGTTAACATGGTCACTAATTCTGCCTCTTGGGTATTGGATACCGGCTGTGGAGCTCACATTTGCAATGATCTGCAGGTGTTGAAAAGAAGCAGAAAACTAAGTAGCGGGGACATGATCCTGAAGCTCGGAAATGGCAAGGCCATCTCGGCAGAAGCAGTAGGATCCGCCACTTTAGTTATTAGTGATACCATTAGCATAGAATTAGAGCAAGTTTATTTTGTACCCAGTATGATTAAAAACATCATTTCCATTCCATTGTTAGACAATAATGGTTATGAGTTTAAAATCAATAAAAATTGCTTTTATTTGATGAGGTGTGGAATTGCTCATCTACTTGGTACATTACATAATGGGCTCTATATCTTGCAACAAACGAATTTCGTTCTTAACGCTCAACACAAACGGAAATTAGATAATAACGGGAACGCACGTCTGTGGCACGCTAGGCTAGGTCACATATCCCAAGATAGGATGAAAAGGTTGGTAGACTCAAAGAACCTAGAGGTTGGGGACTTGAGTGATCTACCAACTTGTGAATCTTGTCTAAGAGGGAAAATGACCAAGAAGCCCTTTGTAGGACAAAGCAGGCTTGCCACAGGTCTGTTGGACTTGGTCCATACAGACGTGTGTGGACCACTAAGGACGCAGGCCCGAGGTGGGTTCTCCTACTTCATAACCTTCACCGATGATCATTCACGGTATGGTTATGTTTACCTGATGAGGTACAAGTCTGAAGCTCTTGAGAGGTTTAAAGAATTCAGACTTGAAGTGGAGAATCAAACCAACTGCAAAATTAAAGTCCTACGGTCAGACCGAGGCGGTGAATACCTTAGTGCCGAATTCCTAGATTATCTAAAGGAACATGGTATAATATCAGAATGGACACCTCCCGGAACACCACAGTTAAATGGCGTCTCTGAAAGGAGGAACCGAACCCTGTTGGACATGGTTCGTTCCATGATGAGTTTTATCAAATTGCCCCTATCGTTTTGGGGTTATGCATTAGAAACGGCAGCCAAGTTATTGAATTTGGCGCCGACTAGTGTAGTGACCCAAACGCCATATGAGATATGGCACGGCAAGCCTGCATCCTACAACTACTTGAAAGTGTGGGGTAGCCCCGCATACGTCAAGAGGTTAGTGGGAGATAAGCTAGAATCCAGGTCTAGCCTATGCAGGTTCGTTGGATACCCTAAAGAAACTGCGGGTTATTACTTTTATGACCCTTTGGAACAAAAGGTATTTGTTTCAAGGAATGCAGTATTCTTGGAGCAAGGCTTCCCGGAGGATATCCAACCTGATGAGCTGATCCTTGAGGAATCAAGTGATGGAACTCAGTCATCAGAAACAGTCGCGGAAACCTCACCTAGAGGATTCAGGATAGACACTAGGAGGACTGACCTACCTAGAGAAGTCCAACATGCTAGGCATGAAGGACAACCTCAAGGCAGGCCAGCCCCGGCCCCTGAACCGCCGGCTCCGATACAGTCAGCGCCCACAGTTACCACTAACGTTCCCGTTCTCCGAAGGTCCACTAGAGAATCCAGACCTCCAGTGAGATATGGATTTCTAGGTGCGACCGATCTTCTGGATAACGATCCTAAGACATACGGGGAAGCGATGTCAGACATCGACTCTGGGAAATGGCTTGAGGCCATGAAAACCGAAATGGACTCCATGAGCGAGAACCAAGTTTGGAGACTTGTAGATCCACCGAAAGGTGTTAAGCCAGTGGGCTGTAAGTGGGTCTACAAGCGCAAACTCGGTGTTGATGGAGAGGTCACTACCTTCAAGGCTAGGCTTGTAGCTAAGGGATACACTCAACGACCCGGGGTCGATTTTGAGGATACCTACTCGCCAGTAGCCATGGCTAAATCCATTCGGATCCTGCTTGCCATAGCAGCATGGTATGACTATGAAATATGGCAGATGGACGTGAAAAACGGCCTTCCTCAACGGCTTCGTTGAAGAAGAGATCTATATGGATCAGCCGGAGGGTTTCACGGTCGCTGGAGAAGAACAGAAAGTCTGTCGTCTCCAGAAGTCCATCTATGGCCTCAAACAAGCTTCCCGGAGTTGGAACATTCGATTTGATGAGGTAATACGGGGTTATGACTTCATCAAAAACGAATCCGACCCTTGTGTATACAAGAAGGTCAGTGGGAGCTCCATAGTGTTCCTAGTGCTTTACGTGGATGACATTCTGCTCATTGGAAATGACGTCAGAATGTTAGGAAACACGAAAGCATGGCTGTCAACCAAGTTTTCCATGAAGGACTTGGGTGAAGCATCCTACATCCTAGGCATCCAGATTGTCAGGGACAGATCTAAAAGGATGTTAGGGCTCACCCAAAACTCGTATATGGAGAAAGTCCTAAAGAGATATCGAATGGACAACTCCAAACGAGGGTTCCTTCCTATGAGGCATGGGATCAAGTTATCCAAGAAGCAGTCCCCGCAGACTGATGAGGAACTTGAAAAGATGAAAGTCATCCCCTATGCTTCTGCCGTAGGTAGCATCCAATATGCGGTCCATTGCACCAGGCCTGACATTGCATACGCTTTGAGCGTGACAAGCAGATATCAGTCCTGTGCAGGAGAGGCACATTGGAATGCCGTTAAGGGCATCCTTAAGTACCTTAGGAGGACTAAGGAAATGTTCTTGGTCTATGGCAATGGAGAACTAATTCTGGAAGGCTTTAGCGACGCTAGCTTCCAGTCTGATGACGATGATGCCAAGTCTCAATCGGGGTATGTATTCAAGCTCAACGGAGGAGTAGTGGCTTGGAAAAGTTCCAAGCAAGCAACCACTGCTGACTCCACCACTGAGGCTGAATACATAGCAGCTTCAGAAGCTGCCAAGGAAGCGGTTTGGATGAGAAACTACATCCAAGAGTTGGGTGTGGTGCCTAGCATCGCCGAGCCCGTTGTCATCTTCTGTGATAACAACGGTGCAATAGCGCAAGCGAAGGAACCGAGATCTCACCACCGTTCCAAACACATTCTTAGACGCTACCATCTTCTTAGAGAAATGGTAGGAAGAGGTGACGTTCGGATGGACCGAGTCAACTCAGCAGACAACACAGCAGACCCGCTGACAAAGCCTATGTCGCAAAGTGCTCATACGCAACATCTTGAGAAGATGGGGATTAGGCATATGGGTGATTGGCTTTAAAGGTCAAGTGGGAGATTGTTAGAATAGGTGACCATGTAAGCCAATTTTGGCGGGTATATGTAACCTATGTCTGGACAATTATAAGTGTTTTGATGAATCATTAATGAATAAAGAAGTGAATTTTCATTTGGCATTACTTTGTTTGTGTTCACTTGCACCCATTTTTCTATATCTGTTCACTACGCAAACAAAGCCCACGGACTGAGCATCAATTTCAGGGACTGGGACTACGCTTGGAGGTAGGTCCATGAAATCAGTCTTCCCGAATCAGTCCGGAAATCTCCAAGTCAAGGAATCCCGAAAATGGGTACCGGGATTCCATTTGAGACTTGCACTAAGCATCTGCTGTCGTGTTTCATCGACGGGTGACGAGGATCGTCTAAGCAATGTTAGTGGGTTAGCCTGCTAGGATGCAGCTGACTGAGGTGACTCGTGGGAACCGTCTTACGGAGGACCTTGAGTATGGTCTGCAAGGTATGACGAGTATTCCCGGTTCCAACGGTACAGGTCAAGTCCTTTGACTTGAGGAATTACTGAGTTTACCTGTACATCAGAACTGTATCTTAGATATGGTGAGAGATTGCCAGAATTCTCTTTGGTAGTCATAAGCCATGTCTAGTGCAGTCCTGGTGTGCAAAGTGACAGTAGTTTCCAAGAAAGGATCTGTCTCCTGTCAATAGGTTTTGACAGTTGAGTCTCATGTATGCTCTAGGTCTTGTCCCTAAAACTGTGGCCACAGTGACTGAACAGAAGGGAAGGTTTCCCTTGCGGCGTTTAGTGAGGACAGACCGACACTTAGGTCCAAGATGGGTACCTGCGTTATCCGTGCCCTAGACACTAAGTGATGAGACCGAAGACAGAAGGACAAGCGTACTGTTAGAGCCTAAATGTTCATCCCTGAATATTTCACCTAGTCTCTAGTGCCATGGACCGTTGCTAGATGGCCACCCATGGTAACGGACGGATTCTAGGAATCCGACCAAGTCTAGCTGAATGGTGAACCTAAAGAGTCACACACTATCCACACACAATTAAATATTTAATTTGGAATTAAATATTGGAGTGAAGGAATGATTAAATTAGATTTAATCGGGACCTTTATTTTTCTTGGAGAAATAATTCTTTCTATTTGATAGGAGGAATTAAATTGATAAATTGGATTTATCAAAGGGATTTATTTAATGGGCTTAAATAATATTTATATTTATTTTAGCCTCTTGGAAATATTTAAATAGGTTTTAAATATTTCCATTAAATTAAATTAAATCAAATCAACGGTTGAGATTAATGGGAGAGATGGATGGCTAGGATCGTTTTGACTAGGTCAAAACACTAGTTTGACTAGGACTTTGACTAGGTCAAAATCCTAATCAAATTAGAGTTCTTAAAAGAGGAGTTTAAAGAGGATTAAAACTCCTCTTCTATATAAACCCCTAGCATCCTACAATTTACATGATGATGATGAATCTCCAACACACACACTACAACACACACACACGGATCTCTCCCTCTCATCTCTCGTTCGCCTCTCTCTCTCTCCAAAGAAAATTATTTTCTTTGTTCTCTTGTTCTTGGAACATTAGAACTTGATGAATCAATACCGTTAATTCATAACGTGTCGTTGATTCATCCACTCCAAAATATAAACTTGTTCGTTGCTAGCACGACGTGCAAGATACGTGGGTGGATCGTGTGTCACGATTTGGAGGGTCTCAAGAACGAGATCTTGGTGCAAAACGGGGAACAACGCGTGTAGCCGTTGAAGACGAAAACGACAACGGGTAGGTCTCGTTTTAAATTTTCGTCCCTCTTTAATTTTCAACCCTATGGCCTCCATGATTTATTTTAATGTTATACGTTCATGAGATACACCGAATGCCCGGGAAATTTCAAAGGCACACCCTTTGAAACGTGTTTTAATTTAAAAGCATGTTTAAATTCCGTTTTAATTCTTTAATTATACCGCGCTTCCGCATTCGCGCTTTTCCCGGGACGATCCACACAATCTTTCAATTTATGTAATTTCTGAAACTATAACCTGTTAGAATAGGTGACCAGAAAGCTAATAGGTTTGGCGATTTGTGACCTATTATACAACTCGATGTAAATGTAATATTATTATGTGATGAAGAAAATGAGTATTCGTCACTTCTGGTGCTTACTTTGTTGCGCTCATTTCACATTTGTTAAAACGGTGTTTAACTTATATCGCAACAAAGCCCACAGACCATGGATAACAACTCGGGCAGTTGGGCCACGCATTGGATGGTGGTCATGAAACCAACTGATTAAGAGTTGGGTCTGAAACGTTCCAAGTCGAGGACCTCGAGACAGGGCATCAAGAGTCCTATTGAGACTTGCGTCAAGAGTCATGTTCATTGGATGAGTGCCATGTTTCATCGGCGACAGGCGTGGATGCCTACACGATCTTAATGGGTTGGTCGACTGGGGTCGAGCCGACTGGACTGACTCGCGGGGATCATCATATGGAAGCCTTGGAGGCTTGGTCGGTATGATTGGATTTCCCCGGTTCCGATAGTATGGGAGTAATCCTCAGACTTGAGGAATCATGGCAGTCGCGTGCACAGGACGGCTGTATCTTGGATCTGGCGAGAGGTGATCATTCTGTAAGATGATCATCATAAGTCTTTTCCAGTGCAGTCGGAATGTGTAGCGAGGACGGTGGATTCCAAGAAGAGGACCCGTCCCCTGTCAGTATGTGACCGAGGTATCTCCTATGCACTCGGAGACACGTTCATGCTGTTTTACGTTGTGGCCACCGTGGTTGGTCAAACAGGGAATGATTTCCTGTGTCGACGCAATGAAGCATACGTGATCTCGAGTATTAAGCATAGATGCCTAGTCAAGGATGGGAACCGACGCCCAATTACATACCCTAGACTAAGGCCGAGAGACGGTAGACGGAAGGATCGTACCCGTACGGAATCGGCGCCTAAATGTTCACGCCAATTCAACTAGTCTCTAGTGCCATGGACCGTTGCTAGACGGCCACCCATGGTAACGGACCCTTGTGGGACACGGGCCCAAGTCTAGATGAGGGTGAACCTAAAGGGTCACACACAAATCACCGAGGAGGTTGAGAGAATGACTTGAAGTCGATTTCGAAGGATAAATAGGTAATTGGATTACTTAAGGGAAAGTCCATTGGATGGACGGGCCGATATTGTATCGGGCTTTCATTTAATCAGTTAGTTGGATTTTCGATTAAATATGAAAAGTTGAGACGTTGGATCTTTTAATTGGATTAAAAGATCAACGGGAATAATTTAAATGGACATTAAATTGGATTTAATGTTGGGTTCATCGTAATTGGATTGCGACAAAACTAGGTCCGTTAAATTTTACCCGAGAGGAGAAATAATTCCTATTTTGGAATAGGAAGAAGTTGGACTTCTTCCCTTAATTAAACATGGCCGAGATGCTCCCTTGGAGGAAGCAAAATCAGCCATGTTTCATGCTAGGTGGTATGTTGAATTATCTCTTTTGGAAAGAGACAAATCAACTCCAATCAAGCTCTTCCCTTTTGGTATGATTTGATCATACCATAAATTTTGGTAGGCTTGATTGAAGAATTGATGGTGATTGATTGGAATGAATCTAGACATCCTTGGATGAACCTAGACACATTCCAATAATCACATTAATTATGTATATATATTACAATATACAACACCAAACATAAGTGATTTATTATTTCTAGGGAAAAGAAGAAGAAATTTTCGGATCTCCTCTCCCTCTCTAACTCTCGGTTTTTCCTCCCCCCTTTCACTTGTGTTCTTCACTTGGTTTTGAATCAAGAAGAAGAATAAAGTATGTTTAAGAGAGCACTAATTCATAGTGTTCTTCTCTTAAATCGATTCCCTCTTAAACCCGTTCTTTTCTAGCAAGAAGAACGTGTGTTTCTTTCGGTGTGTTGTGGATAACCTTTGGAGAATCCATACGTTTGGATTTCATGAGCATTCTGGAGAAGGAACAACGCAAGTAGCCGGGATCACACGCTAAACAATCAAAGGTAACGGTTTTACTACGCTTTGATTGATTTAATATACTTCTATGCCCTATGTGTTTAATATAAGTTTCTAATATTTACACATCGTACATCGAACGCCCGGTTGAGCACCCAAGGGTACACCCCTTGGGATTAGTTTATTTAAATTAGATTTAAATTTACGTGCAATTTCTCGCTTCCACTCGCGCTCCCGGGCGGATCTGCTTGTCCTTCAAGTGGTATCAGAGCCCGATTCTATGTAAGGGGCATAGATCTATGTGCTTGGCATGATTTACTTGTTTTTATGGTTTTATTGGTATGTTAGATTATATAAATATATGAATAATATGATGATTCAATTATTTGAATTTGATGGACTTTTGGCATGCTTATTTTTATTAGATTGGATCTAAAAATTGCATGCTTATTTTCAGAAAAATTGTTACTGTTATTGTGCTGAAAAAGGATGTTGAATAAGAAAAATAAAATAAACTTGGGATCGGACGGCAGCGGCCGCGCGCAGGCGGGCGCCTGCGCGCGCCCGCCATGCCCGCGGATGCTGCGCACAGGCACAACGACTGGGCTGTTTTGTGCCGTTTTTCGACATTTTTTGGAAATTTTGATTTTCTGTATTTTCTGCACAATTTTCTGAAAATATGTTAGCATATTTTATTTTGGAATAATTGGATTATTCCTTAGATTAATTTTGCTTAATTAATTTGGGGTTAATACATGCATTGGATGCATTGTTTAAAAATGTCCATTAAATTTGAAATGTGAATTTTGCATATTAATTGTATGTCTATGCTTTTGTCATGTTGGACATCACTTGGGTATTTGGAATATCCATTGGTTTTTTATGCATGATTATTTGGAATAATTGTGTTATGTGAGTTGATGGAATCAACATGGGATGATCACAAGAGCCCTAGACCTTATGTATGGATGAATGTATGATCATTTATTTTCTGTTGGGTGGGGCCTGCGTGCCTCTTGTTTTTTGGGACTATCATCTCCCGTATTTTCAGCCTCATGATGTTAAGGCTTGTTTTCATTATTACCAATGTATTACTTTCAGTTGTAATAAGAATAGATAGGATTGGTGATGTTTTAATTTTAACAATCATTTGGAGTCGGAGACCCCAAGGAGGAGCATCAAGGTGTGAAACAAGAAGCATTACAAGACCCATTGGAATGAAAATGGGTATATTATTATTGTAATAATTTAGGACCACCCTAGACAGACCATAGACTCAATGCGGGCTCAGTGGGTCGCATAGGTTGGGCTTGTAATCATCCTAACAGGGGTATGCTATGTTTTCTGCATGCGGCGTATTTATTTATCGCTTTAAATATTGGATATTTATGCATGCTAAAACACAATAAAGTGATGAGGTCTCGGTCACACACAAACTTTCATTCGGTTGGCCCAAATTAAATATTGGGCCCAGAACGGACTTGGATCAAAATGGTATTTTGATCTGTCCGAGCCTTCCATCCACAGCAATGTGGTGAGGAAGCTACCACTACCCAAGTGTGGTCTCATGAGTCGTGGCACACTTGGACTAGGGGAAAGCTGCACCATTATTGTGAACAAAAAGACTGCGCTTGCTGTCTCCCTGTCTCACGAGTCGTGGGGGGCGATAGTTTGAGGCATGATTTGGTTGATGGGTCGGGCCCAACACTGAGTAACATGGTTCGCTTGGAGTCCTCGGAACCATGTGAATAGGTGAGGCAAAATATCTTGGGAATCTCATTAGATGAGAATGATATTGGATATCTCCCACGAGGTCTTCTTCATGTGAATCGTAAAAGCGGGGCATGGAGATTACGCTTGTGGATCCCAAGCCCACTAGGAAATGATTTCCCGAAACTCCGCTTGAGAGTGGCGGACTTTCGTATAAATAGTGGGAGGGTTAAAGACTAAAAGACCAAGTCTTCAACTTGAACAATAATATTACCATCATCTGCTAATTTTTGCTTTACATTTTCATTAATGTAGATATGTCTAAGAACCCATTAACCATGATTCTCGAGACTAACAAATTCAACGGAACGAACTACTCGGACTGGCTGAGAAACCTGAGGATTGTCCTCGATTTCGAGAACCAAGGCTACCTCTTGGACGGACCGCCACCGAGCGACTTACCGGAGGGGTCCACGCCTGAAGAACGTTTGACGTTCAAGAAATGGCATGAGGACAACCGGAAAGTACGCAGTATCATACTGGCTTCGATGTCTAACGACATCCAGGAGCAGTATGAGAGGCTAGACAACGTCTCCGCCATAATGCTCCGCATGAACGAGGTTTATGCGGTTCTGGATAGGTATATTAGATATGCCGCCCCAAAAGCATTCTTTGGCACCAAGCTTGCTGAAGGAGCGTCTGTACAAAGTCATGGGGTCAAGATGCTCTCCCTAGTGGAGAAACTCGAGGACCTTAAAGCTGGGCTTAACAATGACACGTACATTGACGTGATCCTCCAGTCGCTTCCTCCATTCTATGACCCGTTTGTTGTAAACTACGACATGAACGGACTTGAGAAGTCTATTAATGAGTTGATCAACATGCTGGTCTAATACGAGGCAACGACCCACAAGTCGGCGCCGGCGGTATTGATAGGAGAGGCTTCGACCTCCAAGGCGAATGGCAAGAGGGCCGGACACTGGAAGAGGAAGAAGGGCAAAGGGAAGACGGTTGCGGCCCCTGCTCGCGCTCCGGGTGTCCCTGTTGCTCCGATTGGACCGAGCAAAGGGAAAGGGAAGGCCCATGGTTCTCAGCGGTCCAAGGCAAATGATGTCTGCATGCGTTGCCAAGGGAAAGGGCATTGGAAGAGGGAGTGCCCACAGCTCCTCTCCAATCCAGGTATGTTTGTGTTCAACGGTATAATTGGATTATGATCGCGAAACACAAACGAAAACGTGATGATCATAATAACGCACAGATATGGCATGCGAGGTTAGGTCATATCTCTAAAGATAGGATAAGAAGGTTGGTGGACTCAAAGAGTCTAGAAATAGACGATTTGGACAACCTACCAACCTGCGAATCCTGTCTGAAGGGAAAGATGACCAAGAAACCCTTTGTTGGACAAAGCACGCTAGCCAGTGGTCTATTGGATTTGATCCATAAGAATGTCTGTGGCCCATTAAATACTCAGGCTAAAGGTGGGTACTCGTACTTCATAACCTTTACCGATGATCACTCACGGTATGGTTATGTTTACCTAATGAGGTACAAGTCTGAAGCCTTTGGAAGGTTTAAGGAATACAGACTTGAAGTAGAGAACCAAACCGGTCGAAAGATCAAAGCCCTTCGGTCGGACCGAGGTGGAGAGTATTTAAGTGGTGAGTTTACTGATTATCTAAAAGAGAATGAGATTCTCTCTCAGTGGACGCCTCCTGGAACACCACAACTTAATGGTGTGTCTGAAAGAAGGAATCGGACCTTGTTAGACATGGTCCAATCTATGATGAGTTTTACCGAACTCCCCCATTCCTTCTGGGGATACGCTCTTGAGACGGCGGCCAAAGTTTTGAACTTGGCGCCATCTAAAAAAGGTATCCCAGACGCCATATGAGATATGGCATGGCAAGCCTGCCTCCTACAAATACATGAAAGTGTGGGGTTGCCCCGCATATGTCAAGAGATTAGTGGGAGATAAACTGGACTCAAGGTCTAGTTTATGCAGGTTCATCGGCTATCCAAAAGAAACTGCGGGGTATTTTTTCTATGATCCCTCCGAGCAAAAGGTTTTTGTCTCGCGAAATGCAGTGTTCTTGGAAAAGGGTTTTCCATCGGATAGTCGACGCGATGAGGTGCTCCTTGAGGAATCAAGTGAGGTACCCCATGAGGCGACAGTGACATCTCAGCCAGTAGTTCCCACTGATATTATTCCAGTCCTCAGTAGGTCGACCAGAGTATCCCATGCACCTGATAGGTATGGATTTCTGGGCCTGATCGGTCAATTGGATAATGATTTAAAGACATACAGAGAACCGATGTTGGACATCGATTCAGACAAGTGGCTTGAGGCCATGAAATCCGAGATGGACTCGATGGTTACAAACCAGGTTTGGACCCTAGTAGACCTACCCAAAGGGGTTAAACCCATAGGGTGTAAATGGGTCTACAAACGTAAGCTTGGAGCTGACGGGGAGGTTACAACCTTCAAAGCCAGGCTTGTGGCGAAAGGTTACACTCAGTGACCCGGGGTCGATTTTGAGGAAACCTACTCGCCCGTAGCAATGGCCAAGTCCATTCGGATACTGCTTGCCATAGCAGCATGGTATGACTATGAAATATGGCAAATGGACGTGAAAATGACCTTCCTCAACGGTTTCGTAGAGGAAGAGATCTATATGGATCAGCCGGAAGATTTCACAACTGTTGGAGAAGAGCAGAAGGTCTGCCATCTCCAAAGGTCTATCTATAGCCTCAAACAAGCTTCCCGCAGCTGGAACATACGTTTTGATGAAGTCATACGGGGATATGATTTCATCAAGAACGAGTCCGATCCTTGTGTATACAAGAAGATCAGTGGGAGCTCAGTTGCGTTTCTGGTGCTTTACGTGGATGATATCTTGCTCATTGGGAATGATGCTAAGATGTTGGGTACCACTAAAGCTTGGTTATCAACGCAATTCTCCATGAAGGATATGGGCGAGGCATTCTACATCCTTGGCATCAAGATCTAGAAGGATAGATCTAGAAGGATGTTAGGAATGGCCTAGTCCTCGTATATTGAGAAAGTCTTGAAGAGATTCAAGATGGAGAACTCAAAATGAGGATTCCTTCCTATGAGGCATGGAATTAAGTTATCCAAGAAGAAGTCTCCTAAGACTGATGAAGAGTTTAAACGGATGTTGGACATCCCCTATGCTTCAACTGTAGGCAGCATACAGTATGCTGTTCAGTGCACTAGACCTGATGTGGCTTTCGCTTTGAGCGTAACTAGTCGATATCAGTCGTGTGTCGGGGAGGCACACTGGAGTGCAGTCAAGACTATCCTGAAGTACCTGAAAAAGACTAAGGACATGTTCTTGATCTACAACGGTGGAGAGTTGATACTGGAAGGCTATAGCGATACTAGCTTCCAGTCGGATAACGATGATGCCAAGTCTCAGTATGGTTTGGTATTTAGACTAAATGGTGGCGTGGTTACTTGGAAGGGTTCCAAGTAGGCTACCACGACGGACTCCACCATAGAGTTTTAAATACATAGCGGCTTTGGAAGCTGCTAAGGAGTGGTTTGGTTGATGAGCTATATCCAAGAGTTGGGTGTAGTACCTAGCATCGCTGAGCCAGTTGTTATCTTCTGCGATAACAACGGGGCAATAGCGCTAGCAAAGGAACCGAGATCTCATAACAATCCAAGCATATTCTTAGACGCTACCATCTGCTTAGAGAGATGGATAGTAGGAGTGACGTTCGGTTGGACCGAGTCAGCTCCGCAGAAAACATAGCAGATCCACTTGCTAAGCCCATGTCGCAAGTTGCCCATACTCACCATCTGGATAAGAGGTTCGAGGTCAATGGGTGATTGGCTTTAGGTCAAGTGGGAGATTGTTAGAATAGGTGACCATAAAGCCTATTGGCTTGGCGATTTGTAACCTATTATACAACTCGATGTAAATGTAATATTATTATGTGATGAATAAAATGAGTATTCATAAATTTTGGTGCTTACTTTGTTGCACTCATTTCACATTTGTTAAAACGGTGTTTAACTTATATCGCAACAAAGCCCACAGACCATGGATAACAACTCGTGCAGTTGGGCCACGCATTGAATGGTGGTCATGAAACCAACTGATTTAGAGTTGGGTCTGAAACGTTCGAAGTTGAGGACCTCGAGACAGGGCATCGAGAGTCCTATTGAGACTTGCGTCAAGAGTCGTGTTCATTGGATGAGTGCCGTGTTTCATCGGCGACAGACGTGGGATGCCTACACAATCTTGATGGGTTGGCCGACTGGGGTCGAGCCGACTGGACTGAATCGCGGGGATCATCATATGGAAGACTTGGAGGCTTGGTCGGTATGATTGGATTTCCCTGGTTCGGATAGTACGGGAGTAATCCTCAGACTTGAGGAATCATGGCAGTCGCGTGCACAGGACGGCTGTATCTTGGATCTGGCGAGAGGTGATCATTCTGTAATATGATCATCATAAGTCTTGTCCAGTGCAATCGAAATATGTAGCGAGGACGGTTGGATTCCAAGAAGAGGATCCGTCCGTTGTCAGTATGTGACAGAGGTATCTCCTATGCACTTGGAGACACGTTCATGCTGTTTGAAGCTGTAGCCACAGTGGTTGGTCGAACAGGGAATGGTTTCCTGTGTCGATGCAATAAAGCATACCTGGTATCGAGTATTAAGCATAGATGCCTAGTCAAGGATGGGAACTGATGCGCAATTCCATACCCTAGACTAAGGACGGGAGATGGTAGACGGAAGGATCGTACCCGTACGGAATCGGCGCCTAAATGTTCACGCCAATTCACCTAGTCTCTAGTGCCATGGACCGTTGCTATACGGCCACCCATGGTAATGGGCCCTTGTGGGACACGGGCCCAAGTCTAGATGAGGGTGAACCTAAAGGGTCACACACAAATCATCGGGGAGGTTGAGAGATTGACTTGAAGTCGATTTCGAAGGATATATAGGTAATTGAATTACTTAAGGGAAAGTCCATTGGATGGACGGGCCGATATTATATCGGGCCTTCATTTAATCGGTAAATTGGATTTTCGATTAAATATGAAAAGTTGAGACGTTGAGACATTGGATCTTTTTATTGGATTAAAAGATCAATGGAAATTATTTAAATGGACATTAAATTGGATTTAATATTGGCTTCGTCGTAATTGGATTACGACACAACCCGGTCCGTTAAATTTTACCCGAGAGGAGAAATAATTCCTATTTTGGAATAGGAAGAAGTAGGACTTCTTCCCTTAATTAAACATGGCCGAGATGCTCCCTTGGAGGAAGCAAAATCAGCCATGTTTCATGCTAGGTGGTATGTTGACTTATCTCTTTTGGAAAGAGACAAATCAACTCCAATCAAGCTCTTCCCTTTTGGTATGATTTGATCATACCATAAATTTTGATAGGCTTGATTGAAAAATTGATGGTGATTGATTGGAATGAATCTAGACATCCTTGGATGAACCTAGACACATTCCAATAATCACATTAATTATGTTTATATATTAGAATATACAACACCAAGCATAAGTGATTTATTATTCATCTTTTTCTAGGAAAAAGAAGAAGAAATTTTCGGATCTCCTCTCCCTCTCTAACTCTCGGTTTTTCCTCCCCCTTTTCACTTGTGTTCTTCACTTGGTTTTGAATCAAGAAGAAGAATAAAGTAAGTTTAAGATAGCACTAATTCATAGTATTCTTCTCTTAAACCGATTCCTTCTTAAACTCGTTCTTTTCTAGCAAGAAGAACGTGTGTTTCTTCTGGTGTGGTGTGGATCACCTTTGGAGAATCCATACGTTTGAATTTCGTGAGCATTCCGGAGAAGGAACAACGCAAGTAGCCGGGAGCACACGCTAAACAATCAAAGGTAACGGTTTTACTACGCTTTGATTGATTTAATATACTTCTATTGCCTATGTGTTTAAATATACGTTTCTAATATTTACACATCGTACATCGAACGCCCGGTTGAGCACCCAAGGGTACACCCCTTGGGATTCATTTATTTAAATTATATTTAAATTTACGTGCTATTTTTCACTTTCTCGCTTCCGCTCGTGCTCCCGGGCAGATCCGCTTGTCCTTCATAACCATTTTTGTAATTTTCTAAAATTATTATGCAATTCTATAATTTCTGTAATTATTGGGTAACTTATGTAATTTTTATAATTTTATTGTAATTTCTATAATTTTTGAAAAATCTATGTAATTTTCTGTAATTTTAGGATTTTTTTAATCTTAGGAAATATATGTAATTTCCTGTAATTTTAGGAATTTTTGTATTTTTTGGAAATATATGTAAATTTTCTATAATTTTGGGAATTTTTGTATTTTTAAGAAATATATGTAATTTTCTGTAATTTTTTTGAAAATGTATATAATTAATTTTCTGTAATTACATTGTCAATTCACTACTTTTTTGTAATTTTAGGGCATATATGTAATTTTAAGTAATTTGTCATTTTAGGGAATTTTTGTTAATTTACTAAATTTCTAGTAAAATATACAATCATTTACTAATTTATACAAAATATAATCAATATTTTTTAAATGTATAAATTTCATGACGATCGGTGGTCCGGCCCCTCCCGGACGTGGTCGTGGCCGCGGTCGTGGCCAGACGACTCCTGCTCAGCCATTGGAGCAACTCCACTGCAACCAGTCCCACAACCACTAACATAGTCTCCAGTGCCACAGGCCCGCTAGTCGACCCGGCCACTCTAGTGTCATTGACTGCGGAGGTCGACAGTGGACAGGCCTAGGTGGCCTCCAGTTCTCAGGCCCCGAGGCCTCGACCATGGGATTTACCACCACCACCACCACCACCAGCGCCTCCAGTGCCACCTCCGTCTGCACGTCACTATCAGCTTTCGCGATGCGAGGTAATTTAACACAAAAATTAAATTATTTTCAGTTAATTTGGTTCCAATTTTAATTTGTAATCATTTTTTGAAGTCGGATCGAGATTTCCACAGTTTCATAAATCCGATGGTGAAAAACCACTATCCTCATCCTTGGGGATGCATCAAGAAGATTCCACAGGAGCACATCCTGTTTTGACAAGATAACGTTAAGGTAATTAATATTTTATTATATTTTAATTATGTTTTATCGATTATCAATTACTAATTATTTCTTTTTAATATGTTAATATGAAGATTAAATAATGGTGGGACTGCGAGATGAGTCAATGTACAAGGTCGTCCGATGGCAGGCCGGACGATTCCTGCGGAAGCGGTTCTCTAACACTCGGGCTCAGCTGTCCCGACTGCTTTGGCTGGCCCAGCAGATTTGGCGATCACTGCTGGAGTACTAGGACAGCCAGGACTTCAAGGACATGTCAGCCAAGAATAAGGCCAATCGGACAGCTAACTCTGCCGCAGCAGCGACCGTCTACAGAGGGGCTCCTCGTCCGTTGGCCACCACAAGAAGAAGATGGTAAGTATAAAGTTTATTTTAAGTTATTTCATTATTTGAAATGCATTAATTAATTATTTAAATTTGTCTTTGACAGGAGGTACAACTCGGTCGCCCGGTCAAGCAGATGGAGCTATTCTCCAAGGTCAACAAGAGAAAGGAGGATGGCCAATGGAGTGGCCCGAGGTCGGCGCAAGTGGCGGTAAGTTTATTTTCAGCTTTTTTCAATTTATATTATAATTTCATTTTTTTCATACTAAGTCCAGTATTCCAATCACAGGAGGCGTTCGAGAGGATGGTGGAGGAACTACAAACCCAGCCACCAAATGATCATCCAGATCCTCCATCCTATTCTCAAAGCTCCGTGCCCATGACCGAGAACCAAATGTGGATGGCGACAACAGGCGTTCGGAAGAAGGGTCGGGTATTCGGACTCGGCTCCGAGGCTCACCACACGATCGCTAGACCCTCACGGCCCAGCACGTCATATGCTACACCGCTCGGCCACCACAAGAGCAACGCCCGGACCTCAATGATCGGGCCACCAGGCTCGAGGAGATTGTCCTGCGTCTGGCGAACGATAGGTCCGAGCCTCCACCTGCGCCAGCGTCCTAAGATCGAATTGATCCCCTGGGGCATGATGATGAGGCAGAAGACGGGGAGCTTGATCTGGATCTAGATTAGGGTCGGGTTTTGTGGTTTCAATCTTTTCTTCTTCCCAAAACATATATTATGTTTTAAAAATAATTTTGTAAAGACAATTTTAATTTCGTTATTAATATTATTATTTATTCTTGCTACCAAAATTCGATATATTTTTATATTCAACAAATTAATCAATAAATTATAAAAAACTATAATATAATATAAACAAAAATTAAATTAATATTTTATTTCAAAAAAATTTAAAATAAAATTTTTGTAACGACCTTAGCATGGGTTCTAGGAATACATCAACACACAAACAGGGACGTTCCAATAACTGTCACAAAAGACACCAGCAAGATCGTTGAAGAAATTCAAGATCAATTGCACCAAGACTTAACCATTGGAAGTGGGCCAATGACAAGAGGAAGGTTGAAGAGAATGCGAGATGCAATTCAAGCATAATCCTACTTAATATTTGCTAATGGAATCAAGTCACAATTGGAGGCCCAACATGTGTGCTTAATTTGAATAATTCAAGCCCAGGGAAGCCCATATAAGAGGTCAAATTTCGTCCAAGTGCAGCCATGTGGTCAAAAAAGACTTTTTAGTTACATTCAAAGTGCATTTATCACATACAATGCACCAATTTTCGGATTCACATGGAAGCCCAACAATTTTACTCATTTTTGACCAAGAATGCATAGTTTTTAGTCATTTTTTGACTAATTATTGAATGTACATCCACCAAGGAGTCACTTGGGGATATGTGTGGTCAATTTGGAAGCGTTTTGGCCTATAAAAGGCATGTATCAGCCATGTAAATGGGAAGAACCAATAATTTATCTAAGTTTAAGAAATATTGAGAGAGTTCTCATATTTTGGAGACTTTATATCCTTTTTTTTAGCTTTAGTGAAACCTTGCTTTGTCAATCTAACATATTAGGTTGGCGATTCAAATTCACAAAGTCCCCAATTCATGCTCGCCCCAAGTGTGTCGTTGTGTGGATTGGTTTACTCGTGCTTGTGGTTGGTTGAATGTTCTAAGTAGTAGGTCATGTTCATATAATGTTGGTTGGCTGTTTGCATTCCTCAGGTCACGGGCCTCTTTATCTATTTCAAGCCTACGTCATGAAGATCGGGCCACCCATGCTCAATACCATATCAACAAATCCATAACAAAAATGCACAAGGAGGTGTAGCAATAACCATTACAATATTTGTTACATGCACATTACAATAAGAATTACAAACACCATTACCAAAAAAAACCGACACCATTACAAAGACAGATGAAAAGACCGCTCCAATAGTGATACACTACTATCATATTCTTTGAAACAAAAGCCATACCAATTGTCCATTTTATAATTCACGCGAGCCGTTCCAAATGGAGATACAAAATCATTTTCTGGTTTAGGTCAACAGGTATAACGGTTTGGGTGACCGTTACAAAGACTGGTTAAAATTGTAAAGGCTTTTGTGTGAGCCGTTACAATAATTTTGTAACTCATTTTTTTGGTGCGGCAGGGGTGGCCGTTACAAAAATGGCTACAAACTTTATGAGACCGTTCCAACGTTAAATTTGACCATTCCAAAATCCGCTACAATAAATTAATTTTTTTGTAGTGAAAAAACTTATATGAACTCTATAACTTACAAACATATATAACTGTGAAAAATTTACAAAATTTCTGCTTTTGTGGTGTTATATGTATTGAACTCTTTTCAAAATATTATCAATAGAGTTTAAAATATTAAATTGAAGACATATATATATCGTAAAGCAAATCTATACATACAATCCTTATATAATATTTTATAATTTTGTAAGTCATAATATGATATATTTTTAATATTTGTATATGTGATTGAATATTGATGCGTATTGAAGTCCAGCAGCATCACAAAAAGTCAAGGGATCTTATTGAAAGTCCCAAGATTGTGGGGGAGACTAACCTGCAGAGAGGGGTTAGCACTCCGATGCTTAACTCAGTAATGTTCGACTCTGAAAATAAATAAAGAAAACTTGAAGGGGATGAGAATAATGGTGAAAGTGTGATAATTGGTGTGTGAATGTTCTGAAAAGTGGAGAGAAATTCATTTGCAAAAGATAGAGTAGATGTTACTTGAGAGTTCTCAAAGTAGAGAACATGTGAGATGTTGAAGTTGCCAAATGACTGCACAATGTGTTCCTTTTATATCCAGTGTTGAACTCGATTTTGGAGGAGATTTGTTATGTTCCATATACTGTTGGAAAGCCTGAAGAGTCAGCTTCCTAATTGAACTAACCGCACATGAATCAGAGTTGAATTGGTGAAGATATATCCGTTTAAGTTGGCTTTGCGACATCTGCCAGATTTTTCAGGAATGCAGTTACCAGCTGAGAAACATCCGGATTTTGGCCAATCTACTAGGAATCTGGATGACAATTTTTAATATGACGTGGCCTTAGGTGTTGGCTAGCTGTGTGACATGGAATCCGAGTTGTTTGCTGACTAGGCTTCCTGTACAAGCCTTTTCCGTTGGCCTGCCAGATTAGTATTCAAAACTGGACTTCATGCATAAAAAAACCTTACTGTTTGGGCTTGGTGGCCCTGGCCTGCTGGGATGCCCGGCCTAGAGGCCTACTCCTAGCTCTTGGGCTGGCCTGGTGGATTTGAGGGGGCATCATCACTCCCCCCCCCCTACTATAGTAGTGCGAGACTTGCTGCCGGACTGGTGGAGTAAAAATAAGTAACCCTGTAAAGGTCAGCACAAGAGCTATATACCTGACTGCACCAGCAGGAAATACCCTGCTGTGATGTTGTCTCCCTGCTATCCTATGGGCCTCCTGCTGAAGTTACCCGCGCAACATCACGAGGATTTTGATTTGATTTTGAACTTATTTAAGAGAAGATTTAGCAGGATAATCATTGCTATCAAAGGGAAGAGAAGAGAGTTTTTACTGCGCATGTCCGTTGTACCGTTTCGTGATTGGGGCGTGTCTGTCACGCGAGGAAGAGCAAAAACGAGCCCTGAACGGACAGGACCCTTCGTCTGCCAGGATATAAAACCCTTTTCTTGGGGAAGTTACCTTCTCCAACATTCTGCCTTCATTCGAGTAAGTCTTTTCCCTCCTTCCGTGCGAATTTTTCTCTCTTTCTTTTTTCTTTTGCAATAATATTTTCTGAAATTGATTTTTCCTCCCGCAGATTTCGAGATTCTCTAGAGCTTTCCTCTAATTCCTTGCTTCCCCCTGCTTTGAAACTAGGTACGCACTACTGCTCCCCTCTGTTTGGTAGTCATGTCCACTGGTAGTATAGATAGGGATGCCATAGAAGATGTATTGGTTGATCTGTTGGAGCCTTCTGATGAAGGTGATGATAATCCCACGCCTTCTCCCATCATGGAGGTGAGAGTGAGGAGGAGGGAAATAACAAAGAGGAGGGGGACAGAAAATGGGCGGAGGACCTTCTAGTTTCGACCAGGGCCGCCACTTTCTGCATCTTTAGGTCTAGGCTGACTGAAATGGAGTTAGTAGGAGTCCGGGATAAGTACGGGATACCTAGTGATTACGTGATCCAGGCCCCTGCTTCTAAAGCTTGTCCATATCTTCCTCCGGCTGGTTTTCTATGTTTCTACCTTGCCCAGCTGGAGGCAGGCCTTCGATTCCCTATCCCCCCTTTTTTCTGCGAGGTGACCACTTTGTTTAATATTCCTCTGAATCAATTAGTGCCAAAATCTTTTAGTCTGCTGTCTGGATTTTATATCCTGGTAAGAAACTTAGGAGAGGTCCCTTCTGCTGCCCAATTCCACTCCTTTTTAATGTTGAAGAGGGCAGGTCATGGTCTTTTTTTACTTCACCTCCGAGGGGAAGCTCGGTTTTTGTCCACCGAGTCTTCTGTGAAGGAGTGGAAACGGGACTATTTCTTTATCTCCTCTCATAGCCCTGGAGGTTTCCTTAGGTGTGGGTTGTGAATCCTCCTAAACAGTTAAAATACTCAGCCCGAAATAGGCCTGCTGCCTTCCAGACTCTGCTTGAACGTTTGAATGCCTCCCCTTTTGATCCTCGCAAGATTGTACACCCTGCTATCCTCCACCAGTTTGGCCTGAGTCCTAAGGTGGCAAAAATGGACCCTGCTACTGGTATGCAGCCTATTTTTTTTGTTGCTTGCTTGCTGCAAGAACTTGATTAGAAAAAATGTATGTTAATGCATGTGTTGGTGTATACCTGTTTGTGTGCAGGAAGAATGTTTTAGAAATTGCTGCAGGACAAGGCGGAGGCGTCTCCAGGTGTTGGGTCCTCTGCACGGCAAACCTTGATCAAGAGCCCTTCCTCTACTCCTGCTAACCTAGTCTCCGTTGGAGACCCCAAAGGCAAGTGCCTTGCTAACCCCATCCCGACTCTTACGAAGAAGGCTAAGGGCCACTCAGGTCCCTTGGCGCCACCTGCTCCTTGCCCGGCTAAACGGGCAGGAACTCCTCGCCCTGCTGATGAGAGGGCGGCGAGAAGGAAGCTCTCCCTTGCATGGACCCTGCCGGAGGACTATTCCATGCTGCTGGATGAGGGGGAGCCCAGTCGGGCTGGTGAGTTTATGACGGGGGTCAGGCCCCCCCAGGACAAGACATACACTGACAACCTGCCTCGCACTCAGGCCCTAGGACTCCTACTTACTTCAGCAGAGTAAGTGCCTGTATCGAAACATGTTAAGGCATAGCGGTAATAAAAGATGATGTAACATGTTTTATCTTGCAGGTGTATATGATGGGGGCAGCCTATTTAACTGGCTGGAGCAGGGAGGTCCTCTATTCGAGGGCTCCCTTAAGAGGGTGGAGGAGCAGGAGGAAACCATCCGCAGGCTGAGGGAAACGATTCAGAAAAGAGATGAAGCTCGCCAGGAGGATGAAGCCAGCCTGCGCCATTTGAGAGAAGAGGTCTCTACCCTGCACGTCCGCCTGGAGCAGACAGTTCTGCAGGCGGAGAGGGAAAGGAAGGAGCTAATCAGCCAATACCCTGAAATGGAGGAAAGTCCAGACATGCTGGAGGGTATTTGGCGGAGTCGCCTGGCTGCGTATATTAAAACCCCATAGTTCCAGAACATGCTGGAGAACAAAGCTCTGAAGTACTACTACCATGGATTCTAGACCTGCCTCAACAATTTGCTGCAGTTGGCTATCCACCAGTCAGTGCTGATGCCTCCTTCTTGGACTAGAATGCAGGCTTGGCCACAGCTCCAGATCCGGATGACGATGGAACTGCTCCAGTACCAGAGGCCCCTCTTGCTGAAGACGATCCCTCGTACTTGGACCTCACTGGGCAGGCGGTAGAGGATGCAGACCTCCTGAGATCAAAACCTCCTGGTGAAGGAAGTGTTCCACTGGTAACTGAATTTGCTCCCTTTTAAGAGAATAATTTTAATTTTTCCTGCCGAACAATTGGTACCTGCGTGAGGTTTAAGTGCCCGCGTGTGGGCTTTTGAATAATTTTCTATTTTTGGCTGGCACTTTGATGCCGTGAATTCTGCTTCTCCCCTCCCTACTTTATGGGTATTTCTTGCTCTTCTGTCAAGTTTATTCTTGAGCTTACTGCCTATGCTTTTGTTTTCCGGCATGTTAGTATGGATGATTTGCTGGGAATGCCCTAGTTTATTTCTCGGTGTGGGCTTAGTATGCCCAGAAAATGAGATGTTCACCTGCAGGTAAATACTTGTATAGAGAAGGCCTTATAGCCTTATAGCAAAGAATGGAATTCACTACATGCTGCTTGTTGTAAGCAAGAAGGGTTTCTAATATAAATCAACTTGTCAAAAAGAGGTGTCTTGTTTCAAAAAGTATGCATAAGTATAAGAGCGGCTTATCAGGGCTTAAGACCAATAAGGTAATTAACCTGTTTGACAAAGCAGAGTATAGCAAGGGAGCAAGATTTGTTCTCTTATTTACGCAGTAAGTGCTGATTAACCAAGTCGTAAAGTAATGATCATAGAGTAGAGTGTTCAGGAGTAAAACTTCCTGAGGTTATATGCATTCCATGGTCGGGAGAGCTTTCTACCGTCAACATCTTACAGCTCGTAAGCTCCGAATTTGATAATCTGGCTCACTTTGTAAGAGCCCTCCCAATTGGGAGTCAACTTTCCTACTGGTTTTGAGGCACTGACCCGTCTCAGCACGAGGTCTCCCACCTAGAATTCTCTCCTCTACACCCTTCTGTTGTAAGCATTGATCACCTTTTGTTTATATCTTTTCGTGCTAGTTCGAGCATCCTCTCGAATTTCATCAACAAGGTCGAGGTTGGTACGCAGCAAGGCATCATTTCTTTTCTATTCGAAGTGCTGTATTCGAAAGGATTCCAAACCTGCTTTAGCAGGGATTACGGCCTCTGAGCCGTACACCAAATGGAAAGGAGTCTCTCCTGTAGTGGATAAGCCGTACCTGCAAATAATGTTTTTCCATAGAAATTTAATCACTTTAGTTTCTCTGATTTTACAAGGGGTTCTACTTCCACCCATTTGCTGAAATAGTCTACTGCTATTAACAGGAATTTACGTTGTCCTTGTGCGATTGGGAAAGGACCTACTATATCCATCCCCCACTAAGAGAATGGGCAAGGTGCTGAAAGTGCTTTGAGGTGCCCAGCCGGCACATGGATGAGTGGGGCACGTTTTTGGCACTGCTCGAACATTTTTTACCTAACTGATTGCATCCTTTCTGAGAGTGGGCTAGAAATATCCGGCTTTTGAAAACTTTCCTGCAAGGGCCATGCCACCTATATGGGACCCATAGGCTCCTTCGTGAATTTTTCGGAGCACGGTTCTGCTCTCTTCAGCTGATAGGCATCGAAGGTAGGGCTGGGAGAAGCTTTGTTTGTAGAGGATTCCTCCTAGCAGGGTAACCCTAGCTGCCTGGCTTCTCAAGCGGGTTGCATCATTTTCATTGGCAGGAAGGATTCTTTCCTGCAGGTAATCGAGGAGGGGTTTCCTCCAGTCTGTGCTGATCTGCAAGACATGTGCGTTAGTATCAGGAGTAGTTTTAGCAACGGTCCTTACTGTAATAGTATGAGTGTTGCAGTTGGCTAGAGAGCTAGCCAGCCGGGCAAGATAATCAGCCTTGGTGTTTTCAGTGCGGGGAATTTGATGGAGCCGGAAGCTTCTCAGCCTGCTCTTGAGGTCGCTGATTTCCTGGAGATATGCTTTCATGCTGTCCTCCTTAACATCGTAGGTGCTTCCTACCTGATTGGTTACCAGCTGGGAGTCGGAGTAGGCGACTACGTTCCTTGCTCCCGCATCCAGCGCCATCTTGATACCTTCTACGAGGGATTCATACTTGTCCTCATTGTTCAAGGCTCTAAAGTCAAACCTTAGGGAGAATTCTAGCTCATCTCCTTCTGGGCTAGTCAGCACGATACCTGCTCCGCTGCCTGTATAGGTGGAGGAGCCATCCACATGGAGTAGCCATGTTCCTTCCTCTTCTTCAGCCGGCGCTGTTTCAGTCATGAATTCAGCAAGGGCCTGGGATTTGATAGCCGTTCTAGGTTGGTAGGAGATATCATACTCGCTGAGCTCAACCACCCATTTGATCATCCTGCCAGAAGTCTCAGCTTTCCCCAGTGTAGTTCGCATGGGGTGTTAGTGCGCACAGTTATGGAATGAGATAGAAAGTAAGGACGTAATTTTCTAGCTGTTGTTACTGGGGCAAATTCCAGTTTTTCTACCTCCAGGTACCGCTGTTCAGCACCATGTAGTACCTTACTGACGTAGTATATAGGCTTTGTACTCTGTTCTCCTCCTTGATGAGCACAGAGCTCATGGCGTGTTGCCCTGCAGCGAGGTATAAGTACAATGTCTCTCCTAGTGAGGGTTAGGTGAGTAGAGGTAACTGGGCAAGATACGTCTTCAGATCTATAACTACTTGTTCAGAAGATTCGTCCCATGCAAAGTCTTTAGCCTGCTGAGGGCAACAATGCGGCCATCAACTCTCTGTACTTCGTTGAGATTGATGGGAGGTCTCATCTGTTGGATTGCTCATATTTTATCTGGGTTGACCTCAATGCCCTTCTCTGTCACCATGTAGCCGAGGAATTGGCCACTCCGAACACCAAATGCGCATTTGGTTGGGTTCAGCTTCATGTGATATTTTCTGAGAATGCTGAAGGTTTCAGCGAGATCCGTGATGTGCTGATCAGCCCGTTGGCTTTTCACCAGCATGTCGTCCACGTACACCTCCATATTGCATATGAGCTGCTCTCGAAACATGCAGTCCACCAAAAGTTGGTACATGGCACCTGTATTTTTTAGCCCAAAGGGCATGGCAATATAATAATATGTTCCCCCTGACGTGATGAAGCTTACACGCTTCAGGTCATTATGGTTAAGCATAATTTGGTGGTAACCCTGCGAGGCATTCATTAGACTTAGCAATTCATGACCCGAGGGGGAATCCACCAGCTCGTCTATTCGAGGTAAGGGATAGAAATCCTAAGGACATGCCTTATTCATGTCCCAAAAATCGACGCACATACGCCATTTGTTAGCTGGCTTGGGGACAAGTACCACATTGGATAACCACTGGGTGAATTGAATCTCCTTAATGTGCCCTGCATCGAGGAGTTTGCTTACCTCCTCCTGGATGACCTTGTCTTTCTCAGGACCGAAGTGTCTTTTCTTCTGCTTTACAGGAGGGAAGATAGGATCCAAGTTCAGGTTATGTATTGCAATGCTGGGGTCAATACCCACTAGGTCCCAGGTTGTCCATGCGAAAACATCCACGTTTTTCTGTAGAAAGGTGGTTAGTTGCCTTGCTACCTCGGGATTTAACTGGGAGCCAATCCTGGTGGTTTTGTCTGGCTCCCCTAGTACTAGCTGAATGCTCAGCAACTCCTCGGCGGGCTGGACTCGAACAGGAATCTCATTTCCTTGCTCATCATGCTGCATAGGTCTTCTCCCCTTCTCCCTACCGGGCTGGGGAGGGTCTATCTCCATGTCCTTCCTATTGCCTCCCTTCACGGAATCGACATAGCATTTTCGGGTGGTGTATTGGTCACCCGTGACTTCTCCTACTCCTGGTCTGGTAGGGAATTTCAGCTTCATGTGATAGGTGGAGACAACAGCCTGGAAGGCGTTCAGAGCGGGTCGTCCTAAAATGACGTTATAAGCTAAGGGCATGTCCACTATGAGGAAGCGGATCATTTTGGTCCTTCGGTTAGGTTCTACCCCTAAGGATAAGGGGAGCAGGATATGCCCCAGGGGATGGACAAGCTCTCCCGCAAAGCCATATAGCAAAGTGTCTACCAGCTCCAACGGGATATCACCAAGCTTCATCTGCCGGTAGACCTCGTAGAAGAGGATATCTGCGGAACTGCCAGAATCCACAAAAATACATTGAACAGTGTAGTTAGCAAGAGTAGCAGAAATAACAAGTGCATCATTATGAGGTAAATGAACTCCTTGTATGTCAGCAGGCCCAAAATAGACAGTAGGATCCCCTGCTGGTAATTTGTGATCAAGTTTCATTACTGCTCGAACAGCACGGGTGTGGGCGCGCCAGGCTCTGCAGGAGTCCCCATTAGTAGGTCCTCCTAGAATCATGTGAATTACTCCTTTGGCTGGGGTGTTTTCTGGGCTTTGCTCCTCAGCAGAGAGTTTTTCCCTTTTGTGCTACCTCCTGGGGGGATCAACGACCTGTTCTTCGCTGCTGCGGGAGCTGCGATGCCGGGAGTGCTCCTCCTTCTGTCCGCAATGTCGGTCTTTGTCGACGTAGTCCTTCAGGTAGCCGACTTGGATGAGCCGCTCTATATCCTGCCTTAGTTGACGGAACCTGTTGGTGTTGCGTCCATATTCCCTTTGGTAACTGCAAAATTATTTAGATTTAGGTTGCTTAGGGCCTTCCTCAGAGACTTTGGGCCACTGTAAGGCAGCATGGCGATCGATGGCCATCAACATCCGTGTCGGGCTGGTGATCAGCGGGGTGAAGTGCTCATTCCTTGGGTCGAGGGGGTTGAATCGCCCCCGGGGTTCCCCGCTGCTTTGCCGGACGGAGGTGGGCTCCCCTTTCTTCTACCAGTCCTTACTATCCCCATTCCTAATCAGCCAGGCATCCTTAAGGTTCATGTACTTCTCTGCACGAACTAGCACTTCCTGAAAGCTGGCTGCAGGCTTCTTGGCCAAGGATTTGAAATGTGGTCCTACGCGTGTACCCTGGTGAGTGCGTTGATCAGTACCTCTTGGTGGGCTGTAGGGACCTCTAGGACAGCATTGTTGAAATGCTATGTAGGCTCTCAACGACTCCTTTTCCTCCTGCTTGACTTCGAAAAGGCTGATAGCCGACTTCCGATATTTCTTGTTGCTAGCAAACTGATGTAGGAAAAGGTAGCTGAATTCTGCAAAAGATCTAACTGATCCAGCTAGAAGCTGGTCAAACCATTGCTGAGCAGAATCGATTAGTTTAGTGAGGAAAACACGACATTTAATGCCATCGGTGTACCTGTGCAGCAGGGTTGCATTTTCAAACTTACGCATGTGTTCAGTAGGGTCAGTAATGCCATTGTAGGTAGGTAGATGGAAAGGTGCTCGAAAGTGAGTAGGGAGATCTTCAGCCATGATGTCTTCGCTGAAAGGAATGCCACGAACCGCTGACAAAGTGTCTTCGATTACCTGTTGGCGTAGCTCGACCATCTCCCTCCTAAGGGCTTGCCAGATTTCAGGAGGCTGTAAGGGGGCTATTTCCTTGTTGGCAGAGCCAGTAGGGAGAGATTTATCTTGCTATTGTCCAGTGGGAACCTATTCATTCATCGGTTGACTCCCTGCTGTCACTCCTCGCTCCTGCTGGAAAGAGGGACCTGCGCTACTTGCTTGGGAACCGCGGTAAGCCGAGTGGATGGTTTCCAATATGAACTGGCGGAGGTGCTCGTACAGGAGCGGATCTAGGACAGCAATGAGGTTGGGCACCGGGGCTGGTAGGTCTCTACTCGGGGCAGTGACGACACTAACTGGAGCAGGAAAGGCGACTGCCGGAGCAGGTGGCACACCAGTAGGCGCAGGGAAGGCCGCAGCTGGAACGAGGCAGTCGACGGCTGGGAGGCCACTTCCTGGAGCAGGGTCACTAGCTTGAGGGGGAGCGCTGGTCGCGCTCCTCATCTGTTCAGAAGGTAGGACGGCGGGTCCTACTGTAGCAGGGAGGGAGGCCTCTCCCGAGAAAGATCCAAGGTTATCAGAATCAACCATTTCTCAAGTCAAAACTCAAGTGTTCCCACAGATGGCGCCAATGATACGTACTGGAGTCCAGCAACACCACAAAAAGTCTAGGGATCTTCTTGGAAGTCCCAAGATTGTGGGGGAGACTAACCTGTAGAGAGGGGTTAGCACTCCGATGCTTAAGTCAGTAATGTTCGATTTTTGAAAATAAATAGAGCACACTTGAAGGGGATGAGAATAATGGTGAAAGTGTGATAATTGGTGTGTGAATATTCTTAAAAGTGGAGAGAAATGGATGTGCAAAAGATAGAGTAGATGTTACTTGAGAGTTCTCAATGTAGTGAACTTGTGAGATGTTGAAGTTGCCAAATGACATCACAATGTGTTCTTTTTATAGCCAGTGTTGAACCCAATTTCCAAGGAGATTTGTTAAGTGCCATATACCGTTAGAAAGCCTGAAGAGTCAAATTCCTAACCAGACAAACCACGCATGAATCAGAGTTGAATTGGTGAAGATATGTCCATTTAAGTTGGCCTTGCCACATCTGTCAGGTTTTTCGGGAAACATCCGGATTCTGGCCAATCTACTGGGAATCTGGATGAGATTTTTTAATATGACGTGGACTTAGGTGTTGGCTAGTTGTGTGATGTGGAATCTGAGCTGTTTGCTGACTAGGCTTGATGTACAAGCCTTTTCCGTGGGCCTACCAGATTAGTGTTCAGAACTGGGCTTCATGCATAAAAAACCTTACTGTTTGGGCTTGGCGGCCCTGGCCTGCTGGGTTGCCCGGCCTGGAGGCCTACTCCCAGCTCTTGGGCTGACATGGTGGATTTGAGAGGGCATCAAATATAAATATAATATTTAATATATCATAAAATTTTGTCTTTATAAAATTATATGCTTAATATATATAGTTACGTTACGGATTACACATTTATTTGTTGTTTTTTTCTTTTGCATATATAGTTTATTTTGTAAAATATAGGTGCATATATTGAGTTTGCAATTTTTTTTGTATTATATAATTTAGAAATAAAAAAGTTTTAAATTTTAAACATTGTTTTTTCAATGAAAGTTGGAAAAAATCACCAAAAGTAGTATTTTGAATTTTTTTTTTTGAAAATTATATTTAAGAACGAAAATGAAAAGTATAGAGAGTAAGTGAAAGAGTATGTTTGTCGAGTCAATCATGGTTAGAGTTTGGTTTCTAAAAATATTTCGAGTTAATAAAAAGTGTCCAATTCACTTAACCCCCACCCAACAATAAATCTTATTTTATTAGTTCGAAAAAACTTTTAGATTGATCGATGGTGTTAATTCGTACATTAAAATTACCACAATAACATCATACTTCTAAGTTGATTCCCAAAAAATCAAAGCCACTTACAAACTTATTATTTTATTAATATAAAACTTCAATTTTTTCACTAGATATGTATATATGTCAATACTTTTTGAACATAATTATATCTTTTGTTTATTTTTGTATGAAACTGTCTTTAAGAAAATGGTTTATTTTATTAAGATAGTGGTATTACAGTTTTTAAACATGTGTAAATATTTTTTAGATGGTAATATTAAAATAAAATGCTTATTTATCATTGATACAAGATATTATGGTAAATACATGATTTTTGTTGCTTTATTGTGTTCTATCATATTATATAATGCTAAAAAATAATATTTAGATTTTCTCGTACTTATTCAATTGATGCTCCATTATGTGTAATTGTGCTCCGAATGCTTGAATTCTATATCATTACATCAGTATTTGGAATTATCAAGTCTACAGTGTTGGGGTATAAATTTTCATTATTGAGTAAAGGTTCTCATTGATTAGTTGTAGACATAAGATTTTTTGGTCCATATACTTCAACAATGATGGTACAATTTCTATTCCTTTATCATATATTATTGCTTGAGCATGGACATGCCTTAACTATAGAGTTACTTGAAATTGTTGGGAATTTATGCAAATGAGAATACACACTAACAATTTTCTAATGGCCAAAAGAATGGTGTTCAATTTCTCATCAATGTAATATTGAAGCATTATGTAACATTTGTAAGAGCAATTTGGATAAAAGAAGTGCAACAACTAATTAATTAATACAAAGAAAAGACATTGTATTTGAAGGTTTCAAAATTACAGGGTGTTAGACACCATCCTTTAATTGTGTATCATTTATTCAAACTAAATAATTTATTTTTTTGTGTAGTATAATTATATATATGGAGGTATTATTTGATGTAATTGCTATTAAAACTAAAATATAGTATGGTATTTTTAGCTATATGTTATATATAAAATGTCTTTACTACATTGATATATATATCTAGATAACATTACTAATTTAATGTAGTATTAAATTAATTATCATTAAATGAAATAGCTATGCGTCAAACAAGAATTTATATATTTATAGCTTAATGTATGAAATAAATATTACGATAAAAATTAGGAAAACTAAAAACTTTCCTATGAACTCAATGGATTTAGTAGTAAAATTAAGAAAAAAAAAATGAGTGTTTCGAAAGAAACTAGATAATTTCTTAACTACAATTCGTTTTCATTTCCACGTTTCCATAAAATCCAAAGAAAACTTTTTCATTGTTCCGATGGAAACGTATGAAAATTTTAAACCATGTGTCAATGCCAAATCATTTTACCATGAAAGTTTTTATTACCTTTCATACTTCGGAAGGTGAATGCAATTACAAGCATACTTTAAAGGTGAAAAATGTATTTAATCCTTTTTTCCCCCTTCACAGTCATTGTTAGATCTATTAGTAAGATATTATACTAACATTTAATGAACATATTATGTAATTATTTATATATTAATAAGAGTTTAGCATCGGATTTTTCAAAATTTGAATTTTATAGGGACAATATGATATCAAGTATAAGAAAGAATAAAATGTATTTAATTTTGTTATTATAGTATATAAGGATATTTTGGTACACTTGAAATTTCAAATTAAGGGAGTGTTCAAAAGTTTTAATAGTAGGAGACTTTTAATAGTACAAGGGGGCATCTGGCTGGAGGAGGGTTGTCCGTGTTGCGGTCTGGCAGAGGATGGGCTGTCTCATGTCTTCATACGTTGCTCATTTGCTAGGCTGGTATGGGCGCGGACGCTTTCCCACCTGCCGTGGGCAGTCATATCACGGGACGATTTACAGGCCGAAGAATGGATAAGATACATTCATCGATGGACAATGTTTGATTTGCTTCGCAGTAAAATTCTGTGGCTTCTTCTCGAGAAAAATAGAAGGGGGCGAAATGTAATCGTAAATTTAGTTAATCTATTAAGTTTATTTAATTTATAGTCATCTCATATATAAATAAATTGAAGTTTTCTTGATCTATTTAGTTTATAATTGAAAAATTAACATTTTGCATTAGCTAATATTTTTCGAAAAAAAAAAAAAAAGATATTGATTCAGGCGCAACCTCCGTCTTATTTACTAGTCTAGTACAAAAGAACTAACATTCTTGAAGTACCCACCAGTCCATTATTCAGCAAACCAAGACATTTTCTCAGCGTTGAATTGAGTTCAATGGGATGATCTATCTATATCTATATATCTATAAATCTATGAATGAGCTTAAAAGTTTATTTTATTTGATTAAATTAACTCTGTAATATTATTTTACTAAGGATAAAAATGTAAGATACTATACTTATTAATTTTTATTAATTGCTTTCACATTATATTTATTTATTCTTATTAATTACATTTCACATTATCTATATATATTCCTTTAAATTACTTTTTACATTATACTTATTTATGTTATAAAATATATATAAAAGTCCAACAATATGAGAATTCGAATAGAGATGAGAAATGAGAGAAGAGAGTATTCTTACAATATTTCTTATTGATCTCAATACAAAAGAAGTGGCCTATTTATAGACTCCAAAAATACAACCAAAAGTCTCATCATGATGAAAAAAGATGAATCACAAGGGTTAACAATTTATAAGGGGATGTAATGAGTATGGGAGTTGAAGATGAACATCCACAAGTTTTAATTTTCATAACACCCCCCTTGGATGTTCATTAATCAAGAATATGCCTTGTTAAACCTTACTAGAAAAAACCCCGAGGGACAAAAACCTAGTGAAAGAAAAAGAGTACATTATTCTTAAATACGCAATTATATACTGCCTCATTAAAAACCTTACCAGTAAAACCCAATGGGAAAAATCATGGTTAAGGAAAAGAGTGCAGTGCGTATTTACTCCCCCTCATTAAAATATCAATTGAGATCTTTGAGGGGACAAATGCCACTATTATAGACTAGCTTCTGAAATATTGCAGTAGGAAGGGCTTTGGTGAACAAATCTGCTAGATTGTCACTTGAACGGACTTGTTGAACATCAATATCACTGTTCTTTTGAAGATCATGTTGAAGAAGAATTTTGATGAAATATGTTTCCTTCGATCCCGTTTTATGTACCATTCTTTCAATTGAGTAATACACGATATTATCCTCATATAAGATCGTCGGGATAATTTTTTTCAAATGATAATCCACAAGTCCCTCGGATGTGTTGAATCATGGATCTCAACCAAACACATTCTTGACTTGCCTCATGTATTTCTATAATTTCTGCATGATTCGATAAGGTAGCTGTTATTGTTCGTTTCATAGATCACCATGAAATTGTTGTACCACCACAACTGAACAAATAACCAGTTTGCGACGGCCGTTATGAGGATCAGACAAATAGCCAACATCTATATAACCAATTAGATCGGAATTTGGTACTTTTGATTAAAATAACCCCATATCCATCGTACTTCTACGATAGCGAAGTATATGCTTAATTCCATTCCAATGCCTTTGTGTGGGTGAACTATATGCCTAAAAGGATCCTTTTTCACATCTAATGATTTTACAACCATTGTGGTGCTCAATGGATGCAATTTGTCCATATAGAATTGCTTTAACACCTTAGCGATGTAAGCTTCTTGATACACAAGAATCTCATTCTTCAAATGTTCAACTTGCAATCCAGGACAATATTTTGTTCTTCATAAATCTTTCATCTCAAATTCTTTTTTAAGCAGTTTATAGCCTTTGGAAGCTCTTCTGGAGTTTTAATAATGTTTAAGTCGTCAACATAAACTGCAATTATAACGAGTTCATTCATATCTTCTCATGAAAGTACATGGACAAATGAGGGTCATTTTTATATCCTTCTTTCAACAAATGATCACTGAGACGATTATACCACATTTATGCAGATTGCTTCAACCCATACAGGGAATTATTTAATTTAATAGAATAATATTCTCGAGAACTTGAATTGTATACTTCGGGCAAATGAAATCCTTCAGGGAGTTTCATATTAATATCATTATCAAGTGAGCCATATAAATAGGCTGTAACAACATCCAGTGAACGCGAATTGAGTCCTTCATTTACTGCCAGACTAATTAGGTACCGAAAAGTAGTTACATCCACCACAGAAGAATAAGTCTCTTAATAGTCAATACTGGGTCTTTGTGAAAACCTTTGAGCAAAAAATCTGCTTTTTATCTGACAATTTCACCTTGCTCATGTTGTATTCGCACAAATACCCATTTGTATCCCATTGATTTTACATCTTCAGGTGTATGGACTATGCGTTCAAAACCCTTTCGTTGTGCAAGCGAGTTTAATTCTGCATCAATTGCGCTCTTTCCATTTTGGCCAATCATTTCTTTGTCTGCATTCCTGAACAGGCTTTGGTTCATGATCCTCATTATCATTTATTACAGTGCTACATTATATGCAAAAATATTGTCGATGATGTATTCATTTCGGTTCCAACATATTCCGTTTGGGACATAATTTATAGAGATCTCTTCATTTTCATCAATTGCAGGTACCTAAGTTCTTCTGGAGCTAACATATTAATTATTCCTGGAGACTTTTCGGGAGTTATATCCTCGATTTGGCCATCTTGATTCATAGCTCCTTTTCTTTTTTGAGGATTTTTATCTTTGGAACTGATTGGCCTACCTCGCTTCAGTCGTGCTTTAGGCTCATTTGCAACACTAACTTGTCCTACAGGGACATCAATTTTTATCGGAGCATTAGTGGTTGGAACATGAAATTTGGTTACTCGTTTTGGGTCAGTAAATCCATATGGCAGTTGATTTTCTAGACTTTGCAAATGAATTATCTTTTGAACTTCAAGTTCACTTTAACTAGTACGAGGATCAAGATGACATAATGATAATTCATTCCAACTAATTTTATTTTTCAGCTGTTTACTTTCTCCTCCTAATGTTGGAAAAATTGATTCATTAAAATGACAATCGGCGAATGGAGTCATAAATAAGTCTCTTGTCAATGGCTCAAGATACTTTACTGTGGAAGGAGACTCAAATCCAACATAAATTCCGAACCTCCATTGAAGACCCATCGTAGTGCGTTGCGGTGGAGCAATTCGAACATATACCGCGCACCCAAAAACTTTTAGATGGAAAATATTAGGTTCCACACCAAAAATCAATTATAGGGGAGAGGATTTGTGATAACTTGTGGGCCTAATGCGAATTACTGTTGTTGCATGCAAAGTAGCATGTTCCAAAAAAGAAATAGGAAGTTTTGATCTCATACGCAATGGTCTTGCAATTAATTGCAGACGCTTAATGAATGATTCTGCAAGACCATTCTGTGTATGAACATGTACTACAGGATGTTCAAGATCAATTCCAATAGATATACAATACTCATTGAAAGTCTGAGAAGTGAATTCTTCCAGCATTATCAAGGCATATTTTCTTATTTGGATAATCAGGAAAATGTGCTCGTAATCTGACTAATTGGTCAAGCAATCTCGCTAACGCCAGGTTGCGAGATGATAACAAAGAGACATGTGATCATCTAGTTGATGCATCAAAAACCATAGAATATCAAAAATGGCCCACATGGCGGGTGGATTGGTCCATAAATATCGCCTTGTATATGTTCCAGAAATGTGAGAAAGTCATCCTCTATTTTTGCTGATGATGATCGAATAATTAACTTCCCTCGAGAACAAACAACACATGAGAAATCACTGGATTGAAGAATCTACTGGCTCTTCAATTATTTTTCGCATCATAATAGATCCGGGATGGCCCACCCGGTCATGCCAAACAACAAACTTATTACAATTCTTAAACTTCTGGTTACGATAGCATGCCTTTACTAATATATGTGTAGTACAAACTAGAAGAAAATATTGGTAATTTTTTCAATATGCCTTTCTTCCCCGAGATCACACTTGTGATATAGAGATACTCAATATCTCTTGATTTTTCAATATGCCTTTCTTAAGCTTTGTCGATGGACAATGTTTTATTTGCTTCACAATAAAATTTATGGCTTCTTCTAAAAAAAAATAGTAGAAGGGGGCAAAATGTAACCCTAAATTTTGTTAATCTATTAAGTTTTATTTAATTTATAGTCATCTCATATATACATAAATTGAAGTTTTCTTGATCTATTTACTTTATAATTGAAAAATTAACATTTTGCATTAGCTAATGTTTTTTTAATATATATATATATATATATATATATAAAGTTATTGATTCACACGCAACCTGCGACTTATTTAGTAGTCCAGCTCAAAAGAACTAACATTCTTGAAGTACCCCACCACTCCATTATTGAGCAGACGAAGACATTTTCTCAGTGTTGAATTGAGGTCAATGGGATGATCTCTCTATATCTATATATCTATAAATCTTTGAAATAGCTTAAAAGTTTTTTTTTATTTGATTAAATTAACCCTGTAATATTATTTTACAAACGATAAAAATGTAAGATAGTACACTTGTTAATTTCTATTAATTGCTTTCACATTTTATTTTTTTATTCTTATTAATTACTTTTCATATTATCCATATTTATTCCTTTGAATTACTTTTTACATTATACTTACTCATATTACACTACAAAAAGATGCGAATCTTGGAACGGATATAGTCGACCGTTCCAAATAGGAACGGTAAGTGGAACTGTTGTGGAATGGAAAACCGTTGATGACATCACTTTCGAGTTAATTGTAGTACAAACGAATAAGAACGGTACGACCGTTCCTATATATGTGCCAACATATGTGTGCCAATATGTAAACCTATTACCGTTCCTAGAAAGGACCGGATATATTTTGGTATTCCATTTGGAACACATGTGTGAAAGTTGGAACGGCTTCTCCACTTGGAACACTGACCATTCCTTTATGTGTTCCAAATCCCGGTTTCTATTTGGACCGGTTGCTTGACCGTTCCAATATGTAGTGCTATATGAGACCCTTTTACATCACGAGCAAAAATGTAATGCAATGACCGTTTCAAATTGTGGGTATAGAAAATGCAATATTGTTACAATTACCGTTCCCAATTGTGTTCCAATTAGGAACAGTCGTATTTTGTGTGCCTCATACCATTCCTAATATGCCCTAACGGTTATATTACAACGATAAGATTACCGTTTCTATACCCGCGCCTGAGACCGTTCCTAGAGCTGGAACAACGGCTATATTTCAACGGCTAGTTTTGTGTTCCAAATAATATTCCAATGCCTGTTCCAATATTTTCTATATATATGCCCCCCTTCTTTTTCATTGTTCTTATAATCATTCTCTAACTCATTTTGTTGTAACTCCCCCTCTTGATTCTTTATACGGAAAATCGAACATATCAATTACTTGTGCAAATTTTGCATTGATATTGATAGGTGTTTTGCTCAGGTAAGTATGCAAAATTCTGTAATTGTTAGATATATATATATAATATATTCTCATCATTTAATTACGTACTGTTGTGAATTATATTATAAGTAGGACCAATCATGTTAAAACAGTTGGGGAAATGGATGTATGATCGAGACGTCCTGGGTGTGACACCGGAGTTTGAGGATGGTGTTACAATATTTTTAGAATAGGCCCAGTCTCAGCGTGCATATATAGACGGGGACAAGATTAAGTGCCCCTGCCGGAAGTGCAAAAACGAATGGTTCAAAACACCAGACGAGGTAAATTTTGATTTGTGTATGAAAGGGTTTATGCCAGAGTATTATAATTGGACTTCGCATGGTGAGAAGAGGGTGCAGGAATACTTTGAAGCATTAACAGCGCCCTCTGTGCAGCAGTAGCAAACGCCACCCGTTCAGGAGGAGGGTAGTTCGCATTGGGGTGATGCGGCTCAGATCGATTGGGCGCAGAGAATGGTATTCGATGTTGCCGGGCGTCTTTCTGGTCTTCGTACAATCAGAAGGGACCGACTGATGATGGTACTCGGTATTGTCCAGCTAATGTGGTCCTAGTTCATATTACGATTCGAGGCCCTATGATTATGTGTCTGGCTTGTCAGACCGTTTTTTTTATGTAGTTCATGCTGCGGACCAACCTTTGTGGAACGGCTGCACCACCTCTCAGTTGGCGTCAATTGCCTCTTTAGTGAGTATCAAGACAGAAGGGGGTTTTTCCGAGCATACATATGATTGGTTACGCCAGTGGGTTGATACTGTAATGCCCCGCGATCACACTTTCCCCGCCGATTATTATAATATGAAGAAATTGATAAGAGGATTGGGTTTACCAGTTCAGAAGATTGATGCTTGAAAAAACGGTTGCATGTTGTACTGGAAAGACGATATTAATTTGGAATATTGCAAGTTCTGTGGAGACGCTAGGCACAAGCCCACCAGGGACAGAAATCCTAAACGCAAGAAGTCCCCATATGCCATTCTTAGGTATCTACCGCTTACCCCTCGGCTGCAGAGGTTGTATGCGTCGGAGGCCACAGCAGAGCATATGACTTGGTATGCGAGCCATCAGACGGAGGAAGGATCCATGTGTCATCCGTCCGATGCAGAGGCTTGGAAGCATTTTGACCAAACGTATCCTGATTTTGCAGCTGAGCCTCGTAATGTTAGACTTGGGTTGTACACGGATGGATTTGCACCGCATGGCCAGTATGGTAAAACTTACTCATGTTGGCCCGTGATACTTACATTGTACAATCTCTCACCAGGAATGTGCATGAAGTCTGAGTATATATTCCTAATGATGGTGATCCCTGGCCCATCGAATTCGAAACGTCTTATCGATGTCTAGTTGGAGCCGATGATCGAGGAGTTGTAGAATTTATGGCATGTGCGTGTACGTAAAAATGATACTGTGACAAACTAGGCATTCATGATGCATAACGCAATGATGTCGACAGTGAACGACCTTCCTGCTTATGGGATGGCGTCTGGATGGAGTACCAACGGTGTTATGGGGTGTACAGTTTGTATGGAGTCTGTATGGAGTACCACCAGGCATTCATGTTTACTCATGTTTACAGCACGATCGGAAGGCATGCTATTTTGACTGCCACAAGCAGTTCCGACCATCAGATCATCCTTATCACAGGAACAAGAAAGCCTTCACTAAAAATAGAATGGAGAGGAAGGTTGCATGTTTGAGGCTGACTAGAGAACAGATCCGAACCCATTTCGATGTGTTTAGTGTGGCAGCCGAACAACCGTTGAGTGAACCGAAAGGCTACGGTGTCGACCATAAGTGGACGAAGAAAAGCATCTTCTGGGGGCTTGAATACTGGGGGGCGCATTTGATACGACACAATCTTGATGTCATGCACATTGAGAAGAATGTGTTAGATAATATATTCAATACTGTGATAGACATCAAGGGAAAAACGAAGGACAATTTGAATGCACGGAAGGATCTCAAGATCATATGTAATCAGCCGGAGCTTGAGGTGGACGAAAGGAGACCGAACGTGATGCCCAAGGCGGTATATACACTGACGAAGGAGCAAAAAAAGAAGATATATGAGTGGATTTGTTGTCTTAGGTTTTCTGATGGGTATGCCTCTAACTTGGCCCATTGCGTCGACATGAAGGAGTTAAGGATGCACAACATGAAGAGCCATGATTGTCATGTATTCATGCAGAAGTTGATTCCGGTTGCCTTCCGTGTATGCTTCCAGAAAACGTGTGGGGGGCCTTGACGGAAGTGAGCCTTCTATTCCAAATCCTATGCTCAACAACACTAGATGTGGGCAAGGTGAAAGAATTGGAAGATAGTGTAGCTGTCAACCTCAAGAAAATATTTCCTCCTTTTTTCAACTTAATGGAGCATCTAATTGTTCAACTTCCATATGAGACGCGCGTTGGGGCCCCCGTGAAATAAAGGTGGATGTACTCATTTGAGAGGTAATTAACTATTGTTAAATATATTATTTTTAAATAGCAATTAATTTGTATTTTAATAAATACTCGTATGAATCGATTCTTACGCAATTTGAAGAAAAATGTGAAAAACAAAGCACACGTCGAGGCGTCAATTGTAGAGACTTATATTGTCGAAGAAATCGGGCTTTTCTCCTCTCACTACTTCGAACCGCAAATTCTCTGCAAGCGAAGCAGACCCGGTCGGAATGATTATCTGACGAGCAACGACGATCGACCGTCTCCACCGTCGCCACCATCCACCGTCTCCATCGTCGCCATCGTGCCCGGCGCCACCATCCACAGTCCTCGACGCCACCATCGCCACCGTTGCCACCGTCGCCACCCCCCATCGCCATCCGCCGCCCCCACCTACCAAGTAGGGTTTCAGACAACCCTTTGTGCATTTTTTTTTTTTAATTTTTCCATGTTTCTGTAATATTAGTAAATGTTTGGGTATTTCGTGTAATTTTTTAAATTTCTGTAATTGTTTGGCATGTTATGTAAATTTATGTAATTGTTGGACATTTTCTGTAAAACTCTGTAATTTTTTGGGCATTTTCTGTATTTTTGTAATGTTAGAACGATTATTTTTTCTGTAATTTTATGTAAGTTTTGTCAATTTTCTGTAATTCATGTGAATTTTCTAAAATTTTTGTGAATTTTCTATAATTTCTGTCAATAATTAGAATAATATTTTTTATGTCAATAATTAGAATAATATAGGATATTTTCAAAAATTACAAATTTAATATAATTATTATAATATTTAGAAAACAATGTTATGTAAAAAATTCTATGTTTATAACAAATTTATATCATTTTTAAAAACATTTTTTGTTATATTTAAAATTATTTTCTAATATTATGAAAAATTTCAAAAAAAAATTCTGTTTTAAAAATCTGGAAATTTTAATTTTCTAAAATTTGAAAATTTTAAAACTTTCTGTAAATTTTGTCATTTTCTGTAAATTTAAAAAAATTTCTGAATTTTTCTGTAAATTTCCACAATTATGAAAATTTAAGAAAATTTTCTGTAATTTTAAAATTTTTTGTGATTTTTCTAATAATTTTCTGAAAACTTTTAAAAATTTAATGTCATTTTCTATAAATTTCAAAAATATTTTAAGAATTTTCTATAATTTTTAAAAAAAATTACTCATAATATATGAAATTTGTTATTTTTCTAAAATTTAAGAAAATTTGGGTAAATCGAGCAAATATTGGTATTTAGTATAAATATATAGGAAAATAGAAGGATTTAGTGCAATTTTAGGATAAAATTATGGTATTTAGTGTAAATATATAGAAAAATGAAGGATTTAGTTGCAATTTTAGGGAAACATTTTGGGATTTAGTATAAATGTATAGGAAAAATATGAGGATTTAGTGTAATTAAGCGGCAATTAGTATATATTTAGAAATTTTTAGGATTTAGTAAAACGTTGAAAAATCGATTTTATTAAATTATTTTTAGGACTTGGTATACAATTTTAGAATTTAGTTTGAATAAATATTTTAAAAAATTAGAAGAATTATCATTATTCAAATAAATTGATACTTACATGTGTTTTTTAACTTCATACTAGTAATATTTTTTTAAAAGATTCTAGATCATGTCTGGTCGAGATTTCCCACCTAGAGGAGGTGGACGTGGCCGCATCAGTGGTCGTGGCCGTGGCCGTATTCGTGGTCGCGTTCGCGGCTCACCGGCCATACCGCCGGCTGGTGCTGCTTCCCAGGATGGGAAAGTAGTGTTCCCACCACCACCACCACCGGCAGAGCAGGCACCGGCAGCACCTGCGCCGGATCAGCAGCAGCCCGGTCCGTCTAGCACTGCACCCGTCGAGGACGGTGACGGACCATCCACTACCGCACCGGCGGTAGATCTGGCCCGTCCATGGGTTGCCGCACCACCACCACTCCCACCGGCCCCACCACTCTCGCCACCATCCGCGCGCCAGTACATCACACTCGCCGACGCGGGGTATATTTATATTTTTTAGTTTTTTTTTATAATTTAAATTATTATTTTAATCTCACACTAATTATTATATAATTTCAGGAGGGATCGGAAGGTACACGAGCGCATCAGCACGGTGGTGCGAGGACACTATCCCCACCCTTGGGGCAGTTTGCGCAAGGTGCCGCTAGAGCACCAGCATTTCTGGTTTGAGAGCCTGAAGGTAAGGTTAGTTTCAGTTATCAATTAAATTTTTATTTTAAAATATTTTAACAATTTTAGTTTTGATATATATATATATTTTAATACAGATGACGTACTGGTGGGACTGCGACGACGAGGTGATGTTCAAGATCTTCCACATCTGGGCGAGGAAGTTCCTCCAGAAGAAGTTCATCCTCACCAGACAGTTCCTGCAGAAGCCTCTATGGCTGGAGAACGAGGTCTGGCGGCAGCTCCTCCTGTACTGGGGGTCCTTGGAGTTCAAGGAGGAGTGCGCAAAGAACAAGGCGAACCGGTCCGCCAACCCAACCGCATCCGCTACTGTGTACTGCGGGGGTTCTGTCTCCATCAGTATACACAAGCGGAAGATGGTAAGATGTTTAATGTTATTTAAAGTATTTTTTATTATTAAATTAAAATTGTAATAACTATTTCCCATTTCCTTTTACAGGAGGAGCAGCTCGATCGGCCAGTGAAGCAGATGGAGTTATTCTCCAGATGCTACAAGAAGAAGGCCGACGGCAGATGGAGCGGGCCGTGGGCAGCGGAGGTGGCGGTAAGTTGTACATTTCATATTCTAACTATTTTTGCAGGAGACGTTCCAGAAGATGCTGGAGGATCATTAGTCTCCGGCCATGACTAATCCTGGGGAGGCTCCGGCCGAATCAGAGGGCTCGGTGGCACAGACCGAGCAGGAGATGTGGCTGGCTGCAGTCGGGGGCAAGAACAAGGACCGAGTATTCGGTCTTGGTTCTGAGGCCCACGGTCTCAAACTGTTACCTCGCCATCACCATTGCCACCGCCACTGCCAGCGCCTTCGTCAAACCTGGAGGGTCGGATGGTCTGCCTCAAGGAGATGATGGTGGACATGATGGGTATGATGAAGGCCCTGCAGACCAGTCACTCCGGCGCCGGCCCGTCATGGCCTCCTAGAGACCCCCCTTCCCAGACGTTGACGAGATGGACGAGGACGAGGGGGACGAGGAGTAGATTTATGACTTTCTTTTTAGTTTTGTAATTAAATTGGATAATATTCTCATTTAATATAATTTTTATTTCTAAGTTATGCATTTTTTCATATTTAAATAATAATTATAAAATCGAATTCAAAAATATTATTAATAATTTAATATATATTTTAATGATAATAATTATTACCATAAAAAAAATTAATAATTCATTATTTAGGAACGGTTACAAACCGTTCCAATGTGTCACTGTTTAGAAGAAGTGACCGTTCCTATTAACGGGTAAACAACCATTCCAATTTTTATGACAACCGTTCCTAAAAGCGGGTAAAAACGAATTCCAAATTATGGATAGACCGTTCCTACATGTATTCCAAATTCAATGCTTTCAAGGTTAGGTTTGCGTTCTAAATACAATACCAAAAACCGGTCCAATATCGTATTCCAAATTAGGAGTACAAAATCCGTTCCCAAGGACCATATCAAAATGTATTCCAGTGACCGTTCCTAACTTGCATACACGACCGTTCCAAGACGTATTCCAGAATTATTGTTAAAATGTATCTGCAACTTATGCTGACAATTCCAAAATGTATTCTAACGACTGTTCCTAATTGCGCGTATTTCTTTTGATATGACCGTTGCAATAATTTATAAGGTGTTCAAATGAAAAAATTACAAATTCATATATACAAAAGTAATTAGGAAAGGTAAAACGATTGTATGCCAACAACGTTTCTAAAGTGGAACGGTCAACCTTCTCCCGTTCCTAATTATTAGCAATGCCTCTCCTTGCAACGGATAGCCTCCCGTTCCTGAACCGTTTCTAATACCTGTCCAAATGAATCGAGTGATCTATTTACCGTTCCAAATATTAAAAAAATCGTTCCTATTCCCGTTGCAATTGTCGCATTTTTTTATAGTGTTAATTTCTTTTTAATATTATATTCATAATATATTATACTTACAAGATAAAAAAATACCCTTATGATATAACACAAAATGACTAAAATAATTCAAAACAATTGAAAGGATTTAATGCAATGAGAAATTTCCTAGCACCGATGTAAATGAGAACTAATTTGCTCACTTATCATGTTAAAATAAGTTGAAAAACAAATAAAAAATAAATTAAATGAATTTCCATGTAAAGCAAATATGTTAAAAGTAAAAGAGATTATAAGATAAATGGGAATCAATTAAATCACTTCCACTATAAAGTAAAAGTGGTGTAACTACTCTTTGTTACATGATTTGTTATTCGTCTATGATATAATAAGAACAAAATATCAACATGTGATTTAATAATTTCAACAATGTACGATAGAAATTGTTCCTTGTAAAAATATCAAAATGTATAAAAGCTACATCTAAACCATTACCACATATACTTGTTTTTAACAAAAAGAAAAGAAAAAGAAAAACAATAAGGATGCAACTACAAATAAACATTATTTATACTATTATAAACTGCGTCAATGGTTCAAAGGTCATTTGAAGTTTTTGTTTTACATTTTGCATATTCAAGCAACTTTTAGTTTTTAATTATCATTATTTATATAAAAAATATTTACTTAGTGTTTGCATTTTAACTAAATATGATAAATTAACTTAGAATTTTTCTTTCAATTATATAATACTTGATATAGTTGAAAAAAATAATTAACAGAAATAGTTGACAATTGATTACTTAAAAGTATAGTAAGCTACAACAGGAAAAAGTAAAAGTTAGAAGTTTTATGCAATTATAAATAAATGACGCAAATTCCATAAAATTCTAAAAGTTTTGATTTCTTTTACATTTAAAAAGAACAAATCATGTATGAAGAAATATGTTAAATTACTATTCAATAGCATCTCATTGATATATATTAACTTAAAACTTAAAAAAAAAAAAAAGAAAGTCAAACAATCTTTTAAAAAGCAATCAATCTACTAATTAAATTTTATAATTTTGAAATTAATAGATATTTTTTGGAAAAATATTTATACATAATATATATAAATATTAAGCACACGCAAGCCAAAGTTATATAATAAATATATGTAAGTTGGGAATGTTCTTTGTTGAAGCTATTGTCCTTAGATGGCTATTCTTTTGCTATGTAGTTATTTAGATCATAAAAAAGTCTCAACTAACCATCAACAATATTTTAAATGAATTCTTTTTTACATGATACGGTAAGGACTAAACTTACAAACTTCTACAGAGTTCCAATTTCTCATTCCACTCAACAAAAAGGCAAAATTCATCAATATCATAATGAACGTCATAGTAGAGGACCTTAAAATGAAACAACATTTACCAGAAAATTAGAAAAGAAAAAGAAAAGGATGTCAACTAAACCAATACAGAATGATGAACTAAAACTTGAACTTATTACGCAGGAAGACAATACAACATTTGAAGTTGATAACAAAAATGAGGAGGTCTCTACAAAAGAAAATAAGATGAAAAAAGACGACCCCACAAGATGAAAAAATAAGAACTGTTTTAGATTCAAATTTGGAGAAATAACAAAGAAACTCAAAACAATTTTTTAAAAAAAAGCACTTGACAAAATCCATTAAGAAAAGTACGAGAAAGACATTACCGGGAATCAAGATAAAAAAAAAAAAAAAAGACTAATGAACACTTTGGATAACAAAATATTTAAGTTAATATTGATGTTATTAAAATTTAGTATTTTCAATTCGTTTATAATTTCTTGTATATTAGGACAATTTTCAAGTTGATCAACATTTTGAGAATTCATTTTGATGTGTACCTAGGTTCTAAGGTACTGAAAATTTCGAAGGACTTACATGCAAACCCTAAGATTGGGGGGACTTACCTACAAGGAAGCGTTAGCACTTGGATGCTTAAATCAGTAAAGTGTAAAAAGTAAAATGAAACTTTATAAGATGAGAATAATGATAATAATAGGTGTGGGAGATAAGAATTCGAGTGATGTGTGAAAAACGAGCTTCAAATAGCCTTAAAAATAGTAGAAATGAGTAGACGATAGATCGACGATACCAAATGGCTGCACAAGACCTGTATTTATAGGCTTGTACAGAGGGGGTATCGGGAGTTAATTAAAAGGAGTCCTATGCCATTTGAAAGCTTGTCGAATCAACTAACTTCTCGAAAAATCCGCATGCATTTTGGAGTTGATATGGTTGAGATATGCTAGGTTGACTAAGTATTGCCACTTCTGCCTGAATATCAAGAATTCTGATATATTCACTTCCCAGCTAATGTGTCGTCAGTAGACTAGGATCCAACTAGAGATATTTTAGGGTGACTTGTATTAGTGTGTTGGCGATCTATGGGAGGTGACTGTCCACCTTTATGATGACGTGTCTCCTAGAATGGGCTCGCCTCTTGGGCCTGTAGTATAGTGAAATCAACAGGTAATATTATGGGTCTTACCCTCCCTGCTAGTAGGTTGTTCTACTGACGGTATTAGTTGGATTGGCCCCTCGAGAGGGCCTATTGGGCTTGGGTCAAAGGAGGATTCTGGGGGGCATCATCACTCCCCCTAGTCTAGTGGTTCAGGTGGGAAAGCTGATGTGCTGGAGTGAGTAAAACAACCTGAAAAAAAGAAGCGGAATCCTCCTTGTTTGTATTTCAGCTAGCCGGAAACTGTTGTTTCCATTGTATACCCTTGGAGCAGAGTCCTTACCGTTGAAGAAACTGGCATGTCTTTTAAGAAAATTCAAAAAAAGCATTTAAGAGAAAAAGTGCCCGCGTAATGATGAGGAGAGAGAGGAGTCCTTATGTTAGTTAGCTTCCTACGCGCCGTGTGATTCGCGGGATCTGCCAGCTAGCCGTCCGAGTTTGGGGGAGGATGGGACTCTTCAATCAGCTTAGTATATAAGGTATCTTCTTTCACAGGTTGCCACATTGCCCAGACCTTAAGGTAAGCTTCCCTTCCTTTCTTTCCTTCTTTTATATGAAAAAAATTAGGGTTTTTCCTGATTCTTTCCTTTTTTTTCAAACATTTGTGCAGGAAATTCAATCCGGGCTTTCTTCGTGTTATAAAACCGTTGTTGTGTGTCCGCTCCTATCTATTAGGTGAGTTTTTCTTCTCTTCCCGTTTATTCACTCTGTTTTAGATATGTCAGAGGGGGGTATAGATGAGAAGTGCTAGGGGATTTTGTGATTGACCTGGTGGGAATGTCTGGTGACGAGGGTAGGGGCGCATCCTCTCATTCCGAACCCCGAGAGGGTAAAGGTGAGGCGGTGGTTAGTAGGAGGAGAAAGAGACACACTAAGGTTGAACTAGAACAAAGGAAAACAGAAACTAGGCTAGTAGCTGCTGGGACTGACCCTTTTCGTGTCTTTCGTTCTTGCATAAAGGAGGAGAGAGGATATAGAGGAAATACGGTATAAGTTTGGGATACCTGTTGATTGGGTGATTCAGGGCCCAGCTTCGTCAGATCATCCTCATTCCATTCCTGAGGGCTTTGTCTGTTTCTATGTGGCTCAAGTAGAGGCGGGCTTAGGGTTCCCCATTCATCCTTTTTCGCTGAGGTGCCCTCCTTGTTCCTGGTCCCTCTGAATCAATTGGTGCCCAAATATTTTAGTCTTCTAGCCGGTTTCTTCATTTTTTTGTAGCCCAATTCCATTCCTTCTTCATGCTGAAGAAGGCTAGTGTGGTCTACTTTATTTCACCTCTAGAGGGAATGCACAATTCCTCCTGTCTGACTCAAAAATCAAATAGTGGAAACGCCATTACTTCTTTGTTTCCTCCCCAATCTCTTGGCCTTTTTCTATTGACTGGGTCTTCATTTCCTCTGAACTCCCGAGGTACTCAACTCGCACCCGTCCTGCTCCCTTCCAATTTTTATTAGAACGCGTGTATGGTGTCTCAAATATGATCTCTGCGAGCTAGTCCAGCCAGCTGTTCTCTATCATTAGGGGCTGGGCACACAAGAGGTGACTTGGGATGATGCTGCGGGTATATTTCCTGCTATGCTTACCTGGCTTAGTATTTTTATCCTTAAAAATGTTAGTGTATGTAACCTGTTGCTCATTTTGTGCATAAGAAATGTTTAGAAGCTGTTGCAGGACAAGATCTCTGGAGCGGGCAAGCCTCTCGGGATAGGCTCTTCTGCTAGGCGACCTGCTGGAAAGAGTCATCCCTCCATCCCCGCTAGTTCTGTTTCTACAGGAGATCCCAAGGGCAAACGTCAGGCAGAGCTGTTCTCCACCTCTCCTAAGTGGGCTAAAGGGGCTGCTGCAACCCTGGTGCCTCCGGCCCCCAAGACTACAGGGCCTACTGATACGCCCCGACCTGCTGAGGTTAAGCTGAAGAAAATAAAACAGGAAGCGGTCAAGAACTTCTCTCTGCTGCAAGAGGAGAGAGAAGGCAGCAGGGCTGCTGATTTCCTTAAAGGGCTTCCCTCCTCTATGGACCAAGCCTATGTCGACGCTCTGCCCCGTCCTCAGGCTTTGAACTTTCTAGCTTCCTACATTAGCAAGGTAAGTGATCTTTAAGCATATGAAAATATATGAGAAAATGGGGTACCTGACCCATTGGTTTGATCTGTGCAGACCACCCTGCTAACGGGAGGCCTGCTGAGCTGGTTGGGGCAGGAGGGTCTGACAACGGAGGAGGCTACAAGGCAGCTAAAGGAGCTGGAGAAAGTGAGCCAGGAGAGGGAATGTAGGTAGGAAGCCAGTTTGGTCCACCTGCACAAAGAGATCAACAGCCTCCATGCCTGCTTAGAGCAAGCTTCCTTGAAACTGCAGGAGCATCTTCTACCGAGGAGGGCAAAAAGGTGCTGGAAGAGATGTGGACCAGCTGGCTGGAAGAGTTCTAGAAGTCCCCCGAGTTCCATGGCCTTCTGGCCGACAAGGCTTTGAAGTACTATTACCATGGCTTTCGAACCTTCCCTTACCAGTTTGTGGAAACGGGCTACCCTCCTAAGCCTGTCCCCTCCTCTTTCCTGGACATTCATGTTGGTCCAGATGAGGAAGTTCCTCTTAAGTTCCCAGAGGCGTTGACTCGGGCCGATCAGAGGGAAGACGCTCTAGAGGGACCGAGTGATCCAATGGTTGAAGATGCCCTCCCCTTTAAGAGTGTGGCTCCTGGTGAGGTTGCTATGGATTCTGCTGACAAGTAGAGAGGAAGAAAGAAAAAAAACAATCTATGCTACCTCCTGCTTGAGGTTTTAATGATGCCCCGGTGTAGGCTTTAAGGTATTTTTAGCTGACTGGCACATGGGTGCCTTGAATTCTATTTCTTCCCCTTCTCTTTTCCTTTTTTTACTTTTTTATCAATGGTTTATGATATCTGTCTTCTTCCTTCCTTAGAAAGGTGTTTATCATGGTTATGCTTCTTGCTTCTCCTGCAAATTAGTACTACTGGGATTGCTCCAGTTTAATAAGTGGGCTCAGTAAGTAGACTTTGTCTTCATAAATAAGTAGGAACAGAGAACGATTCTTAAGTCGTAATAAGTGTAAGTACCGCACTACCTGCTCGCTAAACATACTTATTGCGAGATTATGCTTTGATAGAAGGTACAGCCAAACGAACACTTGTTCTTACCTGAGTGAAACAACCTGTTGTGAGGCCTGTCTGCGCAGGATAGCCTCCGACCCCTGCCTTCAGCAGGGTATGTAATTTTTTAAGTGAGCCCTTAACAAGTAGTGGGGCAACTCTTCCCCTAGGGAGTGTAGGAAGATCCCTTGCAATAGGAAGTTAGTAGATATTAAATGTTATAGTGTAAACTTATAGGAAGAAACTGTAACTGAGCCTATCACTGGCAAGCTTATTAAGAAATGCGCCCATAAGGGGTGACTTGAGATCATGCGCCCGCAGGCGACTTATGGGCGTACGCCCAGCGGATGGCTTATGAACGTGCACCTAGCAGGCGGCTTATGAGCGTGCATCCAGCGGGCGGCTTATGAGGGTGCGCCAATAGGCAGCTTATGAGCAAGTGGCTTGTGAGTGTGGGCCAATAGGCGACTTATGAGTGTGTGCCCAACGAGCGGCTTGTGAATACCAACGCCTGTTCACATAAGAGATGGAAGCAAAAAAAATCCCGTTTATTAATATATAACGTGTATTTTTCAAAAGGTAAGTGAGAGAGAGTTTCTAGCAGTAAAATTTCCTGAGGTTATACGCATTCCATGGGTGGGAAATCCTTCTCCCACCTATGTCTTCTAGCTCGTATGCACTAAACTTGACGACCTTGGTTACTTTATATGACCCCCTAAATTGGGGGCCAGCTTTCCCACTAGTTTGAGAGCGCTGGCTCGCTAGAGCACAAGGTTTCCCTCTCGAAATTCTCTTTTCCTCACCCTCATGTTGTAGGCATTGACCACCTTCTGTTTGTACCGCCCCATTCGAGCCCAAGCGTCTTCTCGGACTTCATCCAACAGGTCTAAGTTGGTGTACCGCATGGTATCATCAATGTTGTATGCGGAAAGTTCGCAATCCTGCTTCACCGGGAATAACAGCCTCTGATCCGTACACCAGATGGAAAGGAGTTTCCATTGTGGCAGACCTGGGAGTAGTATGGTATAACACAGTACACCGGGTAGGGCGTCCACCCATTGTCATCCCGCTGGTTGTAACTTGGTTTGGATACCTTGAACTAGGATGCAATTGGTGACCTCTACTTACCCATTGGCTTGCGGGTAGGCCACGGAAGTGAAACGTTGTTGGATGCCCCGCTTAACACACCAATCTTGGACTTTCCAACCCTGAAACTGATGACCATTATCAGAAATAACATGAGGTAAACCATACCTGAAAATTAGGCTTTTCTAGAGGAATTTGAGGACTTCATTCTCCGAGATCTTGGCAAGGGGCTCTAACTCTACCCACTTGCTGAAGTAATCTACGACCACTAGTAGGAACTTCTGTTGTTCCTGTGCCGGGGAGAATGGACCTACTATTTCTATTCCCCATTGAGAGAAGGGACAAGGTGCCGAGAGGGATTTGAAAGGTTCTGTAGGCATATGGATGAGCGGGGCATACTTTTGACATTGTTTGCATCAGCGAACCCATTTTATAGCATCATTCTTGAGATCAGGCCAGAAGTACACAACTCTTAGAGTCTTCCCTGCAAGGGCTAAACTACCTGTATGGGATCTACATGATCCCTCGTGTATTTCTCGTACTATAGCCTGACCCTCTTCAAGTGACAAACATTGAAGGTAGGGTTGAGAGAAGCACCGTTTGTATAGGATTCCTCCCAGCAAGGCAAACCTGTCCGATCTTCTTTTCAGGCGGGCATCCTCCTGCTTGTCAGCAGGAAGGATATCTTCTTTCAAATAGTCCAGGAGGGACTCCCTCCAATCTATGTCAAACTGCAAGATATTTATATTAATACTAGAGGCATCCTTAGTGCGAGTTCTTACACTGATAGTATGGGTGTTGCAATCTGCTAAGGAGCTGGCCAGCCGGAAGAGGTAGTCAACCTTGGTATTGTCAATGCGTGGCATTTGGTGGAGTTGAAAGTCCTGCAACCTATGCCTGAGTTCAGTCACTTCCTGTGGATATTCCTTCATCCTATCTTCCTTGACCTCATATGTGCCTCCTATCTGGTTGGTTATCAACCGAGAGTCGGTGTAGGCGGTTAGGTTTCTGGCTCCCGCGTCAGTTGCCATTTTCATACCTGCCATCAAGGCTTTGTAGTCTGCCTCGTTGTTAGAGGCTTTAAAGTCGAACCTTAGCGCGTATTCCAATTCATCCCCTCAGGGATAGTGAGGAAAATCCCAACACTGCTACCGATCAGGGTAGAGGAGCCGTCGACATGTAGGAGCCGTTGTCGTCTGAAGTCTTCAGCGGCCGTGGCCTCGGTCACGAATTCTGCTAGAGCGTGGGTTGTAATGGCCGTTCGGGGTGATAGGTGATATCATACTCACTGAGTTCCACTGCCCATGTGACCATCCTACCTGAGGTTTCAGCTTTCCCCAACGTAGCTCGTAAAGGGGTGTTAGTGCGCACAATAATAGGATGAGATAAAAAACATGAGGGCACTGTTTACGTGCTATAATTACTAAACCAGAAGCTAGCTTTTCTACCTCAGGATAACGCTACTCTGCTCCGTGCAACACCTTACTTACATAGTAACGGGCTTTTGTTCCCCCTCCTTCTCCTTGATGAGCACGAAACTTAGCCCATGTTGTCCTACTGCTACGTACAAATACAGTGATTCGCCTGGGGCCAGTTAGTTTGGTGAGCAGTGGAAATTCGGCTAAGTAGGCCTTTAAGTCTTGGAAAACTCGTTGGCACTCCTCGTCCCATGCGAATTTCTTAGCCTTTTTGAGAGCCTTGAAAAATGGCAGGTCGTGCTCTGCTGAGTGGGAGATAAACCTGCTGAGGGCAGCTATACAAGTCGTTAATTTCTGTACTTCATTGAGGTTGGCGGGAGGTTTCATTTGCTGAATAGCTCGAGTCTTAGCGCGATTAACCTCGGACCCTCTCTTTGTCACCATGTAACTGAGGAACTTGCCACTGCGAACTCCAAACGCAGGTTTGGCTCGGTTTAGCTTCATGCGGTACTTCCTCAATACCCTAAACGTTTCGACTAGATCTCTTATGTGTTGGTCTACTTGCCAACTCTTTACCACCATGTCGTCGACGTACACCTCCATGTTACATCCTAACTGCTCTTGGAACATTCGGTCTATGAGCCGCTGGTATGTGGCACCTGCATTTTTTAGTGCAAAACGCATGACTATATCATAGTAGGTTCCTCCTGTTGTTATGAAGCTAACCCTCTTTTGCTCGTCTAGGTTGAGCGTGATTTGGTGGTAACCCTGCGAAGCATCCATCAAACTTAATAGCTCATGACTAGAGATGGAGTCCACCAGCTGGTCGATGTGGGGCAGACGGTAAAAGTCCTTAGGACACGCTTTATTGACATCCTAGAGTTCAACGCACATACGCCATTTGTTACCTACTTGGGCACTAATACCACTTTGGACAACCATTCCGAAAATTAGATTTCCTTTATGTGCCCTGCAGGATGAGAGCTTACTTACCTCCGCCTAGATGACTCTGTCTTTCTTTGGCCCGAAATGTGTCTTTTTTATGCTTGACAGGAGGATAAGCTGGGTTGAGGTTCACACTATGTGCCGTAATGCTGGGTTCGATGCCCACCAGGTCTTCGGCAATCCATGTGAATACGCCTGCATTTTTGTGCAAAAATGTCGTTTAACCTCCCCGCTAGTTCTGGGCTCAGCTGGGAATCTATTTTTGTGACCTTGTCAAGCACTCTGGGTACCAGCTGAATGCTCAACAACTCTTCAGCGAGCTGTATGCGAGCGAGAATGGGATTCCCTACTCGTCTTAGCGGATGGGTTTCTTGGCCTTCTCTTGGCTAGGAGGGTCTATCTCCATATCCCGTCGGCCACAACCGTTTATTGACTCTACATAGAATTTTCGAGCCACGTATTGATCGCCAATGACTTCTCCCACTCCTGCTCCAGCAGGAAATTTCAGCTTCATATGGTAGGTGGATACCATGGCTTGGAATGCGTTCAAGGCCGGTCGTCCTAAGATAACATTGTAGGCTGAGGGCATGTCTACAACAAGGAACCAAACCATCTTGGGTTTTCTGGGGGGCCCTGCTCCTAGGGAGAGAGGGAACAGGATCTTACCCAGCGGATGTACTACCTCTCCTGCGAAACCGTAGAACAACGTGTCTACCAGCTCTAGCTGGATATCTATGAGTTCCATCTATTAGTAAACTTTGTAGAAGAGAATATCTGTAGAACTTCCAGGATCCACAAAAATACATTGTATAGTATAATTGGCCAAAGTGGCAGAAATAACAAAAGCATCGTTTTGAGGTATTTGTATTCCCTGCGTATTGGCGGGCCCAAACTGAATTAGGGGATCCTCTGGGGATGCTTGGTTGATTTCCAGGACGACTCATGCCGGCCTATCGTGAGCACATCTAGCTCGCCTGGAGTCTCCATCGGTGGGTCCTCCTGCTATCATATGGATCACACCTTTAGCCGGAGTATTCGGTGGACTTTGTTCTTCAGTGGAGAGCTTATCGCTTCTGTGTTCCCTCCTTGGGGGATCATCCACCTGTTCCTCACTTCCACAGGAGTCCCGAGGGTGGGAGCCTCCTCATAGGCCCTGAGTGAGAGCACTAACCAATACCTCCTTGTGGGCTTTTGGCACCTCCAGGGCGGCAACATTGAAGTGACGTACGTAGGCCCTTAAAGTTTCCTTTTCCTCTTGTTTGATTCCGAAGAGATTAAATGCTGACGTTTGATACTTTCAACTGCTAGCAAACTGATGCACAAAGAGGTTGCTGAATTCTGCAAAATACCTTTCTGATCCAGCGAGAAGTTGGTCAAACCATTGTTGGGCAGAATTTGTTAGCGTGGTGAGGAAAACACGGCATTTAATATCATCAATATGCCTATGTAGCAGGGCTGCGTTCAAACCTGCGGACATGTTCAACTGGATCTAACGTACCGTCATAGGTAGGAAGGTGGGTAGGAGCCCAAAAGTGAGCGGGGAGCTCCTCAGCTATAATGTCCTTGCTGAACGGAATGCCCCTGTTTACCGGCAGGGCCTACTTGGTCACTTGTTAGCGGAGTTCTACCACTTCCTTCCTTAGGGCTTGCCAAATCTTAAGGGGTTGCCTCCTTACTGGTGGAACTAATAGGGAGGGATCTATCTTGCTGTGAACCAGTAAGAGCTTGATCATTCATTGGTTGACTTCCCAGAGTTCCTCCGCGTTCTCTCGGGAAGGACGGTCTTGCTCTGCTGGCTTGAGAGCCACGGAAGGTGGAGTGAATGGTTTCCTTTATGAACTGACAAAGATGCTCGTAAAGGTGTGGGTCCAGAATCATGGGAGCCACCGCTAGATTTGTTGGTGGGGCTAGGGCGTCACCCACGGTATTAGCTAGATTTCCCCCTCGAGAGGGCCTATTGGGCTTGGGTCCAAGGAGGATTTTGGGGGACATCACATTATTTTATTCTGAATTAATTAATATATTTTTTATTTAATTATTAGATTTAAAAATTATACTATTATTTTAATAAAATATTACTCATTAGTAGTTTAAATAAATGTTTCAAAACCTACCACTACCAATTTGTTGATAAGAGTGCAACAAGCAATCATGAGATGTAAAATATATTTACCATGCCAAATATGGTTAATTTGTTTTTTATAATTTGGCTATGAGATTCTATTAAAAAACCAACAACCCAAAGTCACTCTACAAACCAAGATCAGACAAAGAAAAATAACCAAAACAGACACAGAAAAAACAAAGACCCACAACATGATCAACAACAAACCAAACTAAACAACTTCCTAACAGAAACATAAAAAACAACTACAACAAACAAAACAATCCTCTTAGCCAGCCTTAAATCGCGATTTCACAAACTTGTAATTATCCAGAAGTTGAGCAGACAAAAAATTTGTCTCAGCTTCCCCCTCCCCTCTCCTCTCCTTCCCCTGTCGCGCCCGCGTCTCCCCTTCCCCAGTCGCGCTCCCGCCGCCCATTTCACGCCGCCCCCCACCACTTCGCTTTGTCGTCGCCACGTTGCCCCTTCCCCTCCCCAGATCCAGACCCCGATCCCCCCCTCCCCTCCCCTACCCCCGTCGCTGTTGCCTGCCCCCTTCCCCCTCGTCCCCGGCGCTTCTGCCTCCACTGTTCTTTAATTTTTTTATATATTTTTTATTAATATTATGTAATATTGTATATATGTATAATTTATATATTTTTTGTAAATAATTATTTCAATATTTTCAGATTTTTTTATTTATATTATATGTATATATTGTATATATGTATATATATAATTTATAATTTATATTTATAACTTGTGTAAAATCGAACCATTGATCTAATTCAAATGGATATGGGCCATTGACTTTATATATAAATATGAACCACTGATCTAAATAAAGAAAGATCTAAGCTATTGATTTGTTCATCAAATCTCCACCGTTAATATATATATCAAACAAGATCTAACGGTTCAAAATTAAGGGTATAAATGTAATTTATAGTTGAAATTTAATCAAAGTCGCACCTAGGGCGCGTGTATTGTGCACCACGCATGAAGGGGTAGTTTGCTTCATTTTTTAAAACACAAGAGAGTAAATTGCTTATTTTTTTTACAAAAGAGGGTAAATTGCTATTTTCCAATAACATAGGGGGCTAGGATGCATTTTGCCCTACTTAAATAACTGTATATATGAAACCTACCACTACCACACAATTTGTTAGTAAGAGTGAAACAAGCAACCATAGACTGATCAAATGCAATCATAATTTGAGTAAAGAAGTTTTGCATCCGAATTAAGATCAGAGAATGGCTGAAACTGTGATTAATGCTGTTGTGGAAGTTTTGGTAAAGAAGCTTATTGTCGTTGCTGAAGAGATCGCCCTCATCTTTAGTGTCAAGAAGGAGCTGGCAGGCCTCAAGGAGTCGTTGACCAAGATTCAGGCATCCAAGCCCCAAGTGGAAGAACCTGCCAAGTTGTGGCTGAAGGATCTTGAGAACATAGCATATGAAGCCGATGACTTGTTAGATGAGTTCAACTATGAAATCATCCGTCGTTAATGCCAGCTAGAAAGTGCTTTTTCAACTCTCTCATGAAAATGGAATCTATTCCAAACATATATGCCATGGTTCCTTACTTCGACAGGGTACAAATATCTAAATTTGGCTTGAACCACTCCTGGGAAACATAATTTTCTATTCTACGATCGGCCCATCGTCTAGTGGTTTAGGACATCTCTCTTTCAAGGAGACTGTATAGGATCAATGGTGAGTACCAAGAGCCAACTAGTCGTAAGAAAGTCAATCTCTTAGAGGCCCTAAATGAAATGGAAGTCAATCCCAAGGAACATATGCCTTTAAAGTCTCCTTCTCCTCCTGCTTGATCCCGAAAAAGCTGACAACTGACTTTTAGTACCTTCAGCTGCTAGCAAATTGGTGGATGAAAACAGTGCTGAGTTCTGCAAAAGATCTTACTGATCCAACTAAAAGCTGGTGGAACTATTGTTGGGCAGAATTCGTTAGTACCGTAAGAAACACATGACATTTAATAACATCAGTATACCTATACAGTAGGGTGGCATTCTCAAACCTGCGATAATGCTCGATTGGATTCGAGGCGCCATCATAGGCAGATAGGTGAATGTGCTAGAAAATGAGTAGGGAGCTCTTCTGCCATGATGTCCTTGCTGAAGGGAACTAGTGGGAGTCAAATAAGACTAGGTGTTTGATTTGTACAGGTTTACAGTAGAATAATGCAAACGTTATTTGTGATCATGTTTCTACTTTGTTGATCACATTCCAGTCTTTTTGAGGATGTGACCCAAATACCGCAGAGGTATGGGTGATATTAGGTCAGTTCGGTCAAGGTGGATGGTGATCCAAACGACGTGTGAAAGCAATGTTGGACATCGTGATCGGATTTATGGCAAGGAGCCATGAAATCCGCAAGAAAGAAATTCAAACAAGGTTTGAAACTCTGCACAACTGGAATAATCATTTCGACGAGCTCATACGAAGTATGACTCAGTTAGTAATGACATAGGTGATCAATGGGAATGAAAATTGTGTTCTAAGTTTTTAAGTTTGTAATGTCTTGGTCATCATGCATGCATATAAGACGTTAGGAAACACTAGAATACAAACGATATGTAAGATATGTTCACGAAGGCATTTTTTGGAGCTAAGATGACGAAAAGGTCGTCTGTACAAAAGCATAGCGTGATGATGCTAACCCTAGTGGAGAAGCTCAAAGACCTCCATGTCGATCTTGGAAAAGAGGCGTACATTGACGTGACTCTTCAGTCTCTTCCTCCCTCTATGACCTATTTATTATCAACTACAACACGAATGAGCTTGAAAGAGATCTTCATGGGTTGATATTTATGTTGGTCCAGTACGAGGCAACGATTGAAAAATATGGGCGACGGTACTATTGGGAGAGGCTTCAACCTTTGAAAAGTGAAACTCAAGGATGCCAGACGCCAAAAGACGAAGAAGGCTAAGGTGACATCTGCAGCTGCTAGCACTTCAGGTGTTGTTCGTATTACGCCACAGGGCGGAAGTTAAGGAAAGAGGAAAAGGATTTAGCGGTGAAGTTCGAAGATTCCTAAGAACATATGCATTCACTGTCGTAAAGAGGGCCATTAGAAGAAGGAGTATCCTGAACTCCTCTCCAATGAAGGTAAAATTTGAAATTGAGTATTAACATGATCTCTCTACCCTTTGGTATTGGATATCGGCCTAATCCGGGAATGGTTTGCAGGTTGTGGCAAGGAGTAGAAGGCTAAGACAATTCTAGCATTCAGCGATGGCAAGGCTGTTACTATATAGTCTAGAGACTAGTTAGGATTGAGACTGTAATTATGTTCGGATAGTTTATCATTGGAATTATATAACCTAGAATGATCAAAAGTATGTTTCTTTTGTTGGACACAAGTTTCGTCATACGTTATTGATCAATAAAGGTTTTTTATTTGACATTGAATGATAATTCATGTCTACCAGTGGTTATAAATAAGTTCCCAAAACTGTCCCATAAAAGGTTTATATATACTCAAAATCAAAATGATCAAAATGGACTAATGAAGATCAACTTACAGATTTGGCATCCGTAAAAGGGTAGGACGGTTTCCTCTTATTAAGGATAAGCAAGTTAGAAGATTTGAGGAATCTAGCAATAGACGATTCAAATCGACTAAGCTTGCGAGTCTTTTTTGAAGAAGGAGAAGTCCGAAAGCTCTTTATTGGACAAAGTAGGCTTGCCAAATAGTCTATTGGATTGGATCCAGTGAGACAATTGTAGGTTAGTGAATACAGAAGACCATAAGGGGGTTCACAAGTCTAAAGGTCTCATTTGAGATTTGAGAATTAGACTTGAGGCGGTGAACCAAAAACGGTCGCAAAATTAAACCTATTTCAATTGGATCGAAAAGGTCGTGTATTTAGTAAGAATTCTTGAAAATCCAGTTGAAAATGGGATTCTCAATGAAACGCTTCCTGTAAGATCAAGTATGACGGTCTCTGATAGAGGGAGTGATCGAGCCTCGTTGGAGGGAGGTCGATCAAAGTTTCACCAAATTACCTTAGCCCAAATAGATGTGGACTCAAAAAATTGCCAACGTGAGGAATATTGCGGTTTTCTAGGAGTCACGAACTATTGTGCCCTGGTTTGGCAAGCCTGTGTCCCATCAAAGTCCTTGAGTAGGTCAAGGAACTAGTGGGAGTCAAATAAGACTAGGTGTCTGATTTGTATAGGTTTATGGCAGAATAATGCAAACGTTACTTGTGATCCTGTTTCTACTTCGCTAATCACATTCTAGTCCTTTTGAAGACATGGCCCAAATACCGTAGAGGTACAGGTGATTTTGGGTCAGCTCGGTCGAGTTAGATAGTGATCCAAACGACGTGCAGAGAGCGATGTTGGGGACCGTGGTTGGATTTATGGCAAGGAGCCATAAAATCCGGAAGTAAGAAATTCAAACGAGGTTTGAAACTACGCATAACTGGAATAATCATTTTCACGAGCTCATACGGAGTATGCCTCGATCAGTAACGACGTCGGTGATCAGTGGGAATGAAAATTGTGTTCCAAATGTTTGAGTGTGTAATGTCTTGTTCATCCTGGATGAATTTGAGACATTAGGAAACACTAAACACAACCGTAGCTCACAAAAATTCTCCATGACATTTTAGTGGGTTCCCACAATATGTATCATGAATTGAGCAGTTCAAGATTCAGTCATGATAGACTGATAAGAAAGCTCATATATGTAGAGGGATAAGCAATTCAAGACTCAGTCGTGGTAACACTGATTAGAAAGCTTAGATGCTATGGATAAAGCGTTACGCCATTCAAGACTTAGTCATGGAAGACTGATGATAAGGCTTAGACGTTTAGCATCACCACGTCTTAGCCTTTGATAAACATGAAATCCATGCATAGGATCCGATGTTGAGTGTGCTTTGAATATGACACAACAAGAATCGAGAATGTACTGAGGGGCAGAAGACAACAGTCAACAACAATCCTTAGTACCTGAATAAGGACTAAAGATGTGTTCTCGATGCACCGGTTGTGGAGAGTTGTTTCTGGAAGGCTAAAGCGATACTAGCTTTCAGAACGTTGTGAAAACGGTCAATCTCAAAAGTATGCACAGTCGGACTTAATGATGAATGTGGTAGCTTGAAAGGGTTTTTCAAGCAGGATACAAAAGGGGATTTATCATGAAAGTCAATTACATTGGATAGTAGTGATGGATAAAATTCGCGTCCATGGGATGGACGTGGTGCCTAGCACGATCGAGCCAGTAGTTGCCTAGGTGGCGGCCGAAATTGGCTATGGCAGAAACTATGGCCCGAGATCTCATCACAGGATCTAGCGAAAAGTTCTTAGACAACCACCATCAGCAGGCAGTGATGGTAGGAAGAGGTAATACAGTTAGACCGTATTACTTCGACAGAAAATATAGCAGACTCACGAGACTCAGTCGGTATCATAGATTACTCATGCTCAGAAGTATCTGAGCAAGGTGAGTAATTGACTTGATGGTCAAGTGGGAGATTGTTGGAATGGATGACTAGAAAGTCAATGAGGTTGGTTGTTCTGGGAACCATTTGCCAATATTTGTTTATAAGTAATATTATAATAATGAATATAGTAATGATTCATCGATGGCAAAAATGACTTTTTCGTGCTTACTGCTAGCATTGAACAGGGTTTCAATGTCACGATAAATGCCCACAGCCGAACATGTGAATTCAAGAAGTTGGACTGGGCATAGGTTGGCGGTCATGGAATCAACTTCTGTGGATCGGTCTGGAACACTCCATGTCGAGGACCTTGAGATTTGGGTATCGAGGGTCCGAGAGAGACTTGCACTAAGGATCGCAGCCGAGTTTCATCGGCGGGAGACGTAGGTCGTCCATGCGATCTTAGTGGGTTGGCTAGCAGGCAGTCGGCTGACTGAGGTGACTCACGGAATCGTCATTTGGAAGCCTTACGGGCTTGGTCTGTATGACTGGTATTCCCGATTTCGATAGTACGAATTAATCCTTTGACTTGAGGAATCACGACAGTCACTTACGTATGAAGGTTGTATCTAGGATCTGGCGAGCACTGACTATATCGTGAGGTATGGTCATCATAAGCCTTGTCCAGTGTAGTCGGAGTATGTACTGAGGATGGTGGATTCCAAGATAGAATCTGTTCCCTGTCAAGATTGTGACAGCGAGATCTCCTATGCGCTCAGAGATGGTTTAAACTCTCAAAGTCTACGGCCATAGCATTTCATTGAGTGGAAAAATGATTCCTACGTCGATCACAGAGTTAAACCTATCTCGAGTTTGAAACATAGATGCCCAGTTAAGGATGGGAACCGATGCCCAACTCCATGCCCTAGACTAAGGCCGGGAGATGGTCGACGGTAGGACCGTACCTGTATGAACATTCGAAGCCTAAATGTTCACACCGCATATTCACCTATTCGCTAGTGTCATGGACCGTTGCTAGACAACCACCCATGGTAACGGGCGATTCTGGTTATGGAATAATTGAAAGTAATTGTGTTGAGGAACACATACCCAAGTCTAGCTGAGGATGAACATAAAGAATCACACTCGATTCATCGGAAGATGACGGAATTAATTTAAAATTAATTTCAGAAGGTAGAGATTAATTTAATTGGATTAAATTAATTTCTCGGAGAGAATAAACGATTGGATCATTTATATAAAAATCCATGGGTTGGATTTTCCCAAAGATTAATTAATTGGATTAATTAGTTTGAATTTTAAGCATTTAAATTAATTGAAATTTATTTATTGGGCTTGATTCATAAATTGAATTTGTTAATTAATGAGATTGGGCTTCCCTTTTAATTAGATTAAAAGGGTGAATTTTAAGTTGGTCTTAATATTAAATTGGATTTAATATAGAGTAAATTGAACCTTTGGACCATTTAAATTAGATTTAAATAGGTCCAGTCCATAAAGCCGAAGAAAGATGAATGGACGAGATTTGATTTTGGAGAACTGAGATGGATGGCCGAGATTACTCCTAGGGTAGTTTGGACTAGGTCAACTCTCTAGAGTATGTGTATTGTGTGCCTCTTTTGAAGGAGTTCATGTACGTTAAGTAACCTAGTTACTTATATATACCTACTAACACACACATACACACACTAATCTCTACAACACATTCCCATGTCGGTGCCTCTCTTCTCCATCTCTCTCATCCAATCTCAACTCTCTCCCTCTCCAAGAAAGTCCCTATTCTTCTTGATTTGATCAAGGAGGAACAGCGGGACATCGAGTGCGTTAATTAATAGCGTCGGGTTGATATCTCTACCCCCTACGTTTTCTTGCAAGCACGAGAGACGTGGCAATCCCGTGCATTAGCGTGTATGACTTTGGAGGATCTCTACGTTGAGGTCTTAGAGACGTGGATCCGGAACAACACGTGTAGTCGAATGAAGAAAACTATGAGGGTAATGTTTTTCTTTACGTTTTCTTGTTCCTTTAACTTCTATAGCCTTTGTGCATTCTTCTTGTTTTTTGTTTTTACACGTAACACATGGAAAGCCCGAGAAAAATCAAGGGAACACCCCTTGATCAAGATTTAACATTGCATTTAATTCCATTTTATCGCTTTGAATTTCAAAGTTTCCACGCTTCCGCTGCGTCTCCTGAACCGATCCACACTTTCGAAATGAGTGAGAAAATGGTGATGTTCAAGTGTGTGATATAATAATTCATGTTATATATGAAAAATAGGCTCTAAACAGTCTTGGAACCGAGAATGAATGAGAGTAAAAGTGTCGGAGCTGCAAAAATGAGTAGATGTTATTTATAGGCTTGTACAGAGCAGAAATCGGAGTTTGGTTGAAAAGAGTCATATGCCATTCAAAAGCTCTTTGAGTCATCTAACTTCTCAAAAAATCCTCATGTAAATTGGACTAGACATGATTGAGATACGCCAAGTGGACAAGGTCTTTTCAGGTCTCCCTGAAAATCTAAAAATCTGGTAAACTCAACTTCCTAGTTGATTTGCCGCCAATCCACTAGGGTCCAACTAGAGATATTTTAGGTGACGTGTATTAATGTGTTGGAAAGTTATAGGATGTGTTCGTCCAGCTGTATAAGCTCGTTTCTTGGGCCTGTCAGTTTAGCGAAACCAGCAGGTAAGATTATATGTTTTTACCTTTCAGCTGGTGGGTTGTCCTGCTAATGACCCATTAGGTTGCTCCTCCTGTGGGCCTCTTGAGCTTAGAATCCATAAAGGATTTTGGGAACATTATATATGTATAATTTAAAATGTCCCTATACTTTTTGTCTAATTAAATAAAAAGATTGAAGATAAAATAAATAATCAAAATAAAATAATACTAAATACGCATAAATACAAAATTAATATTGAGAGAGTTAATTGGTTAAAGAAATGGATATCTTGTGAATAAATAAACATTTATTAGGGTACTTTTGTAAATAAATATTTTTTCACCTAAATTAGTTACACATCTTTAATAAATAGTATAAATAAATGTATCTTCTTCTACTTGTTTTGGTCCATGATCTCATATGATTTGGTCTCCATTAATCTTCAAATAATTAATTAATATGATTTTTTAAGACCTTTCGTGTGTATATATTTATATATATATATAAAATGAGTTTAATGCAATTTACCTTCCTATGATATTGCGAATGAGCAAGTTACCCCTTATAAAAAATAAAATAGCAATTTACCTCCCTGTGTTTTTTAAAATTGAGCAATTTACCCCCTGCACAAGGAGGTAAAACTGCTCTATTTTAAAGAATATAGGAAGGTAAATTGTTATTATTTTTTTACAAGGGGATAATTTCCTCATTTACAATATCACAGTAAATTGCATTTTTTTTTTTCTATATGTAATATGTATTTTGGTGCTCTATATATCCACCGAGTGCGTGTGCCGCTCCTGTGCCACGGACTACCTCCCTCACATCCTACAGGATGCACCTTCGCCAAACAAGTGCGGGACACGAGCAGACCTGGATCGCCTGGAGTGCTGGAGGTGGTGGAGAGGGCTGGGCGAGGTTTATGGGTTAGTGAGAACAATCCCCTAATTGTGGAACCAACTACATATACTCTCTGAACCACAAATGATCATGAAAGATATTATTTAAATGCAATTGAATTATTTATAGAGTACATTTTAGAGGATCCCACTACATATCTAAATAAATTTGTAAAGCTATTATACTTTTAAGCTGTTAATTAGAAATCAATTAATCAGTCATGATAATTTAATTATCCAATCAATTCTCACGTTTTATGGAATTAACAACAAACCGTTTTGATGTTCCACCGTTTTTAAGGTAAGACTGTTTTTGAGAAAGTTCAAGTAATCAACATCACCTGGAGAGCAAGGAATGTTGGTTTCCCTTAACCATTCAATTGACATCCTTTTATGCATGAGATCCACATCGTAATAGCAACGAGACGGGCGATTTGATCGCTAATTATAATATTATTTTGTAATTAAAATCTTAATTTATACTGCGTTTAACATCTCGAGGCTTATACGAAGCTAACATTTAAGTGGCGAGTTCATTGATTACCTAATAGAGAATGGAATTCGCTCTCAGTGGACTCCTCCTGGAACACCACAGTTCAACGGTGTGTCTGAAAGGAAGAATCAGACCCTGTTGGACATGGTCTGATCAATGATGAGTTTCACCAAACTCCCGTTGTCTTTTTGGGGATACGTTCTTGAGACAGTGGCCAAACTTTTGAACATGGAGCCATCTAAGAAGATATCTCAGACACCATATGATATGTGACATGGCAAGCCAGGCTTCTACAAATACTTGAGAGACTGGGGAAGCTCTGCATACGTCAAGAGATTAGTGGGAGATAAACTGGACTCCAGGTCTAGTTTATGCAGATTCGTCGGATATCTGAAAGAAACTATAGAGTATTATTTCTTGATCCCTTCAAGCAAAAGATCTTTGTCTACAGAACGCAGTATTCTTGGAAAAAGGTTTCTCATATGATAGTCGACGAGATAAGGTACTCCTTGAGGAATCAAGTGAGGTGCCTCATGGGACAACAGTAACGACATCTGAGCCTGTAGTTTCCACTTATGTGATTCCAGTCCTCCATAGGTCGACCAAAGTATCCCAACCACCTGACAGGTATGGGTTTCTGGGCCTGACCAGTCAATTAGATAATGATCCAAAGACATACGGAGAAGCGATGTCGGACATCGACTCGGATAAGTGGCTTGAGGCCATGAAATCCGAAATTGTCTCAATATGTACAAATCAGGTTTGGACCCTAGTGGACCCACCCAAAGAAGTAAAACCCGTAGCTGTAAATGGGTCTAGAAACGTAAGCTCAGTAGCGTTCCTAGTGCTTTACGTGGACGACATCTAGCGCATTAGGAATGATGCTAAGATGTTGGGTACCACTTAAGCTTGATTGTCAACACAATTTTGCATCAAGGATATGGGCGAAGCATCCTACATCCTCGGTATCAAGATCTATAGATATAGATCTAGAAGGATGTTAGACATGGCCCAGTCCTCGTATATTGATAAGGTCTTGAAAAGATTCAAGATGGAGAATTCAAAACGATGATTCCTTCCTATGAGGCTTGAAGTTAAGCTGTCCCAGAAATAGTCTCCAAAGACTGATGAGGAGCTTAAGAAGATGTCGGACATCCCCTATGCCTCAGCCATAGGTAGCAGTCAGTAAGTTGTCCAGTGCACTAGGCCTGATGTGGCTTTCGCTTTGAGTGTGACAAGTTGATATCAAGCGTGTGCCTGGGAGGCACATTGCAATGCGGTCAAGACCATCCTCAAGTACCTGAAAAGGACTAAGGACATGTTCTTGATCTACGATGGTAGAGAATTGATACTGGACGGCTACATCGATCCTAGCTTCCAGTTGGACGACGACGATGCCATGTCCCAATCGGGTTTTGTATTCAGACTTAATGGTGGTGTGGTTTCTTGGAAGAGTTTCAAGCAGGCTACCACGGCGGAATCCACCACCGAGTTTGAATACATAGCGGCTTCAGAAGCTGCTAAGAAGGCGATTTGGATTAAGAACTACATCCAAGAGTTGGGTGTAGTACCTAGCACGCTGAGCCAGTGGTTATCTTCTACGATAACAACGGGGTGATAGCATAAGCAAAGGAGCCGAGATCTCATCACCAATCCAAGCTTATTCTTAAATGTTACCATCTGCTTAAAGAGATGGTTAGCAGAGGTGACGTTCGAATGGACTGAGACAACTCGACAGAAAACATAGTAGATCCACATACTAAGCCAGTGTCGCAAATTTCCTATACTCATCATCTAGATAAGATGGGTTTGAGGTCGATGGGTGATTGGCTTTATGTCAAGTGGGAGATTGTTAGAATAGGTGACCAGAAAGCCAATTGGTTTGGCATTTTGTAATTTATTTGACAACTCGATGTACTGTAATATTATGTAATGAATAAATTGAGTATTCGTTACCATAGGTATTGTCTTTGTTGTGCTCATTATCATATGTTAAATATCTTTTTACATATATCACAACAAAGCTCATAGACGAGGTTAACAACTCATGCAGTTGGGGCACGTATTGGATGGTGGTTATGAAACCAACTGATAGGTTATTGGATTACTTATGGGATTGTCCATTGGATGGACGGGCCGATATTGTATCGGACCCTCGATTTATCGGTAAATCAGATTTATCAATTAAGGAGAGATTTAAAGCTTGGATCTTTTAATTGGATTAAAAGATTAATAGAAATTATTTAATTGGACCTTGAATTAAATAGAATTTAATTCTTGGGCTTATTGTAATTGGATCACAATAATATCCAGTCTATTAAATCTTGGCCAAAAAGAGGTGTTAATTCCACTTTTGGAATTAGAAGAAATTGGGCTTCTTCTAAAATGAACAGGCCGGTTTTGGCTTCTTGTTGAAGCACGAAAATCAGCCCCTTTAGACATTGATGACAAGTTGACTTGTCTCTTTTGGAAAGAGACAAATCAATCTAATCAAGCTTCTTTCACTTTCTATGATTAAATCATACCTTATGAAATGGTAGGCTTCATTGAAGATTAATGTGGATTGATTGGAATGTATCTAGACATCCTTCGATGAACCTAGACACATTCCAATAATCACATTAATAATGTATATATACATTCATCAATGAAAGAGATTCATAATTCATCTTGTTCTAGGAAAAAGAAGAATACTCTCTACATGCTCTCTAGCAATTTTTGGCCCCCTCTCTCTACTCTCATATCTTCTTTCTTCTTCATTGATCTAGGATCAATTCAAGAGCAAAGAAAGATTAAGAAGAAACACTAATTCGATAGTGTAATCCCTTTTTCAATCTCATCTTCTAGGCCCGTTTTCCTCTAGCAAGAAAAACGTGACTTCTCCGAGTGTAGTGTGGACTACGTTAGAGGGTTTATAGATTTGAACTGTGGTGAACGTTTTCGGTTGTGAAACAACGCTTGTAGCCGTGTACTAGAAAAACTACAAAGGTAACATTCGATTTATTGTTTTGTAGTTTTTTTATCGTTTCATCTATGTGCTCTGTGTATTCATGTTAATATCATATTCTACATCGAACGCCCGGTTGAGCACCCAAGGGTACACCCCTTGGAATCATTTTTAATGATGTATGTTTTAAATATCGCATTATCTCGTTTTCTCGCTTTCGCTCGCGCTCCCAGGCGGATGCGCTTGTCCCTTTCAAGATTTGTATAAGACTTTAGTTAAATATTGACCATTAATCAAAGGTCATTCATACAATGATAAAAGGTAATTCGTACAATATTGAACACTACTAGAACGTCATTCATACAATATTGACCATTACTAAAAGGTCATTTGGTCATACGTAACAACATACATACAAAGTGCTTAAGCTACCAACATACATAACAACAACAAAAAATCAACAATTACAGAAACCAACATCTGATTAATCCTATGCAATTTTTTAATCTCTTCATCTTGCACATTCAATTAGCGGAACAAACCAGGAATCATTACCCTCATTCTTGCGCACATTGGTGTGTCAAACCACACAAAAGACCAACAACCACCCCCGCCTCTCCTTGAACAAGTATAAATCTCCTACCTGAATTATCACTTGTCCAAGAGATCTTCAAATAAGCACCCTTATGACAATAGCATTCAATATTTGAGGTATTTTGAGAGGATTGTGATATATTTGGTGCATAGATTTTCAACTTAAATTATGGAAAAGAAAAGCATGAAAACAAGCTATTAAATTTTTGGAACATTTATGGATGTTTAACTCATGACTTGTGTGTGTATATATAGCCAAAAAGAGAATAGAGATGTATTTGGCGCCACTTTCCCCTCCAAAATGCACCCGCCAATGTCACCAACTTCACCTGTAACAGTATAAAAAGAATGACAAGCATTTACATTGTTTTACCATTTGATAAAATAGTATAAGAAGACCGACATACATTTATGGAACTATGGGGTTCGTGACGGCGGAAGTTTGGGCCAGAATGGGCGATCCATGTAGCTGGCCAAGACATCCGACATAATTTTATTTTCTAAAAACACCAACATACATCTACACAGTTGTACTAATTGCTAAAACAGTATAAACATACCATACACATAGTTAAAATACTTTACAAATTGGTAAGACATTATAAAAAGACCGATATACATGTCTGGAAGTATTGGGCTCTTGACGGCGGAAGTTTGGTCCATGCAATTGGCCTAAACTTCCGTCGTCATGAGCCCAATAGTTTTAGAAATGTATGTCGGTCTTTTTATACTGTTTAACCAATTGGTAAAATTGTGTAAATGTATGTTTGAATTAAAAAAACAAAGATAATATTTTTAATTAAATAAAATTCATATGTATTATATTAAATAATTATTTACAAAATAAAACTATTTAATATAATGCATATGAATTTTATCCAATTAAAAGTATTATCTTTTTTTTTTAATTAAAGCATAGCTATTTCAACTTTGTATCGTTTATACCAACCAAAATAATTTATAACTTTTTAGTATAATTATATATTTGGAGTTATTATTTGATGTAGTTGCTATTCAAATTAAATCATGATATTGTATTTATTTTTTAACTATGTTGATATAAAATATCTTTATTACATTAATATATATATATACATACAACATTAATAATGTAGCATAATATTAAATCACTTATCATTAAATAAAATATTTATGCAAAACACAAGAATTTATATATTTGTAGGTTGTAGCTAAAAGTACGTGATGCATACATGGGTTCTGAGATAGACAAAATTTTGAAGGACTTCCGTGCAAATCCGAAGATTTGGGGAGACTAACCTGCAAGGAAGCGTTAGCACTCCGATGCTTAAGTCAGGAAAGTATAAAATTAAATGGAACTTGGAATAAAATGAGGATAATGGTGAATTGTGTAAGAATAATAAAGGATAACTTGTGTGAGTGATGGAATTCATGCATAAGTGAACTAAATCTAGCTAACAAGCGATAAAAACGAGCGAGAGAGCGTATGATTGCCAAACAAGAGTCTTGAAAGTGATGTTACCCAACTTGGCCCTTAAGGACTGCATAAGGGGTCAATTTATACCCGTGGAAGCCAAAATTAGAGGTTAGCTGCTAAGTGCCAATACTTATGGAAAGCCCTCTGACTTGGCTATCTTTCAAAAGAATTCGTTTGGGATTTGGATAACTATCAAAAGAGATATACCTGTTTGATCGAATCCTGCCAGATTCTCCTATTTTTCCAAAAAGTTGTTACTAGAGATATGCTCAGCTAGATTCCTAGCCTATTCGTGTGACTATGACGGGGATCTTGGGGTATGATGTGTCTCAATGAGTTTCAAGTTGAAAGATATGTGTATCTAGTTGTATGATGATGTGTCCCGCTGGAACGTGCTCGTTTCTTGGGCCTGTCAGTTCAGTGAAATTAGTAGGTAAGGTTATGGATTTTTACCTTTCCCACTGATGGGTTGCTTTGTTGGTGACTCATTGGACCACTCTTCTTGTAGGCTTTTTGGGCTTGGCATCTGTGAAGGATCTTGGGGGTATCATTATCCTCCCCCCCCCCCCCCCACCACTCTAGAAGTTCAGGTGGTAGAGTCGAAGTGCTGGAATAGGTAAGATGACCTGCAAAAAAATAGAAAAAAAGCCTTCCTGCTCGTGCACTAGCTGGGCAAGTCCTTACTTCAAGCTACTTCCCCTCTTCTATAGAGTCCTTACTGTTGAAGGAACATGCCTGCCTTTTAAGAAAATTCAAAAAACTAGGCAGAAAATGTAGCTAAATAATGATTACAAGAGATAAAGCATTGAAAGTGTCCCTTCAATCTCGAGAGCCAACGTGCTCCTTGATTGATGGACTATCGCCAACTAGGCATCAGAGTCCTCCATTGACAGGGATGTTTGTTTGGCTGGTATATAAGCAACCCTCTCCCTTTCTTTAGCTTACTTGATGCGACCAGGTAAGACTCGTCTTCCTTCTTTTCCCCCTTCCTAAAAAAGAGTTTTTTTATTTTAATTCTGCCTCTTAAAATTCTGGCAGATATTTTTTCGATCCAAGGGTAGATATTTTAATGTCTTTCGTTCTTGTGTGAGGGAGAAAGACATAAGTGATCTCCGATCTAAGTATGGGATACTTGATGAGTGGGTGATTCAGGTCCCTGCTATGGCGGATCATCCACACTCTCTTCCTGCTGGGTTTAGTTATTTTTATTTAGCCCAGTTGGAGGGTGGTCTAAGGTTTCCCAGTCCGTCATTCTTTGCCGAGGTATGTTCTTTGTTTCAGGTTCCCTTGAGTTAGTTGGTACCTAAATCCTTTAGCATCGTGGCTGGGTTTTTTTATCTTGTTCAAGAATTTAAGGGAGGTTCCCTCTACTGCACACTTCCACTCTTTCTTCATGCTGAAGAAGCCATGAGTGCGGGGCTGTTTTATTTCACCTCCAGGGGGGATGCTTAGTTTCTCCTGTCTCAATCCAAAGTTAAGGAGTGGAAACACCACTTTTTCTTCAGCTCGTCTCCTACTCCCTGGTGTTTTCCCACTGTGTGGGTTTCTTCTGCCCTTGAGATTCCAAGGTAATCTGTTCATATCCGTCCTGCACCCTTCAGACTTCTATTATAGCACTTCAATGTGTCCCAGTATGACCCTTAAGAGCTAGTTCATCCAACCCTCCTTTCACATTATGGGCAGAGTGCCAAATAGGTTGCTTGGGACCAAGCAGCTGGTATATATATTTGCTATGCTCCCATGTTTTAATGTTTCATTCTTGCTCAGATTATTGTAGATAACTTGTTGTTTATACCTACTTGCAGACGATATGTTCAACCAACTGCTACATGACAGGGCCTTGGTTTAGGGCAAGTATTTGGGAGCAGGCTCCTCCAATAAGCGACTTGTTGTGAAGAGTCCGTCCTTTACTCCGGCTAGCTCGGCCTCCATCGAGGATCCAAAGGGAAAATGTCAAGTTGGTCCGCTCCCTACGCGCATCAAGCGTGCCATACATACTTGGAAATTGATGGGTGTCTCGATACAAGTAATGTTCTAAGACATGGTTTTCCTTGTCTCATGAAATTGGACATTACAAATGTTGTAAAAGGTGGAGAATTATTATTGAATCAAATATGCGGCAGCAACTCAAGATCTATCACGAGGTTGAGACTCATAAATGTTTCAGAAGTCACTTGTCTCCCAAAAAGGCTATTGTACGACAATCAAAGGTTTATGTCTCTGTACATAACGAATTACCCTAGCCTAACCCATATCGAATTGTCAGCCCACAATCTTCAGTCTCTTGAGTCAATTAATATATCTAAGTGCGATGAACTCAAGTTAATTAGATATTTGATACAAGGAGAAGAAGACGGTGTTGGTCTCTTCTCTCTTTGAAACTTGACACTTGAAAATTGTAGAGAGGTAACTGAGATTTTAAATACAATGGTGCTAGAGAGTACTGTTTAAATTGTCATTTGTATTTGCACGCTTTATTGAGAAGCCTGAAGCTTGCGACTTTGGTTCATAGTTTGGTCTTTATAAGTGACTTGCGTTTTACTGAAGTTGCGGCTTGAGAGAGCTCTTTCTTTAGTAGTTAGCGCTATTCCAATTAATTAGTTTGGAGTTAGTTTAGTTGAGGGTTAGGAGGTTTAGCTTTGGTTAGCGGTTAATTAACCGCTATTTTACGTGCTTTAAATACCCTGTAAAGTCATTCAGCTAAACATACTTTTTACTTCAAGAAATATCAAGACTCTTTCTCATTCTTCTTCTTCCCATGGCTGCGTTCACTCTGAGCTTCGGTTTTTTACATGGTACCAGAGCCATGCTTTGATGGGTTTCCCTCTCCAAATCTTTCTACAGATAGCTAGAACCAAATAGCAGTAACATCTTTTTCTTGTTGTCCCTTCAAATCAGCCATGGTCAGTCCCACCAAACAAGAAATCAAAGGGAAAAAATGGACACAGATCTGGAACTCCTGCGAATGCAAACTTCTGAAAACACTGGGAGCTTGCTAATCTCCAACGTCTTAACAGGCCAAAACTTCTTGACTTGGAGTCGATTAATAAAATTTGCCCTAAGGGCAAAAATGAAATTGGGGTTCATCACAGGTAAGAACCCTAAACCTGCTGAAGACTCTGAGGATTATGAATCTTGGGCTCGAGCTAACTCCTTGGTCATTACTTGGATCCTCAAAACCATCTCAAAGGAAATAGTAGATTCCTTTTTATACATAGATACTGCAAAAGAATTATGGCTGGAAATTGAGGAAAGGTTTGGGGTCAGTAATGGCCCGTTCATCTATCAACTTCAAAGGGAAATAGCATCAGCATCTCAAGGAAATATGTCATTCTCTGCGTATTTTTGGAATCTAAAGAAATTATAGGATGAACTAAGCTGTCTTGTGGCCACACCTTCATGTAGTTGTGGGGCGGCTAAGGAGCTGACAAATCTACAGCAAAGGGATCATTTGATGCAATTTTTTATGGGACTTAATGAGTCATTCGAGCAGATTCCAGAACAGATTTTGATGCTGGAACCCCTACCAAACGTTGCAAAGGCTTACGCAATGGTCTTAAGGGAAGAAAGGCAAAAGGAAATCAATACGGCATATTCAAACTCCTCACAAAATGTGGCTATGCAAGCCAAGGAGTATCCAAGAACCAAGAAACAATGGAGGAAAAGAACTCCCCAAGAGAAAAGAGGGCAGCTATGTGCACATTGTGGCAAGAATTGGCACACAAAGGATATCTGTTTTGAACTTAATTGATATCCAGAATGGTATAAAACCCTTATAGAACAAAGAAAGAAAAGGAGCTTCAGCACTAGCACCACCCCCAGTAGCACCAGGGTGTTTAGCTCCACAACAAGCCAAACCACAGACCAAGAATCCATCCAGAATGCGATGGACCAAGAAGCCATTGCAGAATTAATCAAAACTAAATTAAGAAAGGCAATGGATGGAAAATCATACACATCTGGCAGATCCAAAACAGATGAATTTGCTGACTTTTTAGGTAAGTTGGTCTTGAACTCCATACATAAATGTTCAAATTTTTGGATTATTGATAGTGGTGCAAGCTCGCATATTTGCAATGATGCTTCAGTTCTTGTGCATGGAAAGAACACATAAAACAAATTTATACATACACTTGGCTGATAGCTCTAAGCAATTAGTAGACACTGTAGGAGATGTGCAGCTTCCAAATAATATAAAATTGTCTAATGTGTTGTATGTACCGACCTTGAAGTTCAACCTACTTTCAGTTAATAAACTTTGTGACACTACACATGTCAAATTTAAATTCTATCCCTCACATTGTGTTTTGCAGGACCAGAGGAATGGTAAATGTGTAGCAGTAGGTAAGCTCATAGGGAAACTATACATTTTGGATGAGAGCTCCTTCAAAGCACAGACTATAGAAAACACTCTGACACAGTTCCCTGAACAAACTTTAGCTGTTGATACACTGGACAATGTGTGGCATAGAAGATTAGGCCACACATCTTCTATTGTAATGAATCACTTGCATTTTCTGAATAAAACAAAGGCCTCTTTTGATATGTGTGAAGTTTGTCCATTAGCAAAACAACAACATTTATCCTTCCCTGTTAGTAAAACACAATCTGCTGAGATATTTGACTTAGTTCACATGGACATATGGGGACCTTATAATCAGCCATCATTATCCAATTGTGTTTTTATGTTAACCTTGGTTAATGACTATAGCCGTAGCACTTGGACTTTCCTTTTTGAAATATAAATCACAAACCTTGTCTACTTTGAAGACATTCCACAGAATGATACAAACACAATTTGATAAAAGAATTAAAACACTTCGTAGTGATAACGGTAATGAATTTCTAAGTCTGGAATGTCATAATTGCATGAGGGAAGAAGGCATTATTCATCAGAGATCCTGTATTTACACACCCCAACAGAATGGGGTGGTTGAACGAAAGCATAAACATTTACTTCAAATTGCTAGAGCTATTATGCTGGTCTGAAGCTTTACTAACTGCTACATACATCATAAACAGGCTCCCTTCACAAGTTTTGTATTGGAAAACACCATATGAACTCTTGCATAAAAGATTGCCAAATTATGATCATATGAAAACTTTTGGCAGCTTGTGCTATGCTACCAATGGGCAACCATATAAGAAAAAATTTGATCATAGGGCCACAAAATGTGTGTTTTTTGGGTATGTTGTTGGACAGAAAGGATATAGAGTTTTTGATATTAGCTCAAACACCCTCCTCATTTCTAGAGACATAGCTTTTTATGAGGATGTGTTTCCTTATGATAAACAACGACTTGATCTAGTCACATGTCCATTACCTTTCAATATAGAAGACATCGAAACAATTGACACTGACACAAACATTACTCAACATTTTGTCCCTAGTAACAATGAGCCACTATCTGAAATAGACAATGAACCTTTGGCTGGAAACAACCTCAGAAGTCCACCAGGGTGACCACTAAACCTGCCTGGATGCAGGGTTTTCATTACACCTACACATACACAAATTCTCCCATAATCACTGGTCTTAGCCCTGTGCATGTTTGTTTTCTTGCTTCTCTAACCTCTTTGTAGGAAGCTCAGAATTTTCAACAAGCAAATCAACACAATGAGTGGAAATAGGCAATGAAAATAGAATTAGATGCGCTACACAAGAATGATACTTGGGATATCACACCCCTTCCCAAGGAAAAAAAAGGCCATAGGCTGCAAATGGGTCTACAAACTCAAACTAAAGTTAGACGGGACTATAGACAAGTACAATGTAAGACTAGTGGCGAAGGGGTACAACCAAGTCGAAGGTATAGACGACATGGATAGCTTCTCCCCCGTAGCCAAGGCAGTCACAGTTCGAATGCTGCTAGCTGTAGCAGCCTCCAAAAATTGGGCCTTGCACCATGTGGATGTAAATAACGCTTTTCTACATGGTAGCCTGGATGAAGAAATATACATGTTGCCTCCAGAAGGGTACAGTGTGCCACAAAATCATGTCTGTAGGTTGAAGAGATCTCTATACGGGTTAAAACAGGCGTCTCGTCAGTGGAATGCTGAATTTACCATAAAAATGGCAGCTTATGGCTTCACTCAATCTGCACACGATCACTATCTTTTTACTAAATCTACACCTGCTGGATTATTGACTCTACTAGTATATGTTGACGATATCCTAATTGCAAGGGCATCCGAAGACAACATACTAGAGGTGAAAGACTACCTCAACAACCTCTTCACCATCAAAGACCTTGGTGAAGCAAAATATTACCTTGGGCTGGAGATTGCAAGATCAAAACATGGAATTGCAGTCACTCAATCCAAATATATCAAGGATTTGACACTGGAAGCTGGACATGCACACGCCAAGGCTGCTACCACTCCATTACCCACGGGGATAAAATTCACTGCAGAGGCTGGTGGAGCTATCCCTCATCCAGAAACTTACAGGAGGCTTATTAATAGCATTTTATACCTGGGGTTTACACGGCCAGATGTCTCACATGCAGCACAACAACTCAGCCAATTCATGAAGGCCCCTTGTCAGCAACATTGGGATGCAGCTCACCATCTACTCCGCTACTTGAAGGGTACATCCACAAAGGGTTTGTTCTTTCCTGCAGCAGCAGAGATACAACTCAAGGCTTACAGCGATGCAAATTGGGCATCCTGCATCAACACAAGACGCTCTCTAACAAGGTGGTGCATATTTCTGGGACCTTCTCTGATCTCTTGGAAAACAAAAAAATAACACACTGTATCTCGTTCCACTGCGGAGGCAGAATATCGCAGTATGGCTTCCACCACTTGTGAGTTAGTTTGGATATTCAACCTACTACGGGACTTGGAGGTTCTAGTTAGTGTGCCAATACCTATTCTATGTGATAATCAAGCACCCTCCATATTGTAGCCAACCCCGTCTTCCATGAGAGGACCAAGCACCTTGAGATTGATTGCCACCTCGTTAGAGATAAGTATAAATCAGGGTTCTTGGCTCCTCAACATGTCTCATCGAAGCTGCAGTTAGCTGACGTCTTCACAAAGGCTCTGCCAGCTCCAACCTTCTTAAACTTTGTTTCCAAGTTAGGCTTGGTCAATCTTACACCAAGTCTAACTTGAGGGGGTGTGTTGAAATTGTCATTTGTATTTGCACGCTTTATTGAGAAGCCTGAAGCTCGCGACTTTGGTTCATAGTTTGGGTCTTTATAAGTGACTTGTGTTTTACTGAAGTTGTGGCTTGAGAATTCGCTTTCTTTAGTAGTTAGCGTTGTTCCAGTTATTTAGTTTACAATTAGTTTAGCTAAGGGTTAGGAGGTTTAGCTTTGGTTAGCGGTTAATTAACCGCTATTTTACTTGCTTTAAATACCCTGTAAAGTCATTCAGCTAAAAATACTTTTTACTTCAAGAAATATCAAGACTCTTTCTCACCTTCTTCTTCCCATGGTTGCGTTGACTCTGAGCTTTGGTTTTTTACAAGTACCTCTATTGAAATTCTGAGAGTAATCAAATGCGATAATTTGGTCTCTTTTTCGATAGACTTTTGGAGTCTGTCGTCATTTCTGACCATCATGGGTATTTCCCAATGCCCCAAATTTAGGAGTTTGCCAAAGGGTGGCATCAATTGTCTTTCCGGCTTAACAATGTTGGCCATGGTCCCTACTCAAAAGAGGTTTGGCTTCTTTCTATGAAATTTTCCAAGGCACCCAACAACTACACTCATTGACGACATTAGAATTATTTGGATGGCCGTAGTGGGAGTCTCTGCCAAATCAACTTCAACATCTCACTGCTCTCAAATGGTTTCGAATACGATTTTGGCATGAAAGCTTTGCATGAATGGATTGGGAATTTTTTCATATCTTGAAAGATGACTTTGCATATGCAAGAAGCTAAGGAATCTGCCCTATGGAGAACCTAAAGAAAACTCACTATTGGCTACAAATTGATTGGCTACAGACTAAAAGTATGGTAAATAATTATTATTAACCATTAAACAAAAACCACTGTAAAAATCTAGATTATCCACCATGAAAACTCTTGTTGTCATGGTTATAAGCCATAGCAAATGTTTTTGCCATGACTTTTAGCCATGGCAAATGTTTTAGCCACACTCGCAAATACCACGATCAATAACCGATGTATGACCGTGGTGAATTACTATTTACTACGACTATTTATTTTTAATAATGACAATTAACCATAACTAAATGTTACTTTTTTTCTAGTGAAGCCATGCAAAACCTCACTGAATTACAAATTTTAGGAATTCATGATTGTCCATTGTTAAGCGAGAGATGCAAACCAGATGAAAGCGAATGGCAGAAGATTTCGCATATCATAGTGGATGTGAAAGGTATATATGATGATAATCAACGGCACTCACCAGATTCATTCATTTCGCATAAATCATCACGATATGAATATCTTGTCATTTTTCGTCTTATTTTGCCAGGCCTATTTTTGGTAGAGGAAGGCCATTGGTTTTTATTTCTCTTATTCCGAAGGTATGAATATACAATTAATGCTAGACTAGCTGCAAAAATCATATTTATTTTGCGGGATAAATGTAATTTACCCCTGTTATATAAGAAATGAGCAAAAATCCCCCTGTGAAAAAATAATTAGCAAATTACCCTATGTATTTTCCTTGATAGGGGGGTAATTTGCTTCATTTCTCAAAACACAGGAAGGTAATTTGCTAATTATTGTTTCATATGAGAATTTTTGCTCATTTCTTATATCATAGGGGATAAATTACATTTATCCCTTTATTTTCCCTTTCGCCATCTCTTAATTGGTATGTGGATTAGTGAAGGCTATACTTAATAAGTTGTGGGTGACAGTACAATTAAGAAGTCTCACACATATGCCTTTTGATGATTCGGTGTGAGCTTTTCTTCTTCTATTTTGCAAATAAGTGATCATATATAACTATATCTCAAATGTTTAATTTGAACGTTAAGACTTTAGGGACGTGCACAATACCTTTTTATCATAATATAATTATAAAATAAATTTATATTAACAGTCGAAACATATTCTATAGATATGTATAATTTAAATGGGTTAAATGCAAATTGTCCCCCTGTGATATCAGAAGTGAGCAAATTACCCCCCAGTGAAAAAATAAATACTAAATTACCTCCCTGTGTTTGTGAAAATAGAGCAAATTACCCCTCACACGATTTCGTGTAGTGCACGCGCCTTTTACTTGATTTTTTAATTTTTTAATTTTAATTATTCAAAAACCGTTGGATCTGATTTGAATCAAAGGTCCAAATTTAACTAGTAGATCAATGATTTAGATCTTACTTAATTCAAATCAACGGTCAATATTTAAAATTGTAAATTTACCTATATATTTATGCAAATATAATTTAAGAATATATTATATGTATAATGTATTTATATATATAATTACAGTTATATATATACATATATATATATATATACTGAGAGAGAAAACGGGTGGCGACGACGAGTTAGGGGAGGGGGTTTGGGCGCGGCGACAAAGAGGGGGTGACGTCGTTTAGGGGCGGGGGAAGGGGGGAGCAGCCGCGGCTGGGGTTTTGATGGGGGCGGTGCGACTGGATTTGAGGGTTGGGTGGCGACTGCGGGGGTTCTGGGGGCGGCGGTGCTGAAGGGTCTGGAGTTGGGGAAGGGGCCGACGACTAGTTTTGAAGGTTGGGCGGCGACAACGGGGGTCTGGGGGCGGCGACAGATTTTGGGTGCGGCGCTGAAGAGTCTGGAGTTGGGAAAGGGGACGATGACGACGGGCGACGGGGCTGGGATGGCGTGGTGGCGCAACGATGGGGAGGCAGTGGACTGGAGGAGGAAGGTGACTAGGTGGTGGTGGTGGGTAAGGGGTGGGGGGTGGCGGGTTTTTTTTTTTTTTTTTTTTTCCAGTAATTAAAAATTATTTATTGTTAATAACATTTTATATTATATAAAATAGTGTATTTTTACTTTTTAATTAAGATTTATATATTATAAATATTAAGTAAATTTTATATATAATATATTATGTAAAAAATAATATTTTATTCATAAAATTTCGGCCCACTTGCAAGAGGGGTGAGTGTATTGCACCACTTCCTTTAAGGGGGTAAATTGCTTATTTTTTAAAAAAAAAAATGAGGTAATTTGGTATTTTTTTTTTCATAGGGGGTGTATTGATCATATCCTATATCACAAGGGGTAGCATGCATTTTTCCCTAATTTAAATTATAAACTATACTTTTTGTCTAATTAAATTATTTATAGAGTACATTTTAGAGCATCCCAAGACATATCTAAATAAATTTGCAAATGTATTATATTTTAAGCTGTTAATTAGAAATCAATTAAGCAATCATGATAATTAAATTATCCAATCATTTTTTTAATTAATCATGATAATTTAGTTATCCAATCAATTCTCAAGTTTTATGGAATTAGCACTAGTTTATCAGTGACAGTTAAGGCTCAACACAGACTTGGACAATTTAATTAATCTAATAGTTGGATTGCATAAAATAAGTAACAAAAATTTATTACTTGTTTATGTACTAAAGTAATTAAATAACTTTAAATAAACCTATTACTTATAGTAAAATTTATTTTGGTACCTGAATTTTATCATTAATGTTATTGTGGTATTTTTTATTTATTATTATTATTATTTTTTTTTTTGAAAGGGGGATATCATATAAGAAGATGGTACACCGGATCAGAAACACCATCAAAACCATCCCTTGCCCCTCTAGCAAGTCTGTGAGCCTAAGAATTGGCATCACGGGGCACAAAGCTGAATCTACAAGAGCGAAAAAAACTTAGCGGACTCTAACATCCTGAACTAAATTCCCCGGAGCTGAGAAGTCAGGTTCTGTACTCACCAACTTGGAGATGACTGAGAGGCAATCCCTTCAACGATAATTCGATCCCTGCCATTCTCTTTACCGAATTCGACTGCCATGGCCGCTGGAAGTAATTCGATATACTCAGGTGAAGCTTTGACGGCGACATGTCGTTTCCTCCAACCAATGCAAGAACAGATAGAATCACAGGTCATGACACCAAAGCCGTTATTGTGGTACCACTACAAAAAATATGACATTCAACTATAACTAATTATCATGATTAATATTAAATAATCGTAGCGGACAGTCATTGACCACGGCCACACAATGATTGTCGGCCGTAGTTTTTACGAGGGTGGCTAAAATATTTGTCATGGCTAAAAGCCATGGCGAATGGCTTTTACCACGCTAAAAGCCGTGGCAAATAAGATTTTCATGGTGAAAAGCTAGTTTTTGCGTCGATTTTTATTTAACCGTAGTTAATAATAGTTATTTACTACAATTTTTAGCCATAATCATTAAAAATGTAGCTAATATTTATTTTTTTCTAGTGTATCTAATTGATTATAAATGACCAATTGGTAGTTGGGTTCACTATTAATATCACCTTGGTATCTATTGATATTTTCATTCATTGTTTTTATTATCTCTTTATGAAATGGTCATTTTATCCTAAAATATTAAAATAATAAATAATAAATATACCAAAAGTAATTGGCAAAATTTCAATCAACATATTTTATTTTTATTTGGATCATTTAATGTTCACTTTTACATTTGATTATTCTACCTGATTATATTATTTGTTGCTGTTAGAATAGGTGACCATGTAGGTAATCTTGGCAGGCGAATTGTAACCTATGTCTGAACAATTTTGAGGTTTTAATAAATTATAAATGAATAAGAAGTGAAATTCATTTGGCATTTATTTTGTTTGTGGTCACTTTATCTGCTTTATATATCTGTTCACTATGCAAACAAAGGTCACGGACTGAAAACGCATTTTGGGACTGGGACTACGCTTGGAGGTAGGTCCATGAAATCAGTTCCGCCGAATCAGTCCGAAAATCTCCAAGTCAAGGAATCTCGAAAGTGGGTACTGAGATTCCCCTTGAGACTTGCACTAAGCATCTGCTGTCGTATTTCATCGACGGGTGACGAGGGTCGTCTAAGCAGTGTTAGTGGGTTAGCCTGCTAGGGATCAGCTGACTGAGGTGACTTGCGGGAACTGTCTTGCGGAGGACCTTGAGTAGGGACGGTTAGGTATGACGTGTGTTCCCGGTTCCAACAGTATAAGTCAAGTCCTTTGACTTGAGGAATTGCTGAGTTCACCTGTACATCAAGGCTGTATCTTAGATATGGTGAGAGATTTCCAAGAAGCACTTGAGTATTCATAAGCCATATCTAGTGCAGCTCCGGTATACAGAGTGACAGTAGTTTTGAAGAAAGGATCTGTCTCCTGTCAAAAGGTATTGACAGTTGAGTCTCACAAATACTTTTAGTTTTGTCCCTAAAATCTGTGGCCACAATAACTGAACAGAAGGGAAGGTTTCCCTTGCGACGTTTAGTAAAAGACAAACCGACACTTAGGTCCAAAATGGGTACCTGCATTTTTCGTGCCCTAGACCTTAAGTGGTGAGACCGTAGACGAAAGAACAGATGTACTGTAAAGCCTAAATGTTCATCCCCGTATATTCACCTAGTCTCTAGTGCCATGGACCGTTGCTAGATGACCACCCATGGTAACAGGCTGATTCAAGGAATCCAACCAAGTCTAACTGAAGGTGAACCTAAAGAGTCACACATAATCCGCACACATTAAAGTATTTAATTTGGAATTAAATATTTGGAGAAGTGGAGCGATTAAATTGGATTTAATCGGGTCCTTATTTTCTTGGGAAGAATTAATTTCTTTTATTAGATAAAAGGGATTTATCTAATAAATTAGATTTATTAGAAAATTAATTTAATGGGCTTAGAATAAATATTTATATTTATTATATTTATTTATTGCGCTTGGAATATTTAAATAGGATTTATAATATTCCATTAAATTAAATTAATGGTTGAGATTAAAAGGAGAGATGGATGGCTAGGATTTGTTTGGCCAAATCGAAGAGCTACTTTGACTAGGACTTTGACTAGGTCAAAATCCTAGTCAAATTAGTCTTCCAAGAGTTGGAGTTTGAAGAGGAATGGATTCCTTCGCTATATATATTCCTAGCCCTTCACTTGTGGAAAGATGATGATTCTTGAAACACACACACACACACACACACAAACTCGTCCTCTCCTCTCCCTCCCCTCGGCCGCGCCTCCCTCTTCCTTCCAAGAAAATTATTTCTTGTTCTTTTGTTCTTTAACAATTGAACAAAGGAGGATTGATCTCGTTAATCTAATAACGTTTGATCGATCCGTCCTCTCCAAATAATACTTGTTCATTCGCTAGCACGAAGTTCAAGATACGTGGGCGGATTGCATGTCACGAATTAGAGGGTCTCGTATACGAGATCTTGGAGCAAATCGGGGAACAACGCGAGTACCGGTTAGAAGAGGAAAACGACGAATCGGTAGGTTTCCGTTTACATTTTTCGTCTTCTTTTATTTTAGAATCCTATGGCCTCCATGATTCCTTTGTACGTTTATTATTCATGAGATACACCGAATACCCGGGAATTTCAAGGGCACATCCCTTGAACGATTTATTTTAATATATGTTATGCATGTTTTAATTTTTGTAATTTAAATTTTACTGCGCTTCCGCATTCGCGCTATTTCCGGGACGATCCACCCCGCCTACCCAGGCTTTTCAGTGGTATCAGAGCCCGGTTCGGTGTATAGGCCTATGGTTTTATGTGCGTTTTAAGCATGAAAACGTGTTTGGCATGTTTTAATTTATTTCTTCATATTTTATTGTTAAGCATGTCGTTTTCTTGCTTTCAATTTCGTATGATTTTGGTGCTGTTCGTATTTTTTGTTTTTTCTTGGAAATGGGGCCAAAATCGAACGAAACGGAGAAAACGCACCACGCGGCCAACCGGCGGCTGACCGCGCGCGCTGTGCGCTCAGGCGAGGCGGGCACGCCAAGGCAAGGGAGCCTGCGCGCGCCGCCTGCGCCAGGCGCGCATGGCGCGCGCAGTTCCGGCCTACCGAGCGCCCGGCTGGGCGACAGGCGCAGGCGGGTGGCCGGGGGCGCGCTCCAGGCCAGCACGCTGGGGCGCTTGTGTGCCCGGACGCGCGCGCCCGGCAGACGCGCCCGATGTGGGTGCGCGCGCGGCCTGTGCGGGACAGGCGCACGGAGGCGGTCGGCAGGCTGGCGCGCCCGGGCAGAGGTGCCTGTGCGCATGACAACCTGCCGGCGCACGGCCGTGCGCAGTACTGCCAACCAGGCGCGCGCACAGGCCCAGCAAGCTGGGCCTGCTCACCTCCGCGTGCCGGCTGATTGCTGTCGGTGGCGGCGGCTGGTTGGCGTCGTCGTTTTCTCATTATTTTTAATTTTTTGGATTATTCTTAAAAAAATTCATTATATTTATTTTTCATATTTTCTTTAAGAACATTATTTGGGAGGTTGAGTTTATTGGATTTGAAATCCCGGGAATAACTTACCTATAAATAATGAGGAAGGGTCTTCCTAAACGAGAAAAATTATGGCCAACTGTTGTACCATATTTTTCGTACGTGGCTCATTTATTTATCATGGATTGATGTGATTGGTAATCATGGAATGTTAGCATGTGTTTATGTGATTGGATCATTTGATTATGTGCGTTGAATGGAAATGGATGATCGCGAGCCCTAGACCGAATGTATGGTTTAATTTTATGTTGGGCCTGTGTGCCTCTTTCTGCTTTCTCCTTCTCCCATCTAGTTGCCTTGAAATAATAAGGCATTCTTTCTCCCTCCTTATGTACTCCCTCCAGGTTTTCGCTGGAGTTTCTTTTTACATATGTAATGAGAGTAGAATAGGAGTGAGGATTTATTTTTTATGTATTTGGTAGAGAAGAAGGAAGGTCCACATGAAGAGCCCAGAATGGAGGATCCAACACGTTTCCATGAATAGTTGAAAGAGAAAAGAGATCAAGGCCCATCAGAATGATGATCGGGTTACTATTAATGTAATAGTGTAGGACCAACCCTAGATTGACAATAGATCCACTGCGGGCTCAGTGGATCGCATAGGATTTGGGCTCGTGATCATCCAACAGGGGCGTGCTGGGCTTTAATTTTGCATGTGGCTATTATGATGAATGAATGGTTTTATTTATCGTATAACTGCCATGGGATGCAATTTATTTATTTATTTACGCATTGTGGATGAATGTGTTTATATTTACATATGAGAACGCGGTCATTTACAACTCTCACATTGGTTGGACCAATGTCCAAATATTAGACCCTAGACAAAGTGGACATGGACTCTAGAAGTTTGTCCATGCCTTCCAATCCATGGCATAGTGAGGAAGCTAATTTAGGTCGATAGCGTGGTCTCACGAGTCGTGGCACGTCTACGTACTTAAAAGAAGCTGCACTATGTCATGAATGAAAAGTAGACCATTGTTACCTGTCTCACGAGTTGTGGAGGTAGCAGCGGGTCTATGATTCGGTTGATTGGGTCGGGTCTAACGCCCGATTAGCACGATTCGCTTGGAGTCCTCGGGATCATGTGAAAGGGTGAGGCAATTATTTTAGGAATCTCGTGGAACGAGAATGGTATGGCATACCTCCCACAGGATTCTTTCCATGCGAATCGTAAAAGCGGGGTATAAGAAAATTCGCTGTGGATCCCAAGCCCACTAGGAAAAGGTTTCCCGAAAACAACATTTGAGAGTATCGTGTTTTCGTATAAATAGTGTGAGCATTAAATGACTAAAGACCAAGCGTTTAATTATTTATCAAAACTTCCGTCTTTTAATTCTGTTGATCGCAAGTTCTATTTTTAAAATGTAGATTTAAAATGTCTAAAAACCCATTCTCAACCATACTTGAGACCAACAAGTTCAATGGAACAAATTACAACGACTGGTTGCGCAATCTGAGGATAGTCCTAGATTACGAGAACCAAGGCTACGTCATGGACGAGCCTCTCCCTAGGACCTTACCGGAAGGATCCACGCCAGAAGAACGTGAGACGTTCGAGACTTGGCATAAGGATAACCAGAAGGTCCGTAGCATCATACATACTTCTATGACGAATGAGATTCAGAAGCAGTATGAAAGGCTAGACAATGTCCCTTCCATTATGGCTCGCGTTAAGGATTGCTATGCAGTCCCGGACCGGCATACTGGGTATGTCGGGACTAAGGTATTCGTTGGAACTAAAATGACCGAAGGATCCTCTGTACAAGAGCACGGGGTTAAAATGCTTACCCTGGTAGAAAAGCTCGAGTACCTAAAGGTAGGCCTCGATAATGAGACATACATAGATGTGATCCTTCAGTCTCTCCCACCCTCCTTCGACCAGTTTATTGTTAACTATAACATGAACACACTTGAGAAGGGTATTCATGAGTTAATCAATATGTTGGTGCAATACGAGGCAACGACCAAAAAGTCCACGCCTTCGGTATTGTTTGGAGGTGCTTCAACTTCCAAGATGAAAGGCAAGGGTGCCGGACGTTGGAAAAGGAAGAAGGGAAAGGGAAAAGCCGTCAAAGCAGCTACAAATACTAAGAGTGTTCCCATTGCCAAAGAGGGGAAAGGCAAAAAGGAAAAGGGAAGGTTGTCTCCAAGCAACAGTCGAGGGCATATGACATATGTATCAATTGCTGTGAGAAAGGGCATTGGAAGAGGGAGTGCCCCAAACTCCTCTCAAACCAAGGTATTTTTGTGATTAAGGTTAATATAGTTACTAACTCTGCCTCTTGGGTATTAGATACCGGCTGTGGAGCTCACATTTGCAATGATTTGCAGGTGTTGAAAAGAAGCAGAAAACTGGGTAGCGGGGATATGATCCTGAAGCTTGGGAATGGCAAGGCCATCTCGGTAGAAGTAGTAGGATCCGCCACTCTAGTAGTTAGTGATCGTATTAGTATAGAGTTAGAGCTAGTTTATTATGTACCTAATATGACTAAAAACATCATTTCCATTCCGTTGTTAGACAATAGTGGATATGAGTTTATGATCAATAAAAATTGCTTTTATTTGATGAGGTGTGGAATTGCTCATCTGCTTGGTACACTTAATAATGGGCTCTATATCTTACAACAAACGAACTTCGTTCTTAACCTTCAACACAAACGTAAAATAGATAACAACGGGAACCCACGACTGTGGCACGCTAGGCTAGGTCACATATCCCAAGACAGGATGAAGAAAGTGGTAGACTCAAAGAACCTAGAGGTAGGGGACTTGAGTGAGCTACCAACTTGTGAATCCTGTCTAAAAGGAAAAATGACCAAGAAGCCCTTTTTAGGACAAAGCAGGCTTGCCACAGGTCTGTTGGACCTGGTCCATACAGACGTATGTGGACCACTAAGGGTGCAGGCCCGAGGTGGGTTCTCCTACTTTATAACCTTCACCGATGATCATTCACGGTATGGTTATGTATACTTGATGAGGTATAAGTCTGAAGCTCTTGCGAGGTTTAAAGAATTCAGACTTGAAGTTGAGAACCAAACCAACTGCAAAATTAAAGTCCTACAGTCAGACCGAGGTGGAGAATACCTTAGTACTGAGTTCCTTGATTGTCTTAAAGAAAACGGTATAATATCTGAATAGACACCTCCCGGGACATCACAGTTGAATGGTGTCTCTGAAAGGAGGAATCGAACCCTATTAAACATGGTTCGATCCATAACGAGTTTTACCAAATTGCCCTTGTCCTTTTGGGGCTACGCATTGGAGACTGCGGCAAAGTTATTAAATTTGGCGCCAACCAGTGCATTGACCCAAACGCCATATGAAATATGGCACGACAAGCCTGCGTCCTACAACTACTTGAAAGTGTGGGGTGGCCCCGCATACGTCAAGAGGTTAGTGGGAGATAAGCTGGAATCCAGGTCTAGCTTATGCAGGTTCGTTGGATACCCTAAGGAAACTGCAGGTTATTACTTTTATGACCCCTTGGAACAAAAGGTATTTGTTTTAAGGAACGCAGTGTTCTTGGAACAAGGCTTTCCAGAGGATATCCAACCTGATGAGCTGATCCTTAAGGAATCAAGTTATAGAAACCAGTCATCAGAGGTAGCCGCGGATTCCTCACTTAGAGGATTTAGGATAGATACCCGAAGGGCTGACCAACCTCGAGAAGTCCAGTATGCTAGGCATGAAGGGCAGCCTCAGGAAAGGCCAGCCTCGGTACCTGGATCGCCAGCTCCTATACAGTCAACACCCACAGTCACCACTGACGTTCCCATTCTCTGTAGGTCAACTAGAGAGTCTCGACCTCCAGTGAGATATGGCTTTCTAAATACGACCGGTCTACTGGATAACGATCCTAAAACATATGGGGAAGCGATGTCTGACATCGACTCCGGGATATGCCTTGAGGCCATGAAAACCGAAATGGTCTCTATGAGCGAGAACCAAGTTTGGAGACTTGTAGACCCACCGAAAGGTGTTCGTTGGTTGTAAGTGGGTCGATAAGCGCAAACTTGGCATTGATGGAGAACTCACAACTTTTAAGGCTAGGCTAGTAGCTAAAGGGTACACTCAACAACCCGGGGTCGATTTTGAGGACACCTACTCGCCAGTAGCCATGGCTAAATCCATTCGGATCCTGCTTACCATAGCAGCATGGTATGACTATGAGATATGGCAGATGGACATGAAAATGGCCTTCCTCAATGATTTCGTTGAGGAAGAGATCTACATGGATCAGCAGGAGGGTTTCACGGTCACTGGAGAAGAATAGAAGGTCTGTCATCTCCAGAAGTCCATCTATGGCCTCAAACAAGCATCCCGAGTTGGAACATTCGCTTTGATGAAGTAATACGGGGCTATGACTTCATCAAAATGAATCCGACCCTTGTGTATACAAAAAGGTCAGTGGGAGCTCTATAGTGTTCCTAGTGCTTTATGTGGATGACATTCTACTCATAGGTAATGACATTAGAATGTTGGGTGAAACAAAATCATGGTTATCAACCCAATTTTCCATGAAGGACTTGGGTGAAGCCTCCTACATTCTAGGCATCCAGATTGTCAGGGACAGATCTAAAAGAATGTTAGGACTCACCCAAAACTCGTACATGGAGAAAGTCCTGAAAAGATTTCGAATGGACAACTCCAAACGAGGATTCCTTCCCATGTGGCATCGGATCAAGTTATCCAAGAAACAGTCCCCGCAGACTGATGAGGAACTTGAAAGGATGAAAATCATCCCCTATGCTTCTGCCCTAGGAAGCATCCAATATGCGGTCCACTGCACCAGACCTGACGTTGCTTACGCTTTGAGTGTAACAAGTAGATATCAGTCTTGTGCAGGAGAGGCACATTGGAATGCAGTTAAGGGCATCCTTAAGTACCTGAGGAGAACTAAGGAAATGTTCTTGGTCTATGGCAATGGAGAATTGATCTTGGAAGGCTTTAGTGATGCTAGCTTCCAGGCTGATGACGTTGATGCCAAGTCTCAATCGGGTTATGTATTCAGGCTCAATGGAGGAGTAGTGGCTTGGAAAAGTTCCAAGCAAGCAACCACTGCTGATTCCACCACTGAGGCCGAATACATAGCAGCTTCAGAAACTGCCAAGGTGTGGTGCCTAGCATCGCCGAGCCCATTGTCATCTTTTGTGATAACAACGGAGCAATAGTGCAAGCAAAGGAACCGAGATCTCATCACCGTTCCAAACACATTCTTAGACGTTATCATCTTCTAAGATAAATGGTAGGAAGAGGGGACGTTTGGATGGACCGAATCAGCTCAGCAGACAACACAACAGATCCGCTGACAAAGTCTATGTCGCAGAGCGCTCATACGCAACATCTTGAGAAGATGGGGATTAAACATATCGAGGATTGGCTTTAAGGTCAAGTGGGAGAATCTTAGAATAGGTGACCATGTAGCCAATCTTGGCAGGCGAATTGTAACCTATGTGTGAACAATTTCGAGGTTTTAATAAATTATAAATGAAGAAGAAGTGAAATTCATTTGGCATTTACTTTGTTTGTATTCACTTTATCTGCTTTATATATCTGTTCACTACGCAAACAAAGGCCACGGACTGAAAATGCATTTCGGGGACTGGGACTACGCTTGGAGGTAGGTCCATGAAATCAGTTCAGCCGAATCAGTCCGGAAATCTCCAAGTCAAGGAATCTCGAAAGTGGGTACTGAGATTCCCCTTGAGACTTGCACTAAGCATCTGCTGTCGTATTTCATCGACGGGTGACGAGGGTCATCTAAGCAGTGTTAGTGGGTTCGCCTGCTAGGGATCAGCTGACTGAGGTGACTCGCGGGAACTGTCTTGCGGAGGACCTTGAGTAGGGACGGTTAGGTATAACGTGTGTTCCCGGTTCCAACAGTACAAGTCAAGTCCTTTGACTTGAGGAATTGCTGAGTTCACCTGTACATCAAGGCTGTATCATAGATATGGTGAGAGATTTTCAAGAAGCACTTGAGTATTCATAAGCCATATCTAGTGCAGCTCCGGTATACAGAGTGACAGTAGTTTTGAAGAAAGGATCTGTCTCCTGTCAAAAGGTATTGACAGTTGAGTCTCACAAATACTTTTAGTTTTGTCCCTAAAATCTGTGGCCACAATAACTGAACAGAAGGGAAGGTTTCCCTTGCGACGTTTAGTAAAAGACAAACTGACACTTAGGTCCAAAATGGGTACCTGCATTTTCCGTGCCCTAGACCTTAAGTGGTGAGACCGTAGACGAAAGAACAGATGTACTGTAGAGCCTAAATGTTCATCCCCGTATATTCACCTAGTCTCTAGTGCCATGGACCGTTGCTAGATGGCCACCCATGGTAACGGGCGGATTCTAGGAATCCAACCAAGTCTAGCTGAAGGTGAACCTAAAGAGTCACACACAATCCGCACACATTAAAGTATTTAATTTGGAATTGAATATTTGGAGAAGTGGAGCGATTAAATTGGATATAATCGGGTCCTTATTTTCTTGGGAAGAATTAATTCCTTTTATTAGATAAAAGGGATTTATATAATAAATTAGATTTATTAGAAAATTAATTTAATGGGCTTAGAATAAATATTTATATTTATTATATTTATTTATTGCCCTTGGAATATTTAAATAGAATTTATAATATTCCATTAAATTAAATTAATGGTTGAGATTAAAAGGAGAGATGAATGACTCGGATTTGTTTGACCAAATCAAAGAGCTACTTTGACTAGGACTTTGATTAGGTCAAAATCCTAGTCAAATTAGTCTTCCAAGAGTTGGAGTTTGAAGAGGAATGGATTCCTCCTTTATATATATTCCTAGCCCTTCACTTGTGGAGAGATGATGATTCTTGAGACACACACACACACACACACACTCGTCCTCTCCTCTCCCTCCTCTCGGCCGCGCCTCCCTCTTCCTTCCAAGAAAATTATTTCTTGTTCTTTTGTTCTTTAATAATTGAATAAAGGAGGATTGATCTCGTTAATCTAATAACGTTTGATCGATCTGTCCTCTCCAAATAATACATGTTCTTTCGCTAGCACGAAGTTCAAGATATGTGGGTGGATTATGTGTCACGAATTAGCTATACGAGATCTTGGAGCAAATCGGGGAACAACGCGAGTACCGGTTAGAAGAGGAAAACGACGAATCGGTAGGTTTTCGTTTAAGTTTTTCGTCTTCTTTTATTTTAGAATCCTATGGCCTCCTTGATTCCTTTGTATGTTTATTATTCATGAGATACACTGAACACCCGAGAATTTCAAGGGCACACCTCTTGAACGATTTATTTTAATATATGTTATGCCTGTTTAAATTTTTGTAATTTAAATTTTACCGCGCTTCCGCATTTGCGCTATTCTCGGGACGATCCACACACCTACCCAAGTCTTTCAGTTGCTTCGTTATCTGTCATGAACTTTATATAGCAATATTTATAAAATAACTCATTACTTAATAATTAACTAAATTAAATGTGATAGTAATGTTCAAATTAAGATATCAATTGAGAGTTTTGTAATTAATCGACTATCAAAATAATATTAGTGGCATTTTACTCCCTTTGATTCATTTAAATATTATTCTATATTATTTGATGGAATTAACTAAACGAGTTTATTTTGTTCCATTTAAATCCAATAGTGTTATAAAACTAATATAAAAGTGCAACAATATGAGAATTAGAATAGAGAAGAAAGAACTGAGTATTTTATATATTTCTACATAACACTATACAAATAAAATGGCCTATTTATAGGCTCCAAGATTACAACCAAAAGTCTCATCTTGATGATAGGAGATGAATCACAAAAGATTACAATTTATGATAGAATGTAAAAAGGTATGGGAGATGAATATGAACATCCACAACTATAAATTTCATAACACTCCCCCTTGGATGTTTATTAATCAAGAATATGCCTCGTTAAAACCTTACTAGGAAAAATCTCAAAGGACAAAAACCTAGTGAAGGGAAAAGAGTACATTATTCTTTAATACGCGATTATATATTGCCTCATTAAAAACCTTACCAGGGAAACCCAGTGGGAAAAACCATGGTCAAGGAAAAAAGAGTGCAGCGCGTATTTACTCCCCCTCATTAAAATATCAATCGAGATCTTTGAGGCAACAAACACCAAAATTATGAACTAGCTTCTGAAATATTGCAGTAGGAAGTGCCTTGGTGAACAAATCTACTAGATTGTCACTTGAACGGACTTGTTGATCATCAATATTACCATTCTTTTGAAGATCATGAGCGAAGAAGAATTTTGGTGAAATACATACCACATTATCTTCATATAAGATCGTCGGGATAATCTTTCAAATGATAATCCACAAGTCCCTCGGATGTGTCGAATCATGGATCTCAACTAAATACATTCTTGAGTTGCCTCATGTATTGATATAGTTTCTGCATGATTCCATGAGGTGACTGTTATTGTTTGTTTCATTGATCGCCATGAAACTGCTCTAAGATAGCGAAGTATATGCTTAATTCCATTCCAATGCCTTCGCTTGGGTGAAGAACTATATCTCGCTAGTAAATTAATAGCAAATGTCATATCAATCTTGTATGGTTAGCAAGATACATTAGTGCTCCAATTGCACTAAGATATGGTACTTCAGGACCAAGTAGTTCTTCATCACCTTCTCGAGGTCTAAAAGAATCCTTCTTCAACTGTAATGATCTTAGAACCATTGGGGATGCTCAATGGATGTGATTTGTCCATATAAAATCGCGTTAACACCTTAGCGATATAAGCTTCTTAATGCACAAGGATTCCATTCTGTAAATGTTCAACTTGCGATCCAAGACAATATTTTGTTCTTCCTAAATCTGTCATCTCAAAATCTTTCTTTAAGCAGTTTATAGCCTTTGGAAGCTCTTCTGGAGTTCCGATAATGTTTAAGGCATCAACATAGACTGCAATTATAATAAATTCATTTCCAGATATTCTCATGAAAATACATGAACAAATGGGATCATTTTTGTATTCTTCTCTCAACAAATGATCAGTGGGATGATTATACCATATTTGTCCAGATTGCTTCAACCCATAAAGGGATTTATTTAATTTAATAGAATAATGCTCTCGAGAACTTGAATTGTATGCTTCGGGCAAATGAAATCCTTCAGGGAGTTTCATATAGATATCATTATCAAGTGAGCCATATAGATAGGCTGTAATGACATCTAGTAGATGCAAATTGAGGTCTTCTTTTACTGCCAGACTAATTAAGTATCGAAAAATAGTTGCATCCACCACAGGAGAGTAAGTCTCTCCATAGTCAATATTGGATCTTTGCGAAAATCCTTGAGCAACAAGTCTTGCTTTGTGTCTGAAAATTTCACTTTGCTTTTTTCATTTTCGCACAAATACCCATTTGTATCCCACTGATTTTACATCTTCAGGTATACGGGCTACAGGTCCAAAAGCCTTTCGTTGTGCAAGCGAGTTTAATTCAGCCTCAGTTGCGTTTTTCTATTTTGGCTAATCATTTCTTTGTCTGCGTTCCTCAACAGACTTTGGTTCATGATCCTCATTATCATTAATTATATTGAGCGCCACATTATATGTAAAAATATCGTCGACGATGACTTCATTTCGGTTCAAACATATTCAATTCAGGACAATTTATAGAGATCACTTCATTTTCATGAATTTCAGGTACCTGAGTTCTTCTGGAACTGACATATTAATTATGCCTGGAAACTCTTCGGGAGTTATATCCTCGATTTGGCCATCTTTATTCATAGCTCATTTTCCTTTTCGAGGATTTTTATCTTTGGAACCAATAGACCAACCTCGCTTCAGGTGTGTTGTAGGCTCAATTGCAACATTAATTTGTTCGACAGGGACATCACATTTTATCGGAGCATTAGTGGCTGGAACATGAGATTAAGTTACCATATTGGGTCAGTAAATGCATCTGGCAGTTGATTTCCTAGACTTTGCAAATGAATTATCTTTTGAACTTCCAGTTCACTTTAATTAGTACGAGGATCAAGATGAAATATAATTCATTTTAACTAATTTTCTTTTCCAACTGCTTACTCTCTCCCCCTAATGTTGGGAAAACTAATTCATCAAAATAACAATCGGCGAATCGAGCGTAAATGAGTCTCTTGTTAACGATTCAAGATACTTTACTATGGAAGGGACTCAAATTCAACATAAATTCCCAACCTCTGTTGAGGACCCATCTCAGTGTGCTGTGGTGGAGCAATTGGAACAAATATCGCGCACCCAAAAACTATTAGATGGGAAGTATTAAGTTCCTGACCAAAAACCAATTGTTGGGGAGAGGATTTGTGATAACATATTGGCCTTATGGGAATTAGTGCTGCTGCATGCAAAATAGCGTATTCCCAACAAGAAATGAGAAGTTTTGATTTCATAAGCAATGATCTTGCAATTGATTGCAGACGTTTATAAATGATTCTACAAGACCATTTTATGTATGAACATGTGCTACAGGATGTTCAACATCAATTCCAATAGACATATAATAGCCATTGAAAGTTTGAGAAGTGAATTCTCCAGCATTATCAAGGCGTATTTTCTTAATTGGATAATCAAGAAAAGTGCTCTTAATATGATTAGTTGAGCAAGCAATCTCGCAAACTCGGGTTGCGAAATGATAACAAAGACACATGTGATCATCTAGTGATGCATCAAAAACCATGAAATATCGAAATTGTCCACATGGCTAGTGGATTAGTCCACAAATATCGCCTTGTACACGTTCCAGAAATGTGAGAGATTCATTCTCTGGTTTTTGCTGGTGATGGTCGAATAATTAACTTTTCTTGAGAACAAGCAGCATATGAGAAATTACTGGATTGAAGAATTTGCTGGCTCTTCAATTATTTATTCGCATCATAATTGATCCGGGATGGCCCAATCGGTCATGCCAAAATGATATAATTCATAAACTTCTGGTTTACGATAGCATGAGTTTGAATTGTACTAATATATGTGTAGTACAGACCAGAAGAAAATGCAGGTAATTTTTCAATATGCATTTCTTCCCGAGATCACACTTGTGATATAGAGACACTCAATATCTCTTGATTTGTTGTCTCAATATGATATCTATTTCGGCGGATATTCTTAAAGCTTAGAAGGTTTCTTTGAGACTTGGTGAAATAAAGTGCATCATCAATATAAAATTGTGTTCCACCGGATAACAATAAATTAGCTCTTCCGGAGTCCTCAATTAACTTTGCACTACCGGATATAGTACTAACATTGGCTTCTTGCATTACTAAATAAGAAAAGTACTTATATTTAAATATTGTGCGCGTTGTAGCACAATCAACAAGATACATATCTTAACCATTAATGTTAGTGCTAACCAACTGGATACTCATTCTTGATTAAAACATGACAAAATATCAAACCCGCATTAGAATATGCTATTAACGAGAAATAATGATATAAATAAGTTCTTCATTATCGTCGAAAACATGCAAGATACAAAATTCATAATACTAAACAAGAAATAAGAAATATAATACTGAACACTTCCATCACCAGTCAAGTGATCGATTTTTCCTTTATCGTTTTTCCCAAGTGATTACTCGCCAAATGCAGTTCGGCGTAAAGCACCCATGATAGATAGTTTATTCCAAAAACGTCAAGAGCATTGAAATTCAATTTTATGAGATTGACCATATTACAACAAGTTAATATACACTATTAGCATAACATTCACCATATACACATAAATAGAATCAAATGTATTACACATAGATATGAACTAAAAGTGACATAAAAATTACTAACAATTAGAATCAAATAAGTTGCCATGTAATTGATTTGGATTATCTGACATGCATATATGGTATTAAATATATTAAATATTAATACTATAATATTAAAAATAACAATTAAAAGGGGATTCATGACAAATTTATTTTTGTCAACCATTATATTTATTTCATATAATAATGCTAACAAAATATTTAAAATCATGTATATAGTCATATGAATGATATCTATGTTGGTGAAGTAAATTAATCAAAATTGACTTCAAGTTAGTGAAAAGTGGGATCACAACATGTATATGCCATGAAATCAAAGAAACGAACACCTTTAAATAAAGAAATGAAGAACGCTTCAGGCTTTTGAAATCAAACCATTATCTCAAATCACTTCAGGTGAGAAAATCAATAGACATGAACGAACACCTTTAAATAAAGAAATGAAGAAGGCTTCAGGCTTCTGAAATCAAACCATTATCTCAAATCACTTCAGGTGAGAAAATCAATAGACATATTTTAGCAATATTTCGGGGATGATGGTATAAAATATTTCACCTACTACTGGAGGTAATATAACTCATTACTTACTTCAAGAAGCAATGGAAGTTAATAGAACATATCCACTCTAGGGGATAAAATCGAGAATTATATGCTTACATTTGGATGCAATATCAATTATGATAAATCCATTATTTATATATGTCCACTTCAGGGACAATAAAATGTATAGAATGTGATTATTCATATCTCATTATTGAATATACAAGAATAATATCATATACAAGGTTTAAGGGTCTTCGGCAAAAGCTTACAAGAAATTATGGAATGACACAAAAGATATAATGTATTGGTCCCAAAACCTCAAAACGGATACGGTTAGAAAAAATACGAGCTTAAATATGCAACCATAAGCTTCTCTTAAAATCACCAAAACACAATTGATATAAAGATTAGATTAACTAAATAGCATACTAGTAAGATTAAACTCACCTTGGAAAATTAAATCTTACTACAATAATCTCATGATTAGATGTAGCTAGTCTTGAAAATATAAAGCTCTCTGTAGACAAATAAATTCTGCGCCCAATCAAATGACGACATGTGGAAAATATATATTATTTTATCAATTATATTCTATTTTTCAATTTATATTTTGGAATTTACTAAATTAATTCTAAATATAAATAGTTAAATTAATTGATATTTTAATATATATTTTGTCATCAAATCAACGGTCGACACGTGTCAAATTGAGATGTTCTGGCCAATCAAATCAAAGACAAATATTTCTTGTATTACGTCTTTGAAAAATACAAAAACTAAAGAGATAATATCGAAGTGGACCAATCACATCTTCCCAAATATTTAATGTATTTATCTCTCTAAATTAAAATAAAGGGATAATACAAAATAAGTGTTCAAGTTCACCACAACTCTACCTCTTTGACAGCTATATAAAGGGGTCATGGGAACTCATTCAAAACACACACACATACAAGCAAGAGGGCATTCAAAAAGTCCCGAAATCCTCTCAAGCACAAATCAAGCAAAATCCACAACGTTCTAGGCAAGATTCAAGGCGTTCGTCGCGGAAATCGTCCAAAGTCAGCGTTTGATTCGGCAAGAAGTCCGAAGATCGGCGAATTAACGTTATCAAGATAGAAGTCCACCTTGGCGGAAGATCAAAGTCTCAAATCAACCAAGAAATATCTCAAATTCAAGTCGAATATCTTCAAGTTCATAGCGTTTGATCCGGGAACAAGTCAACGACCCCCGAATTAACGTTATTTAAAGTCAAAGTCAACGTCAAAGGAGATCAAACATCGATTTTCACCTCCGAAGTTGCCGAAGTCAAACATCACGTTTTTGAAGAGAAGAATCAGAGGTTTTCATGTAGAGATTTCATACCCATAAAATACTCAATTCAATTCAATAATTTATTTGTAATATTTTCGTATTTTGTTAAATTCAGGAACACGAAAATTTGTTACAAATTTTGGCACGCCTAGTGGACTGCTCTACCTCTCATCTCTTCCCTTCAACAAAGTCTAAAGTATTTCAATGGACACTCAAGGAAAAGTCATGAAGACAGTGAATTCCAAACTCGCCACAACAAAGTCTTCAAGTTCAAGTACCAAGAGTCTCGGTGTTAGTACGAGGAGTATGTCGAAGAAATTTAAGGAATCTTCCCAGATAACTCCTCCAATGGAGTCTGCTCAGAACGAGTTATTCGTGCCTAACGACGCAAGCACAGATGACGAAGATAAATCCCCCCCCCCCCCCCGGCCCCGTCCTCTCCTTGCTCCGAATCTAGCTATTCCTTCACAACGAATGTGGCTCCAGTCATGGTGACGAATGCCACGACCTTAGAAGAACAAATCGCAAGCCTGACAAGAGCTATCAAAGGACTCACCAAGCATGTCCAAGAGCAAGATGCCCAAATCGCTAGGTTGATCAACAAGCCAGACAATGTTGAGGCAAGCCATATTCAGGGAAAGCAAGTCGAGGCTCATGATGAAGTAGAAATATCCACTAAAGAGAATTACATCGGGAAGGATAAACCTGCAAAAGAGCTTGAAGTTTCATCCGATGGATTGATTCCTGTAGACCAACTGAAAGAATTCATTGAAGGGACCATTAGGAGCAAGATTGAGGGAAGCCTAAGGTCATCTTTTACCTACACCAAGCCCCACACTCCAAGATTTGACAACTTGAAGATGTCGATGGGCTACCAACCACCAAAGTTCCAACAGTTTGACGGCAAAGGCAATCCTAAGCAACATGTGGCTCACTTCGTCGAAACATGCAACAATGCTGGAACATATGGGGATCACCTAGTCAAACAGTTTGTCCGATCGCTAAAAGGCAACGCATTTGATTGGTATACTGATTTGGAGGCCAGTTCAATTGATGGATGGGAGCAGCTAGAGCAAGAGTTCCTCAATCGATTCTATAGCACTAGGCGGACCGTTAGCACGATTGAACTTACAAATTCCCAGCAGTGGAAGGATGAGCCATTTATCGATTATATCAATAGGTGGAGGAATCTGAGCTTCAACTGCAAAGATCGATTATTAGAAGCTTCCGCCATTGAGATATGCATTCAAGGGATGCATTTGGGCCTTCGCTAAATTCTCCAAGGGATCCTGCAAAGATCATTCGAAGACTTAGCCACTCGAGCACATGACATGGAGTTAAGTATGGCAGCGAGTGGAGCGAAAGGACCACCTGTTCAAGAACCCCGCAGAACTAAGAAAAGGCTAGAAGGCAAGAAAGGGGGCAAGCCTTATTTGGAAGCTCCAAACAAGGAATCCATGACAGTAAATGTGGCACCCTTCAAGCTCTGAAGCAAGGCAAATAACGGTAGCATCCTAAAGAATAATGCTCCTTACGAGAGACCGCGAAGAAAATTAATCTTGAAGGAAATGCAAGCAAAGCAATATCCTTTCCTTGATTCTGATGTACCCGGCATATTTGATGACTTGTTGGAAGCTAACCTCATCGAACTACCTGAAGCAAAACGACCTGAAGAAGCTGAACGAACAGATGACCCAAAATATTGCAAGTACCATCGTTTAGTTGGGCATTCGATACAAGATTGTTTGTGTTCAAAGACAAGGTTATGTAGTTGGCTCGCCAAGGTAAAATCTCTCTTGAAGAAGATACTGCGACAACAAATGTGACCTCGGTCAAGTGTGGGTCTTTTGACAGTGAAGCCTCCTGCAATACCACACATGAGAACGATACTGTGATCAATGAGGACGCGCGGTCTGAAAAGAAAGATTCCTCTAATAATGATGAATGCATGTCCACCATCACTTTGTGAAAGATTGTGGATCGTCCCGGAAAATAGCGCGAATGCGGAAGCGCGGTATAAAATTAAATACAAAAATTAAAACATGCTTTGAATTAATTAAAGAACACGTTCAAGGGGTGCACCCTTGAAGTTTCCCGGGTGTTTGGTGTATCACATGAATTAAAAGCATACAAAAATAATCATGGAGCCATAGGGATTAAAATTAAAGAGGAACAAAAAAATTAAATCGGAACCTTCCGATTGTCGTTTTCGTCTTCTAACCGGTACTCGCGTTGTTCCTCGATTTGCACCAAATCTCGTGTTTGAGACTCTCCAAACAGTGACACGCAATCCACCTATGTGTCTTGCACGTCGTGCTAGTGAACGAACAAGTAATATTTGGAGAGGATGAATTAATCACACGTTATTAATTAACGGTATTAATTCTCCTAAGTTCAATTGTTCCAAGAACAAAAGAACAAGAAAAAGATATTTTCTTGAGAGAGAGAGAGAGAGAAGGGGCGGACGAGTGGGGGAGAGAGGGAGAGCCGAAAATTGTGTGTGTGTGTGTGTGTTGGAATTTCATCACTCCTCAAATAGTGAGGGACTAGGACTATATATAGAGGAGGAGTTTAATCCTCGTAAAACTCCAACTCTTTAGAAGACTATTTTTGACTAGGATTTTGACCTAGTCAAAGTTCTAGTCAAAGTAGTATTTAACCTAGTCAAATTAAATCCTAGCCATCCATCTCTCCTTTTAATCTCAACCATTAATTTAATTTAATGGAATATTTAAAACCTTTAAATATTCCAAAGGGCAATAAATAAATATAATACATATAAAATATTTATTCTAGGCCCATTAAATTATTTTTCTAATAAATTCAATTTATTAGATCAATCCCTTTTATCTAATTCTCTCCAAGAAAATAAAGGACCCGATTAAATCCAATTTAATCATTCCATTTCTCCAATGTTTAATTCTAATTTAAATACTTATTGTGTGTGGATTGTGTGTGACTCTTTAGGTTCACCTTTCAGCTAGACTTGGTCGGATTCCTAGAATCCGTCCGTTACCATGGGTGGCCATCTAGCAACGGTCCATGGCACTAGAGACTAGGTGAATATTCGGGGATGAACATTTAGACTCTAACAGTACACTCGTCCTTCTGTCTACGGTCTCACCACTTAGGGTCTAGGGCACGGAAAAAATGCAGGTACCCATTTTGGACCTAAGTGTCGGTCTGTCCTTACTAAACGCCGTAAGGGAAACCTTCCCTTCTGTTCAGTTATTATGGCCACAGATTTTAGGGACAAGACACAAGCATACGTGAGACTCAACTATCAATGCCTTTGACAGGAGACAGATCCTTTTTTGGAAACTACTGTCACTTTGCACACCAGAGTTGCACTAGATATGGCTTATGACTACTCAAGTGCTTCTCGGCAATCTCTCACCATATCTAAGATACAGACCTGATATACAGGTAAACTCAGCAGTTCCTCAAGTCAAAGGACTTGACCTGTACCGTTGGAACCGGGAACACACGCCATATCTAGCCGACCCTACTCAAGGTCTTCCGTAAGACGGATCCCGCGAGTCACCTCAGTCAGCTGCTTCCTAGCAGGCTAACCCACTAACACTGCTTAGACAACCCTCGTCCCCCGTCGATGAAATACGACAGCAGATGCTTAGTGCAAGTCTCAAGGGGAATCTCGGTACCCATTTTTTGAGATTCCTTGACTTGGAGATTTCCGGACTGATTCGGTGGGACTGATTTCATGGACCTACCTCCAAGCGTAGTCCTAGTCCCCAAAATATATTTTCAGCCCGTGGGCTTTGTTCCCGTAGTGAACAGATACGTAATGCAGATTAAAGTGAACGCAAAGTAATGCCAAATGAATTCACTTCTTTATTCATTAATAAATTTATCAAAACACTAAAATTGTCTAGACATAGGTTACATTTTGCCGCAAAGATTGGCTATATGGTCACCTATTCTAACACTTTTACCAACGAAGATTTGTTTCTTGGGTCAAAACCACATAACCGCCTCTTGTTCGTCGCTGGATATGCACGTGAACAAAAGGTGAATAGAATATTGATCGATGGAGGCTCTGCAGTCAATATCTTACCCCTACGAACCTTGAGAGACTTGGGGATCCCGATGGATGAGCTCGCAAATAGCCGCCTCATGATTCAAGGCTTCAATCAAGGAGGACAAAGGGCTGTCGGCATTATAAGGATAGAATTGTTGATGGATGACATGGCGTCAACTGCACTATTCCATGTTATAGACGCCAAGACTTCTTACAACATGCTTCTTGGCCGCCCTTGGTTGCACGAAAATTCTGTGGTCCCCTCAACATGGCATTAATGCTTCAAATACTGCCGCAATGGCGTAGTGAAAAGGGTACTCGGTGATACCAAGCCTTTCACCGAAGCTGAGTCGCACTTCGCCAACGCCAAGTACTACATTGAAACTGCCAAAGAGGAAAAGAGATTTCACCCTCAGAGAAACCGAAGTCACATGACGATCGAAGCATGAGGAGAAATGAGCAGCCCGCTGTCGAGGCTGGATTTTCAAAGAGTCTGACTCTACCATTGACTCAAATCAATGCGAGGCAACCATCGAAACCGCCACTCAAAGGATTTGTGTCCTCAACCTAAAAGGAAGAAGAGGGACATGAAGCATTGGCTATAGATGGAGAAGGGTATGATCCTAAGGCCTTCAAACTGCTAGTTAAAGCCGGGTATAATCCACAAGAAAGGTTAGCCCTTGGAAAGCTTCCTCCTGAAGCCACCAACAAGAAGTTCCATGGACTCAATGCCACCCAAGTGATGTTAAAGGAAAAACGGCATGTAGTCCTAGATTCACGTGTAGGTCTTGGCTTTATCCCTCCTAAGCCTATCCGCATCGCCATAAAAAGGGCCAGCAGCAACCATGTCAGCGAAAGTCCCTCTTCAACAGAAGATGACCAAGGGAAAGAAAATCCACGAAAGTCTGTCTTCAACAGACTTGGCCCACATAAAAGAATGGTGCATAGAAAGACCAACAATCAATCTGTCTTTGATGGACTTGGTCCACAGAAAAGAATGATGCACAAAAAGAAAACCATGTCCAAGGTGGCGGCGCAATCCAAGGAAAACATCACATCCTCGCATAAACTTAGAAGTTTTATTCCTTCCAAACTGAAACGCCACACGACTTTAGACATATCATGTGGCAGAGTCTTGAAAGTTAAAACAAGAACAATGGTCTTCACACAAGTTCAACTTGATGACGAGGATGACAAAGAAAGCGTAGCATCATCCAATTATGTTAACAACAGTGTTGGAGAAGACATTACCAAAGTTCATCACATCACCTTAGCTGAAAATGATGAAGTTGAAGGAGAGGATACCGAAGATGGCTTGAAAATAAGCTCGATAAATGAAAAGTTCTTGAAGCGGTATTACGCCTGAAAGAAAAAAAAAGGCAAAAAAAGAAAAACAAAAACAAAAAAAAAGAAAAAAAAAGAAAAAAAAGAAGAAAAAAGAAGAAAAAGAAAAAGCAAAAAAAAGAGAAAAAAAAAAACTCCTGGCCCGCATGAGTATAAACTGTGAATGGCCCTCCCCTCTCCAAAAAAAATATTTTGGTCCCCTGAACTACGAATTGACTTGATCCTCTTGATGAGGTATGTAGGCAGCTTAGATATTCTAAGTCCAGTCATAACACTTAAATAAGTTTTATTCCTCTTATGAAGTCGTCGAGAGCGGAAGTACTCAAACATGCTCAAAGATTGCAAGATATAAAGAAAAGAAAAAGCTTCTATTACGTAATCTCAAGAAAACATTGGAGTTCATGACATAGAACAAAGAAAAGGGAAATCAAAATGCGACAAAATAAAAGGTCCTAAGCAAATCTCAAGCAAAGGGACGCAAATCCTTCAACCCTTCCTTGAGGGCTTCCCAGTGTGTCCTTGAAACCTCCAAACTCGTAACTACTTCATCGTTGAGGGGGGTGGTATTCTCAAGCGCTGCAATTTCCTCTACAATTTCACGAACTCCAACTTGGGCACTATGAAAAAGCTGATTTTCTTCCTTCAGAGTAGCACACAAGTTCTTCCTATGCTCTTTCAAATCCGCAAGCTCCTTCTCAACACGTTTGAACTCGTCCGCAGTAGATTGGACCTTGGAAGCTCCTCCACTTTCCTTAGCGTGGGCCTTTTGAAGACGATCGTTGGCTTCCTTTAACTTCCGGCCGAAAAGATCTTTGGATAACCTTTCAGAAGACGACGACCTCGCCTCATCATGAGCAGCAGCCTTGGCGAACAACGTGTTCATCAATTCTTCCACGTATGAGATATCAAAATTCTGAAAACTCTTCATAGACTCAAGAACGAAGTAAACGTAGTCTTCGATTGATGAGATGAAATCAATTGGGGTGTTTGATATCTTCACGAGAAGATCACTCCACAGATTCTGAAGAAACTCCTTTTGATGATTAAGAAAGAACCTCTCACCTTCAAATACCGACACAACGGCTTGGTAGGAGGGTTGTTTTCTCTTAAGCCCCATTCCAAGAGGACGACTCGTAGCCAACAAAGTCGACCCTTGGCTGTCTTGGGAAGTTTCATCATCTTCAATGGCTAAGACCTCAATTTCGCGCTACGATAATGCATCGGCTAGAGTTAGAAACAAAATATAATCTTATCACCAAAAATAAAAAAAATAAAAAAAAAGAAGAAGAGGAATAAAGGAAAAATAACCTCCTTGACAAAGTTCAACATCGATGGTTCATGACTTGAGCCTTCGTCATCAACATTGATGCTTATTGATTTTGAATCCCTCTTCGGCCTCTTCCAATGACGATTAGGGTTGCTACTCCCACTTACTTCTAAGGAACAAGGAGCACTTTGCTTCTTATCTACTTCAAGGGGTTCGACCACTTGAGAATTTCGCTTGGGAGGGGAAGTAGCCGGCTCGTAAGGATGATCTTGGGCGACTCCTTCATCACACTTCTTGCCTTTTGGAGAAGCTTGACTTGGGTCTAAGGCAAGTAACTTCGTCACATTTTCTTCAAAGTAGCCACTGTGAACTCCAAGCCACCACCTTTTGTACGCCTCTGATGAGAACTTCTTCATATTTGGGGGCATGGGAGGGAACAACACTTTTTCCATAGTCTTGGAGAGAATGCACATGCGCCAACAAAGGATTCCACCCTCTAAAGTGGCTTTGCGAATGTCTTGCGAAAGAATCCCCGGCACTTCTTAGAAGAAACCAAATTGACGACTAAATCGATGAAGGATATAGGGCTCAACAATGAAATGATCGCCTTGCCGCATAGGAAGGTAGTTCGAACGGACGGTCATGAAATAGATTTCTTCAGATTCTGTGGCGTGCCCATCGTCTGTGAATGAAAAATCCTTGTCCCTCACAATCCTGTTGCAAGTCCAAGAGATAAAGTCGCCTCTGTGTAGCCGTTTTCTCGCCTCTTGTGGATCGTAGTATTTTGCGCCTCTTTCGCCTAAAAAGAGCATCATCTTGGGCCCATGAACGCTTTGCACAAGTTGATAATGAGTCTTCAAATAATAAGCTATCCAACTATAAAAAAATTGAATCGAAAATGGAGAGTGTACGCGAGTTGGCCTTGGGGAGTCGGAGATCTTATTCAAACCTCTGTAAATACTAGCCAAGACAGGAACTGCAAGACCAATCCTTCGACCGGCTGCCATAGCACTCGCCACATTGAAAACACTTGGGTGTATTGAACTAACATCTTGAGTGGGAAGGACAAAAGTACAAAGCCAACACGCTAAATACGCCGCCAAGAATGTCTCTTCCTTTGAACTCCCTTCAATACCAAGCTCGAGAACAATGCTCGTCCGCCATGGACCACTTGCCATGTACCCAAAGGTCCCGAAAAGGGTTATGGGTTGACATAGGATGAACGGCCTTCTTCTCTTTACGCGGAGGGGGCTCGCGGTATTTCGTCGCCCTTCTAAGCCAAAACTTGACCCAATTATCGACAGGAACTTGAGAGGATTGACCATCGTTATTACTCTTTCAAAGAAAATGGTAGGCGTGAAGTAGGAACTTGCAAGAACGAGGCACAAGTCTCCGTCTTGTCTCGTCAACCCCGTTAAGCTCCTTGACACTTGGAACAACTTCGTCATAAAGGAGTCCCGCTATAGGAAGTCCGGAAAGGGTATGCACGTCCCACAACGAAATAGACAATTCTCCAAAGGACGTCAGAAGAGTGTTGGTAGATGGGCACCACGCTTCACAAAACGCCTTGATGATATTAGAATTGCGGTCGTAGTTAAATAGTGAGGCATATATAGCATCATATACTTGGGCCGCGACTAGCTTGTCTTTACATCGGCTAAGTACACCTTTCGTCCACTCCCAAAACCCTCTGATGAAGCGGAACTCGCCGGCAAAGTGAACATTATCGCCCCACTTGGCTTTCCCTTCAATAATGCGGCGGCCCAATGTCGGTAGAAAGCTTGGTTCGTCAGAACAACGGTGATGAGTCGCTTGTAGAGACCACACCTTGGAAGTCTTGTTCAAAGAAACTTCTCGAGACCATTGCTCTATGTGAAGTGGAGTCGTCACCTTGGCCATTGCTTCGCATACCGACCGATGAGAGGTGTGTGAGTCGTCAAAATCATCCCTTTCTCTGTGAGTTGACTTTCATCGTCAAGAATTACTAAGTTCTGTTGACCGGAGGACAGAGGCTCGTCTTTGAAGTAAACCATGTCGCAACCTATCAAAGCACAAAGAATAGGTTTAATTGAGTTAGTGAAAAAAAAAAAGAAACTCAAATAAATCTATGACATATCATTGGTAAAGCATATGGGAATATGTCAAATAAAAGCTACAGTCAATATCAATTAAACGTCGGTCGTTAACTTTTTGAATACAAAGTCTATTTCCTAGCTTTTGCAGTATTGTGAAAAAAAAATCTGCTATGCCTTTTGATGGATCTCTCTTGAATACAAGAAGTGAAGTAAAAGAAAAAAAAGGGAGAGAGAGAGAAATAAAGGAAAAGAGAAATAGCATGTTTGCAGATCGAAAGTGGATTTGTTAACCAAAGACGTTATGCTATCAAGGAGAAATAGCAAGAATAAATCAGCGGAAGAAACTTATGTTCACGTGCATCTTTTTATGCTTGCTTGGTACTTGAGTTCCTTGTTCTTTCTTGTTTCAATTGCAACTGACTATCAAAGGTGGGATGTGGGAAACATTGGCAATTACACAATCAAGAACGATAACTATGCATGAGTGTAATATACAAAATCAGGGTCCAACGTATTTATTGAACAGTGTCGTCATCAAGCAAGAAGGAATAGATGAAATCATTGGCAGAATTTGTAAAAGAAGTAAAAATCATTAATTAGCCAATCAACTTTGAATTAAAAGTTGCCTCTAGTCAATATAGCATTATGAAAAAACTGGTAACAATGTACAACATGCATGTGTGTACGTACCTTTTTTTTTTAACAGCAAAACCGGTGATAATATTGCAGGACCAAATTTCACCTTAGTTATTCCTCTGTGTTTGTCTTCCCATAAATCTGTCCTTGACAAGGAATTGACCATGCACAAAGAGCAACATTTCAGACAATTTTATGGAGATTCATGCATACAACTGTGGTTTATGAGATAAAAGGAAGAGGGTCTATGTCTATGACAAACAATACTTTGAATTTGGATGGAAAAAAAAAAACTCTTGAGATGGAAATATTACCGTGACACGCGGGTTGAAATTCGAGAAGGAGTTGAAGTCGAAATCTCGTCGCCGAGCTGAAAGCTTCTCAACAAGCTGAAAATTCTGGAAAAAAAAAAGAAAAAATTTTCATTGAGGCATTACCACGAACACCTTGTGAGCATGACGAGAAACTAAAGAAAATAATACATATAAGCTATGGAACATACCAATTTTTGCAGCTCAACGTTTAATTCCCACGATGTCTTGTTAATGATGGATTAAGCTCTTTATGTAGGTGTTTAATTGAAGTATTTGAGTATAATTGTGATTCAAAATTTAGTCCAATTAGAACTCAATTTAAAGTATATGTCATCATTTCCATCTCAACCAAAATAAGAATTATCCTCGTCCAAGAATTCAATTTATAGAGGGAATGGAAAGCAAAAGAAAAGGGAAGTCGCAGTTGTTGTTGCTGCAACCTTAAATTGAAGAAGGAGATGGATATTATCCTATGCATTTGGTTCACCAACACCAAATGAAAGGGTGGGCCCAATTTTGACTAAACAAATAAAAAATATATATAATAAAGAATGGGATTTAAGGAAAAAACGTGGCTGATCACTTGTTCATATGATACCTTCCAAGCCCATCTAATTCACGGGCATTCAAAAAAGAAAGGGCTCCATCCCATTATCGGCAAGCCCACAAAAGAATCCAATATGGATATCATTTAAAGCAAATCCATGATTGTTGAAGTCCAACAAAATTCAACTCATATTTTTGCGACTCATTCACTTTGAAAGTTATATTTCAAGCATATGTTCGCGAACGAGTCTCAAGGGGGCATTTGTAGACAAATAAATTTTGCGCCCAATCAAATGACGACAAGTGAAAAATATATATTATTTATCAATCATATTTTATTTTTCTATTTCGATTTTGGAATTTACTAAATTAATTCTAAATATAAATAGTTAAATTAATTGATATTTTAATATAGGGCAAATTGCAATTTACCCTCCTGTGTTAGCCAAAAAATGGCAAATAGCCCCCTTATGAAAAATATATTAGCAATTTACCCCCTATGTTTTAAAAAAATAAGCAAAATACCCCCTCACGCGATGGGTGAGATACACGCGCCTATTTTAATTTTTTTAAAAAAAAATTATTTATATCTTTATTTCATGACTGTTGGATTTTATCTAATACAAATCAAATGGTCCAAATTTAATTTATATATATAATATATAATTATATATAACAAAATTCAAATTATATTTTTGAAAATATATGTATATATATAATATAAATATATATATATATATTTATGATATATATATATATGTATGTATCACCTTCCTCCCCCAATCCGCCGGCGCTGCTTCACCCCACCCTTCCCCGACCGCCGTCACCCCCCTCCGCTTCGCAGCCACACCTTCCTCAGTCGCCGTTGCCCGTCGCCCCCTCCCCTCCTAGCCATGTCGGGCCACCTCCCCCAACCCAGATCCGCCTACCAGAACCCTGAACCCGCCGCCCCATCTCCTCCCACCCAAATCGCGTCGGCCTTCTCCACCTTCCCAGCCGCCGCCGCTCGTCGCCCCCCTCCCCCTACCAGCCGCATCGCCCCGCCTCCCCCAACCCAGGTCCCGCCGCTTCGCTCCCCCTCCCAGCCGCGTCGCCTTGCCTCCTCCCATCCATATCCCGCCGTTTTCGCCTCCCCCCACCCAGATCGCGTCGGCCTCCTCCCCCTTCCCAGAATGACGGCGGCCTTCTTTCCCCTCCGCCACCAGCACCGTCCCCTCCACCTTCCAAGATCGACGGCGGCCTTTCTCCCCCCTCCAGATTTTTTTTTTTGTATTTTATTAATATTATATGTATATTTTATATATTTATTTATTATAAAATAAAATTTTTATATTTTATAAATTTATTTTTATAACTTGTATCAATTTGAGCCGTTGATTTAATTCAAACTAATGTAAGCCATTGATTGTATGTATCAATGTGAACCATTGATCTAAACAAGAAAAAATCTTAACCATTGATTTGTTTATTAAATCTCAACCCTTGATATATATATATATATAAAATAAGATCTAACGGTTTATATTTAGGGGCATAAAAGTCATCTTGTAGTTAAACTTGAAGCAAAATCGCACCTCCGGCGCGTGAAGGATACCCTACGGTATAAGGGGGTATTTTGCTATTTTTTTTAACATTAAAGGGGGTAAATTGCTAATATATTTTTCACAAGGGGTTATTTGCCATTTTTGGTTAACACAGGAGGGTAAATTACAATTTTCCATTTTAATATATATTTCGTCATCAAATCAACGATCGACACGTGTCAAATTGAGATGTTCTGGCCAATCAAATCAAAAACAAATATTTCTTGTATTATCTCTTTGTAAAATACAAAAATTAAAGAGATAATATCGAAGTTGACCAATAACATCTTCCCAAATATTTAATGTATTTATCTCTCTAAATTAAAATAAAGGGATAATACAAAATAAGTGTTCAAGTTCACCACAACTCTACCTCTTTGACAGCTATATAAAGGGGTCATGAGAACTCATTCAAAACACACACACACACACATACAAGCAAGAGAGCATTCAAGAAGTCCCGAAATCCTCTCAAGCACGAATCAAGGAAGATCCATGACGTTCAAGGCAAGATTCAAAGCATTCGTCGCGGAAATCGTCCAAAGTCAGCGTTTGATTCGACAAGAAGTCCGAAGACCGGCGAATTAACGTTATCAAGACAGAAGTCCACCTTGGCGGAAGATCAAAGTCTCAAAATCCACCAAGAAATATCTCAAATTCAAGTCGAATATCTTCAAGTTCATAGCGTTTGATCCGGGAACAAGTCAACGACCCTCGAATTAACGTTATTTAAAGTCAAAGTCAACGTCAAAGGAGATCAAACATCGATTTTCACCTCCGAAGTTGCCAAAGTCAAAGATCACATTTTTGAAGAGAAGAATCAGAGGTTTTCAAGTAGAGATTCCGCACCCACAAAATACTCAATTCAATTCAATAATTTATTTGTAATATTTTCGTATTTCGTTAAATTCAGGAACACGAAAATTTATTTACACTCTCGTGCTGATAACGTGTTATAAAAGTGAGATAATATGAGAATTAGAATAGAGAAGAAAGAAGTGAGTATTTTATATATTTCTACATCACACTATACAAATAAAATGGCTTATAGCTCCAAGATTACAACCAAAAGTCTCATTTTGATGAGGGGAGATGAATCACAAAATATTACAATTTATGATAAAATGTAAAAAGGTATGAGAGATGAATATGAACATCCACAACTATAAATTTCATAACAAATAGAAATATATATGGACCTATTTTAATCAATGAAGGCCCAATAGATTGAATATTATATACCCAAGACTTGTACATTAGAATATTTTTGTTGGAATCTGTTTTAATTAGATGATAACATCAAGTGACAACTAAATTGCATTAGTTCTAAATTATACATTAATTATATGATAAATATAATAATTTTTATCATAGAATTAGCTTGAATTCGATCAAACTTATTTCAAATTACAATTTTTCCTTAGTCTCATAGTGTGCAATAGTAGATTTATTCAGTCGCGCTTGCTTGTAAGATTTTTCTTGTCTCATGTTATCTCATGATGTATTTTTCAACTAAATATACGGTTGATTGTCATGAGAATTTTCTCAACGTTTATGTCTAATGCATTTCACGTACTGTTCCATAAAATAATATATTGCATCAATTATAGTTATTATATTTTCTTTCTTATTAATTAACATCATTGGCATTCATCAACTATCAACAACACTTTCATATCACATCAATAACATACTAAAAGAAAATCTTGTTTCAATCAAGTTCATTTTATCTCATTTTTCCTCATTGAGGTGAAATGAAATGTCAAACAATCACAACCTGAGTTTTACATATAAATAGTGAATTGTTAAATATAAATATATTGATAATTAAAAACATAAGTTAAAATATCAATGTTATTTTCGTATAATCTAACTATCTGTAACCCACCTTAAAGAACACTATGTTGGCAGCATGTTACATGGCCCGGTTTTTTTTTTGGTTTATTAATAAAAATAATGCAAAATAAAATAAAATTAACAAAAAATAATAATAATATAATATAATATAATATAATAATAATAATAATAATAATAATAATAATAATGATAATACAAGTCGAACTTGTAAAGTTCGACTTCAAAATGTTTTTTCTTTTTTTTAATTATTTTTAATTTGAAATCGAACACTGAAGAGAGTTCGAACTCTTAATGTTCGACTTTGAAAGTTGAAAGGGTGGGGGGTGGGGCGATTCAGGGAGGGTTCTTTATTTGGGGAAGAGTGCAGATAATAAATGTGTGTAAGAGAGAGAGGAAAGAGAGATGCATTATTATTATTATTATATATTATTATTATTATTATTATTATTATTATTAAATATTATTATTATTTGTTTCTGCAAGTGTAGTCAAAGCACCCATGATCAAAATCATGATAAATATTTTGGCTACGACTAAAAATCATGGTAAATATTGATGAGTCGTGGTAAAATTAATGTTTTTGCATTGATTTTATTTACCCATGATTAATAGTATTGATTTATTATGATTTTTTGCCTGTGATCAATTACAGTGTAGTAAAAAATCAATTCTTTTGTAGTGTGCGCAATTATAGTTAAGTAGTATTTATTATTATTATTTTACAATTAATCATGTAATTAGCTATAGTAAAAGTTATACTTTTTTGTTTTAGTAATAGAAGATGAGATTGAGAGTTCCACCTGCAACGCAAAATAGTGAAGGAAAATCCATCACTTGACTTTTTCCCTTAAGAAATGAGACAATTAGACATACACCTACTGAGCCCGAGAGTGTTCCCATTTGCATATAAAATAATCTGCCGAACCAGACGCTGTCTCGTCCTCATTTGCTTTCCTTTTCGGCTGTGCTCTGCTGTCGCTGCCTCTCTACACCTGACTTTGCTAATTCAAGTCAACTACCTTTATTTTTCATCAATAATAACTTTTAATTTTGGAGTGAAATTAAATTATAAATAAATGATAAATTGGGCAATACTAAACGTTGCGAATCTTTGCAAATAAAAGTTAAAAGTAAAAATAAAAAATGAAACATTGACGTTGACAAAATAACGTCATATTTTACAATTTTATTAACAAGTGTCGAATGAGTAGGAAGGTGCTTGTAATTTTTTAATTTAAATCGCTTAATTTAAACAGTTTTGAAGAAAAACTGTAAAATAAAAAAAAAAAATTCAACAATAAACTGATAAGCACTTTAAAATACATGTCACCCCCCTGCATGTCCAACAAAATAAGGGCAAACGTCATGTAGATCCCGAAGTTTGGTATATTACATGTAGATCCCGTGTAGTTTAAAAAATTACATCTAATACCCTCAAAAATTTGCTTTTGTCTAACAGATAAATCTCTCCGTTAGTCAAAATTTATTGAATTTATTTATATTAGCAAAAAAAAAGCTAAAAGAAAATTATATTTACCATCGATTGACTTATTACTGACTTATTGTAAGTCAAAAAAATCTTTTTATGATCAAACTACGTTTATACATCTTCACACATTAATGCATGTGAAAAGGTATATTTTCACCATTATAAGGATAGTTGAGAAGGTGGAACTCCAAAAGAAATGCAAGAAAGACATGGCTACTGCAGAAGCTTAGATCTAAGATTTGTAGAAAGAGAGTTTCTGTACAGTATGTAGACCTTACTATTCATGAGCTAGCGACCTCTATTTATAAAAATAGAAAGCGCGAAGGTAAAATGAAACCAAGTTTGTATTGGTCTCGAACCACATGACAATCAATGTCAAGTGTTTGGTGCGTTCGTGAAAAACAGAATTTTTTGTAATACGGATGGCAGCCTAATTGTCCCACGATGAATGGAATAGGTTTGGGAACAACCACATGAAAATCCTGCAATAGATAGGATAACCCATTAGTTCACAAATGGTAGAAGCCATGGCACGAAACTCGGCCTCAGCCGACGAGCGAGACACGGTTGTTTGCTTTTTCATTTTCAAGGAAATTAAAGGGGAACCAAAGAAAATATAATATCCAGTCAAGTAGCTACGAGAGTCAAGTACAAGACCCAGTCGGCGTCTGAGTAGGCTGTTATCTTGTAGTCACAGTCTGCTGGAAAAAACAGACCCTTCGTAAGAGAGCCCTTGACGTAGCGAAGTACGTGAATTGCAATGTGAAAGAATCGGGTGCGATCCGAGAAACGCGGCGGAAGCGTAAAATAAAAGAAATTTAAAACAATTTCAAATGGGTGTTCCCTTTGAATTCCCGGGCGTTCGGTGTATTCAAAAGCATCATAACATAAAGAAAAATATGCTTGAACATGTGGCTAGAGGAGGAAACGAAAAATGCAATAATTTAAATCAGAACATTACCTTTTTCGTTTTAGATGTAGAACGGCAACTAGCGTTGATTCCCTTTTCGTTCCTTTTCTGTTCACTTTAGGACTCAACTTAGAATCCCTATAAAGATGATCCACACCACACACTAGGAAAGTAAAATCTTAATCCATTGCTAGATGGAAATGAGATTAGTGGAAGAAAATCCGAATAACACTATCATATTAGTGTATTCAAATTCTTCCTTGTTCTTAACTTGAATAGACTTCAAGAAGAACACAAAAAGAGTCTTTTTGGAAAGGAAAATTTCATGGCTTTTGAGAGGAGAGTGTAAGTTAGGGAGTTGAAAAGTGTATACATGTGTTGTGTGTAGTGTAATCAAATTACATACAAAACAAGTTATTTCCAAAATAACTTCCACACACTATGCACAACATGTGCACCACTACCTTGTTAGAATAGGTGACCAGAAAGCCAATTGGATTGGCGGTTTTGGGTACTATTTAGAAATCTATATTGACTTGATGAATATAGTAAGTATTCATCCGTGGCACTATGTGTTTGTTGTGCTTACTGATTACGTTAAACGACATTTTAACGTCACAACAAATGCCCACATACTAATTGGATAACCCATATAGTTGGGCTGCGCATTGGATGGCAGCTATGAAACCAACTTCTGAGGGTTGATCTGAAACGTTCCAAGTCGAGGACCTCGAGACAGGGCATCGAGGGTCCTATAGAGACTTGCACTAAGGATCGCATTCATTGGATGAGTTTCGTGTTTTATTGGCGATAGACGTTGGACGTCTATGCAATATTAGTGGGTTAGTTGACAAGGGTGTCAGCTGACTGAACTGACTCGCGGGAATCGTCATATGGAAGCCTTGGAGGCTTGGTCGATATGACTGGAATTCTCGGCTCTGATAGTACGAGATTAGTCCTCGAACTTGAGGAATCATGGCAGTCATATGCATATGAAGGTTGTATCTAGGGTCTGGCAAGAGATGTCCGTATCTGGGATATGTTTATCATAAGCCTTATCCAGTGTAGTCGGAATATGTATTGAGGACGATAGATTCCAAGATAGGATCTGTCACCTGTCAGAATATGACAGTCGAGTCTCCTATGCGCTCTGAGACGGTTTGAGCTCTTTAAGTCTGTGGCCACAGCGATTGGTCGAGTAGGGAATGGTTTCCTACGTCGATCAATAGAGCAGACGTGTCTCGTGTTATTGAGCATAGTTGTCTAGTCCAGGATGGGAACCGACGCCCAATTCCATACCCTAGACTTAGACCGAGAGACGGATGATGGAAGGACCGTACTCGTATGGTACTCGGGGGCCTACATGTTCACGCCAATATTCACCTAGTCTGTAGTGCCATGGACCGTTGCTAGACGGCCACCCATGGTGACGGGCATTTTTTGATTAATGGTTAATTGGAAATTAGTTCATTAAATTAGATTTAATTGACCAATTGTGTTGGACATAAGCCCAAGCCTAGCTGAGGGTGAACCTAAAGACTCACACACAAATCACTATGGAATTTATAGAATTAATTTGGAATTAATTCTAGAAGAAGCGAATTAATTTAATTGGATTAAATTAATTCAAGGAGAAAAATAAATGATTGGATCATTTATTGGGAAATTCATTTGATAGATGGTCCAAGAATTAATTAATTGGATTATTTAATTTTTGGACTTAGAACCTTTAAATTAATTGGATTAATTTATCGGGTTTGGATTAATTAATTGATTGAATCAATTAATTAGAGTTCGGACTTATGTTTATTTAATTGGATTAAATAAACTTATGGGCGTCAATTGAATTGAGATTAATTGGATTAATTAATGCCCAATGCACTTTGTTTGGACTTAATTTAATTAGATTAAATAAAAGTCCAAGACTAGTAGTCCTAGTCCATGGAAAAATTCAATTTATAGCAAGTGAAGGAAGAATTAAAATCTTCCACATGTGAGGCACATGTGACCAGCCTTTATATGGTTTGGTGGGTGGTTTTATTTGCTATAATGATGAATGGTTATGTAGATAATGGTGTGTGTATGTAGGTTACTTTGGAAGTTAACTATAGAAGTTGAATTTTGAATTCAACAACACTACATACACAAAACCATTCACATAACTGGTATGCCTATGTCTTGCACGAATTTTTCCCTTAAAAAACTCTCCAAAAATCTCTGAAAATCTCTCCTTTTTGTGTTCATACCTTTTGGAAAGGTTTGAACTAAAACATTCCAAAAAGCACTAATCAATAGTGTTGTTTTGGAAGTGTTTCTTCTTCACTTCTCTATTTCTAACTAGCAATAGATTAGAGAACTATTCTATAGTGTGGTGTGGACAAATTAGAGGGATTATAATTTGGATCCTCAAGTGAACGAAAGGAGAAACGGGAAAGAGAACAACGCATGTACCGGTTTTACGTGTGATGATCTAAGGTTGATTTTCTTTATGTTTTCATGTAATTTTTGTTTACATCCTTTTAGCCACATGTCCAGCATTCTTCTACCCTTTTATTTATGCTTTGACATACACCGAACGTTCGGGAACTTAAAAGGGAACACCCCTTTGAACACGTTTAATATTATGCTTTTAATTCATGTTTTTACGCTTTCGTTGCGTTCCCGGGCCGTACCCGATTCTTTCACACCTATCATGGCAAGCCACATCATTACTTACATGGATGATTTTCAACTTCTCTTCAACTTGCATACAACCTTTGAGCTTGAATTTCAAGTTATGGACCGATTTTGACCGGTCTTGATTTAATCAAATTAAATCAACTCCAATCAAGATTCATGGGTTCCATATTAATCCAATTAATATTAAATCTTATTGAAATCCAAAAATTTATTTAATCCAATTAAATAAATATAAGCTCAAGCACTAATTAATTGATCCAATCAATTAATTAAACCAAATCCAATAAATTAATCCAATTAACTTAAGGTGTTAAACCCAAAATTAATTAATCCAATTAATTAATTCTTGGCCCATCCATCCAATGGATTTTCCAATAAATGATCCAATTATTTATATTCTCCTTGAATTAATTTAATCCAATTAAATTAATTCGCTTCTTGCAAAATTAATTTCAAATTAATTTCACTACTTCCATAGTAATTTGTGTGTGACTCTTTAGGTTCACCCTCAGCTAGACTTTGGCTTGTGTCCAACACAATTGATTAATTAAATACAATTTAATTAATTATCTCTGATTAACCATTAATCAGAAACGCCCGTCACCATGGGTGGCCGTCTAGCAATGGTCCATGACACGACAGACTAGGTGAATGTTGGCGTGAACATTTAGGCTTCGAGTTCCACACAGGTACAGTCATTTCGCCGATCATCTCCCGGCCTTAGTCTAGGGCATCGAATTGGGTGTCGGTTCCCATCCTGGACCAGGCAACTATGCTTCAAACTCGAGACGCGTTTACTCTATTGGGCGCCTGCAAGCGGGTGCGGCCGGCAGGCGTGCGCGGGCGTACGCCCGTGCGCGCTGCTGGGCGCACGCGCGCGTGCCTGCTGCTGCGCGCGCTGCTGAGCGTGCGCGCCCGCACGGCCGTCTGGGACGGCCGGCCGACAGCACTGTTTTGTGCCGTTTTTCCGGAAAATTGGATTTTCCTGATTTCTGCTAGTTTTCTGAAATTATTAATTTTGGCATATTTTAATTTTAGTTAAATTTGATTTTTCTAAAATTATTTTGTATGCCTTAGATTATTTTGAAAATGGTTTTCAAACAAAAAAAAAAAAATGTTTGTACATTGGATGTATAGTTGATATCCATATTTTTAATTACATTATTAATATGTTATTTTCTGTATTTTATTATGTTTATTGTTTTAGATATTGGATATCTATCCCTTTTTGGCCTATGTATGGTTTAATTTATTGTTGGGTGAGGCCTGCGTGCCTCTTTATTTTTTATTCCTTCTTTCGTTTTTAGCCTTGGAATAATAAGGCTTGCTTCCTCTCTATTAATGTACTCCCCCCAACTTCTGATTGGGGTTTCTTTTTAAGTTGTAATGAGAGTAGATTAGGTTGTGAGGATTTATTTTATTAAATGTAAGCTTCCAAGGAGATGAAGGTCCGGTGGACGGAGCCCACGGTGGAAGGTCAAGAAGAACAAAGGAGGATTTTACAAGGCCCCATTAGAATGAATGGGATGTAAAAATTGTAATAGTGTAGGCTTACCCTAGATTGACCATCGATCCACTGCGGGCTCAGTGGATCACTTAGGAACGGACTTGTGATCATCCTACAGGGGCGTGCTAGGCTTCTTTTGCATGTATTTAATGTTTTAATGCTTTGATGTATGATGTGTTTGGAATGCATCTATTTACATTAAATATTTAAAACTTGAGCATGCAAAATACTAATAATGATGAGGTCTCGGTCTTAATAAACTATAACTCACTTGGATGGTCCAAGTAAATATTAGGCCCAAAATGGAATTAAAATCAAATGGTTTGATTATTCCAAGCCTTCCATCCATAGCAATGTAGTAAGGAAGCTACTTTCACCCATTCGTGGTCTCACGAGTCGTGGCACGTTTCGAATGGAAGAAAGTTGCACTGTTATTGTGAACGAATGGAATATACTCCTATTTCCCTGTCTCACGAGTCGTGGGGGGCGATAGTTGAGATATTCATTTGGTTGATGGGTCGGGCCTAACGCTAAGTAACATGATTCGCTTGGAGTCCTTCGGATCATGTGAAGAGGCGAGGCAAAATATCTTGGTGATCTCATTGGATGAGAATGGTATTGGATATCTCCCACAAAGCCTTTCCCATGTGAATCGTAAAAGCGGGGCATGGAGAATTGCGTTTGTGGACTCTAAGCCCATGGTTTCCCGAAAATCCCACTTCAGAGTTGTGGGCTTTTTGAAGAAATAGTGGGAGGGGTTAATGACTAAAGACTAAGTCTTAACTTGAACTCAATATTATAATAATCTACTAAATTTCTGCTTTACATTTTGAATGTAGATGTCTAAGAATCCACTCACTGTAATTCTTGAGACTAATAAATTTGACAGAACAAACTATAACGATTGGTTGCGAAATCTGAGGATTGTCCTCGATTTCAAAAATCAGGCTTACATTCTGGATAAGCCTCTTCCTCGGATCTTGCCGGAGGGGTCCTTGTCAGAAGAGCGTTTGACGTTCAATGAATGGTAGGAGGACAACCGCAAGGTCCGTAGCATCATACTGGCATTCATGGCTAATGAGATCTAGAAGCAGTATGATCGGCTGGATGATGTCAGCTCGATAATGCTCCGCATGAAAGACGTTTATGCGGTACCGGACCGGCATATTAGATATGCGACGAAGGCATTCTTTTGGAGCTAAGATGATAGAAGGGTTGCCTGTACACCAGCATAGAGTGATGATGCTATCCCTAGTGGAGAAGCTCAAAGACCTCCGAGCTGATCTTGGTATAGAGACGTACATCGACGTGATCCTTCAGTCTCTTCCTCCCTCCTTTGACCCGTTTATCGTTAACTATAACATGAATGGGCTTGAAAAAGACCTTCATGAGTTGATAAACATGTTGGTCCAATACGGGGCAATGATTGTAAAGTATGCATCATCAGTATTGGTGAGGGAAGATTCGACCTCACGAGCGAAAGGCAAAGGGACCGAACGCTGGAGGAGGAAGAAGGGTAAGACAGATGCAGCCGCTGCAAGCGCATAGAGCGCTCCTGTTGCCATGCTGAGCATGGGCAAAGGAAAGAGGAAGGTGGTTCGACAGTCAAGGATTGCAAAAGATGTTTCCATAAATTGTCGTGAAAATGGGCATTGGAAGAGGGGGTGTCCTATACTCTTCTCCAACCAAGGTACATTTGATTTGAGCTTTAACATGATTACTATTCTACTTATTGGGTATTGGAAGAGGGGGTGTCCTATACTCTTCTCCAACCAAGGTACCAGTTGTAGAGCTCATATCTGCAAATGGTTTGCAGGTGATGGAAAGGAGTAGAAGGCTAAGACGAAGATAGTTCTAAAGCTAGGCAATTGCTGGGCTATTGCAATAAAAGCTATAGGACTAGTAAGGCTTGGCTATCAGTGATCATGTTAGGATAGAGTTGATAGGTCATAATTATGTAACCTAGCATGACCAAACTTATGTTTTTCTATTGTTGGACAATGAGGATTACATCTTTTTGATCAATGAAAGCTTCTTTTATTTGACAAAGAAAGATTATTCTTGTCTGCTAGGTTATTTGCATAATTGTTTCAATACTATCCGATAATTAGATTATGAATGCTCAAACAAATGATGAAATGGATAATCAAGATAAACTCACAGATTTGGCATGCAAAGCTAGGTCACATTCCTCTAGATAGGATAAGGAGATTAATAGATTCAAGGAGTCTAGAAATAGACAATTTGAGCCTGCTAGCTCGCAAGTCCTTCCTGAGCAGGAAGATGGCCAAGAAGCTCTTTGTAGGACGAAGTATGCTTGCTAGTGGTCTATTGGATTGGATCCAGTCAGACATCTGTGGGTCACTGAGTACACAAGACCAGAAGAGGGTTCACAAGTTTAAGGGCATTTGGAAGGCTCAGGGAATTAGATTTGAAGTGGGAACCAAACTGGTTGCAAAATTAACCTTCGATTGGATCAAGTGATGTGTATTTAATAGGAGCTATTGATGTATCTAAATGGGAATGGAATTCTCACTCAGTGGAATTCTTCCTGGAACGCCACAATTGAACGGTGTCTCTGATAAAGGAGGAATCGAACCTTGTTGGACATGGTTTTGGTTGGCGTTTTCACTGAACTACCTTGGCCCATCTAGGCGTGTTCTTAAGATAGTAGCCAAGTTGTAAAACATGGCACTTTCTAAAGATCGTGGCCCAGATACCATATTGGATATGGCATGGCAAGCCTGTATCCTACAAAGTACTTGAGTATGTAGGATGGTCTTGCATACGTCAAGGGACTAGTGGGAGGCAAACTAGGTTTACACAGGTTTATGTGTTGTCCTACGGGAAATTGGATTTCATAGGATAACTGTTGTGAGGAATAGCTCCTTGAGGAATCAAGTAGAGCGACACCGTAGTATGATATTGCAAACATCATTCGAAATCAAGTTTGCTCACTGACTATATTCCTGTTCTCCTAAGGATGACCAAAATATCCTAGATACCTGAGAGGTACAGGTTTGTGGGTCAGTCCGGTCAATTGGATTATAATCCAAAAGACATAAGGAGAAGCAATGTTGGACATTGGATTGAATCAATGGCTTGGAGTCATGTAATTCGACATGGAATTCAAACTAGGTTTGAAACTCTATGTAACTGGAATATTCGTTTTGATGAGTTCATGCGGGGTATGACTCGATCACTAACGAGCTTTGAGGGTCAATGGGAGTTTAATTGTGTTCATAGTGTTTAAGTGTGTAACGTCTTATTCATTTGGAATGAATTTAAGATGTTAGGAAATACTGAAACACGAACGTTGTTCACGTAATTCTCCATAAAAGGAATTGAATTCCTATATATAGGGTTAAGCTGTCCAAGACTCAGTTAGGGTTGGCTGATGAGGAAGCTCATATGTTTGAAATCCCCTACGTCTTTGCCGTAGGCAACATGGGTATATTGTTTGGTGCATTGGATCTGATGTTGTGTATGCTTTGGGCGTAACGACAGAAATTGGGTGTGTACTAGCTTCCAGGATCATGTGAATAATATCTAGTCTTGATGCAAGTTCTATAGAGAGTTGATTAAAGAAGTGTTCTTGATGCAAGTTCTATAGAGAGTTGATTCTAGAAGGCTATAGCGATACTAGCTTCCAGGATCATGTGAATAATATCTAGTCTCAGTATGAATATATATTCAGGCTTAATGGTAAGGTGGTGGCTTGGAAAGGTTTCAAGCGGGACACCACGACGGACCATGAAAGTTGAATGTATGACAACTTTAGAAGTTGCTCTGGAGAGTGGTTTGGATGAAAAACCACATCCAATGGTTGGGTGTGGTGCCTAGCACGGGCTAGCCAGTAGTTACCTTGGAGGATAACAACATGACTGTAGTGCAAGCTATAGGACCGAGATCTGATCACAGATCCAAGAAAATTCTTAGACAGTACCATCTGCTTGGAGTAATGGTATGAAGAGGTGACGTGCGGTTGGACCACATCATCTTGGCAGAAATAAGGTAGACCCATGAGACCGAGCCGGATATCGCAGATTACTCATGCTCAGATAAGTCTGAGCAACATGGGTGATTGGCTTTAGGTCAAATGGGAGATTGTTAGAATAGGTGACCAGAAAGCCAATTGGATTGGCGGTTTTGGGTACTATCTAGAAATCTTTATTCACATGATGAATATAGTAAGTATTCATCCGTGGCACTATGTGTTTGTTGTGCTTACTGATTACATTAAACGACGTTTTAACGTCACCACAAGTGCCCACAGACCAATTGGATAACCCATGTAGTTGGGTTGCGCATTGGATGGCAGATATGAAACCAACTTCTGAGGGTTAGTCCTATAGAGACTTGCACGAAGAATTGTATTCATTGGATGAATGTCGTGTTTCATCGGCGATAGATGTTGGACGTCTATGCAATATTAGTGGGTTAGTTGACAAGGGTGTCAGCTGACTGAACTGACTCGCGGGAATCGTCATATGGAAGCCTTGGAGGCTTGGTCGGTATGACTGGAATTCTCGGCGCCGATAGTACGAGATTAGTCCTCTGACTTGAGGAATCATGGCAGTCACATGCATATGAAGGTTGTATCTAGGGTCTGGCAAGAGATGTCCGTATCTGGGATATGTTTATCATAAGCCTTATCCAGTGTAGTCGAAATATGTATTGAGGACGGTAGATTCTAAGATAGGATCTGTCACCTGTCAGAATATGACAGTCGAGTCTCCTATGCGCTCTGAGATGGTTTAAGCTCTTTAAGTCTGTGCCACAGCGATTGGTCGAGTAGGGAATGGTTTCCTACGTCAATCAATAGAGCAGACGTGTCTCGAGTTATTGAGCATAGTTGTCTAGTCCAGGATGAGAACCGACGCCCAATTCCATACCCTAGACTTAGACTGGGAGACGAATGATGGAAGGACCGTACTCGTATGGTACTCGGGGGCCTAAATGTTCACGCCAACATTCACCTAGTCTCTAGTGCCAACAGTCGTTTTTCGATTAATGGTTAATTAGAAATTAGTTAATTAAATTAGATTTAATTGACCAATTGTGTTGGACACAAACCCAAGTCTAGCTGAGGGTGAACCTAAAGAGTAACACACAAATTACTATGGAATTGGTAGAATTAATTTGGAATTAATTCTAGAAGAAGCGAATTAATTTAATTGGATTAAATTAATTCAAGGAGAAAAATAAATGATTGGATCATTTATTAGGAAATCCATTTGAGACCGACCCTGAGGAGTTGGTTTCATAACCCCCATCCTATGCGCAGCTCAACTCAATGGTTTAACCAATTGGTCTGTGGGCATTTTTTGTAACATTGAAACACCATCCAATGGGAGTAGTAATCACAACAAACACATTTTGCCAATGATGAATACTTACTTTATCTATCAATATAATATTACCATGATAAAGATCGACGAATAGTTCTCAAAATAACCAATCTAATTGACTTTCTGGTCACCTATTCTAACAATCTCCCACTTGACCACAAAGCCAATTACCCATGTTGCTCAGAGTATTTTGAGCATGAGCAATCTACGATACTGACTCGATCTTGCAGGTCTACTATATTTCTCTGTTGAAGTAACACAGTCCAACCGTATCACCTCTTCCTACCATCGCTTCCTGCAAATGGTGGTTGTCTAAAAATTTCCATGGATCTGTGATGAGATCTCGGGCCCAAAAGCTTTTTAGTGAGGACAGACCGACACTTAGGTCCAAAATGGGTACCTACATCTTCCGTTCCCTAGACCCTAAGTGATGAGACCGAAGACAGAAGGACAAGTGTACTGTTAGAACCTAAATGTTCATCCCCGAATATTTCACCTAGTCTCTAGTGCCATGGACCGTTGCTAGATGGCCACCCATGGTAACGGACGGGTTCTAGGAATCCGACCAAGTCTAGCTGAATGGTGAACCTAAAGAGTCACACACTATCCACACACACTTAGTATTTAATTTGGAATTAAATATTGGAGTAAAGGAATGATTAAATTAGATTTAATCGGGTCCTATATTTTCTTGGAGAAATTAATTCCTTCTATTTGATAAAAGGAATTAAATTAATAAATAGGATTTATTAAAAGGGTTGATTTAATGGGCTTAGAATAAATAATAATATTTATTTATAATATTATATTTATTCTTTTAGCCTTTTGGAATATTTAATAGGATTTAAATATTCCATTAAATTAAAATCAACGGTCGAGATGGAAAGGGGAGATGGAAGGCTAGGATTCGTTTGACTAGGTCAAACACTAGTTTGACTAGGACTTTGACTAGGTCAAAATCCTAGTCAAATTAGGTTACTTAGAGTTTGAGTTTAAAGAGGATTAAACTCTTCCTCTATATAAACCCCTAGCTTCCAACATTTAAGGGATGATGATTCTTGAAAAACACACACAACACACACTCTCCCTCTCCTACCTCTCGTCTGCCCCCTCTCTCTTTCTCTAGCAAGAAAATATTTTTCTTAGTTCTTTTTGTTCTTGGAACATCAAGAACTTAGACGAACCAATACCGTTAATTGATAACGAGTTATTGATTCTATCAGTGGTATCAGAGCCCGGTTCGGTGTATAGGCCTAGGGTTTATGTGCGCTATAAGCATGAAACGTGAAATTGGCATGTTTTTTATTAAATCTTGATTGTTCTTGATTTTAAGCATGTCGATTATATTTTTGATTCGTGTGAATTTACAAATGTTGGAGATTTTTTGTTTTTCTTGGGAAACGGGGTGGAAAAATTGAACGGAAAATGAGAAACGACGCAGCCGGCCAGCCGGGAGGGCTGGCTGCGCGCAGCCGCACGCTGCCGGCAGGGCAGACGCGCGCAGGCAAGGGAGGGCTGCGCGCGCCCGCCCAGCCGGCCGCGCAGGGGCAAGCGCGCAGCCAGGAAGGCTGCGCGCAGGGCAGCGCCTCCAGGCGCGCGCGCACGCAGACAAGGGTGTCCAGGCGCGCGCGTGGACGGGCCCTGGTCGGCGCCGCCAGGCGCGCGCGCACGCAGACGAAGGAGTCTACGCGCGCGCGCCCGGCAGGCGTGCCCAGTGCGCGTCTGCGCGCGCACTGCGCACGGCACGGCCGGCAGCCAGCAGGCCAGCGCGCGCGCAAGGCAGGGGAGCCTGCGCGCGCGGCGGCCTGCCGGCATGCCGGGCCGCGCAGCGCGCTGCCGGCCAGGCGCGCGCGCACGCAGGCAAGAGGCCTGCGCTCGGGCGCCCGGCCAGGCAGTGCCTGCGCGCGCGCAGGGGCGGCAGGCTGAGCCTGCTGCCCTGCGCGCGTGCCGGCGGCGGCGGCAGCTGCTGCTGCTAGGGTTTCAAAACCCTAGCAGTATTATTCTTTTATTTTTTAATTATTTTCAGTTTTAATTTTGAATTAATTCTGAAAAATCGTTTATGGTTCAATTATACCTATTTTTCTAAAGACATTATTTTAGGAGTAAAATAAATTGGATTCGGAATCCCGGGTTATTTTACTTAAAATAATGAGGAAAGGTTTTCCTAAAACAAGAAAATATTATTGCCAATATTTGCGTTTTATTTTTCACACGTTTTGCACATATTCATTAATTATTTTGGATATTTATGATTGGAAATCATATGTTGTTGGTATTATGTAATTATGTGATTGGATCATGTGATTATGTGTGTTGGATGGAAATGGATGATCGGGAGCCCTAAGACCGGATGTATGGTTTATTTTCTGTTGGGCCTGTGTGCCTCTTTTACTGCTTTCTCCTGCTCTCTTTCTAGTTGCCTTGGAATAATAAGGCATTCTACCTCCCTCCTTATGTACTCCCCCCGGGTTTTCGCTGGGGTTTCTATTTTTTAATATGTAATGAGAGTAGACTAGGAGTGAGGTTTCCTTTTTTGTAATTGGTGGAGAAGAAGGAAGGACCACATGGAGAGCCCAGACGGGAGGCCCCTTGGTGTTTTCCATGAAGTGAAGAAAGAGAAAAAGAGACCAAGGCCCATCAGCATGATGATTGGGTTACTATTAATGTAATAGTATAGGACCAACCCTAGATTGACCATAGATCCACTGCGGGCTCAGTGGATCGCATAGGATTCGGGCTCGTGATCATCCAACAGGGGCGTGCTAGGCTTTAATTTTGCATGTGGTTATGATGATGGATGAATGGATTATTTATTTATCGTATAACTGCTATGAATGGTTTATTTACGCATTATGGATGTATGTGTAGATATTTATTTGAGATCTCGGTCATTACTTACTCTCACATTGGTTGGACCAATGTCAAAATATTAGACCCTAGACAAAGTGGACAGAACTCTAGGAGTTTGTCCATGCCTTCCAATCCATGGCATAGCGAGGAAGTTGTTTTAGGTCAATAGCGTGGTCTCACGAGTCGTGGCACGTTATTGTACTTAAAGGAAGCTGCATTATGTCATGAACGAAAAGCGGGCTGCTGCTACCTGTCTCACGAGTCGTGGGGGTACCAGTGGGTCCGTGGCTCGGTCGATTGGGTTGGGTCTAACGCCCAATTAACATGATTCGCTTGGAGTCCTCGGGATCATGTGAAAGGGTGAGGCAATAATCTTGGGAATCTCGTGGAACGAGAATGGTATGGAATACCTCCCATAGGATCTTTTTCCATGCGAATCGTAAAAGCGGGGTATGGGAAAAATCGCTGTGGATCCCAAGCCCACTTGGAAAGGATTTCCCGAAAATCACGTTTGAGAGTACCGTGTTTTCGTATAAATAGTGGGAGGATTAAATGACTAAAGTCCATGCATTTAATTATTTTATCAAACCACCGTCTTTTATTTTCTGCTGATCGCGCGCTGTTTTCTAAAATGTAGATTTTAAAATGTCTAAGAACTCACTTTCCACCATTCTTGAGACAAACAAATTCAATGGAACAAACTACAACGACTGGTTGCGAAATCTCAGGATAGTCCTAGATTACGAGAACCAAGGCTACGTCATGGACGAGCCTCTCCCTAGGACCTTACCGGAAGGATCCACGCCAGAAGAACGTGAGACGTTCCAGACTTGGCATAAGAATAACCCGAAGGTCCGTAGCATCATACTTGCTTCGATGACCAATGAGATTCAGAAGCAGTATGAAAGGCTAGACGATGTCCCTTCCATTATGGCTTGCCTAAAGGATTGCTATGCAGTCCCGGACCGGCATACTAGGTATGTCGCGACCAAGGCGTTCTTTGGAACTAAAATGACAGAAGGATCCTCTGTACAAGAGCACGGGGTTAAAATGCTTACCCTGGTGGAAAAGCTCGAGGACCTAAAGGCAGGTCTCGATAATGAAACGTACATAGATGTGATCCTTCAGTCACTCCCACCCTCCTTTGACCAATTTATCGTCAACTACAACATGAACGCACTTGAGAAAGGCATTCATGAGTTGATCAATATGTTGGTGCAATACGAGGCAACGACTAAGAAGTCCACGCCTTCGGTATTGTTTGGAGGTGCTTCAACTTCTAATACGAAAGGCAAGGGTGCCGGACGTTGGAAAAAGAAGAAAGGGAAGGGAAAGGCCGTCAAAGCAGCTACGAACACTAAGAGTGTTCCCATTGCCAAAGAGGGGAAAGGCAAAGGAAAGGGAAAGGTTGTCTCCAAGCAACAGTCAAAGGCATATGACATATGTATCAACTGCCGTGAGAAAGGGCATTGGAAGAGAGAGTGCCCCAAACTCTTCTCGAACCAAGGTATATATGTGATTGAGGTTAACATGGTCACTAGTTCTGCCTCTTGGGTATTAGATACCGGCTGTGGAGCTCACATTTGCAATGACTTGCAGGTGTTGAAAAGAAGCAGAAAACTGGGTAGCGGGGACATGATCCTGAAGCTTGGGAATGGCAAGGCCATCTCGGCAGAAGCAGTAGGATCCGCCACTCTAGTGATTAGTGATAATATTAGTATAGATTTAGAACAAGTTTATTTTGTACCCAGTATGGTTAAAAACATCATTTCCATTCCACTGTTGGACAATAGTGGTTATGAGTTTAGAATCAATAAAAATTGCTTTTATTTGATGAGGTGTGGAATTGCTCATCTACTTGGTACATTACATAACGGACTCTATATCTTGCAACAAACGAATTTCGTCCTCAATGCACAACACAGACGAAAATTAGATAATAACGGGAACGCACGTCTGTGGCACGCTAGGCTAGGTCACATATCCCAAGATAGGATGAAAAGGTTGGTAGACTCAAAGAACCTAGAGGTTGGGGACTTGAACGATCTACCAACTTGTAAGTCCTGTCTAAGAGGGAAAATGACCAAGAGGCCCTTTGTAGGACAAAGCAGGCTTGCCACAGGTCTGTTGGACTTGGTCCATACAGACGTATGTGGACCACTAAGGACGCAGGCCCGAGGTGGGTTCTCCTACTTCATAACCTTCACCGATGATCATTCACGGTATGGTTATGTTTACCTGATGAGGTACAAGTCTGAAGCTCTTGAGAGGTTTAAAGAATTCAGACTTGAAGTGGAGAACCAAACCAACTGCAAAATTAAAATCCTTCGGTCGGACCGAGGCGGTGAATACCTTAGTGAGTTCCTAGACTATCTAAAAGAACATGGTATAATATCAGAATGGACACCTCCAGGAACACCGCAGTTAAATGGTGTCTCTGAAAGGAGGAATCGAACCCTGTTGGACATGGTTCGGTCCATGATGAGTTTTACCAAATTGCCCTTATCGTTTTGGGGATATGCACTAGAAACGGCAGCCAAATTATTGAATTTGGCGCCTACTAGCACATTGACCCAAACGCCATATGAGATATGGCACGGCAAGCCTGCATCCTACAACTACTTGAAAGTGTGGGGTAGCCCCGCATACGTCAAGAGGTTAGTGGGAGATAAGTTAGAATCTAGGTCTAGCTTATGCAGGTTCGTTGGATACCCTAAAGAAACTGCGGGTTATTACTTTTATGACCCTTGGAACAAAAGGTGTTTGTTTCAAGAAATGCAGTATTCTTGGAGCAAGGCTTCCCGGAGGATATCCAACCTGATAAGCTGATCCTTGAGGAATCAAGTGATGGAATCCAGCCATCAGAAGAAGCCGCGGAACCCTCACTTAGAGGATTCAGGATAGACAGCCGAAGGGCTGACCAACCTCGAGAAGTCCAACATGCTAGGCATGAAGGACAGCCTCAGGAACAGCCAGCCACGGTTCCTGAACCACCGGCTCCGATACAGTCAGCGCCCACAGTCACCACTGACGTTCCCGTTCTCCGTAGGTCCACTAGAGAGTCCAGACCTCCAATGAGATATGGCTTTCTAGGTGCGACCGATCTTTTGGATAACGATCCTAAGACTTATGGAGAAGCGATGTCTGACATCGACTCCGGGAAATGGCTTGAGGCCATGAAAGCCGAAATGGACTCCATGAGCGAAAACCAAGTTTGGAGTCTCGTAGATCCACCGAAAGGTGTTAAGCCAGTGGGCTGTAAGTGGGTCTACAAGCGCAAACTTGGCGTTGATGGAGATGTCACAACCTTTAAGGCTAGGCTTGTAGCTAAGGGATACACTCAACGACCCGGGGTCGATTTTGAGGATACCTACTCGCCCGTAGCCATGGCTAAGTCCATTCGGATTCTGCTCGCCATAGCAGCATGGTATGACTATGAGATATGGCAGATGGACGTGAAAACGGCCTTCCTCAACAGTTTCGTTGAAGAAGAGATCTATATGGATCAGCCGCAGGGTTTCACGGTCACTGGAGAAGAACAGAAAGTCTGTCGCCTCCAGAAGTCCATCTATGGCCTCAAACAAGCCTCCCGAAGTTGGAACATTCGATTTGATGAAGTAATACGGGGATATGACTTCATCAAAAACGAATCCGACCCTTGTGTATACAAGAAGGTCAGTGGGAGCTCAATAGTGTTCCTAGTGCTTTATGTGGATGACATTCTGCTCATTGGTAATGACGTCAGAATGTTAGGAAACACAAAAGCATGGTTGTCAACCCAGTTTTCCATGAAGGACTTGGGTGAAGCCTCCTACATCCTAGGCATCCAGATTGTCAGGGACAGATCTAAAAGGATGTTAGGACTCACCCAAAACTCGTATATGGGGAAAGTCCTAAAGAGATATCGAATGGACAACTCCAAACGAGGATTCCTTCCAATGAGGCATGGGATCAAGTTATCCAACAAACAGTCCCCACAGACTGATGAGGAACTTGAAAGGATGAAGGTCATCCCCTATGCCTCCGCCGTAGGTAGCATACAATATGCGGTCCACTGCACTAGGCCTGACATTGCATACGCTTTGAGCGTAACAAGCAGATATCAGTCCTGCGCAGGAGAGGCACATTGGAATGCTGTTAAGGGCATCCTTAAGTACCTAAGAAGGACTAAGGAAATGTTCCTAGTCTATGGCAATGGAGAACTAATTCTGGAAGGCTTTAGCGACGCTAGCTTCCAGTCTGATGACGATGATGCCAAGTCTCAATCGGGGTACGTGTTCAAACTCAATAGAGGAGTAGTAGCTTGGAAAAGTTCCAAGAAAGCAACCGTTGCTGACTCCACCACAGAGGCTGAATACATAGCAGCTTCAGAAGCTGCTAAGGAAGCGGTTTGGATGAGAAACTACATCCAAGAGTTGGGTGTGGTGCCTAGCATCGCCGAGCCCGCTGTCATCTTCTGTGATAACAACGGAGCTATAGCGCAAGCAAAGGAACCGAGATCTCATCACCGTTCCAAACATATTCTTAGACGCTACCATCTTCTTAGAGAAATGGTAGGAAGAGGTGACGTCTGGATGGACCGAGTCAACTCGGCAGACAACACAGCAGACCCGCTAACAAAGCCTATGTCGCAGAGCGCTCATACGCAACATCTTGAGAAGATGGGGATTAAGCATATGGGCAATTGGCTTTAAAGGTCAAGTGGGAGATTGTTAGAATATGTAACCTATGTCTAGACAATTCTTTGGTATTTGATAAAATATGTATGAATAAAGAAGTGAAAATTCATATGGCAATACTTTGTTTACGTTCACTTATCTGCATTTACATTTCTGTTCACTACGCAAACAAAGCCCACGGACTGAGAAACGATTTCGGGGACTGGGACTACGCTTGGAGGTAGGTCCATGAAATCAGTCTTATCGAATCAGTCCGGAAATCTCCAAGTCAAGGAATCCCGAAAGTGGGTACCGGGATTCCCTTTGAGACTTGCACTAAGCATCTGCTGTCGTATTTCATCGACGGGTGACGAAGGTCGTCTAAGTAGTGTTAGTGGGTCAGCATGCTAGGAAGCGTGAGGTGACTCGCGGGAACCGTCTTACGGAGGACCTTGAGTATGGTCAGCAAGGTATGACGTGTATTCCCGGTTCCAACGGTATAGGCCAAGTCCTTTGACTTGAGGAACTACTGAGTTTACCTGTGCATCAGGTCTGTATCTTAGATATGGTGAGAGATTGCCAAAATACTCTTGAGTAGTCATAAGCCATGTCTAGTGCAGCTCGGGTGTACAAAGTGACAATAGTTTCCAAGAAAGGATCTGTCTCCTGTCAAAAGGTGTTGACAGTTGAGTCTCATATATGCTCTGTGTCTTGTCCCTAAAATCTGTGGCCACAGTGACTGAACAGAAGGGAAAAAAGGTTTCCCTTGCGGCGTTTAGTGAGGACAGACCGACACTTAGGTCCGAAATGGGTACCTGCATCTTCCGTGCCCTAGACCCTAAGTGATGAGACCGAAGACAGAAGGACAAGTGTACTGTTAAAACCTAAATGTTCATCCCCGAATATTTCACCTAGTCTCTAGTGCCATGGACCGTTGCTAGATGGCCACCCATGGTAACGGACGGGTTCTAGGAATCCGACCAAGTCTAGCTGAATGGTGAACCTAAAGAGTCACACACTATCCACACACACTTAGTATTTAATTTGGAATTAAATATTGGAATAAAGGAATGATTAAATTAGATTTAATCGGGTCCTATATTTTCTTGGAGAAATTAATTCCTTCTATTTGATAAAAGGAATTAAATTAATAAATAGGATTTATTAAAAGGGTTGATTTAATGGGCTTAGAATAAATAATAATATTTATTTATAATATTATATTTATTCTTTTAGCCTTTTGGAATATTTAATAGGATTTAAATATTCCATTAAATTAAAATCAACGGTCGAGATGGAAAGGGGAGATGGAAGGCTAGGATTCGTTTGACTAGGTCAAACACTAGTTTGACTAGGACTTTGACTAGGTCAAAATCCTAGTCAAATTAGGTTACTTAGAGTTTGAGTTTAAAGAGGATTAAACTCTTCCTCTATATAAACCCCTAGCTTCCAACATTTAAGGGATGATGATTCTTGAAAAACACACACAACACACACTCTCCCTCTCCTACCTCTCGTCCGCCCCTCTCTCTTTCTCTAGCAAGAAAATATTTTTCTTAGTTCTTTTGTTCTTGGAACATCAAGAACTTAGACGAACCAATACCGTTAATTGATAACGAGTTATTGATTCGTCCACTCCAAAAAAAAATAATACTTGTTCGTTGCTAGCACGACGTGCAAGATACGTGGGTGGATCGTGTGTCACGATTTGGAGGATCTCAAGAACGAGGTCTTGGTGCAAAATGGGGAACAACGCGAGTAGCAGTTGAAGACGAAAACGACAACGGGTAGGTCTCGTTTAAGATTTTCGTCCCTCTTTATTTTTTAACTCTATGGCCTCCATGATTTATTTAATTGTTTTATGATCATGAGATACACCGAACGCCCGGGAACCTCAAGGGCACACCCCTTGAGCGTGTTCTTTAAATTAAAAGCATGCCTTTTATTTTAATATGTTTATTTTTACTGCGCTTCCGCATTCGCGCAATTCCCGGGACGATCCACCGGATTTTCTATCAGTTTTCAATCCAAACACTTTCCAGAAACGACTTCCAAAGTCGCCATACATTCGACTTTCATAATGACATGTCGTGGTATCCCGCTTGAAACCTTTTCAAGCCAGCACACTCATCATTAAATCCAAATGTACATACATATTGAGACTAAACATTATTCACATGATTTTGAAAACTAGTATCGCTATAGCCTTCCAGAATCAACCCTCCACAAAATGTGCATCAAGAACACTTCGTTGATCCTCATTCAGGTATTAAAGACTGTTCTCAATGGCTATCTACTGTCTCATCCGCACAAGCCCAATAACTGTTATTTTGCCCAAAGCATACACAACATCAGGCCTAATGCATCGAACAACATTTTCATGCTACCTACGGCAAAGACGTAGGGGATGTCAAACATCTAAGCTTTCACATCAGTCTACCATGATAGAGACTTGAACAGTTCATCCTGTATAAAGGAATCCAGTTCCAACTCAATGGGTTTAACCAATCGGTATGTGGGCATTTGTTGTGACATTGAAACATCATTCAATGTGAGTAGTAAGCACAACAAATACATTTTGCCAATGATGAATACTTACTTTATCCATCAATATAATATTACAATGAAAAGATTGACGAATAGTTCCCAAAACTACCAATCTAATTGACTTTCTGGTCACCTATTCTAACACAATGTCCTAGTGTTGTTGAGTGGGACGCTGAACGTACTAACTGAGCTGTTGGACGACGTGTAAGATATCCAGATGTATGAATCCCAAGTAAAGGAAATGCCCAACCAGGCGATGATAAGGCTGAGGATTAGCCAACGATCCCTTAGTGTCCTGAGTGAGTTTCAGCCCCGGTGAAAGCGGTGTACCAGTTGATCTCGCTTGAGATAGTACTGCATGAAGCACCATGTTAAAAGCATACTTGCGTTGAGAAACGTAGAGGCGAAAACTGGAACAGGCAATTTCCAGCCCCAAAAAGAATTTTGTGTGATCGAGTTCCTTGATCGATAAGAGAAAGTCCACATATGTCTTCACCTCCTGAATAAGTTGCTCGCAAGTACCTTTAAGGAAAATGTCCAACATAAACAATGAGAGCTAAGAAATGCGAAGTATGACTTTTAAGGAAGAGACAAGGATCATTGGGGGATTGATGAAACCCATAACCAATCAGTTTTGATATAAATTATGTGTTCCATTGTCGGGAGGCTTGCTTCAATCTGTATAATGAGCGTTTCAAGTCACACACCAAACCCGGCTTGGTGGTATATCCATCCGGGGAATACATGTACACTTCTTCATCGAGGTATCCATGCAAAAAAGCATTATTCACGTCGAGTTGGTGGATGGGCTAGTTCTTGGCTGCAGCCACCGCTAGGAAAACTCTCACCGTGACTGACTTTGCTACCAGCGAAAAACATTCATTGTAGTCTACACCTGCAATTTGGTTGAACCCTTTTGCAACTAATCTCGCCTTGCACCGATCCAAGGAACCATTAGCCTTTAAGCTTAATTTATAGACCCACTTCAAACCAATAGCTCGTTTCCGACGGGGAAGTAGTTTGAGCTCCCATGTATGGTTCTTGTCCAATGCGTCCAATTCCTAATGCATGGCTTCTATCCACTCGGGGTTCCGGCTTGCCTCGGCCTATGAACGTGGTTCCTGCGAATCAGGAACCCGAGTTAAACACACAACATAATCAAGTGACAAAATAACCAGTGGAATCATGGTATTGTTGCAGACGAAATCTTGCATCCACAGAGGCTTAGTGCATGCCCTGGTGGACCGTTTAACACCTTCCGAAGACTCAACTTGTGGAGATGGATCCTGCTCCTGAACAGGGACTGTTGCAGGGGATTAGCTCTATATATTCGGAGTGGCAAGAGGTGAGGTACAGTTATGTACCTGCACAGGATCAAGGCTAGAATGTAAGTCATTACCTCTATCAACTGACAAAGTTACCAGCGGACAAGGAGAATCAATTGTATACTTTGAGCGAGTAGCAAAGGGAAAATCAGACTCATAAAGGATGACGTCTCTTGAAACAAATGCACGATGAGTTTAGATCATAGACTTTAAGCCTTTTTTACTACGACTATATCCAATGAAAATGCACTTAGAAGCTCGGCAATCAAATTTGTCTTTAACAGGGGAAGTATTAGTAGCAAATACCAAGCATCTGAAAACCTTTAAGTGATCATAGGAAGGAGGCCGTTTATACAATAGTTCATATAGAGTCTTCCACCTTAACAAACGGGAAGGAAGTCTGTTTATAATGTGTGTAGAGGTTAGCAAGGCCTCCCCCCAAATCTTTTTTTTGAAGGTTACTTTCAATCATGAGTGTACGAGCCACTTGGACCGAATGCTTGTGCTTTCTTTCCACGACCCCATTTTGTTGGGGCGTGTACACACAAGATCTTTGGCGCTCGATTTCCAAAGTACCAAATAGGTCCTGGCACTCCTTACCAAGAAACTCACTACCATTATCCGATCTAACTTTCAACACCTTAGTTCCAAATTATGTTGACACTAAGTTACAGAAATTTTTCAGGTGTGTTACGTATTGAGATTTATATTGCATAAGAAACGTCCAAGTGCACCATGAGAAATTAACGAGGTGAGCATGAAGTGGCAGCCAGTTAAGGACCGTTCTCTATAAGGCCCCTAAATATCTATGGGTATTAGTTCAAAGATTTTCTTGGTCCGAATTTCACTAAGTGGAAAAGCTAGTCTTTGTTGTTTCGCCTTAGGACAAACTTCACATAGTGTGTTATCATCAAATGAAATGTTATTATCTAGCAAGTGAGTCTGTTTAAGAACATTTACAGAGGTATGTCCTAGACGTCTATGCCATACATTGGCTTCTTTGGGGATCATTCGGCATATAGAAAAACCACGAGAATCATCATGAGAAGACAAAAAATTATTCAGCACATCAGAAAACGAAGATTTATTCAATACATATAGACGCCCATACATTTTCCCAACAGCCTGCATTCTACCATTCGACAGGTCCTGCAAAATGCACTTAGATAAGTGAAACATGCACCTGATATTTGAAAACTCACACAGCCTTTGAACAGAAATCAAGTTGTACTTGAAAGAAGGAACAAATAGAACCTGCGTGAGTGTGATCTCTCTTACTACCATCAGGCAGACTTATTCGGATTGCCTTTTCAGGAACAGAAAATTACTAAACAACTCAAGGTTTCCATTAATATGGTTGGTGGCTCCCGAGTCAACTATCCATTCATCAACATCTAACTTGGAACTGAAAGCATTATAAGACAACATTACCTGCAAAGTAGTCAACATCATCAAGCTCAGCGAAAGTGATATGAAGTGGATCATTCGGCACTGTGTTCTTCATCATCTGTACTAGCTCCATAACAGCATCCGAGAGTGAGGTCTGAGTTGTAGAGGATTTATCATCACTAATTTCTGTGTCCGCTTGAAAAGGATTCTTATGACTTCCCGAGGTTCCTGCACCTTTTGTCTTTTTTTTTTTTTTTTTCCCTGATCCGCCAATACCTTATACTAACCTGGTATGCCATGTATCTTGAAGCACGTCTCACGCACATGGCATGTTCTATCGCAGTTGTCAAGTAGAGTTGTCTCTTTCCCATGGCCAATTTTTTTTCTATTATCAGCTCTTTGATTATAAACACCGTTTCCTTTCCTGTCTTCTTGTGTTTAAACCTGCATAACAACACCTTGAGCTTCAGATCCTGCAACCTCACCTAGACCAAGGTTCACCAACCTCTACTTCTCTACTCTTTGAATCATGGAGTACGCCTTGTGCACTGGTGGCAACGGATCTAGAGCTAGAATTTGGTCACGAATGCTATCGTATGACTCATTGAGTCCCATGAGGAACTGCATCACTTGATTTTTAGAGTTCTGATCTTGAACCGCTTGATTAGATCCACAATGACAACCACAGGTACTTTGTGGTGGAGACCTCAGACAGATCAACTTATCCCAGAGGCACTTCAACCTAGTGAAGTAGCAGACGACTGACGCACTTCCCTGACCAATCGATGCAATCTCCCTCTGCAACTGATAAATCAAGGCACCATGGCAATCCCCAAATCTCTGTTCCAGTTCCTTCCACAAATCATGTGTAGATTCGGCATACAAAAACGCATGTCTAATCTCCTTAGCAATGGAGTTCAGCAGCCAAGACCATAAAATCAGTTCTATCGCATAGCTCATATTCTGGGGAATCTAGTGGTGGCTTGACAGACGTTCCATTCACATGGCCTAACTTCATTTTCGCACGTAATACTATTCTAGCCGATCTACTACAAGCTAGATAGTTTTGAGGTGTCAACGGAGTGCTCACCAACATCATGCCAGGATTTTCGGACTGCAAAAGCTATAAATCGACCTCAATCGCTCTCCTATTCTCACCGTTGCCTGCATTTCCTCCAACCACAACTCCAGGCTGTGGCGCCACAACAAACAGTGCCTCTGATGCTCCTGGTGCCGCAGTGCGGCCATCAACGCAGCTCACCAGTCTCCCACCATTTGGAGGACTCAATCAACAACAAAAAGAAAACAAAGGTACAGAGACCTTCACAAGGAAGACTCTAATACTATGGAAAAGTGGAACTCCAAAAGAAATGCGAGAGACATGGCTATTGCAGAAGCTTAGATCTAAATTTGTAGAGAGAGAGTTTTTTGTACAATGTGTTGACTTACTATTCATGAGCTAGCTACCTCTATTTATTAAAAAAAAATAGAAAGTGTGACCCAATCTAACCAACTCAACTACCTATACACTTGTGACTAACAACCAAAAATTCCGCCAACTGATAGAAACACGTTTATACACTTCACGGACTTCTTTCACTCAAACTCAACATTCTTCATCACATATTCTTCATTAGTTTAGTCAGAAAAAAATTATTTGATCTATAATTAGTCAGTAATACGTCAATTGAGGGTGGATTCGATTTTCATCCAATTTTCTTGTTAATATCAATAAATTTGATGAATTTTGACTAACGGGAGGACTTTTTTGTTAGACAGAAGTAAAACTTAGGAATACTAGATGTAATTTTCCAAATCACAGGGAGTCTACGTTTAATTTTGCCAAACATCAGGGGAGGAGAGTGTAATTATCCCTAAAATATTTTATAACATGTTTTTTGAGTTTATATGATGCTAAATCTTATTTTGAAAATAAGCTAGTCAAGAATTTGAATAAAATAAAATAGTGGACTTACATTATAATACTAATTACAAATTTGTGATTAATTTGAAAAAAAAAATAAACTAACTTGTTAATATTTTGAAAATAGTTTCAGAACTTCTTATCTTTTCTAACGAGCTTATATTAAGCTTTTAATATATCCATCGCTGAAAGAACAAATATCTTAAAATCTTTAAAGCCATTTATAAAATATATTCAAAATCTTATAAACTCACCAAAACACCCTCTTAATCAAGATTTTAAACAAACATTAGGAGTTGGAAATCCTTTATTTTTTCAGTTTACGAAAATAATAAATTACATCATTAAATATATAAAAAGGTGATTAAATAAATAACATATCAAATTTAAGTATATATTAAGAAGAAGAAAAAAGAGAAATCCAAGAAATAACAAATGGAATAATTACATTTATATTTCCTGATATATGGTCTATTTACACAAACCATTCTTGTTTTTGCGTAATTACATAACAAATGGAATAATTACAAGAAATAACAAATGGAATAATTACATTTATATTTCCTGATCTATGGTCTATTTACACAAACCATTCTTATTTTTGCGTAATTACATAAACCACCCTAACAGTAAAAAATAGGGGTAGTTTGTGGAATGTGTTGACGTTTTTGGGGTGTATGTGTAATTTTTAAAAAATGGAGATAGTTTGTGTAAATGATGTTGATATTTTTAGTGGGTGTATATATAATTTTCAAAAAATAAAAATTATTTACGTAAATAAACTATAAATCAAGGGTATAAATTTAATTACCCCATAACAAATTTATTATTATAAAAGTAGACTAACATCCCCACAATAACAAGACTTGATGCCACAATAAATTTTTAAAAATTGTAATGCCTAAGCCACAATAGTATTTTGCATGTAATCATTTTAAGCTTCAATAGAAAGTGGTATGAGAAGGTAAGATGAAAATAGTTTGTATGTAAGTGCAAAAACAACCATAGGTGGAATAGCAAAATATCTTTTTACCCTTTTTTTTAATGATTAGAAGTCGTAGCATGACGTCCCTCCATGTATAGAATAAATAATATATCACGCATTAAAATATATTATAAATAAGAATAAAATATATAAAATCAGAACATCATATGTCAAAAAAAAAAGAAAGAAAAAAAATAAGAAAAAATCAACTTAAGGGTATTATCGACACTACAAAAAATTGGTGTAGTGATGTTACAAATTGTTGTTTGTGAGTGAAAAATATCTTTTATTTTTATATTAGTATAGGTTACAAACTAATATATGTTGTTTTGAGTTCTATCAACTGCCCATTGATTAAACAGCCATATATATATATATATATATATATTTGTAAGTTATTTATTTTTCTTTAAGTATCAATTTTCTAACTTTGTCTCGTGATAAGATATTATGAGTTCATTAAATTGTATAGATATATTTTCTGAACAGTCGTATATAAGTATTTTTCTTTATTAAAAGTATAATTTATTAATTTATTTTATGTTTCTTAACACTTCTTTTCCTTAGAACAAAATTCTCTATATATATAAACTGCTACAACATTAAATAATCTATCATACTCAAGCTACAAAAATTCAAGCTAAAACATCATCAAAATTTCTCTATTTAATGCTTTATATATATGATGAAAATGACCAAGATAATCCTAACTCGACTAGGGATAACGCTCTAGAAAGGTGGGGAAAGAGACGGAACTTTTGGCCAAAATAATATCTGTTCTTTTTCTATTCATTTTTGCAGAATTTAAATACACCCAAATTGAAAGATCTTGTGACAAATGTCATCATCTACATTTCTTCTAACAAACTTTGTCCTATCGTATAATTTATTTTATATATAGAAGTCCCTAAGCCTAGCGGGCCGGGTAGAAACTCTAATGGATCTCCTACGAATTGGGCCTCGAAGCCCATTAACATTAACTAGTCCATTCTGCTCGAGGTTGCTGGGATTTGGACCTTCCAAGTGCAGGCCTCCATTAAACTCTTTAGGCTCACTAAATTTATTGGACCCAGTAGCACTTAGGCCCGTATCAATACCCAGTTCTTCAAGAGAGACCTTGTCCTCAAGGTCAAAGGTAGGAAATGAAGCGATGAACTCGTCGATCAAAACCTAGGTGGACTCAGATTCAGATTGCCCTTCCCAATGAAAAGGAGATATGATTGACGATCGGAATCCGTGTGAATGGCGTGATGTCCCAAGATGCCGTGGGGAGCTAAGTCGGGAGATGGCGCTTTCGAATGAAGATGGGTCGACCACATTGGCAATAGAGGGGTCGCCATGGAAGGGCTTGAGCAAGGACGCGTGAAAAACTGGATGGATGCGAGATCCCAGTGGTAGAGCGAGCTCGTACGTGACTTTCCTTAAACAACGTAAAATGAGAGAAGGCCAAAAGTAACAACGACCAAGCTTCTGGGAGATCCATTTATGAACTGAGATCTCACGATTAGGTTGGAGGCACAAGACAACCCAATCGCCTACTTCAAAGGAAAGATCATGACGGTGGCGACCGGCATTCTGTTTCATAAGGAGTTGGGCTTGAGATAAATGGTAACAGGCAATGAACACGATAGACTGTCGCTGGCGAAGGGCTTCATCTAAACTAGCCACCTACGAGGAACCGCAAGTCTAGGAAGTGATGGCTGGGGATGGGCGACCATAGAGGGCTTGAAAGGAGTCATGCCAATGGACGAGTGGTGGCAGGAGTTATACCAAAGTGAAGGAATCGGAACCAAAGATAAGGTTCCTCACAGAATGAGGTTCCTCACTGATGAAGTGGAGGTGCATTTCAAAACTCGAGTCAATACTTCCATTTGGCCATATAATTGTGGATGATAGGCACTGTTGTAGGCGAATTTGGTGCCACTGAGGCGGAATAGTTCACTCCTAAATCTGCTGAGAAATAGGGAATCTCGATAGCTAATGATGGATTAGGGCATACCATGTAGCCGGTAGATTTCAGTGGCGAACGCACCAACAAAAGCAACTGCGGAGAATTTGGAGGGAAGGCCAATAAAGTGAGCATATTTCGTAAGGTGATCGACGGCCACCTAAATGACTGTCATGCTATCGGAACGAGGAAGGTGAGTAATGGAGTCCATACTCAAATCCTCCGAAACTTGATTTCGCATAGGTAACGACTGTAAAGTACCAATCGGCCTCTTAGTCGAGTATTTGTTTTGTTGACAGGTGGAACAAGCTCAGATAAAAAGCTTGACATCTAGCCGCACTTTAGGCTAATGAAAGGAAATAGTTAAACAGGCCAGTGTGGAGTGAATGTTGGAGTGCCCTCCCAATGGGGTGCAATGAAATTCTAGAGCAAGAGGCGACGAAGCCTAGACTGTATAGGTACAAATTTCAACCTTCATAAAAGACTAAGCCCTGAATATTGGAGAACTGAGTTTAGATGATGGTGAATTGCGAATGTTGTGCAGGAATGATTTGCTCGATAGATGAGAGGAGTAAAACTCACAAAGATCCGTAACAATCGAGCATGTGATGGTCGAAACAACCATGAATAAGGATAGGCAAAAAACGGAGTGTCAAGACAGAGCATAGGCCACAATGTTATCCCTTCCTGGGGTGTAGAATTTCATAGTCAACCGCAACAATTTAGAAGGCCACTTATGTTGGGCTGGGGTCTGAACAGCAACTGGAGGCTCTATTGATCTATAAAATATAAACTTGCGGCAAAGGCGATAGTGTCGCCATTTCTAGACCGCCTCTATGATAGCAAATATTTGTCGTCATACACAGAAGCTACTTGCATGCGAGACAACATTCTTTTGCTAAAGAAAGCCATCAGTTCCCACCCTTGAGATAAAACAGCACTGATAGCAAGCTAAGAGGAATCTGTGGTAACCTCAAATGGAAGATTAAAGCCAGGTAAGTGCAGAGTGGGAAGGACCATCATCGCATCCTAAAGGGCGATAAAGGGGGCATTAGCGGCATCCGACCATTGAAAGGAAGGGTTTTTTAGCAAGTCAGTCAAGGGGGCAGTCACTATGGCATAGTGGTGGACAAAGCGGCGATAATACACCGTCAAGCCAAGAAACCCACGAACGACGGAGAAGGATTGAGGGGCAGGCCAATCAGCAATCGCCTGCAACTTAGAGGGGTCGGCCGGCAATCCCGACATTGAAATGATGTGGCCAAGATATTCAACTGAGTTGACGTGGAATAGGCATTTGGGGAGCTAAGCAAATAAGCAATGTGTGTCGAGGAATTTCAAGACTTGTTGAAGATGTAGAAGATGGGAAATCCCAATCTTTACTATATACAAGAATGTCATCAAAAAATACCAAAATGAAAGAGCATAACAATGGCCGAAAAATGTTGTTCATCACCGGTTGGAAGGTGGAAGGAGAATTGATGAGGCCGAAAGGCATCACAAGGAATTCGATATGACCATCGACAATCTGGAACGCTGTTGTGTGTACATCTTCGAGTGCCAAATGGATTTGGTGATAGCCTACAAGCAAATCTAGTTTAGAAAAAAACAACAACACCGTGTAGTTTGTCCAGCAGCTCATCCACCGTTCGTATAGTGAAACTATCACGTATTGTAAATGCGTTGAGTGCCTTGTAATCAATATAAAAACACCATGAACCATTTTTCTTTCTAACCAATAAAACAGGGGAAGAAAAGGGGCTGGTACTCGGTCGTATTATCCCTTCCCAAAGTACGTTCGAGATCATCTTGGTCATAAGCAATTTTTGGGAATGAGAGTAGCAATAAGGCTTAAAATTGACGAGATTTTTGTTGCGAAGAATGTGGATGTGGTGGTCTTGGGGCCTACGTGGGGGAAAGCCATGACGGAGAGTAAACATAAGCTGAAATTTAGTGAGCGGATCATCAAGATCGGGGGGAAAGTATTTAGGGGGATTATTGTCGAATCAACCAAGGAGTGGAGTGGGCAGCATTGGAACACTGTGGATGGAAAGGGCGAAGGATGAGTGTATAGAGTCGGTTGAGAGAAGGCGCTAAAATTGGGAGAAAGTGGCACATAGAGGTGTGCAAGATGGGTTGCCCATGAGGCTTAAGAGGGTGCCCTCTTAGTAAAACTACATGGAGGCACGGAGTAGTCAGACAGAAAGGGACCCAAAGAGCTCAACCATTAGGCAATAACACGTTGGTACCATGAATCGAAAATATATAAAAAGAGATGGAGTCCTTGTAAGACTGAATAGTCAGTGGTATATATGGGCAATAACCAGCGAAAGTGAGAGAAGCGTCGTTACCCACTATAACGGCAAATGGTACCACCGGGGAACGTGAAGATCGAGAATAGAGCCAATCCGAGGCTGGAGAATGTTGTGGAAGCTGCCAGCTTCGATCAAGACAGTGATAGCATGCTCGGAAATATGACCACACAAACAGAGTGTTCATGGTGAAGTCTGTCCCGAGATCACAACATCGGAAATATGGAAATGCAAGTGATCAGGGTTAGTTCTAGACGATAGGAATTGTGGAAGTGGAGGAGGGGAAGTGGGAGGGTCCAGGTCCGGCAACTATTGTTCATTAGGATTCGAATCATCAGCGAGAATCAGTAGGAACTGTTTGGCTTTGCGTTTGTGACCGGGACTAAATTTAGTCGAAGTTGAAACACAGTCCTTGGGCACAGCGGGCCTACATTTTGGCGGGAGTAAGAAGGCGAGGAGTAAAGGGCAGCTTGGATGGGGGACCCGGAGGTAAGGTCGGAGGGAGGGGTGAAGGCAACAGCCAAAATGAAGGTTGCGTACAGCGCGACGCATTGCACTTGGCCTCACTAGCTTAGCAAGGACAAAGGCTTCATTGAACGACGAGGGACGAATGACAACAAGCTCTCGTTGAATTTTGGGACACATGCTGGAGAGAAAACAATTGAGGATAGCCTCCGATAGGAGCCGACGACACGATTATAAATGCACTCAAACTCGGCCTGAAACTCGAAAATAGTGCCACGCTGACGAAGTTTAAAGGGAGCAACCTGATGGTTATCAAATGATGAGGGACCAAAGCAGATTTTCAGAGAACGAATGAAAGCATCCAAAGAGGAAAGTTGACGGTTGTAAAACATCCACTTGAACCAACTTAAGGCTTCTCCATGGATATAGTAAGAAACCATATCCAACAGTTGCTCCAACGAGATATTATAGTAAGTGAAAAATTGCTCCGCTTGACATATCTAATCAAGGGCATTAGAGCCGTCAAACTGGGATAGTTGCAGCTTGGGGATCTTAAGTGTGACAGAGGCTGTAAGTTGGGCCTGGTAATGAGTCGGGGGTGGAGGCGGTGGTGGCGGTGAAGCAGCATAGGGAATATGAGGGGAAGAAGTAGAGGAAGATGGTATACTGCTCAGATGTAGTTGGAGATCAGTGATGGCGAAAACCAAAGATTCATACGTTAAGCTGGTTCTGCTTGATCCATGGAAGAGGTGAGTGCGCTGACCCGCTCAAAAAGTGAGAAGATAGAGTCTTCAATGGCTTGGGTGGATTAGGGAGGCATGGTAGGAATAGAATGAAAGCACCAATGATGCAGATGACCAAGATAATCTCAATTCGAGTTGAGATGACACTCCAAAAAGGTGGGGGCAAAGTACAAATGACCCCATACATTGAGGTGTCTGCATTATACCCTAAAAAAAATACCCACAATGCTTACATTTTACTAATATTTTATAAATACACATGTCTCAAATTTTTTTTAGTATCTATTTTGGTAAATTAGACAAACATAATCATTTTTGATTGAGAAACTTGTTTCGAATTTAGAGGTAATGAAAGATGCCAAATTGAGTTAAGCTTTTAGAAGTTGCCAAACACGATTGATGTGGAAGTGGTTTCAAGTGAAGGAATTATCGAAAAAATCACCCTCGACATAATTACACCGCAAGTCTAGTAAGAGAATTTTTGTATGTATGTATTGTCAAATCAATGAATAGTTAACTTACCTTAAAAAATAATATATCTAGTATTTATAGTGGTGTTGGTTATTTATAGTGTGACAGGGTGTATATATTTATCATGTGGCTTTCATGAGAAAATTACTTTTATACCCTTAAAAATAAATTATTACTACGATCATATACATCATACAGCCCCCCACTCTCAGGCGGAATGGTTGACTAGAGGCGGTAATCCGAACAAGAGGAAGAAACATCTCCAAGAAAACTTGAAGCATTAAACATATGGGAAGGGTGGGTGGGAATTATTAATTATTCTCCATCTACCCTTCTTCTCACATTCATTCCTCTTCCTTACTCATTCAAGAGCAACCTTATCCAACACTCATGGCTTTTAAAGGTAAATTTACTCTACACTAACTTGCAGTTTCATTCACTTTCATCTTCATTTACTTGTATTTTGTATCTCAACTCCAAGATATTGCCATGTCTAGTGATGAAGATATTGATCGGGGTTGGGTTGCGGCCCATTGTGGTTGGCTAGCGGAGGGGCGCGGCGGCGCACGGGGGCGGAGTTTTGATCTGGAGGGGGGCGTGGCGCCTTCCCCAGCTCGGGTTGCCCCCCCCCCCCCCAACCCCCAACTCGAGGCCGAAGCTGGGGGGCAGCCCTCCCTCCAGCTCGAGGTCGCACCTTGAGCTGGGGCCACCGACCTCGAGCTGGGGGCGGTGGCCCCCCTTCCAACTTGAGGTCGTACCTCAAGCTGGGGGGCGAGGCCCCTCCTTCGGCATGAAGCAGTGCCTCGAGCTGAGGGGCCCTCTAGCCCGAGGCTTGACCTCGAGCTAGGGGGTGGCGGCCCGCGCCCCGGCCTGGCCTGCCGCGCCCAGGTTGTCGGATGGTGAAGCTGTTCTGTAACATACCAATGTTATGGGGAGGAGGCGAATTTCTATCGGTCGGATAATTATACCACCTCCGGGAGGATGTAGGATGACGTTTCTTCGTATTTAGCAGGTTATCTACTTGAGCATATTGCGGCGATAATGAATCTACCTAAATGTCCTTCTCTCAACTCCATAGATGATTTAGATAATTTGGTTGATTTTGATTCACATAGCTCAGGTGAGGATGCTAGTGATAGTAAGGAGGCCAGTGACTGTAGGAATGATGACGGTGGCAGCGAGAGTGAGGCGGTCGAGAGCGTAGCCTAGAGTGAAGGAATTGAAATCGATGGGGAGGAGGAGGTTTTATTTCTGTCACCGTTTGGGTTGTACATTCTTGGACGGGTTTACTTCCTCTAAAGGCCCTTGGAAAAAAAAATTCTGTGTCAGGGATAACGGATGGGGTTTTACTTTGGATTGGTGTAGTTCGCCAGTTTTACATCGCCATTGTGCGGAATTTGGTAGGCTCTGAGACTTTTGTGGCGGCGGGGCTATTTAGTCGTTTGGTTCACATAACGCATTTTTTCCCATCTGGTATTGATGTTTGCTAATATTTCCATCTTCATATGTTGCTCCTTTTGTCCCCCTATATAATGATTTTCCCTTGTTTTGATTTTTACCTCAGGTAAGAAGATGGATGTCGACATTGTTGCCTTGAGGAGGGCAGCCACGAAAGAGAAAAGGCATTGTGAGCAAGGATCAGCCCGCGTGCCATCTGGTGCGCCTGCAAGTTCGGTTGGGGGCATTCATCCGTCTTTCTCTATTGATGCTTCGGAGTCTCGACCCACGGGAGCTCACTCTAGGGCTTCTCCTCCGTCGAAGAGAGCACGAGATGCTCCTACAGCTTCGGCTTCCATAGGTATTCCACGTGGTGGCATTTTCACTGCCGATGTGAACCAAGTAGAAAGCATACAGTCATATTGGGATACCGTCGACCTCCCCTTAGCGTGGAACCGCACGAGGAACATGGTGAGCAACGATGATCTAATGCGTTTTTGCACTCTTAGCGACGAGCATGTGGACGAGTTGTTGGCTGGGGACACGGCTCGGGTACGTTTATTATTTTGCTTTATTCTATTTGTCTTGCTTCCCACTTTAATTAACTTGGTCATTAATTTTTTTTTGCTTGTGTAGTCCCTTACTTTGACCGCCCTGGTGCAAAATCGGCCCTTGGCTAGGCGGGAAGAGGCTGATCGGCTGGGTGCAATCGCGATGCAGCGCGAGGAGGAATGCTCAAAACTGAGAGAGGAAAAAGAAAGGGCCCTCGAGAGTGCCACAAATTGCGAGCGTCACTATGAGTGTGAGGCGACCACGGGGAAGAAGTTTTTGACCTCTGCATCTGGAGTTGCTTTTCTTGATAAGGGAAAGGAGGAGGCAGTTCCTAGTTTTTAGGCTTCTGATGATTTTGAGGATATTGTAGCCGAGAAGGCTATTCCTGTCTATGAATCCGCGATATATAAGTGTCGTCGGTTCCTCTGTTGGGTTCGTGAGAAGGGTCAGATCACTGAGGAAGACATCATTGTCATCGACCCCCCAACCTGAGTGAGGAGGAAGAGGAGGATGCCCATCCCGCTCGTGGCGGAGCCCCCCAAGACGACGAGTGAGATGAGGAGGGCGATTGTTCTTCCCCTTGTTGGGACTTTGTGTTATGTTTTTATGTTTATTGCGGACTATCATTTTGTGCTTAAGAATGTTTTGTATTTTGCATGTTCTTTCCTATCATCTATACATTTAGAACTTTGCATGATTTTCTTCCCACATACATAGTTGGATGTTTTGATATGTAATCGGCATTATTTAGCACTTCTCATGGTTTTCTTCCGACTGCTATAGTCGGATGTTTTGATGTGTAATTGGCAATATTTAGTGCTTGTAATTTGATCATTGCACTTGATATGAAACTTCTAGTTTTTACTTATGCTTATCAGAGGTTACCTCAAGGGGTATTTTTGCTCATATCCCGGAGTTGATCTTTTACCAATTTCAAGGGGGCAGAGTTTTCCAGGGCAACATTATCAAGGAGGATCTCGATGAGGTTTTGTCCATAGGGTCCCAGGTCACTTGTTGATGCCTCGAGAGACCTCTCGAAACTTCACGGATCTCCACATCACGAAATTTCATACTACGACAAAAAAAATAACTTCATTTCTTGAGTTTAACTTACAAAGTTCCACAAGGATTGGAAAGGAAACTAGCCAATCAGGGGGGGATGAAATATTGACCTCCTATGCAAGTCCTATCACATGTAGAGTCAAAAGGGGAACTTTATTTCCTGGTCGGCCTTCAGGAATAATACTTCTTGAGGTTCGCGACATTCCAAGTGCATGGGATGCTCTTCCCATCCAGTTGCTGCAACTTGTAGCGATCTCCACGATTTTATAGGGGCCTTCCCAATTTGGGTCCAACTTCCCTACGGGGCCAGAAGCTTCAACGTGCCTCAACACCAAATCTTCCACCTGAAAGTTTCTTGGCTTAACCTTCGCGTTATATGCCTTTGCCATCCTGGCTTTATACATTACAGCGCGCACTATGACTCTTTCTCTTGCTTCCTCGACTAGGTCCAGGTTTTTCCTTAAGCCTTGATCATTAGAGGTTGAGTCATACTATTTCACTCGCCAACTGAGATCTCCTATTTCTGCCGGTGCTACGGCTTCCGTCCCACAAGATAGAGTAAAGGATGACTCTCCTATAGTAGCCCTAGGCGTCGTCTAGTATACCCATAATACGCTGGGGAGTTCCTCTACCCACACTCCTTTGGCAGTTACCAACCTGGTTTTCAGGTGTTGGAGAATAGTTCGATTGGTAACTTCAGTTTGGTTGTTTGCTTGCGGGTTGCTCACTAAGGTGAAAAACTATTTAATAGCCAACCCCTTGCACTAATCCATAAGCTTACTCCCTGAAAACTGAGTTCCATTATCGGATACCAGAGCGCGAGAGATGCCAAAGTGACACACAATATTCTTCCAAAGAAACTTGATCACCTCCTTCTCGAATATTTTGGCTAAGGGTTCGGCTTCCATCTACTTTGTAAAGTAGTCAACGACCACGTTCAAAAAACTTCCTTTATCCTGTGGCTTGCGGAAATGATGCGACCAAGTCCAATCCCCACTGATCAAATGGACAAGGACTTTCAAGGGGTTGCATTAATGCAGCCAACTGGTGGTTGATGTTCGTGTGTTCTTGGCATGCGCGGCAACATTTCACCAGCTCGTGGGTGTCTAGGAGCATTGTAGGCCAAAAGAAACCTCAAAACTTTCCCAGCTAGTGCTTTCCCGCCGAGGGGATTTCCACAAATCCCTTCATATGTTTTCCTTAGGATATAGTTTCCGTCCTCAAGATTTAGGCATTTCAGAAAATGTTGTGAGAAACCACGTTTGTATAACTCACCCTCGATCATCACGAAACGGGATGCTTTCACCCTCACGCCTCGAGCTTCTTTCTAATTTTCAGATGTTGTCCCATTAGTTAGGAATTTAACGATCTGTTCCTTCCAACTTGGAGGTCCCAGGTCCATGCACATAACTTCCCCTTTTTCCTCCATGGCAGCTCTATCTGAGGAGAGAAAGGTAATTCTTCTACTTTGAATAGCTGCCATCGAACTTGCTAGCTTGGTTAGTTGATCGGCCAAGGCATTATCTGCTTTTGCCACTTGTATGAGGGATGACCCCTCAAATCTCTCAAGCAGATTTTTGGCTTTCAAGCGATATTTAACCATTTTTTTCACCTCATACTTCATAGGATCTCTCGACGTGATTGACCACCACCTGCGAATCGCTATAGATGACAATTTCTTTCACTCCCGCGGCTAAAGCTAGCTCCCCTCCTGCTAATAATGCTTCATATTCCGCTTCGTTGTTTGATGTCGGGAACTCCAATTTAATGGCGTACTCTAACTTGTCTCCTTGAGGGATTTTCGATACTGTTCCTGCTTTGCTACCTACGGATGTAGACAATCCGTCAACATACAAGCTCAAGGTGGGCGCAGAATTGCTCGCCTCGTCATACGCCAACTCGACAACAAAGTCGACTAGCACTTATGCCTTTATGGTTGGTCTTAGGTAGAATTCAACACCAAATTTGCTTAACTCCACCGCCCATTTGACCATTCTTCCAAAAAGCTCTGGACTAGACCGAATTTGTTTCAATGGGTGATTTGTTAAGACGACCACTTGGTATGACTGGAAGGCCTCAATTTCCTCGCTGCAACTACTAAGGAGAGGGCTAATTTTTTAATTTGAGAGTACCTAGATTCCGCCCCTTGCAACACCTTGCTAACATAATACACCGAGTGGTTCTCCTTCCCCTCCTGCCGAAATAGGACCGAGCTAATAGCAGTTTCCAAAACCTCCAGATAGAGGTAGAGAATTTCTTCCGTGTTGGGCTTTGTCAACAACGGCGGCGAAACCAAGTTCTTTAGCTCATTGAACACCTCCTGGCTGGTGTTCGACCATTCAAACTTCGATGCACCATGGAAAACCTTAAGAAAGAAAGGCCTTTGTCTGCAGATAGCGGAATGAAACGGTTTAGGGCTGCCAATCTGCCTGCAAGCTTCTGCACCTCCTTCATCAATTTAGGTGGGGGCATGTCCATGATGTCGCTAATTTTCTCCAGATTGGCCTCTATCCCTCTTTCGGAGATCATGTGTCCCAAGAACTTCCCCCGACGCACCTCAAAAGCATCCTTCCCTGGGTTTATTTTCATGCTATAGGATTTCAATTATTTGGAAACACTCTTGCAAGTCTTTGATGTGGTCTTGCTCCTTCACGCTTTTAACCAGCATGTCGTTTATGTACACACCTCTATGTTTCGGCCAATCTGATTTCGGAGCATGTGGTTGATGAGTCGTTGGTATGTCGCCCCCGCATTCTTCAATCCAAACGGCATAACATTGTAGCAGAAGACCCCTTGGTTCGTGGCAAAGCTTGTTTTCTCCTGGTCTTCGAAAACTCAACATTTTGCATCCGGAGGTAAAGTCAACTAGTATGTCAATTCGTGGAAGAGGGAAAGGATCTTTGGGACATGCTTTCAAGTCCATGAAGTCAATGCCGAGGCGCCACTTTCCGTTCAGTTTTGGTACCAGCACTACACCGGCCAGCCACTCCGGGTATTGCACGGGCGTATGTACTTAGCCATGAGTAGCTTGTCTATTTCTTCTTTTATGGCTTGATTTCTTTCTGCTTCAAACATCTTTTTATTTTATTTCATGGATTTTGTGTCGGGATTCACACTGAGGTGATGCATAATAACGTCAGGTGAAATCCCTTGGAGATCCCCATTCTCCATGCGAACACTTCCTGAGTTTCTACAAGGGATCGTACTAGTTGTTCCTCGATGGGGTGCTCAAGGTTGTGCCTATTTTCGTGGCTTTTTTCCTCAAATTATCTTCAATTCCTCGATAACTTCAACTCTTCTTTCACCAAACTTCTTCCCCAAGGGGTCTTTCGGGGTTTCCCTTGCCCCAGAGCCCATGTCACTCATAATCTTTTCCCCCTTCACATCTAATACTCGCTCGTCTAGCTTTTCTCACGATCTCTTTAGAATGTTCACGTAGCATTCTCTCTCGCCATTTGTTCATCTTCTACCGCTTTCCCTACACCCTCGGAAGTTGGGAACTTAAATTTCATGTGGAAGGTGGATGCTATGGCACGGAAGAGGTTTTAGGCTCGGTCTTCCCAAAATGATGTTGTCGGCGGATGGAGCCTTGACCACAAGAAACTTTACCATTTTTGTGGACCTCTTCGGGTAAGATCCGAGCGATATTGGCAGGCTCACCTCCCTCAATGGTTCAATCATCTCTCCGCTGAAAATCGATGAGTGGGTGTTAACCTTTCGCAATTAAGCGTTGTCAATTCCTACATATGCGTTGTAGAATATGATGTCCGCTGAACTTCCACTATCCACCAACACTTTCTTAACCCAAAAGTTGGAAAGCGTGACTGAAATGACGAAGGCGTCGTTCTTATTGTCCCTCCTCGAATCCATGCCTTGCAAGCTAAATGAAATTTCCTCCTGTTTTTGCAAGCTAACAGTATGGACTTGTATGGGAGCTTGCCAATAGTTTTCCCTGGCTTCTCGAACTAGCGCTTTCCTGGTATTAGCGGAATCTCCCCCTGCCAGGCCTCCTGAAATGACCGGGATGACACCTGCTATAGTGAGGTTGTCGCCATTCGGGGTTTGGGTGGAAATTGACCCTTGGGGTAGGTGGCTCGGCCCCTGCTCAAATCCTTGCCCTATTGGACGTTGATTCACATATTCTTTCAAATATCCACGTTGAGTTAATTTTTCTATCTCATTTTTGAGGTGATGGCATTTCTTCGTCATATATCCCCTATCCTAATGGAAACGGAAGTACTTGCTCGATTTGAGCCTCTTGAGGTTGTCTTTCATTTTTCTCGGCCACTGATTGATCAACCACTATTGCTCTCCCACGACCAATATCTCCCCTCTGGTGGCGTTCAAGGGAGTGTAGTACGTAAATCCGGCGCGGGAGGGGGGGCGTGCTTGTGTTCCTCTTTTTTTCTCGGCTCTCCTCCCTACCCTTCCTCTTGATACTAAGGGTAGGATCCGCGGCCTTGGATTTCTCAATTCGGATGTATTTTTTGCAATTGCAGAAGTATATCTTCCAAATTGCCAGGGGGTTTTCTGCCTATAGACTCTTTGAACCTCCCCGAACGCAGGTTTTGTTGGACAATGCTAGCCAACGACTCGTGGCTGACATGAGGCACCCGTGCACGGCCTCCACGAACCTTTGAATGCAATCCCCAATAACTTCCTTTCCTTCTGACGAATGGTGAAAAGGTATGCGGTCATTTTTGTGACTTTCTTGTTCATGGAGAAGTGATGTAGGAAATGGTGGGTCAACTGCTCAAGGCTGGAGATTGTTCCAACAGGCAATTGATTGAACCAAGCCAGAGCACACTTTGACAGCATAGTGCAGAAGACCTTGCAATAGGCAGCGTCACTCAAATCGTACCAATCAATTTTAGCGTAAAATTTGTCCATTTGTTCTTGTGGGTCTCCCGTTCCATCGTACTCCAAAAGTTTTGACACCTTCACCCTGCTGGAAGTGCCTCGGCTAGGATCGTCGAGCAGAAAGGGCTACGCCTAGGGGGCCACAGGCAAGGGCAGATAAGGGTCTTCCATCGCCCTTGAAGGTAGGGGTGCCATGGGCTACCTTGATTTTATTTATTTTATTTTTTTTATTTCTTTTTTTGGGGGGGAGGGGGGTTGGTCCTGGTCCTGGTGACCTCTGGTCTAGAGACTCTACTATTCACCTCTTCCCGCCTTCGCTTGTTCCCATTGGGAGCCGAGTATTCTTCTCGACTTTGATGAGGAGAAGCAGGGGGCAGATTGACGAGGTGGTTATTAGCATACTGAGCTACTGCCTGCGCGGCTGCTCGAATGGAAGCGTCATGAATTAGTGCCAGCAATGCCTCCTGTCTCAGTTGAATCACTGCTTCTTGGGGTGGAACACCCCCTGGAGGAGGGGCTTCGCCCTGAGGTGCTTGTTCACGGGGCGGTTCCTGGCCAGGGGGTGGTCCAGCTATTCCATTCGGGGGTGCATGTTCATGGGGTGGTGATTGTTCACAGGGTGAATGTTGCTCTGCTCCATTTTCATGCGTCTCCGAGGCAATGTCCATCCCCTGAACATCACGTGCTCCTCACCTGGTTTGCATTCTCTATTACGGGCAATAGTTTCCCACAGACGGCGCCAATGATGGAAGTGGATTAAAGTGAAGGAATAATTTGGAAAATCACCCTCGGCACAATTACATCCCAAGTCTAGTGAGAGAATTTTTTTATGTATGTGTTGTCAAATCAATGAATAGTGAACCTACTTTAAAAAATAATATATCTGGTATTTATAATGGTATTGATTATTTTATGATGTAATAGAGTGTATATATTTATCATGTGGCTTTTATGAGAAAATTACTGTTGTGCCCTTAAAAGTAAATGAGTATGACTATCATATACCTCAATGATCTAACTTTAGATCATAATTAAATTCTTCATAGCTAATTTCTGGCTTGCACTTACTTGATAATATTAGATATTTATTTAATTTTTATATATGTCCTTTTTATTCTAAGACAAAATCTTTGGTGAGCCATACAAGAAGACGTCGAATCTCTCTTGTATAAGCATATCTTTTATTTGCTTCATTTTTTGTGGTAATTAAGTTCATTCAACTTTAAAGAGAAACTCTGATTCAGGCATCTTTATTGATATATAATCATTTGGAAACTGATTGCAAGACATCTTACTTTATTCATTGGATAATATATGCCTTCAATTAGAAAAATGAAAATTTAAATTCTTACAGAAGTTTCTTATACAACTTACGATAAAGGAATGAGAATCATATTCATATAAATTGACATATATATATAATATTATCAAAATAAAATAATTATAGTGCATATATATATTTGCATCTACATTGTACAGCTATAACGATATTGAGGCTCTCATATATCGATGTCTACAAAGTTCGATAAAAAAGGTATTGAGTAGATTCCAATTATGATCCGTTGATACTTAAGCTAGATAGATAAATTTGAAGATAACTTGAATAGTAATAAATGTTGTAAGTGAATACATATATATATATATATATATATCATTTGTTGCTATATATTTACAGTAATGAATGAGTTGTACGATGATTGATAGTTGTTAAGATGGATGATGTCAATCGAATCGACCTAAGCAAAATTCTACAAATTATTGAAGTGTTTGGTTGATTTCGCCATTTCTGAGAAGTATTTTAATAATCTATCGGGTCCTAATGTATGGTCCCGCATCACTTACAATTTGTAGCTTTGTTTTTCCATGAGAACTCAAAAAATATAACATGCATACATAAAGTATTTGAGAATTTAAAGAGAGTTATGTAAACTAATTATCATAATAGCAATAAAAAGTAAGTAAATAAAGAACCAAGTACTGGGAGAATTACACTTTTGGTCCCTCCATGATACCACTAAAACAATTTTGGTCCATGTTCATTCGCGAGTTACATTTTTGGTCCCAATTAAACTTATTTTTTAATATTTTTGGTCCTATAGTCAACTCTCCGTTAAGAGTTAACGAAAAACGCACGTTCTGCGCATGTGAGGCTGATTTTGAGCGGAAATTTGTTGCATGACACCTAAATTGGTTGGGCTTGACTATAAAGCCATTTTGACACCAAATTCTCTCTAAAAAATTTACAACCCCATCCCTATTCTCACTTTCAAAATTTGACCGAAATTTTGTTGTTCAATAACTTCAAAATCAGATTTCTAGCCATGAGTAGAAGTTATTTAAATACTGATTTTTTATAGATTTCTAGCCATGAGTAGAAATTAATTTATTTAAAAAAACACAAAAAAATAGAAAAACTAACAAACAATATTAGAAATAAGAACTTCACAACCATCCCACAACATCAAATTACTAGTATAGAAAACCAACAACATTACATTTTCATCATCCACAATAATTTACAGAAAACGAAACTCACAAAATTCAATATTACACTATATTATCAAATCGGCCAAATCATTATTTGAATAACTTATACTCATGGCTAGAAATCTGATTTTAAAGTTATTGAACAACCAAATAGGGATGGGGTTGAATTTTTTAGAGAGGATTTGGTGCCAAAATGGCTTTATAGTCAAGGCCAATTAATTTAGGCGCCAAAATGCAATAAATTTCCCACCAAAATCAACCTCACATGCGCAACACATGCATTTTCCGTTAACTCTTAACGGAGAGTTGACGGTAGGACCAAAAGTATTCAAAAATGTATCATATTGGGACCAAAAGTATAACTCACGAATGAAGGGAGACCAAAACTGTTTTAGTGGTATTATGGAGGGATCAAAAGTGTAATTCTCCCACCAAGTACTACTACTACCGTAAGGTTAAAAAAAAAATAAAAGTGTTGTTGGAATCTATTTTGATTAGATCAAAACAATCCCATTACAAATATATTGTGTTCTCTTTAAATTATAGGATAATAATATGATAAGTATAATAAGCTCATCTAGGGATGTTAAATGGGTGAATTGGATCGGGTTTGAGTTGGGTCCAAGTGGGACGGGCCAATTTTAACCATTTTCTTATATTAATATTTTAAAAATAGAATTTCAGATAATAATAAGATGACCATATTTTAATACAATTTGTAAATAATACGATTAAATTTGTATGATTTATTATTTCTGTAAAGTAACCATGTATATTAAAAATTAATTTGTTAAAATATAAAATGAAAAATTCGTGACATATACAAAATATTGTATTTTTCAAAATAAATTATGAAATGAATAGTATGCAATCAGTTTCTCCATAATTGTTTGTCAAATTGAGTTGTGGATTTCAAATGTAATAATAATAGTACATGTTCGTTAATTATAAATTATTCTTAGATATTAATAATCGATATATTTATTGAAATTCATAATGTAAATGGAAAAATAATTTTACATGGAAACATATGAATTGCAAGTCTTGACTATTTTATATAAAATACTTCACTTTTCTTTTGTTTCTTATTAATTTGAAAATATTAATTTACTAATTATATTATGAAAAAATTATTTATCATATATGCGAAAAGTTAGGAAGTGAAGTAATTAGTGATATATATTACAACTAAATCAACAATGAATTTAAACAATCAAATCATGTGTTGGACCTATTTAAGACCCATCACCAACCCATATAAGACTCGTGTTGGAATAAAATATAACTAAGTTGAATTAAAACATATTTATTATGTTTTGGAAAATTTGTTTTGTATAAAAAAATGTGAAAAAATGTTAGAATATATTGAATTAGTTAGTGATGTGTAGTCAACTTGATCAACAATAAATTAAATAACTAAAGCATGGGTTGGACCCATTTAAGACCCATTCCTAATCCACCTAAAGCCCATCACAAACCCATGTAGAACCCACAATGAACTCATGATTATAATTATACTAATATCTTTAATAAATTTTATTATATTACTAAAATGACTTTTGATTGACTAATAAAAATTTAAATATGAAGAACCCATATAGGATCCATAATCTATTTATGTTTATTTAAACAAAATCATATTGAACCCATATTAGGAAATGTCAAACCCAACCCAACTTAAAACTAGATGGGTTGGGTTGGAATTATGGGTTTCCACCCATCCCTTATCTCGTCATATAGTTAGTTTAAGTTTGATTGAACTTACTTCAATCACGTGATAAACTTGCTTGTGAGATTTTTCGCGTCTCATCTTATTTGGTTATATATTTTTCAACTAAATAAGGGTTGCTTGTTAGAATTTTCCGAAATAAGTATACGTGAAATGCATTTCACTATTGCATAAAAGAACATATTACATCAATTATAATCATTACATTTGCTTTCTTATTACCTAACGTCATTTACATACATCAATTATCAACTATGAACTTTCAACTCACATTCAATCACATATTATGAGAAACTTTTTGTCAATCAAATTCATTTTATCTCATTTTTTGTCATTGATATAAAATGAAATGTCAAACAATCACCACCTGAGTCTTTCATATTAATTGTGCATTGTTAGATATAAATATATGATAAATAAAAACATAAATTAAAAATTTCAAATAATTTATACAATTGTGACAATTTCTTAATTTAAAGCCATTGACCGCTTTGCAAGAACCATTTGACCAAGGAAGGCGATCGCATTTCGTCTTTTTTTCACGCACGGGCTAGCAAGCGTCGTATGAAAAAGACTATCCGGAAGCTATGCCGCGGCGACGGACAATTTTTGCAAGGAGAAGAGAACCTACGGGCTGCTATACAAGAGTATTTTGGAGGGTTGTTACGTTCTTCCAACCCGACGAGCACACGATGAATGGGATCCTCTCGGCCCTGGCACCTTGCGTCACGGCGGTCATGAACGAAAGCCTTCTTCGCCCTTACTCTCAAGAGGAGGTAATGTTGTCTTTAAAGCATATGCACCCTTATAAATCCCCCGCCCCGAGGCATGCCCCCTTCTTTTTTCAAAAGTACTGGCATATTGTAGGGCCTAGAATCTCTGCTTTTGTGCTCGACGTTCTCAATAATGGGCACTTAACCCCTGTCTCAATGCTACTCATGTGGTCCTCATCCCTAAAGTCACGAACCCGGAAGATATGACCCACTTTAGACCCATTAGTTTGTGCAACGTCGTTTATAAGATTGCCCCCAAGACCTTGGCCAATCGATTTAAGCCTTTCCTAGACTCGTTGATTTCTCCTTCACAGTCCGTCTTTGTCCCGGGTCATCTTATCACTGATAGTATTCTTATTGCCAGCTTAACCACTATAATTTGTTGCACAAGTCTTGGGGTAACGCAGGGCAAGTGTCCTTGAAGTTAGATATCAGCAAGGCCTACGACCGCGTGGAATGGCATTTCCTTGAAAAAGTCTTGCTTAGGATAGGATTCCACCCGAAGGTAGTCTCGTTAATCATGTTATGCGTTTTGACGGTCAGCAACTCTTTCTTGCCTAACGGTAGCCACTTTGGTGCCCTTCATCCGACGAGGGCCTCCGTCAAGGTGACTGTCTCCCTATCTTTATTTGTTTTGTGCTTAAGCTTTTAGTTCCTTAATCCATCAAGCCGAAGTGGAGGGAATATTGGAAAGGGTGGCGATCTCTCGTACGGTACCTAGGGTGTCCCACCTCCTATTTGTCGATGATATGCTCATTTTTTGCCAAGCAACACAAGAGGCACTGATATGTGTCCGGGAGATCCTGGGCCGCTTTAAGGCCGTTTTGGGGTTGGCCATAAATTTCTAGAAATCGGCTCTGAGTTTTAGCAAGAATGTCCGTAGGCCTTTGCGAGAGGAGTTAGTGGCAATTTTCGGGGAGCAAGTGGTGGCCAAACACGTGAATTACATCAGCTCCTGTCCTTCGTCGAGCGCTCGAAGGCAGACTTGGTGGTCGGTTTACGGGAGAAGATTTGGAAGAAGTTTAATAGTTGGGCGACTAAGTAGCTCTCTCAAGCGGGCCGGGCAGGCGATCCCGGTCTACGCGATGGGGTGCTTCCGACTCCCAGACGGCTTCCACGTGGAAATTGACGGATGGGCAGCACGGTTCTTTTGGAGGGGCAAGATGGACCCCGGGCTGCACTCGAGGGCCTGGGACAAATTATGTCACGGCAAGAAGGAGGGCGGACTCGGCTTTTGGCGGCTGAAAGAGCTTAATTCCACGTTGCTCGCCAATCAAACCTGGCGGGTAACAACACGCCCAGACACGCTGTTGCACAAAGTACTCGGCTAATGTTACTTCCCGAGCTCCAACTTCTTTGCAGCAGACAGGGATCCTTCCCCGTCCCTTACTTGGTGATCCTTGCTTGGTACGAGAGACTTACTTGTTGCAGGCGTGTGGTGGAAAATCGGGGATGACCGAATAATTGATCTCAGGGCATCCATGGCTACCCCATCCGTCCACCTTTAAGCCGATTGTTGCCCCTTCCCCCACCCTGTGCAATGACGTCCGAGTGGCGGATCTCATTTCTCTCGACCGGAGTTGGAGACAGGATGTTATCTCAACCAAATTTCTTTTAATCGATGCGGAGTGTATCCTGTCGATTCCCCTTAGTTCGACTCCTGGGCCAAACGAGCTTGTTTGGCACTATGAAAAAACGGGGCAGCTCACGATCCGTATCGCCTACTCGCTTGCAGCTGAGCTATCACGGCCCACTTCCTCCACCAACGGAAAGCCAGACTGAGGCTTCCTTTGGAAGAGTAGGGTTCCCTCCCAGGATCCGACTCTTTGCATGGAAATGTGGGACGATGTACTGCAAATGAGGATGAATTTGAAGCGACAAGGTGTGGTGGAGGATACTTGTTGCCCGTGCAGTGCGCTTGAGCCGGAGGACGCATCATATGTTTTGTTCTCGTGCACTTTTGTCCGCCTTGTTTGGGCGTTATCAGGCTTGCCCGTGTCCTCTATCCCTCAGCATGAAGGGGATGGCTTGGAGTGGCTCCGTACAGCACACTGCGGGCAGGACTCTCAGGACTTCGCTTATTTTCTTACGGTCTCATGGGGCTTATGGCTTAGGTGCAATCAGCTTGTATCCGAAGGGAACCAGCTCCACGCCCCCGAACTAGTGGCTATGGCACGAAGGACACTCAACCATCAATTAGGAGTATTTCCAATCGATCCTGGATAGGAGGGGCTAGGCGCTTCTATTTATTGTGCTTTCCAAACATTAGTTTTTCCAGTTTTTTCATTTCCCTTTTCGCTCTCTGTTGTTTTGGTTTCCTACTTTGAATTTGTACTTTCAATTGCTTTTGGGTTGTTGCCCCTTAATTTCGATACTCTCGTTTCTCCAAAACAAAGCACCATTTGACCAAATTCATAAAGCCAGTCGAACAATCATATATAAAATAGACCATTTAAAGACATATGCATATCGAATTTTACGACTAGTTGGACAATATCAAGATAAATGAGACCTCTTGGATACTCATATGAACTCTAGAGGTGGCTCCCAACATAGTTCATAATAAATACCACAACAATTAATCACATTGTAGCACTTAGCTCCATAGAGTCCAAAGGCCCAATAAATCAATATAGATAACCAAATATCATATTCATTTTCTTTCTATCAATGAACAATTTTAGAAACACTTTACTCAAGTTCATCGCGAGAAAAAACCATTTTTGATACGTATATAGCCATGCACGATGTACATATAGTATTCCTCCAGTTTTGCAAAAATTAGTATAACTTTAAATGGCACTCATAGTAAAACCCACATGACTAGTGTGGTCTACAGCTGGACTTTCTTGAAGAAATAGTGTTGATAGTTGATCTGCAATCCCATCCTATTATTCCAATAATATTTAGAACTATGAACATGATAGTCATGTATACCTGAATGTAGTTATATACTAATTGTATATACATTCATATATTAAATAGCAAAACTAGTTGAAAGATACAATTACCCAACAAGATCAACCTAATTAACTTAAACCAAATATTAGAAATTAGCTAAACTTAATATGTTGATAATTACTATGTCTATAATTGACACCTTCAACGAGTGAGGAATATTATTAAACTTCTCATCTCAAATAATATTAATGGTAATTATTTTTATATTTACTTAGTAGATGCCTAATTCTTTTAAGTGAGTAATTGAGAAAATACTATTTATCAATGAAGAAAATATAATTATTAAAGTTGTACTATAATAATCAACTGATTTTCAAATATATGTTAAATGTCAAGAAACAAAATTAAGTGTAACTAGTTTATGTCAACTAATAGATATAATCATATTCTTAACAATTAAATAATCAATATCTTAGAAATGATATTTTCACATAAACATATTTTTTTCATAATTATCTTAATATAGAAATAGTCACAGGTAGTATAAAGAGGAAATTTTGAGAGCACTGGCAGAAAGAAACTGAGGCCTGTAATTGTGTACTTCCACTTTGTACTTCCACTTTATTTTTATGTATATATATGTATATATATATTTAATTTGATCAATTAATTTACTTGATTAGTAATAACATTTCAGTCATCAATTCAGTAGCTTGACTATCATTAATATTAATTATAATTGATTAATGAGGTAATTCAAAACTAACACATATTTCAATCTATACTCTATATAAATGTGTGAATATTCAAGTTGTTTGTTCCCCATTGTGAAAAGACAAATATACCCTCATTTAAATATTATTAATTATTATATTATAGATTATAGAATGTTTCACAATTTAGAATTCTAAATATTCTAAACCTCCTCCATATAATTTTTTTTAAAAAAAAAAAACCTAAATCCTGAATCATGAATAAATCGAATTACACAGAATTTTAATAACCTACTTCTAATCGTAAATTATTAATGAATCCAATTACACAGAATTTTAATAACATGCTTATAATCGTGAATCATGAATGAACCCAATTACACATACCTGTCACGCATTAAATTTTAATAACATTCACAGAAAGTTATATTATAAAATTAGTTATAGAAAAAATAAAATTCTATAAGAAAAATATTTAAGAGTCTTAATTGCTCAAAACTACTTAGAGAATGAATAATATATTCAACTAAAAAAAAAAGTTAATATGTCAAATAATATTTCAACACAATTACTTTGCTAGAAGAAATCTTGATTATATTAAGAAAGTTTTAATTTACCATGACACATTAAAATTTAAAATAAACTACACATGGATAATATATAAAATATTAATCTAAACTTAAATATATATAATAATAATAATAATAAATAAGTATCAAAATTTAATTACAAATTAAAATTAATATATGGATATGATATTATTAAATTGAAATTACTTGTGAAAATTCAACTATTGAGTGAATCTCTTAGTACTTGACTTTTTTAGTATTAGATAATCCTGAATGCTTTAGTTTTACAACTATTGTTTTTTTATATTAATTAATATACTAAAAGTATCACAACAACAAATGTGACATAAAAAATTAAGTTGTAACATATATTATTGAATAAGAAATATTATACCAATCAGTGCATATGAAAATAAGATTATGAAGTTAAACTTAAAAACATATAGAATCAAAAATTGCAATATAAAGGAAAAAAATAAAATTTCATACAATAATATTTTAAAATTTAGAAGGTAATAAAGTATGTAAATAATACTTTGACAATATTTAAAAGTTGATACTGAAATATAATTAACATTAGGATCTTACATTACAAAATATTGGCAATATTGTTCAATTAAATTATACTTTTATAATAAGGGATAAATGCAATTTACCCCCCTGTGAAAAAATATTTAACAAATTACCTCCCTGTGTTTTGAGAAATGGAGCAAATTTGGCAATATTGTCCAATTAAATTATACTTTTATAATAAGGGATAAATGCAAATAACCCTTTTGTGAAAAAATAATTAACAAATTACCTCCCTGTGTTTTGAGAAATGGAGCAAATCAACGACACTCAAAATTTAGTAAAAGAAAACATATTACATACACAAATATAATATAGCAAAATCAAACAATAGCAAAGAGACAATAAACCTGTGAATAAAAATTGATCAATTTATTAAAATGAAATTTCTTCTAAAATAAATAACGAATAAGTATAAAAATTTAATTACAAATAAAAATTATCAATCTGATTATATTAGAAGTGCTATTGAAAATTTAAGAAAGAGCTAACTAATTTACTTTATTTCAATATTAATAGACTAAAAATACCATGTCTCCCTCCTCCTGCACCACAAGACATTGACATTGAAGAAGAGTATAAATAGTAATATAATAAATAATTTAATTTAAAACCTTATCTTATTGAGTAATAAATTAACTAACATAATTGTAGGTCCTAACGAGACATATATAACAATTTATGCTTTAAAAGGTGCATAATAGTTGTAACATTTGGTCCCCTTGTACTATTACACACTTAATGCCCACATGGCATTTTCTTTTGAATATCCAGAGGGAAAGGTGTTATGGAACCAAAATTGCTACTTTTTAATATTTACGGGACTGAAAGTAAGAATCCCAAAATCAATGGACCAAATTAAAATGGAAAGGACCTAAGTTACGGACTGAAAAATACTATTTCCCCTTATGAAAATAAGAAAAGTCAAATGGTGAGTAAATATTAACACAATAACAATTAAAAGTTTAAAATTTTAAAATAATTATATACTAACACATTAGTACAATTATAATTTCATATTAAGAAAATTAATAAATTTTGAGAATAAACTTAGTACAATAAACCAATAAATAAAAATTGAGTTAATCATATTGAATTTAGAACAAAAGATGATAAATAAATAAGCCAATGAGATTAATATATTTTTCCAATAATAAATTTATAAAAATAACTTAAAAGTTTAAAAAACATGAGTACTAAAGAGAATAAAAGTTAATATATGAATAGAATATTATTAAATTGAAATTGCTTATGAAAATTCAACTCTCTAGCACGTAATTTTTTTAGTATTAGATTATCTTAAATGTTTTACTTTTACATCTATTGTTTCTTTTATAAAGATGAAAAATAAAATTTATATACAATAATAGTTAAAAATTTAGAAGCTAATAAAGCATGTAAATAATGATTTAACAATATAAAAAAGTTGATACTGAAATATGATTAACATATATTATAGGATCTTATAATACAAATATTGGTACTATGGTCCAATTTAATTATAGTTTTATAACAATAGTCAATAAACAATTAATTTGTAATAGTGTCAATAAATTAAAAATAAATGACATTCAAATATAGTAATAAAAGAAACATACAACACACACATACAAAATATAACAAAAAATAAAACAAAATTAAACAACAGAAACTAGGCATAATAAAACTTACAAATAAAATTGATCAATTTATTGCATTAAATTAGAATTTCTTCTATCCAAGATAAGGAGCTTTGACTAATTATTTTTATTTTAACATTAATTTTTTGAATATTATTATTTTATATTTTCATATTAATTGGTTTGATACATAATAATGAAATAATCATTATTGAATATACGAAATACAAAATGTCAATTTTGGGGAATATCTTTTTATTCAATAGTACCAATTAAATTTAGAAAGTGAATTACAAATAATAGAATTGAATAGTTTCCTTATCAATTTAAATTATTATTATCAATTTGTTTGAAAATATAATTATATAATACTAATGTTTCAATGAAAAAAAATACGAATAATATTATGAACTTAACATAAATGATATATTTACTTCTAAAAACGTATTCGTACACGTGCATCGCACGTTATTTTTTCTAATATTTATAAAAGGTAAAATAGATTATATAGTTTACTTCAATTAATAATTTATAATCAAACAGATTAAAAATATAAGTATTTCGATACATATAAATAAATGGGTTAAAGGTATTAATAAATTTAGTTAATGTATAAACTAAATTGACGTAAGTTAATTCAATTAATTAAATCTAGTATACTCACTAATTCAAGTTAAATTAACCATCTCAATTAATTAGCTAAAGACAAGAGTTAATTCCATTTATATATATATATATATATTAATAATCATGATAAGTGTAATTAATTAATTGTAATTAGTTAACATGATTACACTCAACAATCAAATAATCAATAACATAATATAAAATTAATCAATTAACTAACCTACAAGGGATAAATCATTTAACAAAAATTTAAATAATTGAACAAGTAATTATCCGAATTAGAGAAGAGAAATTTATACCTGTTCTATTGCCGTTTTGTTCAAGGAGAGAGAGATGAAGAGTTAAGGAGTGTTGTGTGAGAGTTTGTGTGGGATATGCACATATATATACATAGCAATGTGTGTGTGGGCATAGCATGTGGTGCAGCAGGCACCACTTGCCAACATTGGGAGCAAGGTGGTGGAAGCCACGAGCTGCACCACCAATTTCATCTTCTTTTTTTTTTGTGATAATTTTATAAAATTTACAGTTTAACTTTTTGATTTCTAAATTTATGTAATTTAATCCCTAAAACTTTATAAAACTTTAATACAATCCCTTAAAATTTTAATATATTTGAATCATATTCTAGAATTTATACTCCAATCAATTTGTGACTTTCTAACTCTTTCAAATTAAATTAATCAAGTTTCATATGATCTCTGCTTTATCCTAGATAACTCAAATAAATACTTTACAAATAATTCTTAAACAAGAAATATATAAAAAAGAATGGATCGTATAAGTGATGATAAATTAATTTATCAAAAATGGTAACTAATATTTAATATAATAGATAGGGGCGTCACATGGATCATACATAAACATTACTTTGACACTCCCTCTATCTTTTGGTAATTACAGAAATACCACTAAGGGCATTTTTCCCTTAAAAAATTATATTAAAGTTTGTCCCGATCAACAAGGGCATTTTTGGACTTTAATGATTGTCAAGAGTGGTTTCTATAATTTTTCAAAAGACATGGGTAGTTTGTGTAAAAAGTCAATAAATGAAAGGATGTAAATATAATTATCCCTTTTTATAACTGACCTACTATCATAAAAAATTAAGACTCAATCGTATACGAATAAACACATAAATTAAAATCTACGTTTAGACTCATTGAACGCTTGCAACGACTCAAACCCGAATAGTGCATTCGAGACTTCGACCTTAACCGATGAATCATAAGGCTTATTTATTTTATTAATATTAAGAAATTAAAAAATAATAAAAATAATTAAAATATATAATATATAACAACAATGGTAAAAGTCGAACTCTTTGAGTTCGACTTTATCAATTTTTTATTTTTTTATTTTTTATAAGTTGAGAAGTCGAACTCAAAGAGTTCGACTTCAACTTTTATTTTTTTTATTTTATTATTATTATTATTATCATTATTATTATTATTGTTGTTGTTGTTATTATTATACTAGGCATATGATATATAATTTACTGATTTATTTATTATGATAATTATTTAAATGTACAACAAAAAATATATATTAACACAAAAAAATATAGTTACATTAAAAAAATTATATTTAAATCAAAAAATAAAATTTAAAAAATTAATTATAATAATTACAATTCTTAAAAATGATCGCCCGTCCCACAAGTGTGTCGGTGCCGTTGGCGCCGAGGTCTTCTTATTTCTTCACCCATATTTTGTATTGGTTCATTTTCAACATTATCATCATTATCTGCATTCATATGCAACCGACTTGATGATGTTGCAAAACTAGACTCTCCATAATCACGACATGCACCAAATGCTGGAAATAAAATTGGTGAGATGTTATATTCTGGTGCATATGTTTGACTCGTGCCAAGGCCAAAGTCAAGATCAACCTGTCCATAATAAGGTTGTTGGCTTGGCATGTATGGAGCTGAATCAAACCAATCACTTTGTTGGGGCGGTTGAGGCACGTAGCAATCTTGATATACATTTAGAGGTGTATGCACTGTGGATGGACCAGCTATATCTGCCCCAACAGTATCATCACCTCTAAGTGAACTTGTAGACATTCTGCTACTGCTTCTCCTTTGTCTGTGGGACGTAGACGGAGCATTATCATGTGGCGCTGCTTGTTCTTCGGACTGATTATCCCTCGGAAAACGAGAAAGTATTTCACGAAGTTCAATCATTCCGATAATAAACCGTTGATGCATTTGCAAAGCCTCTTCGAAATTGGTTGGTGGAGGTTGCACATTTAAATGAAGGGCCTTTGCATATTGCTCCTGCACCAATTTTAAAATAATGGATTTAAATCTAAGAGAAAAGTGGATAACATGAATCAAGTTTTATTGCACGACATACCACATGCTGTATTGTTGGTACATGTCCAGGTTGATAGCCGCTCTCTATACGTCTATCAGTAGATGATGAGACGAATCGACGAGTTATTCTACCGTACCAATCCCAATATCCATTTTTTGTATCTCTTCCGTTGAAAATGGGTGGTCGGCGCACAACCGTTTCATGTCGTCTATCCCATCTACTAACGTATAATGCGTGATGAGTCTCCCAGTGTCTGCCCCCACGTGCTCTACAAGAGATGTTATGAAGGCTCATTTCCCGACTATCTGTAGCATGTGGGATGTCTTGCCTCATACCGAATTGGCGAAGTACCCGTTCAGGATGATGCATTTTCACAATAGCATAAAAGATTAGAAGACATATTGATGTCCACAACTGGGGGTTGAACTCATCTGAGTGGGCTATAATGTTCTCCAAGTTCATGTCATACGGCTGCCAAAGAAACTGAAATAAAAGCAAATATGTTAAATTAGTAGGTAATTAATATTCATAAATAAATATGCGTAACGATGAGTCTTGTTTACCTGATCAGCCGTCATGTTATCTAACATATCTCTAAATACCCGGATAGTCCACCGTACAGTGTGGGGGAAGATGTGTTTTTTGTTCCACGTTGCACCGTACGATGGTATTAGAAGGAGCCGATTATTATAAGTTTGTATTGGCCTCATCGTTACACGTTCATCACCAAGACCGGGTGTTATTGGTGTGATACGCGACCAAGCCCAAATCTGTAAAATAATAAGCTTGTGTCAAAAATAAAATATTGCAATACGTTAGTTAATGAGAAATATAAATATTTAATATTACCTGCAGTAACTGCAACGGGCATCCAATTTGGGCTTTGCTTTTGGTGCTGGCATTACACAATTCACGGTACAAGAATGCGAGCACAACACTGCCCCAACTATAGTTTCGGGTGGCGTCTATATCCTCTAATTTCTAGACATATAGTAATGATACCAAATGCCCGGATGAATCAGGGAACATTACCCCACCGAAATCCCTTCGGCTAATCTAAGATCATCGTAGTTGAAGTACCATTCGCCCTTATTGTTATTGTTGTAAGCGCCCTTCCGTCTGCCTCTTTCGATGTCTTCGCTATCGAGTCTTTCAAGTCTAGTCTCCTTTGCCTATGTTGTTTTCCTTCCGATTCGCTTTTCTTCTAGCCTATTGGGTGGGTCTCCTATTCCTTCTCGGGGTCCATCCCTTAAGCATTCGAAATAGGTCTAGCCCTTACATCGGTTCAATGCCCTTTGAAACAGAATTAATGCCACACAACGTGCATATTGTACAACATTGGGGAACGGTATGTTATCATCAATTTTGATCGGTGTAATGTAACGCAAAATTACGTTTATGGACACAAGCGAACCCCTAAGTTCCCCATCATCTGGCTGGAAACCCAAATAAATAGCACAATATTCTTGCCATTCTGTCCAAGATCTCTCCCGATCCACCCCGGTCACGGCAAGTCCGTCTATTGCGAGTCCCCAAATTATTTGGATGTCTTGTAGGGTCATTGTCGCTTCCCCTACGGTGAAGTGAAACGTGTATGTGTTTCGAGGCGCCACCTCTCAACTAGTGTTGTGATGAGATGCGCATCATACACAACTCTGCCGCATCGGTACACACTATAAAATCCCATTTGGTGTAGTACTGCCAGCACCCTATGATGTGGGGCATGCTCTTGGAAGTGTGTCCAAAATGCACCATCCGCACGTCGTGCCTTTAAGGGTTCATCTAAATTGCCATCAAGCACATCATCAGACCTGTGTTATCTTTGTGATGACACCACGGTTTCGTCGTGTTGACCATACACTTGTCTTCTGTCCATATTTTACAACAACTAACGTTTGGTGTAAAGTGAAAATGTATGAAGAAATTCGATAAACGTTTAGTGTAAACAGAAAATGTTTGTAGAAATATTCGCAAGGCTGGTGTAAATATGAATGGCACAAAACATCCTCCTTATATAGCGTAAAAATAATTTATTTATATATATATATATATTGAAGATGGTCACGGGTTTTTAAAAAAACCCGTGACCCTAATGCAGCCTTGCTGCAAGGCTGCAGCATTGCATGCAAAGCATGCTGCACGCAATGTTGCAGCAGTCACGGGTTTATTTTCCCGTGACGAGCTGCAGCCTTGCTGCCACAAGCTGCAGCACTCACGGGCTGCTTTTAAGCAGCCCGTGAGTGTAATTTTTTTTCAAATAAATAAATAAATTTAAATAAATAAACATACGTAGTAGTTGTAAATAAATTTTCGTGTTCCTGAATTTAACGAAATAAGAAAATATTACAAATAAATTTTTGAATTGAATTGGGTATTTTGTGGGTGCGAAATCTCTACTTGAAAACATCTGATTCTTCTCTTCAAGAACGTAATCTTTGACTTCGGCAACTTCGGAGGTGAAACTCGACGTTTGATCTCCTTTGACGTTGACTTTGACTTTGAATAACGTTAATTCGGGGGTCGTTGACTTGTTCCCGGATCAAACGCTATAAACTTGACGATATTTGACTTTGATTTGGGATGTTCTTGGTGGATTTGAGACTTTGATCTGCCGCCAAGGTAGACTTCTGTCTTGATAATGTTAATTCGCCGGTCTTCAGACTTCTTGTCGAATCAAACGCTTGACTTTGGACGATCTCCGCGATGAACGCCTTGAATCTTGCCTAGAACGCCGTGGATCTTCCTTGATTTGCTTGAGAGGATTTCGGGACTTTTTGAATGCTCTCTTCAATTGTATGTGTGTGTGTGTTTTGAATGAGTTCACAGGACCCCTTTATATAGCTGTCAAAGAGGTAGAGTTGTGGTGAACTTGAACAGTTATTTTGTATTATTCCTTTATTTTAATTTAAAGAGATAAATACATTAAATATTTGGGAAGACATGATTGGTCAATTTCAATATTATCTCTTTAATTTTTGTATTTTTCGAAGAGATAATATAAGAAATATTTGTCTTGATTTGATTGGCCGGAACACCTCAATTTGACACGTGTCGACCGTTGATTCGATGACGAAATATATATTAAAATATCAATTAATTTAACTATTTATATTTAGAATTAATTTAGTAAATCCCAAAATATAAATAGAAAAATAGAATATAATTGATAAATAATATATATTTTCCACTTGTCGTCATTTGATTGGGCACAAAAATAATTTGTCTACAAATGCCCCCTCGAGACTCGTTCACGTATATGTGTTTGAAAATATAATTTTCGAAGTGAATTAGTCACGACATATGGACGAAATCTGAAATGGGCCATATTCATCATATTATGGGCCCGCAATATATGTGTTTAATTGATATTTGGACTTTGATTGGCCCACAACATTAGGAATAAGTATTATCCACAAATGTATTTGGCCCATGTACACTGCCTCTGTCTGTTCTTCACTGATGACGGAACAACAAAGCAGTTTCCCGTGCAGACTTGGAGACGTGATGATACTAGGAATCCATGGATGAGTTAATTCTTAAGCAATTAAATTATGCATTTTTGTCCCACTCTTAATAACTTTCGGATTGTTTAGACTTTTAATCAAATTATAACTCAAAATCCCAATCCTTTTGAATTGAAACACTTCAATTGATTGTTGACAGAATTTGTGGTAAGTTTTGATAGGCAAATATTTTTTTCTTCTTTAATTTTCTGTCATGCACTTAAGGTGTTTGTTGTAATGCCTCAATGAATTGATGTTGAAATTTCTTTGGATTTCTTCTCCTTTCGCAGATTACATGCAATCTGTCGCGGTTTTGTAGCGTGCTTTGCTAATTCGACTTGCCGAGTTTTTTTTGAATTTTGATTCTACGTTCGCAACAATCGATTTCGCCGAGTTGTATAAGTAGTTTTTGGAGCAGTTACTGAGACAACTTCTGGAACTACTCAAAGTCTTCACTGCCGGTGTCGACAGCTTTGCCGAAGGTACGTTGTATGCCCCTTCTCTCTCTCTTTTTTTTAGTATCATGTTCTGTATATGAGAGAGTTTTGAAACAAAGCAAGAGATTGTTGAAATGCATTATCTTTTTAAATTCCGTGGAACTATACATGGAAAAGGGTATGAGGCATGCAAAAAGCTTAAAATAGAATCTCTTGCATACATATGCAAAGAGTCACACGGTGAAGCAATCTGGTAGGCTCTGTTTGAGTCAAATTAGCTTCATGCGAATCTGAAATACTGTAGTCCTAATTCCCTCCTGGATCTTCAATTGCACCTCTGCTTGGTTCTAACTACTTTTGACATGTATCAGCCCCCCCCCCCCCCCCTTTTTTTATAAGTATCAGACTTCACACTGTGCTGTGATATGAGTAGATAAACACGGGGATATATTGGACACAAATTGGATGTTGAAATATTACCTAGGATATGTCCAATTAGTGATTCACGACAAAATACACGGAAATTTATTTACACTGTGTTTGTACAAAGAGACAAAAGAATTACATAAGTTTAACGTACTTTCTCTTTTTTTGTAATTCCTCTCCTTTAATAAAATAGAAACCTCTCCATTCTTGATGATCTTTGAATGTATTTTGGCCAAGCACATAAAATAAAAAACGTAGATAATCTAGCCCAATATTTGTTGTGAATCAGTACGCTTCTCTGTTAAAATCTTTTTGAACGAGACATGTCATCAATGTGAATTTGACCCGAACATAAAAGAGCGTCGAGACTTATAGAAACCTTCACTTTATAATTTGGGTAGGCAATTAAATTCCAAACCCTTCGCCATCTTATGTAGTGCTGCTCCATGGTCCATAAAAATAATCTTGGTTCGTAAATTTGTGGCTTTGGATTATCTCCTTTGCGAATCCATGTTTTTTTGTAATTTAATTGAGTCTCTTTTTTTTATTTTTTTAGAGGAAGAACCCAATTAAATTCTTTCTTCTTGTTTTGATAGCTTGAGACATGGTTTATTTCAAAGACGAGTCTTTCTCCTCCGGTCAACAAAGCTTGATTATTCTTGACGACGAGGGTCAATTCGTTGAGAAATGAACGATTTTGCCGACTTACGCACCTCTCATCGGTCGATAAACGAAGCAATGGCCAAGCTTGACGACTCCACTTCACACGAAACAATGGTCTCGAGAAGTCTCATTGAGGACTTCCAAGGCGTGGTCCCTACAAGCGACTCATCACCGTTGTTCTAACGAATCAAGCTCTATACCGACGTTGGGCCGCCGCATCATTGAAGGGAAAGCCAAGTGGGGCGACAATGTTCACTTTGCCGGCGAGTTCTTCTTCATCAAAGGGTTTTGGGAGTGGACGGAAGATGTACTTAGTCGGTGCAAAGATAAGCTAGTTGCGGCCCAAGCATATGATGCCGTATACGCCTCACTATTTACCTACGACCGCAATTCCGACATCGTCAAGGCGTTTTGCGAAGCGTGGTGCCCATCTACCAACACTCTTCTGACGTCCTTTGGAGAATTGTCTATTTCGTTGTAGGACGTGCGCACCCTTTCCGAACTTCCTATGGCGGGACTTCTTTATGATGAAATTATTCCAAGTGCCAAGGAGCTTAACGGGGTTGACGAGACAGGACGGAAACTTGTGCCTCGTTCTTGCAAGTTCCTACTCCACGCCTACCATTTGCTTCGAAAGAGTAATAAAGATGGCCATTCCTCTCAAGTTTCTGTCGATAAATGGGTCAGGTTTTGGCTTAGAAGGGCAACGCAATACTGTGAGCCCCCTCCGCGTAAAGAGAAGAAGGCCGTTCGTCCTAAGTCAACCCATAACCCCTCCAGGGCCTTTGGGGTACATGGCAAGTGGTCTATGGCGGACGAGGCATTGTTCTCGAGGCTTGGTGTCGAAGAGGGTTCAAAGGAAGAGACATTCTTGACGGCGTATTTGGCGTGTTGGCTTTGTACTTTTGCCCTTCCCACTCAAGATATTGGTTCAATACGCCCAAGTATTTTCAAGGTGGCGAGTGCTATGGCAGCTGGTCGAAAGATTGGTCTTGCAGTTCCTGTATTGGCTAGTATCTACAGTGGTTTGAATAAGATCTCCAACTCCCCAAGGGTAACTCGCGTACACTCTCCATTTCCGGTTCACTTTGTTTACAGTTGGATAGCTTATTATTTCAAGACTCATTATTAACTTGTGCAAAGCGTTTGTGGGCCCAAGATGACGCTCTTTTCAGGCGAAGGAGGCGCAAAGTACTACGATCCGCAAGAGCGAGAAAGCGGCTACACAAAGGCGATTTTATCTCTTGGACTTGCAACATGATTGTGAGGGACAAGGATTTTTCATTCACAGACGACGGGCATGCCATGGAATTTGAAGAAATCTACTTCATGGCCGTTCGTTCGAACTACCTTCCTTTGCGGCAAGAAGTGCCGGGAATTCTTTGTTGAGCCCTATAGCCCTCATCGATTTAGTCATCAATTTGGTTTCTTCCAAGAAGTGCCGGGAATTCTTTCGCAAGACATTCGCAAAGCTTCTTTAGAGGGTGGAATCCGTTATTAGCGCATGTGTATTCTGTCCAAGACCATGGAGAAAGTGTTGTTCCCTCTCATGCCCCCAAATATGAAGAAGTTCTCCTCCGAGGCGTACAAAAGGTGGTGGCTCGGAGCTCACGGTGGCTACTTTGAAGAAAATGTGGCAAAGTTGCTTGCCTTAGGCCCAAGTCAAGATTCTCCAAAAGGCAAGAAAAGTGGTGAAGGAGTCGCCCAAGATCAACCTCGTGAACTGGCTATTTTCCCCCCTAAGCGAAATTTTCAAGTGGTTGAACCCTTTGAAGTAGATAAGAAGCGAAGTGCTCCTCGTTCCTTGGAAGTAAGTGGGAGTAGCAACCCTGATCGTCATTGGCAAAGGCTCAAGTCATGGACCATCGATGTTGAACTTTGTCAAGGAGGTTATTTTTTTTCTTTATTCCTCTTCTTCTTCCTTTTTCTTCTTCTTTTTTTTTTTTTTTTTGGTGATAAGATTCTCTTTTATTTCTAACTCTAGCTGATGCATCATTGTAGCTCGAAGCTGAGGTCTTAGCCGTTGAAGATGATGAAACTTCTCAAGACAGTCAAGCGTCGACCTTTGGGTCTAACTTGTTGGCTACAACCCGTCCTCTTGGAATGGGGCTTAAGAGAAAACAATCCTCTTGTCAAGCCACTGTGTCGGTATTCAAAGGCGAGAGGTTCGTTCTTAATCATCAAAAGGAGTTCCTTCAAAAATTATGGAGTGATCTTCTCGTGAAGATATCAAACATCCCATTTATTTCATCTCATCAATCAAAGACGACGTTTATTTCGTTCTTGAATCTATGAAGAGCTTTCAGAATTTTGACGTCTCAAATGTGGAAGAATCAATGAACACGTTCTTTGCCAAGGCAGCTGCTCATGATGAGGCGAGGTCGTCGTCATCTAAAAAGTTATCCAAAGATCTTTTCGACTGGAAGTTAAAGGAAGCCAACGATCGCCTGCAAGAGGCCCGTGCTAAAGAAAGTGGGGGAGCTTCCAAGGTCCAATCTACTACGGATGAGTTGAAGCGTGTTGAGAAGGAGCTTTCGGATTTGAAAGAGCGCAAGAAGAACCTGTGTGCTACTCTGAAGGAAGAAAATCAACTTTTCCATAGTACCCAAATTGGAGTTCGTGAAATTGTGGAGGAAATTGCAGCGCTTGAGAATACTACCCCCCTCAACGATGAAGTAGTTGCGAGTTTGGAGGCTTTAAGGACACACTTGGAAGCCCTCAAGGAAGGGTTGAATGATTTGCGTCCCTTTGCTTGAGATTAGCTTAGGGCCTTTTATTTTATCGCATTTGATTTCTCTTTTCTTTGTCCCCTGTCATGAACTCCAATGTTTCTTTTGAGATTACGTAATAGAAGCCTTTTTTTTTCTATCTTGCAATCTCTGAGCATGTTTAAGTACTTCCACTCTTGACGACTTAATAAGATGAATAAAACTTATTTAAGTGTTATGACTAAACTTAGAATATCTAAGCTACTTACGTACCTCATCAAGAGGATCAAGTCAATTCGTAGTTCAGGGATACAAAATAATTGTTTGGAGAGGGGAGGGCCGTTCACAGTTTATACTCATGCGGGCCAGGAGTTTTTTGTTTTTTTTTTTTTACTTGTTTTTTTTTGTTTTTTCTTTTTTTTTTTTTTTTTTTTCAGGCGTAATACCGCTTCAAGAACTTTCCATTTATCGGGCCTATCCTCAAGCCATCTTCAGCAACTAGCTTATATGCACCATTTGTGTAGACTTCTTTGACAACATACGGACCATCCCATTTTGACAAGAACTTATTTCCTGTTCGATGCGTTGTGATTATAGGCCTTCTCACTGCGAGTACTAGATCACCAACTTGAAAAGAGCGAAGACGGACCTTCTTATTGAATGCTTTGGATAGTCAAGCTTGATAACACTCGAGCCTTTGTTGTGATTCCAACCTCTTCTCATCGAGAGGTTCTAGCTCTTCAAGCCATATTCGAGCGTTTTCTTCTTCAGTAAGCCTTCTTGTATCGCCATCCTTAGTGAAGGGATTTGTTGCTCAAGTGGGAGGACTGCCTCAACTCCATAAACCAGGGCATAAGGAGTTGCTTGCGTAGGCGTTCTGACAGTAGTTCTATATGCCCATAGAGCTTCTCCAATTCTCTCGTGCCAATCCCATTTTGACTTGGTCACTACTTTCTTCAATAGGATGCACAAAGTTTTGTTAAAAGCTTCAGCAAGGCCGTTGGCAGCGCTATAGTACATAGAAGAGTTTTTCTGTTTGAATGCAAACTTCTGACATAATTTGTCTATCAAGCTGTTACGGAAGGGTTTTCCATTATCAGTGATGATATACTTGGGCACTCCGTAGCGATATATGATGTGTGTACGGCTGAAATCAGCAACATTCTCTTTCTTCACTTCTTTGAGGGGGACTGCTTTAGCCCATTTAGAGAAGTAGTCAGTTGCCGCCAAGATATATAAGTGACCACCGAAGGACTTTGTCATGGGTCCTACGACGTCCAAACCCCAAGCATCGAAGGGCCATGAAGCTACAGTAGGGTGTAATGGCTAGGGTGGTTGGTGGATAAAATTGGCGTGAATTTGACAGGCTTAACATCTCCGTGCATAGTCCATGCAATCTTTAACCATTGTAGGCCAGTAATAACCCATTCTTTTTTATATGGAAGTGTAGCTTTGGTCCGGATTAGTGCGCACCGCAAACTCCAGAGTGAGCTTCTTCCATAGCTCGCATTTGCTCATCATCGTTTAGGCAGCGTAAGAAAAAATACCATCAAATAAACGTCTGTAGAGCGTGTCTTTGAAGTAGATGAAACGAGACGCGCGCCGCCGAATTTCAGCCCTTCGTCGTATGTCGTCGGGTAACTTCTTGTACTTCAAGTAATCAACGAGTGGTTGTCGCCAATCTTCCTCTTCAATTTCGAAAACCTCCATGACATGATTTTCTTCTTCTTGGAATATGTCATCCTCATCATCAGTGAAGACCGGTGGTATGACCCAATTCTTATATATCGGTATGCGCGTCTCCTCATTGGTCATCGAGAGGGTTGAAGCGAGCTTGGCCAATGCATCAGCTTGTTTATTGTCCTTTCTCGACAGGTGCTCAAGTTCTACATCTCCTAGCCATCCTATCAGCCTTCTTGCGTAGTTATAGTATGGGAGCAACTCAAGTTTTTTGACTTCGTAGAGACCGAGGAGCTGATTAATCACTAACTGAGAGTCTCCGTATACTTTCAGGTGTCATTGCTTTATGTCCACTGCCATTTCCAATCCGAGGATTAAAGCTTGATATTCCGCCATATTATTTGAACAGTTCTGGGTTAAGGTGAAGGAATAAGGCAAGACTTCCCCTTCAGATGTGACAAAGACAACTCCAGCCCCGGCTCCTTCTCTATGGGCAGCTCCATCAAAGTACATTTTCCAAGGGGCGTAACTTCAATCAGAAGGACATCCTCGTTCGGCAAGTCATCAGACAATTCCTACTCGGCAGGCATAGGGTGATCGATTAGAAAGTCTGCCAAAACTTGTCCCTTCACAGCCTTTTGAGGAACGTACATGATCTCGAATTGTTGCAGCTGAAGATACCATCTCGCGAGTCTATCAGACAGTACTGGCTTTGCCATGACATATTTAAGGGGATTTGCTTTTGAGACCAGATGGATGTTGTGTGACTGAAAGTAATGCTTCAACTTTTGGATTGCGAAAATGAGCGCCAAACATAGCTTTTCAATGGGTGAATAATTGAGCTCGTTTGGTGTCATCGTTCTGCTTAAATAGTATAAAGCATTCTCTTTCCCCTCATTATTCTTCTGGGCAAGTAGGATTCCCACGGAGCACTGTTGAGCAGTGACGTATAGAATTAAGGGGCGTCCGGGGACGGGTGCAACCAACACCGGAGGCTTCATTAAGTAGGATTTTATGCTTCTGAACGCTTTATCACAAGTCTCATCCCATTCGAAGGGCACATATTTCTTCATTAGGCGATTGAATCGTTGACAACGGCCTGCTAGATTGGAAATGAATCTCCGAAGATACGCGAGCTTTCCTTGCAAACTCTTGAGCTCATGGACATTCCTAGGTTCTGGCATTCTCAAAATGGCATCAATCTTGGCTTGCTCAATCTCTATACCCCGTTGACGAATGATGAACCCAAGGAATTTTCCGGATGTAACTCCGAATGCACACTTGGAGTGATTCATCTTTAGTTGGTATCTTCTCAAACGTTCAAAAACCTTTCACAAGTCATGAAGATGATCCTCTCGTTTCTTTGACTTCACGACCAAGTCGTCAACGTAGCATTCTACATTCTTGTGGAGCATGTCGTCGAAGATCCTTTGCATTGCCCTTTGATATGTGGCGTCGGCGTTCTTTAATTCGAAAGGCATGACTTTGTAGCAATATATACCTTTAGGAGTGCGAAATGCTGTCAATTCCTCATCCGCTGGTGCCATATGTATTTGGTTATATTCGGACGATCCATCCATGAAAGATAGGGCTTCATGACCCGTAGTGGCATCTATCATTAACTCGGCGATAGGTAATGGGAAGTCGTCCTTGGGACATGCATTATTCAAGTCCCTGAAGTCAACACATACTCGTATCTGCCCATTCTTCTTCCTTACAGGCACGATGCTAGAGATCCACGTAGTTAACTTCTCGAATAAAACCAACTTCAATAAGTTTGTTTACCTCACATTCAATCAATGGGATTAGCTCAGGTCGAAACCTACGTTGAGCTTGTTTGCCAGGACGAGCCCCCTTCTTTACGGATAAGTGGTGCACAACTACTTTTGGATCTAGCCCGGGCATTTCTTTGTAGGACCATGCAAATACATCTTTATACTCATGGAGTAGCGCGACATAAACCTTATCTTCTTCCGGGGTTAGAGAATCACTTGTGTAAATTGGACTGGGATCTTCGGCATCACCTAGATTGACTTCTTTTAACTTATCAACGGTGGCTTTAATGCCTTCCTCAAGTTCTATAGAAGCGTTTCAGCATCTTCTTCTTCAACCTCTTCATTTTCGATTAAGGTGATGTGATGGGCTAGGGCGATATCTTCTTCAGCACTGTCGTCAATATAATTGGACGATGCAACGCTTTCTCTGTCATCTTCGTCATCAAGTTGAACTTGTGTGAAGACCATTGTTCTTGTTTTAACTTTCAAGACTCTGCCACATGATATGTCTAGAGTTGTGTGGCGTCTCATTATGGAAGGGACCAAACTTCTAAGTTAATGTGAGGATGTGATGTTTTCCTTTGATTGTGCAGCCACCTTGGACATGGCTTTCTTTTGGTTCGTCATTCTTTTCTGTGGACCAAGTCTATCAAAGACAGATTGATTTGTTGGTCCTTTTGTGCACCAGTCTTTTACGTGGGCCGAGTCTATTGAAGACAGACTCCCGTGGATTTTCTTTCCTTTGATCATCTTCTGTTGAAGAGAGACTTTCACTGACATGGTTGTTGTTGGCCCTTTTTATGGTTATGCGGATAGACTTAGGAGGGATAAAGCCAAGACCCACACGTGAATCTGGGACTGCATGCCCTTTTTCTTTTAACATCACTTGGGTGGCGTTGAGTCCATGGAGCTTCTTGTCGGTGGCTTCGGGAGGAAGTTTTCCAAGGGCTAATCTTTCTTGTGGATTATACCCGGCTTTAACAAGCAATTTGAAGGCTTTAGGATCATACCCTTCTCCGTCTATAGCCAACATTTCTTGTCCCTCTTCTTCTTTTTGGGTTGAGGACACAAATCCTTCGAGTGGCGGTTTCGATGGTTGCTTCGCGTTGACTTGAGTCAATGGTAAAGTCAGACTCTTTGAAAATCCGGCCTCGACAACGGGCTGCTCATTTCTCCTCATGCTTCCATCGTCATGTGACCTTGGTTTCTCAGAGGATGAAATCTCTTTTCCTCTTTTGGTAGTTTCAACGTAGTACTTGGCGTCGACGAAGTGCGACTCAACTTCAGTAAAAGGCTTGGTATCACCGAGTACCCTTTTCACTATACCATTGCGGCAGTATTTGAAGCATTGATGCCATGTTGAGGGGACCACAAAATTTTCATGCAATCAAGGGCGCCAAGAAGCATGTTGTAAGAAGTCTTGGCGTCTATAACATGGAATAGTGCAATTGATGCCATATCGTCCATCAACAATTCCATTCTGATAATGCCGACAGCCCTTTGTCCTCCTTGATTGAAGCCTTGAATCATGAGGCGGCTATTTGCGAGTTCGTCCATCGGGATCCCCAAGTCTCTCAAGGTTCGTAAGGGTAAGATATTGACTGCAGAGCCTCCATCGATCAATATTCTATTCACCTTTTGTTCGCGTGCATATCCAGCGACGAACAAGGGGCGGTTATGCGGTTTTGACCCAAGAAGCAAATCTTCATCGGTGAAGGTAATGGTGGACATGCATTCAGTACTATCAGAGGAATCTTCTTTTTCAGACAGAGCGTCCTCTTTGATCGCAGTAGCATTCTCGTGTGTGGTATTGTAGGAGGCTTCACTGTCGAAAGACCCACATTTGATCGAGGTCACGTTTGTTGCTGCGGTATCTTCTTCAAGAGAGATCTTGCCTTGGCGAGCTAATTGCATAACCTTGTCTTTGAACACAAAGCAATCTTGTATCGAATGCCCAACTAAACAATGGTACTTGCAATATTTTGGGTCATTTGTTCGTTCGGCTTCTTCAGGTCGTTTTGCTTCGGGTAGTTCGATAAGGTTGGCCTCCAACAAGTCATCAAATATCCCGGGGACATCAGAATCAAGGAAAGGATATTTCTTTGCTTGCATTTCCTTCAAAGTTAGCTTTCTTTGCAGTCTTTTGTAAGGCGCATTTTGCTTCGGGGCAATGATGTCTTTTGTTGCGCTCCTAAGTTTAAGTGGCGCTATATTCACTGCCATCGATTCCTTGCTTGGAGGTTTTGAAAATGGTTTGCCCCCTTTCTTGATTTCTTGCCTTTCCTTGGTTCTGCGGGGCTCTTGGACAGGTGGTCCTTCTACTCCACTTGCTGCCATACTTAACTCCATGTCATGCGCTCGAGTGGCCAAATCTTCGAATGATCTGAGTAGGATTCCTTGAAGAATATACTGAAGACCCCAATGCATTCATTGAATACACATCTCAATGGCGGAAGCTTCAGATAATCGGTCTTTGCAGTTGAGGCTCAGATTCCTCCACCTATTGATATAATCGATGACCGGCGCATCCTTCCATTGACGAGAATTTGTAAGCTCAATTATGCTGACAGTACGTCAAGTGCTATAGAAGCGATTCAGGAATTCTTGCTCTAGCTGGTCCTGTGACACCCCGTCCGTAATCACATCTCATTTTATAAAGAATTCATATTTAATCCAATAAGACAACCCATGTTTTAATCCATATATTATGTAGACATCACAAAAGGATATACATCATCAAAACTTAAATTAAATCCCCTAATTTTCTTTAATTTATGTACTTTGCCCCAAAATATTATATAAATCTTTAGTTTAGTCCTTTCAAGTTTTAATATAAATTTAAAATTTCAACATAAAACTTGTAATTAAATTTATATTTTCTTAATAATTACTAATTAGTCTCTCAATTATGTATAAAATTCTATGGACGTCACAGTTCTCCCCTCCTAATAAAAATTTCGTCCTCGAAATTTAACTAACGTACCCATTTAATGGAATAAATAAGGATACTTTTTTTTCTCATATGCTCCTCAACCTCTCAAGTGGCCTCTCTTGGTGAATGATGACTCCATCTCACTTTCACCATTGGTATCTCTTTATTTCTCAAATTCTTTACGCTTCTGTCCAAAATTTCTATTGATTCCCCTACGTACGTTAATCCTTTTGATATTTCTATCTCCGATTCACGCAAAACATGACTAGGATCATATTTATATTGGCATGGCTTAAAAATATAGAATACGTCATATGTCCATGATAATTCTACCAATAATACTATTCCTCATACGCTACTGGCCCAGTTCTATCCGTAATTTCGTATGGGTCTATATACATTTTATTCAACTATTCTTGCTTGTATGAAACTCACATTTACTCTTAAGTGCATAATATATATTTTAAGTATTCAATAATACTATTCTTTACAAATTATCCACATAGAATCTAATCCCCGCTCTGATACCACTCAATGTGACACCCCGTCCGTAATCACATCTCATTTTATAAAGAATTCATATTTAATCCAATAAGACAACCCATGTTTTAATCCATATATTATGTAGACATCACAAAAGGATATACATCATCAAAACTTAAATTAAATCCCCTAATTTTCTTTAATTTATGTACTTTGCCCCAAAATTTTATATAAATCTTTAGTTTAGTCCTTTCAAGTTTTAATATAAATTTAAAATTTCAACATAAAACTTGTAATTAAATTTATATTTTCTTAATAATTACTAATTAGTCTCTCAATTATGTATAAAATTCTATGGACGTCACAGGTCCCATCCATCAATTGAACCGGCTTCCAAATTAGTATACCAATCAAATGTGGTGCCTTTCAGTGATCGGACGAACTGTTTGACTAGATGATCGCCATAGGTTCCAGCATTGTTGCACATTTCGACGAAGTGGGCGACGTGCTACTTAGGATTGCCTTTGTCGTCAAATTGATGGAACTTCGGCGGTTGGTAGCCCATTGGCATCTTTAAGCTATCAATTCTTGGAGTGTAGGGCTTGGAGTAAGTAAAGGATGACCTTGAGCTTCCTCAATCTTGCTCCTAATGGTCCCTTCGATGAATTCTTTCAATTGGTCCACAGGGATCATTCCATTGAATGAGACTTGAAGCCCCTTTGCAGGTTCATCTTTCTAGGTGAAGTTCTCCTTTGTGGATATTTCTACTTCATCGTGAGCCTCAACTTGTTTTCCCTGAGTGTGGCTTGTCTCAATGTTGTCGGGCTTGTTGATCAACCTGGCGATTTGGGCATCTTGCTCTTGTACATGCTTGGCTAGTCCCTCGATAGCTCTTGTCAGGCTTGCAATTTGCTCTTCTAAGGTTGTGGCATTCGTCACCATGACTGGGGCCACATTTGTTGTGAAGGAATAGCTAGACTCGGAGCGAGGAGAGGACGGGGGAGATTTATCTTCGTCATCTTCGCTTGCGTGGTTAGGCACGAATATGCCCTTCTGAGCAGACTTAATTGGAGGAGTCATCTGGAAAGATTCTTTGAGTTTCTTCGACATGCTCCTTGTAGTAACACCGAGACTCTTGGTACTTGAACTTGAAGACTTTGTTGTGGCAAGTTTGGAATTCACCGTCTTCATGGCTTTTTCCTTGAGTGTCCATTGAAATACTTCAGACTTCGTTGAAGGGAAGAGATGAGAGGTAGAGAAGTCCCACCGGGTGTGCCAAAATTTGTAAACAAATTTTCGTGTTCCTGAATTTAATGAAATAAGAAAATATTTCAAATAAATTCTTGAATTGAATTGGGTATTTTGTGGGTGTGAAATCTCTACTTAAAAACCTCTGATTCTTCTCTTCAAGAACGTAATCTTTGACTTCGGCAACTTCGGAGGTGAAACTCGACGTTTGATCTCCTTTGACGTTGACTTTGACTTTGAATAACGTTAATTCGGGGGTCGTTGACTTGTTCCCGGATCAAACGCTATAAACTTGACGATATTTGACTTAGATTTGGGATGTTCTTAGTGGATTGGAGACTTTGATCTTCCGCCAAGGTGGACTTCTGTCTTGATAATGTTAATTCGCCGGTCTTCAGACTTCTTGTCGAATCAAACGCTTGACTTTGGACGATCTCCGTGACGAACACCTTAAATCTTGCCTAGAACGCCGTGGATCTTCCTTGATTTGCTTGAGAGGATTTCGGGATTTCTTGAATGCTCTCTTCAATTGTGTGTGTGTGTGTGTGTGTTTTGAATGAGTTCCCAGGACCCCTTTATATAGTTGTCAAAGAGGTAGAGTTATGGTGAACTTAAACACTTATCTTGTATTATCCCTTTATTTTAATTTAAAGAGATAAATACATTAAATATTTGGGAAGACATGATTGGTCAATTTCAATATTATCTCTTTAATTTTTGTATTTTTCAAAGAGATAATATAAGAAATATTTGTCTTGATTTGATTGGTCGGAACACCTCAATTTGACACGTGTCGACCGTTGATTCGATGACGAAATATATATTAAAATATCAATTAATTTAACTATTTATATTTAGAATTAATTTAGTAAATCCCAAAATATAAATAGAAAAATAGAATATAATTGATAAATAATATATATTTTCCACTTGTCGTCATTTGATTAGGCGTAAAAATAATTTATCTACAGTAGTACTAATAATGATAGTAAAATAATAAAAAAAAAGGAACTTCAATGATTAGAAGTCGAACTCTTTGAGTTCGACTTTGTAATTTATAAAAAAAAAAATTAATAAAGTCGAACTCTTTGAGTTCGACTTTTACCATTGCTATTATGTATTACATAAAATAATTATTTTTGTTATTTTCTTTTTTTTTAATATTAATAAAATAAATAAACCTGAATCATAACACCCTAATCATATATAAACTATTTTAATATGAGACTATGTGTCACTCATTTATGTATATATAGTATGTTACAAAAATGAGATTTAAAGGTATCTCAGCGGTCACACACCTACAAGTCAAAATATTGAAGAAAATGCCATAAGTTGACTTTTTCCCTTGAGAAAGGAAACAAACACCTTCTGAGCCCCACAGTGTTCCCAATTGCATATAAAATAATCTGCCGTACCAGACGCTGTCTCTTCCTTCGTTGCTTTCCTTTTCGGCTGTGCTCTGCTGTCGCTGCCTCTCTACACTCTGCTAATTCAAGTCAACTACCTCTCTCATCAGATTCCACTGTTGGAAAAATTAAAGCAAGTACAATTTTGAAATCAATCAAATTATAATAGGATAAATACAACTATTTCCCATAAAGTTTATTATAATTATAAATATTTTTTATTATTTAAAAAATTATAAATATCCTTCAGAGGTTTGTAATCATCTAACAAATAACCCATTTTCATCTATTTTTGTGGGTAAACTGACTAAAATGCCCTTATACATTTTATTTAATTTTTAAAATTCTTTGAATTTTTTCGGACTACAATGCGCAGAGAGAGGTTTTTAAATTTTTTACACAGAGAAGTTAATAATGCAATTTTCCTCGACTGATTTTTCTATAATTTAACAAAAAAAATTCAAGGGCAAAATGATCAATTCGGGCCTTTGGTTGAAAATTACAAATTTTAGGGGGTATTTGTAATTTTTCAAATAATAAAGGGATATTGTAATTATGTCAAACCTCTAGGGAGATAAATGTAATTTACCCATTATAATATTAACAACATAATATTAACAATTTTGAAAATTAATTTCCCAAAACAAACACATTAAATAAATAAAATAAGCAATTAAATATACTGTTATAACATAAATTTAAATCGAAAAACTTATTAGCGAGTTGTACCATAACAACTTTCTCATCAAATTCCACACCTTGACACTTGCATGTTCAACAAAACTTAGAGCAAATACCATGTTTGATTATGTTGGGACTGGTGTTTGGCTAAGTTTTTTTTTTATCAAATTTTATAACATATTTTCTGGGATTAATTATATTTTTCGTTCCTGTATATAAGCACTAATTCGATTTTTGTTTTTTAAGTTCCACATTCTCGATTTTGTTTCATAAAATTTATAATTTTTTTGGTAAAATTGGTTTGGCCGTAGTGTGGCCTTTCAAGTTAACGACAATTGCACGCCAGTTTGGGATGGAAAATCGGCTATTTTTTTCACCTATATAACCGATGGTTGGTTCTATTTTTTATGATTTTTTCTTGTTTTATATTTTTTACGTGAGGGACCAAAATCGAATTAGTGTCTATATATAAGCTTGTTTTTCAAGTTTATAAGATATTAAACCATATTTTAATAAGAAGTTACTGAAGTATTTGGATAAAAAGGAATCATAAAGCCTATATTATATGGTACTAACGACAAATTCTTAATTAATTCAAAAGAAAATGAATCTTGTAAATATTTTGAAAACATGTTGGGAACTCCTTTCTTTTTCGAACCAACTTATAAACTTCTACTATTTTATTTCTGGGTCTTATAAGATTATTTACTAAAAAGTTTGCCAAACACCCTGCAAAATTTTATAAGTTTTAAAACAATTTATAAAATATTTTCAAAATCTTATAAATTCATGCAAAAACCCTCTTAATCAAGATTTTAATCAAACATTTGGAGTTGGAATTCCTTTCTTTTTCCCCCTATTACAAGGTAATAAATCACATCATCAAATATATCAAAAGGTGATTGAATACATAACTGTATATATCAAATTTAAGTATATTAAGAAGAAAAAAAATATATTATTATTAAAGATGACTAGCATCCACGTCCCACGATAACTTGAGATATATGATGGGAATTATTATTTTTTTAATAATGAGTGCTGAACTATTAATTGAAAAATACAAAAATATTTCTACAACAATATTTTTAAAGCAACCAAGTATTGCTATTACAAGTCCACAGTATAACATCTCTAAATCTACCAACACCAACATTAAAGCAACCAAAAGAATAATACAAACATCGTATAAACTAAACAACTCCCTACATTCGTAGTACTCAAACCCACAATCTCTTTATTGTGGGACCTCAACTTCGCCACTTGGACAAAGGATCATTGGTGAAATATATGATAGATTTAATTGCCAAATCTGTTTTGAATGTAAGTAAAAATTACATGAAATTTCAACTTTACAATTGAATTGAATGCTCTCAAATGCTTTAGCACCAAACGTGGGCCATTAATTCAGCTAGTAATCGCCAATGAGGCCTAACTCTTTAGGGAAGATGAGGTTCTATGGCTTTTAAGATTATGGGTTCAAGTTCAGCCAGTGTATTGTTCTACTTAATAGTAGGTGTATTTTTAATTTATAGTAGCTGAATAATATAAATTATTATAATTATTGATAAATTATTAGAAATATTTTTTGTTTCTTAACTTTTCTTTTCCTTACAACAAAATTCTCTCTCTCTCTCACTTTATATGTATAAACTGCTTCAACATTAAATAATCTATCATTAAGTATAGTTGTTGTATAATTAATACAAATTCAAGCTCAAAAACTCTAGTACTATTTTTTATTAACAAGTCGAACACAAAATTTGAATTTCTCTGTTTAATGTTTTGTGTGTTTTTTTTTTTTCATCTGATTCATTTATAATAAAACTAAGTGCAGCTATACAATATTTATTTTATTAAAAGAAGTTCTAAAAGTATATATCATTTAACTATAATACAATATATTACTAATTTACCTATTTTCAATTCAAGTTGACTTTTTATTTTATCAAAGGATATTAATAATATTTAGTAGAATTAAGAACCAAGGCTTAATTATACTTTAATTTTAAGATTAATTAAATTTAGGATTAAATACATTTTACACCTTAAAGTATCTCACCCTCGTCAATTAGCCTCCTAAACTAAGAAACCTTCACTCCCCACCCTCTTGCTATATTCATTTAGAATTAAATGAAAATGAACAAAAATATCCTTAACTATTAATAATATGATATATTTACTTTAATACCCTTTATAGTAAAATATATCAATCTATTTAACTTCAAATTTTATTCAATTACGGTGTTAATAAATTAATATTGGATTGGTCACTTATTTGTAAGATCAATGTTAGTATTTTGGGATTAAAATAAATTTGTAAATTTGTGTATGTGCATTACACTATATGTAATTTTAATTAAAAAAATATTACAAGTTGCCGTCGAGTCTACCGTTTTGGCACCCAAATATAAAGTGAGATAATTTGGGAGTTAGTGAGGCAATTATTTTTCTTTTTTAAGTAGTAACTGATCTATTTAACTTCTCAACCTAATCCTAAGTCCAATATGTTAAGCCTGTTAATTGGTGGACAATATCTAAATCCAAACTCGTTTTGAGAGTTATTACCCAGACCCGTACCTAATATTTTTACACTAGATCTAAACTCAGACATACCTAATGTAATAAAAAAATTTAGTATAGGTAGAGCCTATACACTAGAATACCCGTGGGTAAAATTTTAATATGCAAAAAAATACATTTTTATTCTTTAATTTAAAATTATTGAATTTATAAACTTTTGCAAAAATCAATGACTATTTATACAGTCAAATTTAAAATAATTATTTTGTATTTAATTAATTTAAATTGTTATATACATTCTTTTTATTTTTAGGCATAAAATCTTTGGTGGGTCCAACAAGAAAATGACGAATCCCGCATAATAAATGATTCGAGTTGAGCCAAACACATTATTGTTTAAGTTTGTTTGAATTATTATCAAACTTCAAAAATTGTATTTGAATTTGATTTGATTATTGTTCTCATCGGGTTCAAACGAGCTTTAATTGGATCAAATACGAATCAAGCTCGAGTTATTTGATATGTTTAAATATATTTTATTATTTTTGCACTAATGGAATTGAACTCACGCCGAGCTCAAAAGTTTACCGAACAAAATTTTTTTGTTCAAGTTTGATTTGTTAAATTTGACAAATCGAGTTCAAATATTTTTTTATCAATCGATGTCAATCGAGTATTGAATAGTTTAATTAATTTTTTAGCCCTAACCCCGCATGCATATGCATATATTTCATTTGCTTTATTTTTTGTGGTAATTCATGAGGTCATTCAACTTTAAACAAAAACTCTCTAGGCCTCATTGTTTGATATATAATCATTTGGAATTTGATTGCTGAGGTCTTATTCCATTTCAAATATTTGGATGATATATGCATTGAAATAGAAAAATAAATGATCTTACAGAAGTTATACAATGTACGACAAAGGAACGAAAATCATATTAAATTAAATTGACGAAAATATATAATATTATCAAAACTAAAATAAAATAAAACTTTATATAAATATATAGCTATTTTATAATGAATTACCTACACAAATATATTATCAAGTATATAAATATAATGGATAAAAAAATTAAAATGCACGTCTCTTTGTAATAGATATGAAACTATTTCTTGCTACAAAATGACACAAAGTAAATAAGTTCAATATCTGTAGGGCCTTTAGTTTTTCTTCTTTTTCTTTTTTTTCCCCAATCAAACAAAATATAGCTTCTGCAGTCTTTGAGCACCAAATATTCATTTTCATAAGTCTTACTAATTAATAATATATAAGGTCCATTTTTTGGAAAAAAAAAATGACTCAATAGACAGTATAAATTAATCAAATTTGAATGTTTCAAGATGAAACAAAATAATTTTACACATCATCAACAATGACAATAATGTCTTGGAGTGGTTCAGTTCACATAGTTTTTTAATATGATATTCGCTGCGTCTGAGCAAAAACATTGCTTATGTCACTAAAAAAAAGAAAATTATTTACTATATTATAAATGTTCACGATTTAAAAAATAATGATAAATCAATACTATCTACCACAAATTTTGATAATGGTTACTAATATTTATCATGGTTTTAGTTGTAATTAATGTTTTGGACTCATTTGCAGAAACAACGACTAATAACTGTTGCGTAGTTATAATTAATTAGTATTTGGCACACTTTTTGACTTTTAATCATAATAATTAGTCATTACCAAAAGTAATATTTTTTTATATGTCTTTTTAAATGGAGTACAATATGGTACATTTATTAAACACTACTCAATAAACAATTTATTGATGGTGAAATATATTCTTTGTATCCAATATGTGTCGAATGTGAAAATATTGAATAACGAGACTAAAGGGGTGTTTGGCTAACCTATTTAAAACATTTGATAAGCTTATATATTTTATATGTAATAAGATACTTTTAAAGTTTATAAATTATTAGTGACAGTAATTTATAATCAAATTCAACGAAGTTGTTAAAATTTTAAAAAATATGTTAAGAACTCTTACTTTTCTTAAAGGAGTTTATAAGTTCCCAGGGTCTTATATTTTAGGGTAAATTACATCTATCTCTCTTGAGGTTTGGCATAATTATAAATACCCTCTCGTTGTTTGAAAAATTATAAATACCCCCCCTGAGGTTTGTAATTTTTAACTAGAGGTCTGAAATTGACCATTCTGCCCTTGAATATTTTTATTAAAATTGTAGTAAAATCAGCCAAGACAAATTGCAGTATTGTTCATCTGTGTAAAAAACTTAAGAAACATCTCCTTGCACATTGTAGTCTTAAAAAATTTTAAAAATTAAATAAAAAATAATTCAATGCATAAGGGCATTTTGGTCAGTTCACTCATAAAATTTTATGGAAATGGGTTATTTGTTAGACGGGTACAAACCTCAGGGGGTATTTATAATTTTTCAAACAACGAGTGGGTATTTGTAATTATGCCAAACCTCAGGAAAGGTAGATGTAATTTACCCTATATTTTAACCTTACTAACTCTCATGACATGTTGTCTTTATATGTCTATATTAAATAATCTTTCACGCTTTAACATATATTATAAATAAGAATAAAATATAAGGTAAATTATACTTAGACCCCCTCCGAAATACGAAAGTACACTTTTCTTCAAAAAAGTTTCGAAATTATACTTACCACCTCATCCGAAAATTCACCATTTACACCTGACCATCTTCCATTAGGGTTTGGACGAAAAATACTAACATCAGCACAAAAAAATTCATTAATTTTTCAATGTTGCCCTCATTTAAGTTGCTTATTTATATTTTTGTATTTATAAGGAAATAAATGTTAATATATATATATATGGAGTGAGGTTAACATCATTACATGTTTCTCCTTTATAAGAAAAAACATTACTATATAGAAATGTTAAATAAAGATTAAAATTGGAAATTTATGTAACTTTTTTTGCTAATGTCAACATTTTCTGTCCAAACTATAATGAAAGGAGGTCAGGTGCAAACGGTGAATTTTCAGAGAGAGTACTGCAAGTGTAATTTTGGAACTTTTTTGGGGAAAAATGCAATTTAACATTTCTAAAAGGGGTCTAAGTGTAATCAATCTTAAAATATATGAAACAACGCATCACAGTTTTTTTTAAAAAAAAAGAAAATAAAACCAACTTAATGGTATTATCTACACAACAAAAAAAATTAATGTATATCACAAATTGTTATTTGTGAGTGAAAAGTATATTTCCTTTATATATTACTATAGATAAATTCCTTGTATGAGATTATAAAATTTTAAACACCTTATAAGATGTCTTTAAAATTTTAAGAGCTCACTCAAACACCCTCAAATCTCAACCACGTCATCAATAAACTTATACTCTGCTAATATGGCCTAATTAAGTTTGACCACAATTAATTCAATTTTGACTCAATTCTCAATTCTTAGAATTTTGAATTTTTCAATTACTAAGAAAAAATTTCATTGGTTAGAAATATTATCCAATTATCTATATTAAATATTTACCTTGTGTTTATCCAAAATCTTATCTCTAGGAGTATAATTAATTTTTTTACAATTAATTTTTTTAATTGTAAAAAAATCTTATTGGTTAGGAATATTATTTATTTAAATATCTTAAATATTTATTTTGTATTTATCTGAAATCTTATTTCTAATATTATAATTGAATTTAAAATTTTCAAGAAAACACCGATTAGAAACATCACCTATTTTAAATATAGTAGATATTTATTTTGTATTTATCTAAAATTTTATCTCCAAGATTTTAATTGACAAGAAAAAAATCTTATTTTTTTGAATTATCATCTGTTTGAAATATATTAAATATTTATTTGTATTTATCTGGGAATTTACCTCTAAGGTTAAAATACTAATTTAATTTGTATTTTACCTTAAATAATTTTATACGTTAAGATTTAGTTTTATTTGATATTAATTCAAGATATGTTTATCTTAACTGAGTTTAATTTTATGATTAATTTTTATTTATTAACACTTAAATATCCAAACCAAATCAAAATCTTAAAAGATAAATTATTTGTCTGTATCCAAACCAATCTTTTTTTTTTTTTTTTTTTTTTGAACAAAACCGAGAGGATATTATTAATGCAGGATAATAGTTTTGATACAAGGGGTAGACGTGAGTCTAATACAAGGGGAGATCATATCAAGTTCCACCAACTGGGAGATCCAAATTGGCGGTGAACAAAAGACCTGCAAACTATTATGATTAAATGATGCAAAACGAGCGAGACTATCCGCTACTTTGTTTATCTCTCGGTAGCCAAAAGCTGTATGTAGACTTTCAAACTCCAAAGCTAGTGCCTTGATATCCTTGAGTAGAGGTGTTAAAGTTATTGTTTGCATAGTCTCCTCCCTGTCCAGCATGCAAAGTAGGGAGTTAGAGTCCGTTTCGATAATTAGTTTCCGAAAATTATTTTGTATGGCTAGATTTAAACCAGTACGCAAAGTCCATACTTCAGTCATACAATTTGTTTGATTTTCAATATATTCAGAAAATGCTAGCAGAAATTTGCCTTGACTATCACGAAAAATACCCCCACAACCTGCATGACCCGGATTGCCCATAGATGATCCATCAATATTAAGCTTAATAAAGTCCTCAGGAGGTGGATTCCAAATACATGGGAAGTGTATTTTGTGTTTATGAACAGCTTTAATATTGGATATGCAAGTAGTAGACAAAGCACATGCTTCTTTCCATATGTTATCAATGATAATAGGTGATCCTCTAAAAACTGCATGATTTGGAGATTTCCAGATGAGCCAGAGAGTATTAATTAAAAGAGATTGAAGATAAGGGTTATGCCTCAGTGAGTGAAGAATTGTGAGAATATTAGAGTTTAATAAGAGTTTTAATTCAGGCAAACGGTTGGTTGATAGAAAGGAGAAATGAGAACATGTAACAAAAGTGTGTTCAACCGTTTCTAGCTCTTCTTTACATAAACTACAAAATGGAGACGGCAAACTCCGTCGTTGAAAAAGGAAAGAGGCATTTGGAAGGCAGTAATGGCCTAGCAACCAAGCGAAGAAACGAATTTTCGGAAGAGTATGGATTTTAGACAGAGTTATCCAAGGAAGGGTAGGAGAAGGGAAAAAATTATACAAAGTCTTAGAATGCAACCAGTTGTAGGCACTCTTAATGGAGAACTTACCATCGCCAAACTTGTTCATCATTCTGTGGAGTAATTGGGATAGGGATAGAGGAAATTTGATACAGCAGATCAGGAGGCACAAGGTTATTCAAAGACGAAAAGTCCCACTGCTTATTACTAATGATGGATTCAACATAAATATTTTGTAAATCAGTAGGTAAGTTGGACATTTGAGCACATAATCTGTCATTAGAAACCCAGACATCATCCCACAACTTAATATTCGAACCTGTTCCCACTATCCATCTAATAGAATCATGTAGATATGGGATAGTTTTATGAATATTTTTCCAGATAAGACTATGATGAGATTTTGCAGTAGACTCTAAAAAATTGCAACCAGGAAAGTATTTATTTTTTAGGAGATGCATGCATAATGATGAATCAGTAGTATGTAATCTCCATGCCAAACGTAGTAAACGTTTTCTTTGGAATGCTGATACACAGAGTAATAGAAAGAGTCTGGTAAACTGGGATATATGCTGTCTTCCAAAAAGTCTTGGGGGTCTGGGTTTCAGAGACCTGATTAAGCTAAATCTAAGATTATATGCTTTGTAATTTGTTACCTTTACATGTAAATATATGTATTTTCATGTGTGTGTAATTCGAGCTCCTTTTTAACAAAATCTTATTCGAAAAATTTTATTTTGTACCGATGAAGGTCTTTTTCTTCTTTCCTACCAACAATAGTGTTGCTATATTTATGGTTTAATTGAATGCAACTATTTTATTTTTATTTGTACTCATTTTATTTTCTCATTTCATGATAACTTACTCCTTATTTTTTTTTCTTATTCGAATTGATGAAATGATATTGAGAATTTAATTTTTTTTTATTTTATTGTCCATCTTTCTATTTTTTCTTTTGTTTTTCTTGCAGTTATCTTTCTTATAACTTATTAAAAGTAAGTTTTTATTCTTGCTTTATATTTTATTTTATTTTTTACAATGTAAGATCATTTTAGATTTATTTACTTTAATATAGATTTTGATGGAAGATAAATCATAACAAAAAATACATTTAACTAATTCTTTAGTTTTTATATTTTTGTTAGAGTTGGGTATTTGTTTAAAAAAAACAGTGATCTATATATTCAATAGAATATCATAGTTATTTGAAATAAGCCTCATAAAATACAATTTTTGGTTAGTAAAATATATTGTATGTGTAGAAAAATATGAAATAGATAAAAAATTTAAAACTACTATATTTTACCTATTAAAAATAAAAAGTTCTATTTTAGGAAAAAGATTCCTTTATTAAGAAATGTATTATAAAAAATTATTTAATATTTAAAAAAAAAGAAAAAAAAATTATATAACCATGCATAGCATGGGTTTCACACTAGAATGAACAAATTTATTTAGTGTTATGAACAAATTTATTTAGTGTTAATCAATACATATTTTATTTTGATATTTATTTGTATAATTCTACTCAAGCTACCAAATTTAGTTTTTATTTTATTTTGTATTTATTTGAAATCTTATTTCGAATATTAAAATACTAATTTAATGTGTATGTATCTTAAATAGTTTTATATTTTAAGATTAATTTTTATTTATAATTCAATTTTATGTCAACCGAATTTATTTCTAAGATTAAGTTTTATTTATTAACACTAAAAATATCCAAACCAAATCAAATCTTAAAATAAAAATTGTTTCTGTGTATCCAAACCAAAATTTTCGATTGCCTAATGATGGTGGTCTCCATCGAATTTGTATTTAAATAGAACACAGTCTACTTTGTATCTCTTTATTTATTGGATACGCTTAATATTATCAATATTCTATTTGCATTGAACGACCTCAAAACTTAACAATTAATAAACTCTATCCCTTGCCCATATATTTATGTCTATTAACTTTTAATATTTATTTGTCTTTACACTCATATCCTATGACTAAATTGATGTTTTGCTTTTATCATGATATTATTTTATTTTTATATATTATTTTTTCATGATACTTGAAAGTTATTGAATTAATAATCTTATCATTTTCTTATGTTTTCTATTAAAATTTAATATTTATTTATCTGGTGTTTATATTTTAGATTTTTATGGTGGTTGCTTGATTTTGTTATACAAGAAGGAATACATTTATTTAATGTTAATAAGTATATATTTCTTTTTCAAAATTTATTTGTATAATTCTACTTAATCTGTCATTTAGTTTATATTTCTATTTAAGTATTTACTCTTTTGTATCTTTTTATATCACCAGTTTATATATATAATATACACATATTATAATTTCATCCATTGAATTTTATTTTATAGTGTCATTTTGTTGTTCTTATTCAGATTTCATTTTTTTAGTTTTGTTTTTCTACAAGAATGAACAAATTTATTTAGTGTTAATCGATACATATTTCATTTGATATTTATTTGTACAATTCTACTCAAGATACCAAATTCAGTTTTTATTTATTTTTAAATATTTATCCCTTTGTATTTTTTATACACTAATTTTTTTATATATAATATTTTTCATCCGTTAAAATTTTCTTTTATACATAGTTTAATTCTTTTTGTTCTTTTTCTGATTTCTTTTCTATTTTGTTTTTCAACAAAAAAGAACATACTTATTTTGTGCTAATAGATACATATTTCATTTAATATTTATTTGTATAATTCTATTTAATCGATATTTAATTTTTATTTTTGTTTAACTAATTTCTACCCTTTTCTTATTTTATACACTTGTGCTTTTTATTTATTATAGTTTTATGCATTGAATTCTTATTTTATAGTTTAATTTTGTTGTCCTTTTTAATTTTTTTTTATTATTATTATTATTATTTTGTCTTTTGATGAAGTTTTACAGAATGGAAGGAATCGCTGTGTTTTCATTTATAGATAAGTTCTTTCTCGAACTATGTAAATATGATTATACTAAATTTATGATCATCTGCTTGGTAAATCTTTTCATTTATATGTAAATATATGTATTTTTCACATGTGTGTAATTTAAGCTTCTTTTTAGAAAAATCTTATTTTATACCGATGAAACTCTTTTTGTTCTTTCATGGCCTGTGGTAATGTTGTTATATTTATGATTTAATTGAACTTAACCATTTTATTTTTGCCGTATTTTATTTTCTCATTTCATGATAACTTACTCCTTGTCTTTTCTTTGTTCAATTGATGAAGTGATATTGAAATTTTGAAATAATTTTAACTTAGTCTTTTTTTATCGTCCATCTTTCTTTATTTTTCTCCCCCCCCCCCCCCCCCCCAAGTTGTCTTTCTTATAACTTATAATTAAAAGTATGTTTCTAATATTGCATTAATATAGATTTTGATGGAAGATGAATTATAACAAATAATACATTTAACTAATTTTTAATATTTTCTACAGAGTTGGATATTTGTAAAAACGTAATCTACATGTTTAATTAATAAAATATCATAATTTTTGAAAGTAGTCCTCATAAAATACAAATTTTTGTTAGTAGAATGTGTTGTATGTGTTAGAAAAGATCATTTTCAATAGTAATAAAAGTAGATTAAAAGTTCAAAAACTACTACGTTTTATTTATTAAAGATGAAAAGTTTTACTTTACATAAAAGATTCAATTATTTAGCAATATATTATAAAAATATTTTTTATTTGACTTTTTGAAAAAAAAATTATATAACCGTGCATAACACTGGTTCTACTGCTAGTATATATATATATCTATATATATATATATAGCAAACCGATGGTTGACCGCAATTGTGCTAATTTTGACCAAATACTAATTTCTGGTGATTTTGAATTTTTTAATTGTTAAGAAAAAATCTCATTGGTTAGAAATCTCATATAATTTAATTAAAAATTAAATTTGCCTTTATCTAAAAATCATATCTTCAAAATTAGTGTTTATCTATACTAGATTCGCCTTCAAATTAGGATATTAATTCAATTTGTATTTATTTTAAACAAATTAAAATTTTAGGATTATTTTTTTTATCATAAAAAATATGTCTTATCACTAATAATTTATTTTCTTTTTAACCACATATGTTTTAGTCACTAAACTTATTACCAATCTCTTAGTATATCTCATTGAATAAATTCTTAATTTAAATAATCAGGTAAATCAATCATTTTTACAATTTATATCTTTCATAGACATATTTCTTTAATAATTTTTTATTTGTTCATTACTACTGATAAAGTAAATTATTAATTTTATTGAAATTAATGTTTTTTCCTTTTTCTTAATATTTTTTTGATTAGATTTTATTTTTAGTATTTAATTGTTATTCATGTTTGAAAAACCATAAGCAACTGCACAATTTAAGAACTTATATTACAAAATATATTTTGCCATCTTCTCCCATATGAACATTTTTTCCTCAATGAAATAATTTTGTGAATGTTGTTTTATCAAAATTTTAACATTAAATATATTGCAAGCTTCATAGGTTTGAATTTATTGTAATACAAAAAGGCGACCATACTTGATAAAATATATGAATTTTTTAATTTCAAATTTGTTTATAATTATTTTTAGAAAATAAAAAGGCTTCTCAATTTCTAACATGATAGTATATTTTTCATTAATGTAAAGGGGAACCTGATACAACAACTAGCTTCTTTCCCTGATGCATTACCTTTTTTTTCATTTTGCTTTTTGATGTCCAATTTCATATTGCTTATGTATTTTTCTTTTTGTGTCTTAGTTAATCTTCTTTTCTTCATCTCTTAAATATTATTTTTTTTATGGAGAATACCATGATGTATTCTTATATTTACTTCTTATAAGTTTTGTAATTTTATAATTTATTTATTTGCTCTTATATATTAACAATTTTGCTATTCAAATATTTATCTTTAGCTATAATAATCCGGTCATATAATTTTATTTCTAATTTCATAATTTGTCTCAATCAAAATCATGATTTCTCTACTTGATCACTAAATGAATATATAGTTTTATCTAATAATAGTTCATCAACATCTTTCTTTTTCAATTTCAATTAGAATAAGTAAATCAAAAAGTTTGCATTTACCGCCCTCTTTATTTAGGTGTGGAGATATAGTCATGAATATTTTTCTTAAATTAGTTTATATATTTTTAGTTGTATTAAAGTCCTCCAATTTTTGAAATCATGTTCATTAAATTTGATGTTTATTTATTTAAACTCTTATTGAATTATATGTATAGAATTTTATTTTATTTTTTTGGTGATATCCTCCACCGAATTTCTTCATCCATTATTTTGTATCCAGTGATATTTTTGTATAGTTTCCTATTAATTTTCATTCTTAATTAGGTATCAATCATCTTTTTTTTCATAAAGTACGTATATATACATTTATATTGTCACTATCTACTTATTTTCTAATTTAGAAGTTCATGGTAAGAAATTCTACCTAACACATCAATTATTTATTAAAAAATAATTCAATCATTTTACAATATCTATCATAATTAATGGGAACAAACCCAACTACTAAAAATTCTTTATTAGGTATATTATTACTATTATATCTTACATTTGTAGCCTTTTAAACTTCTTATTGTATATATGTATTCTTAGCATAAAATTTAGACATATAAATATCTTTACTTTTTATTAATTTTATATGTTGTTAAATTTATTTTTTATGAAGGAAATTAAAAAATGATTTGATAATAATCTTTATTTTTTTCTTTAAGAAATTGGATTACAAAAGAGAAAATTTATTGTGAATATTATTTTTTTAAGAGAAATTTGGTTATTTCATAGGACAAATATGATAGTAACTTATAAAATATTTTTTTAAATATCAATATTTTTATTTTACTTAAAATATACATAATATTTGAAACTTATAAAATAAGTTTTTCTTTAATATCTAAAATACGATAATATGCTATGGTTATTTTCAAAAAGGTAAATTGCATTTTGTGATTCAAACTATGTCCGTTTTCATTCTTTGTCATCTTTTTTTTTTTTTTTTGTCAACTTTGCAAAATTTTGCACTTTGTCATATATAGTCATTTTTCGGTCAAATTTTCTACCAGAAAATCATTACATGCAGTGCACATGCTGAAAAAACTACACTATATTGCCCTTAAATATCACATGCACTGCATGTGATATTTTTACGATAGAAAAAGCGACCAGAAAATGGTCATATATTTCAAAGTGCAAATTTTGCAAAATTGAGATGGTAAGTTGACATGAAAAAAAGTTTAAATGACAAAGTATAAAAACGAGCATAATTCGGATGTCAAAGTGCAATTTAGCATTTTCAAAATATTCAGTAAATAAACTTAGTAACAATTTATATCGAGTTTTGTATAACTAAGTTTGAACTATTATACATAATAAGGGGTCATTAGAATATGACATACTTTTATGTTTAATGGCATGCAAAAAATTAAGATTTGTGAGAGTATGTATAGAAATTAAAATGTATGAGTAAATTATTTAATTTTTATTATTTGGTCTTTCAAAAGAAAATAAAACCGACAAAAAGATAAATAAAATCATAGGCAATTAACAAGTTAAATATCAAGTGAAAAATAATGACTTGAAGTTGGAATTCATCATGATAAAAGGAATTATTCATTAATAAGTAACTTGATGATCTGACAGTATCTATGATAAATGGGCATGAACCCAACTACTAGAAACTTTAATTGTATATGTTATGTTTGTGCCTTCCAAATTTCTTATTGTATATTTTTACTGTTAGCATGTAATTTAGAGATATAAGTATATATATATATATATATCTTTGCTTTTTTATTAGTTTAAGATATTGTAACCTTTTTTCCAGTGTTATTAATATTTTCTTATTATTGTTTCGAGAAATTTTATAAAGATCATTTAATTCGAATCATATTATTTTAGGGGAATTTATATTACAGGGTAATATGACAATAATTTAAAATAATGTATTTAATACTAATATTTTTATTTTACTAAAAGTATATTAATTGAATAAGAAATTATATATATATATATATATATATATGTGTGTGTGTGTGTGTGGTATTTGAATCTTATAAAATATTTGTCCAGCAATGTGTAAACATATTATAATATCTATTGCTAATATCAAAATATTCCGTAAATAAAATTATAAAGAATTTAATATTGAATTTATATAATAATTTTGTTCTTATATAATAAGATGGTTATTAAAATATGACAAACAATTATAAAATTTAGAATTTATGAAAATATTATAGAATTTAAAATCTTCCGTGCATAGCACGGGATTCATGTTAGTATATATATATATATATATATATATATTATATATATAGCAAAATGATAGTTGACCACAATTAAGCTAATTTTGACTCAATTCTCAATTCTTAGAATTTTGATTTTTTTAATTGTCAAGGAAAAATCTCATTGGTTAGAAGCTCTCATCTATTTTAAATTTAAATTAAATTTGTATTTATGTAAAAAAATTCCTATACTCAAAATTAATGTTTATCTATACTAGATTCCACCTTCACAATTATGATACTCATCCAATTCATATATATTTTAAATAAATTCAAAATTAAAATTAAATATCCATCCAAAAAAAATTATGTATCTTATCAGCAATTATTGTTTTTTATTTTAATCATATACTTTTCATTCATGCACCAAACTTATAAAAATCTTCTACTATATGCAGTAAATTTTTAATTTAGGGAGTGATTTAATTTACTCTTATTTTTTTCAAAGAAATATAATTACTTCCATTATTATTATATGAATATTATTAAAATAAATAAAAAAAGCCTATATAGACGAAACTCAAGCAAAATTTATCATATGTTGTGTTTGGATTTATAGTGATGAAGGTATAAATCTTAAATTCTTAATAATTATTTTTTTGTATTTATTTGGATAATTTCATATTACAAAGAATTTCGAAGCTTATATTAACTATATTTTATGAAGCCATTACAATTATAATTTTCAAATATTTCTTTACACTGGGATATTTAAATTTTTTTTAGTTCTTCTTCATAATTATTTTGTCTTTTTTTGTGTTTTATATGTATTTCGTAGATAGTATATTTTTCATTAATATAAAAGGCAACTTGATATGGTAGTGCTGGCTTCTTTTTCTAATGCATTACCAAACAATTTTTCTATCTTTTTCATTTTTGCTGCCCAATTTCAAGCCTCTTATGTATTTTTCTAAGTGTTTTGATTAATCTTTTTTGATGTTTTGTTTTGCGAATTTACCGTGAAGTGTTCTTCTTTACTTCTTAAAATTTTTATGATTTTATAAGTTTTGTATTTGTTATTACTAATTCCAAAATATTTACTTGAACTTTTTTTAATTTTATTTTGTAGTTATCTTTTAGCCTTCATATTCAATTAATTGTTTTTGTTTGTTTCATCGATTAATGATTTTTATTTAAATATTTACATTTAGCTACAATAATTCATTCGTACTATTTCAATTAAATAGTCATGATTTCTTACTTATTCACTATTGAATATATAATTTTATCTAATAATAATTCATAGACATCTAGCCTTTTTCGCAATTACTATAAGAAAAATCAATTGAAATTTTGCATTTATTGCCTTCTTTTCCGGTGTGGAATTTGGACCTGAACTTTTCGCTTAAATCAGTTTGTATGTTTTTATTTGTACTAAAATTCTTCAAATTTTTAGGTTATCGAGCAATATTTTGTTCATTAAATTTCACGTTTATTTATTTAAAACTCTTATTGAATGATATGTATAGACTTAGAACTTTTGTGATATTTTCTCCACCAATATTCTTCACCCATGTTAGTATTCAACAATGTTTATAATAACTCCTATTAATTTTTCATTCTAAGGTATCTCTTATTTTCTTATCATAAACTATATATATCTACATATACATTTATATATATATATATATATATTTATATTCTCACTGAATTATTAATTTATAATTTCAAAATTCTCTTAATTATGCTTTATACATTTTTATTGTTTTTCCTCTTCAACTTGAATTTGATTTCATTTGGAGATATTTTTTATTTGGATAACTCTACCTTTATATAATGACAAGGAAGAATTTATTTATTCACTCATTTCATTGTTTTGTGCTTAGAAATTTTCAATTTCATTTTACTTTTATTTCTTGACATTAGTTTTGCCGTTTCTTTTCCTATATGCTTTATTACTTAAATATATTTACTTGAAAAAAGCTCAGTATTTCTTAATGTATTATTTTAGTAGAAATTTGTTAATTATATCATAGAATAGATATGATAGCTCTTTTTATAAAATATATTTAAATATTAATACTTTTATTTTACTAAAACTATATTAATTGAATATGAAAATATATATTGTGTTTGAAACTTATACAATTTCTTTAATATCTAAAAGTATGATAATAATCTATGATTATTTTCAAAATATTCAATTTATAAATTTAGTGACGAATTCAATATTGAGTTTGTACTACAACTACTATGTAGAGAAAAACAATATCTGATGCAGGAGTGGTGCTACATGATCCCGATTTGATTGCGCAAGAGGTGGCACGTATTATGAAAGGTTACTTGGAATGGAGCACTTGGGGCCCTCGGTGCAATTGGATGATCTTTCTTTGTACCTAACGGGGCGTCTTTCCTCGGACGACGCCTTACAGATGGTTCGAGAGGTCTCTCTTGAAGAGATCAAGGCGACAGTTTTCTATATTGATGATGAACGTGCCCCAGGACCTGATGGTTTTTCCGCTTGTTTCTTCAAGCAGGCTTGGCCGATAATTGGGGAGGAGGTTTGTTGAGCGGTCTCGAATTTCTTTCGGACGGGTAAATTACTCAAGCAGCTCAATGCGACTATTATCACACTTATTCCGAAAGTTCATCTCCCTAACTCGGTGAGTCAATTTCGCCCTATCTCGTGTTGCAATGTACTTTATAAAGTGATTACGAAGATTTTGGTTAATTGAATGAAGGACTATTTAGCATGTCTTGTACATCCTTCACAAAACGGCTTCATTCCAGGTAGAAAGATAGCGGATAACATTATGATGGCGCAAGAGCTCATGTTCGGTTATAATAGAGCTAATTTGCTGCCTAGATGTGCTTTAAAGATTGACCTACGCAAGGCTTATGACTCGGCGAGATGGGACTTCTTGACTGAAATTTTGAAATGTTTCGGATTTCACCAGACGCTTATTTCTTGGATTACCGAATTTATCACTACATCGACGTACTCAATCCTTATTAATGGTAGCCCTCACGGTTTCTTTAAAGGAACACAGGGAATCCAACAGGGAGACCCTATTTCCCCATATTTATTCGTTTTGGTCATGGAGGGTTTACATGCGATTATTCGTCGACGAATTGCGAATTCTCCCCATTTTTCAGTATCATTGGCACTGCAAAGAACTCCAGTTGTTTCAGTTGAGCTTCGCAGATAATTTACTCCTTTTCTCAAAAGGAGACCCTGACTCGGTAGGAGTTTTGAAGGAGGGATTGGAGGAGTTTGCGGGGATGGCTGGTCTTGTCGTTAACTTGGATAAGAGTCAATTATTTGTTTCGAAAGCTGTGGGATCCAAAGCGGACTTATTGTCTACTGTGGCGGGTATTCCTCGGAGCAATCTTCCGATTCGATATCTTGGGGTCCCTCTCATCCATTCCAGGTTGAGAATTTCGGATTTGTCGTGCTCTATTGGAGAAAGTTGATCAAAAGATTAGCTCTTGGGGGGCAGCCTCATTATCGTTTGCCGGGAGGGTGCAACTCATTAAATCGGTGCTTACGACGTTATGCCAACATTGGGCGTCTGTTTTTATCTTACCGAAAGGTGCCATTCGAGAGATTGAAAAGAAGATCCGTAGGTTTCTTTGGCAAGGAACTGGGCAATCAGGTGCTGTCAAGGTCGCTTGGCATCAGGTTACCAAAGAATCGACATCTGGAGGACTTGGCATCCGCAGTCTGCAGCAACTTAATATCGCTCTAATGGGTAAGCTACTTTGGGCATTGGCTACTCGATTGAAGGAATCTTTGTGGGTGAGATGGATTTACCATTTTCGAATTCGTGAGGCTACTGTCTGGACCGTTAATCACCAAGCAGGAGCGTGGGGTTGGAAAAAGCTGTTGAAGCAGAGGGATTTATTACTGCCAGGATTTGATTATGTTGTTGGGTCAGGCAATTCGCACCGGCTTTGGCTTGACCCATGGCAGCCCCAAGGCGTGCTCATCCATATTTTTCCTAGAGGACCAAGAGTCACTAGTATACCCATTGATGCACTACTTGAGGTTATTATCCAACAAGGGGAATGAAAATGACCGGATAACTCGAGGATACACCAACTTAATGCTATTGCCGCTGAACTACCATTGATCCGAGGAGGTGAAGATCAGATTTTATGGAAATCTGCAACATGGAACTACTCTATTAAAGAGGGAATGCGTCTTATAGCCAGACGAGAAGAGAAGGTGCTGTGGGTTGGTCTTCTTAAGGGCAGTCTCAAGATACCACGGCATAGCTTCACCCTTGGGCTTGCTATCCAATTCAAGCTAAGCACGTTGGATAAGGAATGGTTAGCTCACCTGGACCAATGTTGTGCTTTATGTGATCATCAAGTGAAGGAAACACATTCCCATTTGTTCTTTTAGTGCATCTATGTCGGGAGATTTCTTCAAACTATCCGTAGCCAGATTTATTTTCCGTGGCCATTCAGGGAGTGGACTCAAGCGATCCCATGGGCATCCAAGTGTTGGAGAAGACGACATGTGGTGAACTATTCTTATCGTTGCTTACTTGCCGCTAGTGTCTACCATTTATGGAGTGAACGAAATCATCGAAAATTCGCTAATCAACGTCAAGAACCGGAAGCCCTAGCTATTATGGTGTTGGAACAAGTACGGGCGAGAATTCTTAGTATGAATTTTTGTGATTCTTTGCAGCGTAGGGCTCTCTATAGATTGTGGCGCATTGTCTGGAACACATAGATTGATGTGACTCTTTTGCTGTACTATTATTTCTTTTTATGAAATTTACCTTAAACCAAAAAAAAAAAAAAAAAAAACAATCATTAAAATATGACACAACTTTGTATAACTCAAAATTTCTGAAAATATAGAGTTTTTAAGTTTTCGTGCATAGCACGGGGTTCATGCTAGTATTTTCATATTCCATGGAGCCTGGGGCCCCGGAGGATATATATATAAAGGTTAACCACACGTACACCCCCATTAAAAATGCAAAATTAAATTTTCCTCCAAAAAAGTTTTAAAATTATACTTACACCCCTTCCAAAATTCACTATTTATACTTGACCCCATTTCGTTAGGATTTGGATGAAAAATGCTTGCTGACATTAGCAAAAAGAAAATACATAAGTTTTTAATTTTTTCCCCTCATTTAACATTTCCATGTAATAATTTTCTACTTACACGGTAAAAAATGTAATAATGTTAACCTCACTTCATATATATATATATACACATTACATTTCATAAGTACTAAAATATACATGAGAACGTTAAATGATGAGTAAAATTAAAAATTTATGTAATTTTTTTTGCTGTCGTAAATATTTGACGTCCAAACTTTAACCGAAGGGAGTCAGGTGTAAACAGAGAATTTGCAAAGGGAGTAAAAGTATAATTTCAAAACTTCTTTATGAAAAAATATAATTTAGCAATTTAAAGGGAGCTTATATAATTAACCCTAAAAATAATCAGTAATTCACGCAACGACCCATTGCAAAACCAAAACTGTTCCAATCAATATAACCAATAGTCAAGACCTACGTTTCTTCATCCGAAATTGTTTTTATATAAATCAGGTATAACCAAATTGAACTAATTACATATCAAATATAATTGTACTTAGTGTACTTGCCGTACAGTAATTTACTCTCCCTAAACTATAATCACATAGCAAATACAACCATACTTGCCAATAGGATTGAAAATATAGATTAATTTATTAAATACTTATTTAATCTACAGATTTAAACTCGATTTGTCAAACATAACAAATTAAACTTGAACAAAATTTTTTATTCGATAATAAAATTTCAAACTCGATTCAATTAGTAAAAAATAATAAAATATGTTTAAAAATATCAAATATTCTAACTTAACTCATGTTTGATGTAATTCAAATTTATTTGAGTTCTATTAATGATAATTTTTAAACTTGATAATAATTTTTAAAAAAATTGAATAACGGCTGGATTCGAAAAAATTGCAGTCATGTCGTCACGTAATTAGTTCATATCAGGCTAAACCTAATATGGTCCACCAATCACGCGTTTTGTCCAGCCGGCCGGCCATGGCCCAAACCGGGCTCACTCCCCAATGTCTTTGTTCTTTAAGAGTGAGGAATTTAGATCCGTTATCAACGGTCATTTCCCCCTCCTTTTTTTCACCAACTTTAACAACTTTAGGTCCCCACCACTCTATTATTATTAATATTATTTTATTATTATTATTATTGTTAGAGATAATTATATTTATACCCTTGACCTACGGTTTGTTTACACAAATCACCATTATTTTTTGAATAATTACACATACACTCACTAGAAATTTAAGCCTTATTTACATAAACCATCCATAATTTTTAGAAAATTACGCTTACACCCCTAAAAAATATCGATATTATTACACAAACTACCCCTATTTTTTTTACTATCTAGAGTGGTTTCTATAATTATGTCAAGGGCATGGGTAATTTGTGCAAATAGACTATAGATCAGGGGGTGAAAATGTAATTATCCCTTATTGTTATTATTTAGGGTAAATTACATCTACCTCCCCTGAAATTTGACATAATTAAAAATACCCCCTGTTTGAAAAATTCTTACAAATACCCCCCATGAGGTTTGTAATTTTGAACCAAAGGCCCAAAATTGACCATTTTAACCTTGATTTTTTTGGTTAAATTATAGAAAAATCAGTCGAGGCAAATTGCATTATTAACTTCTCTGCGTAAAAAATTTAAAAACCTCATCCTGCGCATGGTAGTTTTAAAAAATTTAAAAATTAAACAAAATATATAAGGGCATTTTGGTTAGTTCACCCATAAAAATGGATGAAAATGAGTTATTTGTTAGACGATTACAAACCTTAAGGAAGTATTTATAATTTTTCAAATAACAAGAAAGTATTTGTAATTAGGCCAAACCTCATAATAGATAGTTGTAATTTACCCTATTATTTATAAAACACGCAAACTTACCAAATGACCACAATTATAGCAAACGCGGTTTGTAGATTAAAATAGAGGGAAAGAAAACAAAATAATTAAGAAGTAGTAGTTAATGCAAATACGCGTGAATTGACAGATCCAAATGCTCCAAGACAGCTCTAATTCCCATCATTGAATATCTCTCTACCTATTTAGCACCGAGTCTTTCTCCAAGTTTTTCTCCAACTCTTTCAACACACACCACACACACTCCCTACAAACTCACATCAAAATTCAGACTGAAATGCCAACCATTTTGCTCAGGATTTTCCTTGTCTACAACCTAATTCTCTCCTATTTGGTGCCCAAGAAGTTGAGGGCATACCTCCCCCCTTCTTGGTACCCATACCAAAAACAACAACAACAACAAGAACAACAGGTTAAGAAAGAGCCGTCTTCGGCCTTGTCCTCGTCCATCGTCCCATCGTCACCCTTTCCCCGAATTCCACGTAGAATGGATCCCAATGAGCTTAAAAGGGTGTTCCAGATGTTCGATAGGAACGGGGACGGGAGGATCACCAAGAAGGAACTGAATGATTCTCTGCAGAACATGGGAATCTCCATCCCGGATGAGGAGCTAAGTCAGATGATCGATAAGGTCGACGTTAACGGGGACGGCTGCGTCGACATAGATGAGTTCGGGACGTTGTACCAAACCATAATGGACGAGCGCGACGAGGAGGAAGACATGAAGGAGGCGTTCAACGTCTTCGATCAGAACGGGGATGGATTCATCAGCGTGGACGAGCTGAAATCCGTGCTGGTCTCACTCGGCCTCAAGCAAGGGAAGGCTGCCGAGGACTGCAAGAAGATGATCATGAGGGTCGACGTCGACGGCGATGGCATGGTCAATTTCTCCGAGTTCAAGCAGATGATGAGAGGGGGTGGCTTCGCTGCTCTCACCAATTAATCACACATTCATCCTCTTCCCATTTCATTAATTTCAAGCAGGTTAATTAAATTAATTAATCCCCCCTAGGCTGCAGTGTATATAAATGTTCTTTCTTTTCTGTGTTCTTCTTCCTTCACCCTCAAGACACCGATGATCACAAACAAGCCTGGGCATCATCATACATATATACATATGTTGATTTTAAGGTGGCCCATCATCCTCAAAAACTCCGACAGATAATCACCTGCACAGGCATGCAAGAAAACAGTTATACTGGCAATGATTTGAACAAGCATTTGGGATGCAAGGAAAGAAGCATATTGATTGATAAAAGCGATGGATATGGCTACTCTTTTGAGTGGAATGATGAAGGTGGGAATTAAGACATAGGGAAAAAAGCATTCTTGATTCAAAATATTCATGTTTTTGCCCTTTTTTTCACCTTCTTTTGGTTTTTTTGCCTTTTTGTTTTCTGTATATGTAGTCATGATTTTAGCATTATTGGTGATGTTCTTTTTATTAACTTAAAAGACTTTGGATTGGTGATTGAGGTCAACTGTGATGAACTGAATTACTAGAATAGCAGCCAACAATCATTCATCTTCTTCTCACTTGAGTTCTTATTCTACTTCAGAATATTGTGAGTTAGCCTGCGGCACTATTTATCAAGGAGCATTATTGATTAATTTATTATAAAAGGATTCTTATTAAAAAATCTACTATAGTTGTGTTTTACATTAATTGTTATGTACGTACCAAGAATTCTTTTGTAATATGTTTAGACATCAGAAATGTCAATAAATTATTCTTTATTTTTTTTCAATTTTCAGCATTAATTTCCAGCCAAACATGTAAAAGTTTTACCTTAAATTATGTTTGATCCCTCACATTTTAACTTCACTTACGGTTTAGTCCTTTGCACAAATTTACAAGATGAAAATTCATATTTTTGTCGAATGGAATAAATATATATATATATGTATGTTCTTATTTAATTCTAAGTTAATATATTATTCAAGTTATTAGGTGTGCCTATGTCTCACACCGTGAAGGAGTCCCCAAGTCCAATAATTTTTGCGACATAGAAAAAGAAATGGTATTTATTATAAACGAGTAAGAACTATTTATTTATTTAGTTTTAAGTTGAAAAATAATTTAGTTTATTAATTAAATTCACATATCATTACGTAAGAGCTCCCATCACTAGAAAAAAGTTAACATTTAATTATGGCTAATTATCATAGTTAAAAACCAATACTCGTAGTGAATAGTCATTCACCATGATCATACAACGGCTATTGACCGTGGTATTTGCGAGTGTTTGCCATGACTAAAAGTCATGGTTTGTAATCATGGCAAAAAGAGTTTTCGTGGTGGATAATCTAAGTTTTTACAAAGATTTTTGTTTAACCATGATTAATAATAATTATTTACCATGGTTTTAATCCGTAGTCAATAAATTTGTACCGAATAGTGAATTTTCTTCTAGTGTATGTAACAAAAATATCACTAAGAAATTATTTAGTTTTAAGTTAATAAATTATTTAAGTTATTAACTAGATTCAGATAATAGTGTATAGGAGCTCATAAGTCCAACGAAATATAATTTGTGCATCAAATATATTTTGGTACAGTAATTAATATTGGAAAAACGCTTTATAGGATATTTTCTTTGTAACATGATTAAAACTAAATAATTTTTTATTTTTATTAAGATAAAAATTAATCTTGAAAAAGTGTGTCACAAAAATACATAAATGTGTGTTACAAGACTTAATTATTTTGTAAATGAACATATTAAAAAATCTGACTATATATTTTGACAAAAACCTATTGTGTTTGTTTGGTTATCCTTTTAAGTTGCTTTTTCTTTTTCTCTTTTTTTTTTGGTGTTCGATAGATGGAGAGAAAAAGATAGAGATATGTGTACATGTTTTCGAGTGTTTAATATATTTGAAGTTGTGCTTTGTAAGTAGTACAGGATAAAGATAAGAGAAAATTTATTTAACTATGAAATACATAGACAAACATTTAGGATGTTTTTGGTTGTCCTTCGAACAAGTTGAACTTAGTTTTTCTTCGATGAAAAAATATTTAATTTTTGACAAAAGCGTTTTTTTCCCATGCAAAAGATTTCCTTTCCAAGAAAAAATATTTTTCCATACACTATAAAAACGCGGGATTTGCAACGATTTTTTTGTAACGGCCACGTGGCCGTTCCAATATATACGCTTTTTGAAACCATTTTGGAACGATAACAGTTTGCTGACGTTATAGTTTTGGCTGAATGGGATGCATGATTTTGTAGTTCAGAAAATCGATGAAAAAGTTGTTACAAAACACTGGTATGCATAGAGCCGTTACAAAAATATAATCGTTGCACTTTGTAACGGTTGTTGGAATGCCTGGTTCACCTTGTAACGACTATGCGTCATGCGAAAAGTGGCCATTTCAAGTTATGCACAACAGAGCCATTCCAAATTGGCTAGCTTATACGGTCGATACAACTACCGTTCCACCTGGACAACCGCTATAAATTTGTTGTGGTCTTTGTAACGGTTTGGTTTTATTGTAGCGGCTTCGTTGAAAGTACTATAGCCAATACAAAAATAATAACAAAATTCGGGTGAAAATGTAAGTAACAGTAACCGATTTAAACACCGTTTCAATTGGAACGGTTTGTATCCGGAAGTAACTAGTGGTCCAAAAGTCGTTCCAATATCGTGTGTCTCTAACAATTATATTTAAACGATCATATTTCAAAGACTAGTTTTTTGGACATAATAATCATTCCAAATACCGGTACATGATCACCTATATATTATGTTGCATGTTGTTTCAATTTATTTCATTTGTTCTAGTTTTCCTTAACCACACACACTCTCAATCTCTCTCGACCACAATTCGTGCACATACACTTGATCGGTTACTGTTGATCTATTGAGTTAGCCTGACCAGGTAACGCACTTGAACCCTTTTTGTTAAACTAGATGCCGTTTTGTTATTTTTATAGGTTGAAATATAATTCAATGTGTTATCCGTCCGATGCAGAGGCTTGGAGGCATTTCGACCAGACATATCCCGACTTTGCATTGGAGCCCCGTAATGTTAGGCTGAGGCTGTGCACAGACGGGTTTGCCCTGCACGGGCAGTATGGTAAAGCAGAGCATGAAGAGAGATAAAAGCGGATTGGATGACTGTTTGCAAAACCAAGGCTCGGAGATTAGTTGATGGGTCTTGATGGACCAATATTGCGTATCAACCAGAGGATGTCATACCTGTCCTTGAAGTTGCTATGGACAATCAGTCATACGACCTGCATGATCCTGATGATATACAACTTTTTGTTGATCTTTCGGTGGCACAACACATGGGGGAGGAACATCCAAAACACCCCATGATCATAGGATATTGAAGAACACGAGGATGACGAAAATAACTTCGAGGATTATGAGACTGATGAAGATGATATTCCATCTTTTTAGAGATTTATAATGAAATATTTAAGCTTGTAATATTTAATATAATTTTTTTCAAATAAATAAATTACAATTTTGGAACATTTATTTTTAACAAAAACTCGTTCCGAAAACCGCTCCATACAATGAAAAATTTGGAGGTCACTTTGGTGCCAACTGAAAATTTGGAGGAATTTTCATTTTAGGAATGACCATATGGACACGGGCGTTACTAAAGCCAGTACATTGAATTAATTTGGCGGAAAATTTTGGGGGTTCCAAATTTCAAACAATCACTCTAATGTGAGTCCACTCCAATTTAGTAAAATACGTCATGTGTCAAAAGCCGCTACAATAGGTGTATAGGATTTGAAAAATTATGGTTCTAGGTACGATATTTCGGCATCCGTGAACCAGATTCAACCCAAACTTGAATGCATATAATATTCTATTTAACTCATCAAATTTGACGGTCCAATTTAAAATCGCATGGCGTGATTGGATGATGCACCGACTTGGACGACCACTCTTTGGTTCCGAATACACCATCTCGAGGTCCGTGTACCAAATTGGTCTGAAACTTCATCAAGTGTATTCTTTTGACGGTTTAATCATATCTAACGGTCTGATCTAAAATTTGATGGTCTGATTAATTAATGCAGTACAACAACATATAATGATATTTTGATCAGTCTAATACAAACAATAATGAATATAAAATTTATTTCATATTGTGACAAAATATCAATCTTACTTCAAAATGTATTATGTTTTCAATTGTATTATTCCAAACATTATATACATTTATTTAATATTAACGTGTTCGGAACAATTTTTTTCGAAAATACAATTTTTTTTTAATTCATTTTGGAGCGGTTTTTTAAGTACAACAGCAATACGACATCATTTTGATTTATGAATTATATCATGTTGATGTTTTGTACTACCATCAGGAACGACTTTATATACGGATATGCACTAATATTGTTGTATAGGATTTGTTCCTCTATTTGGAACGATTTTTACTACTGAGTAGGATTTGCAGCTCCTTTTGTAACAGCTTGATAAACGGACAACATGTAGGACTGTGATCGTACGATGTCATCTTGCATCAGAACGACATCATTTTGTACATTTTGTAACGGTTCTATACACGGTTAATTAGGTCAACGACCGTTCCAAAATTTCATATCTAAAGGATACTTGGTTGAATTTCCTTTTCCCCTCACTTCATCTTCCTTTTCAACCTCTCTCTCTCTCTCTCTCTCTCTAGCCACCACCACCACCATCCTTTTTCTCTATCAGCCGTCACCACCCCTCTCTCTATCCTCGCCACCACCACCACCACCACCACCCTTTCTCTCTCCCTCACCACCAACAGGAGCAGATTCACCATCGGACCACTGCAGCCACCACCACCACTTGCGGCCAGCCACCACCACCACTTGCGGCCAGCCACCACTCCCCTCACCCCACTCAGGTTCTTCACGCCATTTTAGAAATTTTGTGTAATTTCAGAAAGTTTTTGGTTATTTTCTGTAACTTATGCAAATTTTAGGATAATTTCTGTAATTTTGTAGATTTTAGGTAATTTTCTGTAAATTTTTGGATAGTTTCTGTAATTTCTGTAGATTTTAGGTAATTTTCTGTAATGATATGTAAATTTCTATTAATTTCTATAATTTGTGTTGTAATTTTTGTTAAGTTCTGTAAATGTTGGTTAATTTCTATAATTTGTGCTGTAATTTCAGAAATTTATGTAAATGTTGGTTAATTTCTATAAATATTGGTTAATTTCAGAAATTTATATTCTGTTTATAAATGTTGGTTAATTTCTGAAATTTTTTGTGTAATTTTTGAAAAAAATTCCGTAATATCTGAAATTTTTTCAGTAATTTCAAAAAAAAAAAAATTGTGTAAAATCTGAAATTTTTTATGTAATTTCATAAATTTTTTGTGTAATTTCATAAATATTTTTTGTAATTTCTGAGACATGAGACACAACTCGGTCGCCCGGTCAAGTAGATGGAGTTGTTCTCCAAGCTATATAAGAGAAAGGAGGATGGGCAATGGAGCGGCCCGAGGGCGGCGTAGGTGGCGGTAAGTACATTTTCAATTTCCTTTCCAATTTATATTATAATTTGATTTTTTTTCGTACTAAGTCCAATATTCCATTTGTAGTAGGTGTGCGTTCGAGAGGATGGTGGAGGAACAACAAACCCAGCCACCAAATGGTCAGCAAGATCCTCCATCCTCTTCTCAAGGCTCGGTGGCCATGATCGAGCAGCAGTTGTGGATGGCGGTAGCAGGCGGCCAGAAGAGGGGTAAGCTATTCGGCCTCGGACTTGATTGTTGGACCATCGTAGCCGAGCTCGTCATTTGCTCCACCCCCCCAACCACCACAAGTGATAAGGATAGGATATGAGACCCATTGTATATAGTGATCCAAGAACCAAACGTATAAAAATAGGCAGCGAATATCCCAGATTGATGATCTAGTTTGATCGTACTTGGAGCTTGAGAGAACCTTGACCCGTTGGCTATATCGGCAGCCAAGAACCTTGGTATGGTGAACGCCACAAGATATTGCTCAAGTATCTTGATAAGTTCTAAACAATTGAAACTCTACAAAGAGAATTCAACCTCACAAAAAGAAAGTTTATATTAATTCAAAGTCTGATTTTTACAATAATAACCATGGCTGTTTATAGGCTTCAAATGGATGCTCAAGGATCTCAAGAGTTAATTCTACCATTGGAACTCTATGAGCATTAAAGTGATACTTATTGACCACATTAACATGACTTAGGAAAACTAGAATGACCTTTTGACCACTATGATGACTTTAGGCCTTCTAATGTTGAAAATAAACTAATTTAGACAAAAATAATGGACTCTCTTTTTGGGCTTGGTGGGTTGGACGAATTTGTGGCCTCTTTTTGTTCAAATGAAGTCTTCAAACCTTGAGCCCAACTATGTAGATGCATTCTAGCCCATCTACTTGAAGAATATTCATCATTGGACCTTCTATTGATCTCTCATGCATTGGCCCGTTGATTTCATCAATAACAATCATCAAAGCTTTGTTCATTTTCTTAGCTCTTGCCCTCGTAATCAGACCCCCATTAATTTTCAAAGGATCTTCCTTGTTTTGAGTTGTAAGTTTTGGATGGTCCCGATCATTCCCTTCTTCTTCAGAAGGATTCAACCTCGAATCTGATTCTGCATCAAAAGGAGAAAGATCAGTCACATTAACAGAAGCACTCACATTGTACTCACTAGGAAGGTCTAGTTTGTAAGCATTATCGTTGATCCTTGCAATCACTTGAAATAGACCGTCCCCCCTCGCTTGCAATTTTGACTTGCACTTTGCGGGAAATATCTCTTTTCTCAAGTGCAACCAAATCCAATCACCAGGCTAAAAAATGGCTCGCTTGCGCTCTTTGTTGGCTTGTTTTGTATAATGTTCAGTTTGCTTCTCAATATTGAGCTTTACCTTTTCATGTAACCTTTTTATCAATTCCGCCTTTGCTTTTCCATCAAGATTCGTTCGCTCATCAACAGGAATAGGCACGAGATCAAGTGGAGTCAATGGTTTGAAGCCATAAACGATTTCAAAAGGAGTCAATTTAGTAGCAGAATGAACACTCCTGTTATATGCAAATTCAACAAATGGCAAACAGTCTTCCCAATTCTTCAAGTTCTTTTGAATCAAAACTCTAAGCAATTGAGATAAGATCCTATTCACTACTTCAGTTTGTCCATCAGTTTGTGGATGACAAGTAGTAGAAAATAGAAGTTTAGTCCCCAATTTACTCCACAACACACGCTAAAAATGACTAAAAAATTTTTCATCTCTATCACTCACAATTGTTCTTGGAACTCCATGCAATCCCACAATTTCTTGAAAGAACAAATCAGCAATATGAGTAGCATAATCACTTTTATGACATGGAATGAAATGAGCCATTTTAGAAAATCTATCAACAACCACAAACACAGATTCTCTTCCTTTTTTTATCCTAGGTAAACCCAAAACAAAATCCATAGAGATGTCCACCTACGATTCACCAGGAATGGGCAAGGGTTGATACAATCCATGAGGCTTTGATTTTGATTTAGCACATTTACAAGTTATGCACCTTTCACAAATTCTCTCAACATCAACGCGCATACCGGGCCAAAAGAAATGTTCACGTAATACTTTCATGGTTTTATGTACACCAAAGTGTCCCATTAAACCTCCCCCGTGTGCCTCTCTAACAAGTAACTCCCGAATAAAACATTTAGGGATGCAAAGTTTATTTTCACGAAACAAGTACCCCTCATGTTTATAAAACTTTTCAAATGCAGTAGGTTCACAAGCTAAATAAATAGACCTAAAATCAGAATCATTGGCATACATTTCCTTTATTGACTCAAAACCAAGAAGTTTAGAGCTCAAAGTAATGATTAAAGCACACCTTCGGGATAATGCATCAGCTATAATGTTTTCTTTTCCTTTCTTGTATTTGATCACATAAGGAAATGATTCGATGAACTCGACCTATTTCATATGCCTCTTGCTCAACTTACCTTGGCCTTTGAGATACTTAAGAGACTCGTGATCCGTATAAATCACAAACTCCTTTGGCCACAAGTAGTACTGCCATGTTTCGAATGCTCTCACCAAAGCATAAAGCTCCTTATCGGGGTCATCATATTCCTGCAAAAGAGACATAAAAGCATTAGGCAAAGATGGGGTTAGTTTGTTAGTGTTCAAGAACTCTTTAAACACCATCACTAACACACTTTTTTTTCAAGTAATGCTCTTTTCATCTCACTTGCTTTTGCATAGAAAGTTGACTTCTTTTTGCCCTCACATTCATCCATTTTCTTTTCCTTCTCAATCTCACTAAATTCTTCTTTTTTTTCTCTCCACTCTTTTTTTCTTTCAGATTTTTCACCTCATTCTTGCCTTTCTTTTTTTTTCCGGCTCTCTCAATTTTCTTGCTTGAGACATTTTGAATTGATCTTCTTTAACTTGTTGGGGGTTCAAGGAAACAAGTTGAATGTTTCGATCATGATGCTTGAGTGTGTAACGGTTTAGAAAACCATCATAAGTCACCCTCCTATAGAACTGCCATGGTCTGCGCAAGCGGATGTGACTAGCATGCATTGGCACTACGTCACAAAGAACGTCATCCTTGTAGTTACCAATGGAAAATGACACCAAAACTTGTTTACTCACCCAAATTTCTCCACAATCGTTAAGCCATTGCAACTTATATGGATTGGGATGCTTCGTGGTTGCTAAGTTCAATTTCTCCACCATTTCACAACTAGAAACATTAGCACAACTTCCTCCATCAATAATTAACATGCATACCTTCCCTTGAACTAAACATCTTGTATGAAAGATATTCTCCCTTTGTTGTTCAGCATCATCCACCTTCATTTGCATGTTTAGAGCTCTTCTTACCACCAAAAGCTCTCCATGTTCGGGTGTAGTCTCCTCAACTTCCTCGTCATCGCTGGGTTCATGCTCACTTTCAGATTCTACGTCGCCATTTTCCCTTAAGATCATCACTCTCTTGTTGATGCATTCAAATACGATATGGCCATAACCTTGACGACGAAAACATTTGATATCTCGACTTCGGGATGAAGATGAGATAGATTTTTCCTTTTCTACCTCATTAGATTTGGCTTTAGACGCCTCATTTTAGATTTTGGAGGTGACTCCAAAACTTGTCTTCGAAGCCCCTTCTTTTGCCTTGCTTGGTGGCTGAAAATTGGATGTAAAGTTTCTTTGATTCGATCCCTTCCTCTTCAGTTGTCTTTCCATCTTCATGTGTGCACCATGTCCTCAAGCTCAATATAATGTTGCAGCTCCACAATGTTGGTTATCTCTCGGTTCAACCCACTTAAGAACCTTGCCATGGTGGCCTCTCGATCTTCTTCAACATTTGCTCTAATCATAGCGATCTCCATCTCTTTGTAATATTCATCCACGGATTTCACACCTTGTGTCATAGTTTGGAGTTTTTTATACAAATCACGAAAATAATGTGAAGGAACGAATTTCTTACGCATGATGGATTTCATTTCAGCCCAAGTAAAGATAGGTCTCTTTCCATACCTCCTTCGGTTTGTGATCAATTGATCCCACCAAACTATAGCATAGTCGGCGAACTCAATTGCAACAAGTTTCACCTTGCGTCTGTTTGGAACTTGCAATTCTGTTTGTTGATCGCGGATCTTCATAGTTGAGTTTTGGGTGAGATGGCCTTGCGTCTGCAAATTGTGGCGTCCCCCTCCCCGTTGAATAAGTGCTCGCCGTCGCCGCTGCCCACTCCTATCTTAGCGATGGTTGTTAGCCGCCCCCAGAACCATCGCCTTCCTACGGCAAGGATGAAGGCTAATTCATCGAGAATTGATTCTACTGGTCGAAAGACCAGCTCCATCCGATGTTATTCAGCTCTAACTCCTGAGTTGAAGACTACCTTGGATAAAGTTGTTACCTCACACAAGGTAGTTGCCTTCATCAAAGGAACTAAGGACTTCCCCCAGTGTGGATTTTCAAATACTGTTGTGCAGATACTGAAATCCTTGAATGTGCCTTTTGAAACCATAAATGTCCTGGAAAATGAAATGTTACGTTAGGGATTGAAGGAGTATTCCAGCTGGCCAACTTTTCCGCAATTGTACATTGACGGCGACTTCTTTGGTGGCTGTGACATTGCTGTGGTTGGGGAAACCACGAATATAGATTCTGAAACAGACTATGTGGAATAACAATGCCTATACCCTTCCATGCTCACAAACAGTACTCCTCCCTTCAGATCAAGAGGCATACAAGAGCGGGGAGTTGCAGGAGGTATTGGAGAAAGCGATTTGTTCCTAGTGCTTTAAGGCTTGGTTACTTGGTTCGAGCTATTAAAGCAAGCCACACCTCGAATTGTTTTTTTCTTTTTATATGTTGTTGCTCCTTCATATAAGAATTATTTGTATCCGGTCTTACATGGCAACTACATGTTTTGTATCCTCAAAAAAAAAAAAAAAAAAAAAAAAAAGAAAAGGTTCACCTTGTTCTCCTCGGAGTAGTTATGAACTCAAAGATAAGATCCGTCTTTTTTTCCCACTCTAAATATGCCTCCGGATCACTTCTTCCTTGAAATGTGGGAATGTTCAGTTTTATGCTTCCCAAATCTCGGTCTACTTCATTTCCTTGCCGTCTTCTTCCTCCCCTATGGCCACGATGTGGAGGCTCCACTTCTTCCTCCTCTTTGGACTCCAATTGACGGACTTGGTGATTGTTGCGTCTTCTAGGAGTAGGTTGTTCCAACCTTTCCAAACGATCGGTTATGCCTTCGAGGATTGCTCCGATTCTTGCAAATTGTTGCTGCATAGCTTGAACAGTAAACTCGTTTCCCGTATTGGTAGAAGCCCCTTCCATTGTAGAACCCTCACAATTCACTCGCGTATCACTCAAAATAATTTCTCACAACACTCGGTTTCACTCGTAGGCTTTTACCTCCCCTCTAATAAACTCACACTCTCTTGCCTTTTACCACTCAAATTCTCTTCGTAAGCTCAATTAGAATACAACCGAACAAGACAATTTGAACAACTCGATAATGGTTGATTTTTTTTTTTATGGTGTTTAACAATGATAATAGATGAATGAAAACTTCAACAATTTTTTTTTTCGTTTTTTCACATGGCCACTTTCACTTTTGTTGGTTTTTTGAACGAATTTTCTTTTTTTTTGCTGCTCGTTTTTTTAAGCTTTTCTTTTCTCCTTTTTTTTTTTGAAAACTAAATATGTAAGAAGATAACAAAATCAGATCAATACCAGATTGCTCTGATACCAAAATGATAAGGATAGAACATGAGACCCATTGGATATAGTGATCCAAGAACCAAACGTATAAAAATAGGCAGCGGATATCCCAGATCGATGATCTAGTTTGATCGTACATGGAGCTTGAGAGAACCTTGACCCGTTGGCTATATTGGCAGCCAAGAACCTTGGTATGGTGAACGCCACAAGATATTGCTCAAGTATCTTGATAAGTTCTAAACAATTGAAACTCTACAAAGAGAATTCAACCTCACAAACAGAAAGTTTATATTAATTCAAAATTTGATTTTTACAATGATAACCATGGCTTTTTATAGGCTTCAAATGGATGCTCAAGGATCTCAAGAGTTAATTCTACCATTGGAACTCTATGAGCATTAAAGTGACACTTATTGACCACATTAACATGACTTAGGAAAACTAGAATGACCTTTTGACTACTATGATGACTTTAGGCCTTCTAATGCTGAAAATAAACTAATTTAGACAAAAATAATGGACTCTCTTTTTGGGCTTGGTGGGTTGGACGAATTTGTGGCCTCCTTTTGTTTAAATAAAGTCTTCAAACCTTGAGCCCAACTATTTAGATGCATTCTAGCCCATCTACTTGAAGAATATTTATCATTGGACCTTCTATTGATCTCTCATGCATTGGCCCGTTGATTTTATCAATAACAATCATCAAAGCTTTGTTCATTTTCTTAATTCTTGCCCTCGTAATCGGACCCCCATTAATTTTCAAAGGATCTTCCTTGTTTTGAGTTGTAAGATTTGGATGATCCCCATCAACAAGTGCAACGCTCGGACCTCGAAGATCGGGTCAGCAGGCTCGAGGAGATTGTATTGTGTCTAACGACCAATAGGTCCGAGCCTCCATCGGCATCACCGTCCCAAGATTCAACCGATCCCCCGACGCAGGACGATGAGGAAAAAGAAGGGGAGGTCGATCCGGATCTTGATTAGGGTTGGATTTTGTGGTTTCTATTTTGTTTTCAAAATTTGTATTTATAATTTAAAAATAATTTTATAAATACAATTTGAACTTTGTTATTTATATTGTTACTTGTTCTTACTAGATAATTTATATACATTTTTATATTCAACAAATTCAACAATAAATTATAAAACATAATATTATACTAATATAAAAAAAATTAAATTAATATTATACTAAAATAACAAAAATTAAATTAGGTTTTGTAACGGCTTTAGTATGGGTTCTAGGAATACATCTCACCAACACACAACCTGGGCCAATTCCAAAGGCCGTTACAAAATACACATGTTGAACTACATAATCATTACAAACACCGCATGTACAGAAGTTACAAGAAATTGTACTACACTATTTAAATAATCGTTCCAAAGAGAGGTACAAAAAACGCTTGAAAAACTGTTCCAAGTACATAACAAACATGTGCAAGAGGTGTCACAACGACAGTTACGATTGTGGTAACATAAATTACAATAAGAGCTACAAACACCGCTACAAAAAAAGCCTAATTGTGACTAATACAACTGAAACAACCGTTCCAATTGTAATACAATATTATCACATTTTTTGCAACAAAAGCCGTACCAAATAAGTATTTTATTAATTCACATTGGTAGTTCCAAATAGAGATGCAAAATCAATTTCTGCTTTAGGTTAAGTTTTATAACGGTCTTTCCGTTCGGTACACGGTTTGCTGGAAATTGCAACGACTTTTATGGTTGTCGTTACCATTATTTTGTAACTCATGTTTTTGGAGCGGATTTCTAGCTGTTACAAAAATAGTTACCAAAATAGTTGCAAAATTTAAAAAGCCGTTACAACTTTTTACTCAACAGTTATAAAATCCAAAGCAATAAATTGAATTTTTTGTAGTAATATAAATTATGTGTAAGGGACTAAATTGAAATAGAAATTTAAATGTGAGGGATCAAAATAATTTATCTTAATAACGTGAAACTTTTAGAAGGGTAATTTAAGAAAATTACATAATCTGAGTATAAGCTAATGTCGGAAATTCGTTGGAGAGACTAATATGAAATCAATTAAAAATAATAGTTTTAAGAATGAGCTGAAATATTAGGGACAAAAAATGAAGTTTACCCTGACATTTACTGATAACATGACTAATTTTTTACCGACAAAATTATATTTATAAAGAAAGTATTTATTTTAAATTAAAACATTAAAAGTTAATTTGAATAATATATAGAAACATTAAAACATATTTTCTAAAGATAAAATGGGAATAATTATGAAAATAATTATTAAGATACAATGAGATCGATTTAAATTATTATTTTATCAATTGTCTAAGATAATATAGAATAAATTTATAAACTATGCAGTACCTGATCTCATTTTAAACACATATAATACAATATTAATGGAAATATATACAAATTTTAGTTTTATATGGAAAAATTATTTTTTTAGTCCACTAAGTATGCTTAATATTAGTTTTAATCCTGTAAGTATGCCCATATTTTATTAACTCCGATAACTTTCAAAATTGATTAGTTTTAGTCTGTTTTAGGGTTTTCAACTAAATTTTCCAGCCAAATTTTTAAATTCAACTGAAACTTGCCAGGGTGTAAGTTCCTTAGTCCATTTACCGGCCAACTATCCACATGTCATGTCACTTAGATGCATAAATGGCTTAAAATGGTGATTGAGCAATTTAAGTGGGAAAAACAAGAAAAAAAAGGCTAGTTGACCTTACACCACAAAATATCATGTTACAATCTCTCTCCCCCAAATCCCCCAAAAGGACGAGCCATTGTTCTCCCCCAAATCGACGAACTTCTGCGTCTTCTTGCAAAGTAATCGTGAGAAGGTAGCAACTATGTTGGTCGCGTGACAAGGGTGGGGGATAAGAACAAGGATAAAGGGAAGAAAAAACTATGGCGAGGGTGGGGGAATTTTTTGGTGTTGTTTTGCTGAAAAAACAGTGATGGAAATTGTATTTTGGCTGTATGAATAATGTGATGGAAAACAATAATTTTTGGTGCTGTTTTGCTGAAAAACAGTCCATTTTTTTGTTGTATTTTGCTAAAAAAACATGTGTTTTGCTGCTGAAAATAGTGCATTTTGATTGTATTTTGGTTGGTTGGTTGATTGAAAACCTTTATGTATTTTGCAGCAATGGAAAAGTGCATTTTGGCTAAAAATGGTGCATTTTTATGTATTATTGAATATTATTTTTGGTTGGATGTATGCATTTTGTTGTGTTGTTGGCTAAAAATAAAGAGCCTCTTTTGTTGCCTTCTTCTTGTTCTTTTGTTGGTTGAAAAACAGGGATTTCAAAGCATGCAAATCGGGAGCATAAAACCATACAAATCTTTATTTATTTTTGTTAGGAAAAGTGAATTGGAGGGAAAAGAAACTTTTCTTCCCTCCAAAACATGGCTAACTTGTCTCACACATCATGTTTTTTTAGCCACATAGGATAACTAGAAAGCATGATGTGCGATGCACGTGTACAAATATATTTTTAGAAGTAAATATATCATTTATGTTAAGTTCATGATATTATTCATAATTTTTTCATTGAAACATTAGTATTATACAATTATATTTTCAAACAAATTGATAATTATTTAAATTGATAAGGAAACTATTCAATTCTATTATTTGTAATTTACTTTCTAAATTTAATTGGTATTATTGATTAAAAAGATATTCCCCAAAATTGAAATTTTGTATTTCGTATATTCCCTAATTAATATGAAAATATAAAATAATGATATTCGAAAAATTAATATTAAAATAAAAAATAATTAGTCAAAGCTCCTTATCTTGGATAGAAGAAATTCCATATTGATAAAATAAATTGATCGATTTTATTTGTAGGTTGTATTATGCCTATTTTCTATTGTTTAATTTTATTTTATTTTTTGTTACATTTTGCATGTGTGTTTTGTATGTTTTCTTTTACTACTATATTTGAATGTCATTTAATTTTAATTTATTGACACTATTACAAACTAATTATTTATTGATTATTGTTATAAAACTATAATCAAATTGGACCATAGTACCAATATGTATATTGTAAGATCCTATAATGTATGTTAATCATATTTCAATATCAACTTTTTTATATTATCAAAGCATTATTTACATGCTTTATTAACTTCTAAATTTTGAAATATTATTGTATAAAATTTTATTTTTCACCTTTATAAAAGAACACAATAGATGTAAAAGTAAAACATTCAAAATTATCTAATACTAAAAAAATCAAGTGTTAAGAAATTCACTCAATAGTTGAATTTTTATAAGTAATTTCAATTTAATAATGTTCTATTCATATATCAATTTTTATTCTTTTTAGTACTCATGCTTTTTAAACTTTTAAGTTATTTTCATAAATTTATTATTGAAAAAATATATTAATCTCATTGGCTTATTTATTTATCATCTTTTTTTCTAATTTCAACATAATTAACTCAGTTTTTATTTGGTATTTTATTGTACTAAGTTTATTCTCAAAATTTATTATTTTTCTTAATATGAAAATATAATTGTACTAATGTGTTAGTATATAATTATTTTAAAATTTTATACTTTTAATTGTTATTGTGTTAATATTTACTCACCATTTTGACTTTTCTTATCTTTATAAGGGGAAATAACATTTTTCAGTCCGTAACTTAGGTCCTTTCCATTTTAATTTGGTCCGTTGATTTTGGGATTATCACTTTCAATCCTGTAAATATTAAAAAGTAGCAATTTTGGTTCCATAACACCTTTCCCTCTGGATATTCAAAAGAAAATGTCATGTGGGCGTTAAGTGTATAATAATACAAGGGGACCAAATGTTACAACTTTTATGCACCTTTTAAAGTATAAACCTAGTTATATATGTCTCATTAGGACCTACAATTATGTTAGTTAATTTACTACTCAATAAAATAAGGTTTTAAATTAAATTATTTATTATATTACTATTTATACTCTTCTTCAATGTCAATGTCTTGGGGGTGCACGGGGAGGGGGACATGGTGTTTTTAGCCTATTAATATTGAAATAAAATCAATTAGTTAACTCTTTTTTAAATTTTCAATAGCACTTCTAATTTAATCAGATTGATAATCTTTATTTGTAATTAAATTGTGATACTTATTCATATTCCATTTTAGAAGAAATTCCATTTTAATAAAATTGATCCATTTTTATTCGTAGGTTGTATTGTGTCTCTTTGCTATTGTTTGATTTTGCTAAATTATGTATGTGTATGTAATATGTTTTCTATTACTATACTTAATTTGAATGTCGTTGATTTTTAATTTATTGACACTAAATGATTACAAACTAATTATTTATTGACTATTATTATAAAAATATAATTTAATTGGACAATATTACCAATATTTTGTATTGTAAGATCTAATGTTAATTATATTTCAGTATCAACTTTTAAATATTGTCAAAGTATTATTTACATTCTTTATTACCTTCTAAATTTTTAAATATTATTGTATAAAATTTTATTTTCTGCCTTTATATTGCCATTTTTATTTCTATATATTTTTAGTTTAACTTCTTAATTTTATTTTCATATGCACCGATTGGTATAATCTATTTCTTATTTAATAATATTTTATGTTACAACTTAATTTTTTATGTGACATTTGTTGTTGTAATACTTTTATTCTATTAACTAATACAAAAAAAAAAAATAGATGTAAAAGTATACTAAAAAAAATTAAGTACTAAGAGATTCACTCAATAGTTGAATTTTCACAAGCAATTTCAATTTAATAATATCATATCCATATATCAATTTTAATTTGTAATTAAATTTTGATATTTATTCATTATCATATATATATATACATTCAAGTTTAGATTAGTATTTTATATATTATTCCTGTGTAGTTTATTTTAAATTTTAATATGTCATGGTAAATTAAAACTTTCTTAATATAATTAAGATTTCTTCTAGCAAAGTAATTGTGTTGAAATATTATTTGGCATATTAATTTTTGTTAGTTGAATATGTTATTCATTCTTCAAGTTGTTTGGAGCAATTAAGACTCTTAAACTTTTTTTTATAGAATTTTATTTTTTCTATAACTAATTTTATAATATAATTTTCTGTAAGTGTTATTAAAATTTAATACGTAATAGGTCTGTGTAATTGGGCTCATTCATGATTCACAATTAGAAGCAGGTTATGAAAATTCTGTAATTGGATTCATTCATGATTCACGATTTAGGTTTCTTATCCTAAACTTATATGGAGGGTGTTTAGGATATTTATAATTCTAAATTGTTAAAAGTTCTAGAGTCTGTAATATAATAATAAATAATATTTAAATGAGAGTATATTTGTCTTTTCACAATGAGGAACAAACAATTCAAGTATTCAAACATTTATATAGAGTATAGATAAATAAATAAAAACGCGTTCAAGTGTACTGTCATGTCACTTTTTCGGCCAAAATTATAAATTCCAGCCACCGAAGAACTAAAACTAATCAATTTTGAAAGTTATTGGAGCTAATAAAATATGGGCATACTTATAGGACTAAAATTAATATTAGATATACTTAGCGGATTAAAAAAATAATTTTACAGCCACCTCCCTTAAGGTTTGGCATAATTACAAATCCCTCCTCATTCTTTGAAAAATTACAAATACCCCCCCTGATGTTTGTAATTTTTAACCAAAAGTCTGAAATTAACCATTTTGCCCTTGAATTTTTAGCTGAAATTATAGTAAAATCAATCGAGGCAAATTTCATTATTGCTCATCTGTATAAAAAACTTATAACACCTCTCCCTACGCATTGTGGTCTAAAAAATTCAAAAAAATTTAAGAATAATTCAATTTGCATAAGAGTGTTTTGGTCAGTTTACCTATAAAAATAGATGAAAATTAATTGTTTGTTAGACGATTATAAATCTCAGGGGGGTAATTGTAATTTTTCAAATAACAAGGAAATATTTATAATTATGTCAAACCTCAATCGGGGTAGTTGTATTACCCTTACTGCTATTGTCTTTAGTATTAATTTGTGAGTATTACCAAACTTTAGCACAACTTGACAAAAACTACATTAGATTATTATGCAAATTTATGCATCTTGGTAAAGGTAAATACTCACAAGATAAATATAAAAAAGTTATTGTTGTTTGTTAAAGTATGTCTTTTTGGATTTAATATTCCAAAAGAAAATATTCCGGATTTAGTTCTAAAAAGATATAGTATCAGTGTATGAACTTGTTAATCTCACAAAAGTACAATGGATTGAGATGACACTACAATTGACCAATAAAATTCATATGCATTATATTAAATAATTATTTATTCAAGAATGTAAACAATTTGCTAGAAGAAACAGAATTGTAAAATTTACTAAATTATTGATTAATCTTATTTTATCTTATTATATATTTATATGAAATTAAAAAAATGAGATAATTGACCGAATATAGTTCTAATATATTATACATTATAGTATTGTATTTAACATATAAAACACTCAATGAAACTAAAAACACAAAATTATTAAACAAGAGTAAAAAAAACTTGCATTGAGCTTGATGGAGAAAGAAGGACCAAAATGTTATTTTCAAAAGTAATATAAAATTACCAAACTATCCCGGCGGTTACACCCAATAGTTAGTGTGGTTATGAAATTTATCGAGTTGCCCCCGACGGTTGCACGAATAGTTAGTGGTTGGTTTGGGGACTAAATCGTCTTTCCGCCTCACCACATTCACGATGCATTTAATATAAATAAATCGTAATTCATTGTAAATGGGAGATTTTTTTTAGAACAAGAATTGCTTGTATTATATTCTGGTGGAATATTATTTTTGTACCATCAGAGCTCAAGCTCGACTAGGCTTGACTCATCTTGCACCCCTAATGTTACACCAACAGCAAATTACGTTCATGTGCAAGGGAGTCGAATTTTCAGACTCTTTGGGCAAGTATATTGTGATAGAAAATTGTGTCAATAAGGGAGTTTCCCTCAACAAATTAAAGCACAATAGTTATACAATGTTTCAGTATAATGTAAAATGTTAATGTACCTCGTAATAATTTAGCTCCTAGCTTTAGTTACTGAATATGCTGAAAACATTAAAGCAGAGAGATGCACCAGCAAATATATGGAAATCTTGAGCGGTTCTGGTGCTAAGTGACTGGCTCCTGCAGAATTAGGAAACATGCCATTGCGTAACTGAGATTCAGCATATAAGCATAGATTTTACCAAATACATGAAACTAATCATGAAAGACAGTAAACTATATAGTCCTGAACCAGAGGCCATTGCAGGTGTATACAATTGAACAACCGTTTTTCGATAAAAAGATTTTTTAAACGAGATTCTACTTGGACAAATACCTTGACTAACTACGTCGATATTCCTTAGAATCAGGACATGGGAGGATATCTACAGACAAACTATTGGTAAATGTAAATTGTTAGAGTTGCTTTCGGGTGCTATGGATCAACCTTATTAATGTCAAGGCTTGAAAACTAAATCCTAGTTTACTGCAATTATTGACCGAGCTACTGAAATCTGGTCACTAAACAAAAGAGTGGAAACGGACAGCAGTATTTCAAAGTTAATCCTTGAAGGTGGTTTCAGCTTGTTTGACTTACATCAAACACCCTTCTCTAAATGATTCAGCTGACAGCCTGTCTGTAATAGCTGGAAATCAATGGTCAATGTCTTGGGCTCTTGAAGTCATGGTGGCATCTTCCTGCATCAGATGGTAGCAGCTTCTTTCGTCTGGATGAATCAGCTGACAGCCTGCCTGCAATAGCTCAAGATATGTAATGATTGAATACATCATGTATGATAGGCAATAAGTATAAAGAAAATTAACATCACTGGTCAACATGAACACTTATGGAATATAGGGTAAAGTTTTACACTTAAAATTCACCAATTCAAGTTGAAGTGGATCTTGCAACTCTGCAGCTTTTTTTCTTCTTTAATAATCAACTAAAACAAATGGATAACAGGTAGGGGATGGATGTTGAAACATGAATGAGGTTGCAAATACAATTACCACCGGGGCACAAGAAATCTAACATCTATAAGCGAACAAGAGTAGACAACAAAATAAATTTAGCCCTGACCGACCCCCCACCCCCCCCCCCCCCCCTCCACCCCAACAACAAGAAAGAAAGAAAAAAGAAAGCAAAGCTGGTGGATATGACATTACCGTCCGAGTCTCCTCGATAGGGCTCCATCCTTCTCGTCAGCTAGACATCTTTGCACAACCATATGTGTTTCACCTCAAATCCAAATTTCATTCTCCCAATAAAGATGAGGTGTGGTTTTTTATAGTAAGTTGATTCACCAGAACCGTGGCAGCGTTGAGCCGCTGTAAAATGACCTTGCCATACCTTTGTTTGAGAAATCCTGATAGTCCATCTGTCAGATTATTCCATCATCCTCCAAATAATACAATGTAGCAATCCATGCATGATTATAGCTTAATACCATTCTGGCTATTCGGCTGCAAAATGCTGCCAGAAAGTGCCAATCTCCATGCTAATCAGATGGTTTGATGCTTTGTATCTCAACCCAAAACCAGGAAGCTAAAAAGACGTCATTTGCAGGTCATGATCCTTGTAATTTCCAGAGAAAAAAGGGAATAAGAAAAAAGAGAGAGAGAGAGAGTAGATTTCTCTATGCCTGAACTTGATCCAGGCCTCAGAAAATGAAGTTTCCTGGAGAAGAAATTTCCGGAATGCTTCATCCTTACTTTCACTTGATATTCGAATTTGAGTGACACTTCTGACAAGATCTCCTGGAAGAACACCTTTAGGAGCTCTACATTCAGAAAAGTGCTTTATCATGAATCTCAAACCAGAGCTAATAGAGTTAAGATAACTGAGGGCTGCCGTGGTAAACCAGCAAGAGATATCAGAAGTTGTTCCCAACTGAAGAAATGCAATTTAGTTCTACATAATGCCTACAACTGAAAGAAAAACCAAACATTATTAAAAAAGAAAAAAGAAAATCAATAGAAAACATTCATGATTTTGCAGAGTATTAATTTTCTCTAGCAGGCATGGTCCCCTTTCAAATGATAACTAGACTCTTGGTGGACTTCTGAAGAAAATATGTCCAAGATGTTAAACAACTAAGTCGAGTAGCGTCACATGTGACATTTTATGATATTATCATGTCAATCCTGTGCAGATTTCTTACAGAACAGACCTCTCGTCCCTCTCCATTTGTTATGGAATGAGCCTCTCCTCTCCCTCTCCATCTCCCTACCTCCGGCGTTCTCTCTCTTCCTCACACTTAAGAAAAAAGAAAAGAAAACAGCGATTGGCTCAGAGATATCGTATTCGTGAATCCTTCATCTTCTCAGAATTTTCCCTAAAATGAAGTTCCAAAAAAGACCACATTTAATGAGAAAGCTTCAATTTTGGACAATAGTAGATGTTTATATCCTTTTCTTTGGAAACTAAAAATGCATACACAGAATATTTCAATACTATGGATCTATATCATCAACTATGAGAGCAAAGAAAGCAGCATTGAGACCTTGTATTTTAGAAAAGAAAAACAAGGAACCAGAATTGGGGTTCCCAAGGAATCTTTCTTAACCTGCGTGAAGTAAAAGGACTCTGCTCCTAAGTTATTGGTAGTCTTGTTCCCATATCCATCCCCATACACGAGTGCAATTGCTCAATGACAGGGCAGAACAAATGAGATATAGGATGGTACTTATCTCCTGCAGTGAAAGTATATGCTTTTTTACTTACATGAACCAAGCTGTAAGCAGCCACCACTTTAATACCTCTTTCCTTCATCAAACATCTCATCCTGGATGCATCTGTCCATGAACCTCCAGCGGCATACATGTTTGATGCAAGTAAATAACCAGCAGAGTTTGATGGCTCCAATTCAAGAATCTGAGAAAGAGCACCTGCAGTTAATTTTCCATTCTCATAGTTCCTACAGGCACTCAACAGTGCTCCCCAAGCACTAGCACCAGGTTTCATGCCAGCAGGAATAGACTTAATTAGTTCCAACGCATCATCAAGGTTTCCAGCTCTAGCCAGCAAATCCACAAGGCATGAGTAATGCTCTAACTTTAGTTCAGTACCATGCTTGTTTGCCAGTCCTTTGAAGACAGAGAGTCCCTCCTCAACCAATCCCCCATGGCAACATGCAGATAAAACTGAGAGAATTGTTACTGGATTGGGCTTCAAACCATGAACTTCCATTTCATAAAGCAAAGTTAGAGCTTCATGTGGCAATCCATTTAGGCCATATGCAGCGATTATTGCACTCCATGAAACAATGTTTTTCCTTGAAATTTGGTCAAAGGCCTTTCTTGATGCCTCTATCGCGCCGCATTTTGAGTACATATCAAGTATAGCTGTGCCAACTACTACATCTGATGCCAAGCCCATCCGAGTAGCAATGGCATGGGCCCATTTTGATCTTCCAAGTTCAGCGGAAAGTGCACAAGCCTCAAGAAGGCTCAACAAGGTAACAGAGTTTGGTTTTTCTAGAGAAAGTCTCATATCCCAATAAAGAGCAATTGCTTCACCTGGCATGCCACAGTGAGTAAAACCTGAGATTATTGTACTCCAGGTGACAATATCTGGTCTTTTCATTTGGCAGAATACCCTCCACGCAAGCTTGATCTGATTGCATTTCGCATATGCATCAATCAAAGAATTCATGACCAGATCATTCAATTGGAAACCTCCATGAATTACCCTAGAATGAACCAACTTGCATTGACGCAGATCTCCTAATACTTTGCATATTTGAAGTAGGTTCACTAGAGTCACCTCATCAGCATCAACTCCTGACTTTCTCATTGAAGCAAACAATGTCAGTGACTCTCCAAGCTTCTCATTATGAACAAATCCAGATAGCAGAGAATTCCAAGATATTATGTTCCTATGAGGGATCTCCCTGAATGCTATAGCAGCAGAATCCACGTCACCATACTTGCAATAGAAGTCGATTAAAGTATTCATGACAAACAAATCATAATTTAACCCTCTTAAGACTACAAAGCCATGAATTGATTTTCCCATTCTGATATCCCCTAAATGGGCACAGCCTTTTATTACGCTTACCATGGTTTGTTCATCCGCTTCAACCCGAAACTCTGTGACCATCTGTTTAAATGCCTCTAAAGCAAATATAGGTTCATAACTGTGCACATAACCACTGATCATCACGCTCCATGAAATTACATCTTTCTCATACATTTCATGAAAAACTTTTTCTGCATATTCCATACTAATATCTGTGTACATACCCAAAAGAGAATTTTGTACTGAAGTTAGGCTCCACAGCCCACTTTGAATCAAGTAACCATGAAATTTCTCGCCATCAATAAAAGCTCCAACACGACGATAAGCCTGAACTGTGAGCACCAAAGTCGAGATATTGGGCTCAAAACCAAAAGCTCTAGCTTGAATAAACAAATCAAATGCTTCCTCAAACGAACCTTCATCAAGATGCGCATGGAGAATTATATTCCATGAGACTGAATCTTTCATCCTCATGCAGTTAAAAACACCCAATGTAGAGGCCAATTCTCCAGATTTCGCATAAAAGTGCATCAGCGAATTTCCCACTGAACTGAATGATTCAAATCCCTGCTTAAGCAGGGATGCATGGACAGACTTCCCAAGTTTACACGACAGACCGGAACAAGCCTTGAGAGTGTGAGGGAAAATTGAATGATCTATGAGTTGAACTCCCACTCTTCTTATCTCTCTGTAGTGGGAAAAAACCTCTTCCCATCTGCCATTCGCTGATAAGTCTTTAATTTTATGATACAAATTGCTGAGATTGGTACCTGCCGGGATAATTGAGAAACGCATACCGTGAAACAATTCGAAACCTCCTTCAAGCGAATGGAGGCGCATAGAGTACCGTAACATATAATAAATCTATTGGATGCAAGTTCCTTTCTGTTCAGAAATTTCTGCAGCCACCCTGCTATAAGTAGCTCCACCTAACAATTTTACTTGCAGAACAAAAATGACCTGCATGAATATTTGTTCTTCCTTACTCTCACATATAATGAACCTGAAACACATACAATATAGAGAACAGGATAGGACAAAATCAGCCTATCTAATTGCTGAACGATCAGAAGTAGCATTAGATTTCAATAAGCAGAAAGAAAAGAAATTTTATGTAGTAGAAAAAAAGAATCTGTTAAAGCTATCTACCTTCCTTGTCCTTATAACTCAAACTATTGCCCTCGCATACATGGTATAAATTCAGTCACCTTACCTTGGTAATCCGGAATACAAGAAGTACTAAACCTTACAACATGTTTCTCATCAATACTCCCATTTCCTCCACTAGATCCTGTGTTAGAAATTGAACTACACCCTCAAGCATTTATACACTGTATCTACACAATTAGCTATTCTTCTTCATATTTGAGCCGGTAGTATAAACAAACACATGGTGGGCAAAGTACAGATACAGCGCACAGGCATAAACACATCACCGAAAACAGTAAAGAAAAACGAAACAGATTACCAGAAGTTGCTCAATCTACCTACACAGCCATAATACCCTCTTCGGGGTTGCTGCCTGTTCAGCGCCATAACGTCACTACTCAGCAGTTCCAACTTCCAATATATAAGCAGAGCACCAATCCTATTGTTAACTCAGTACTCAGCTACCTCTAGGTGGTTTAATTTTAAAAAAAAAAAAAAACTCAGTACTCAGCAAATTGTGCTTCTATCACACACCGTTTTAGCTGTTGGAATTCACATCTTCCACATTTGTTAATAAAAAAATTGGGATAAATGCAATTTATCCCGATATAAAAAATGAGCAAAAAATTCCCTTAAAAAAATAATTAGCAAATTACTTTCGTGTGTTTTGCGAAATGAAGCAAATTATCCCCTATTAAGGAAAAACACATCGAGTAATTTGCTTCATTTTAAGATCACAACGAGTAATTTGCTAATTATTTTTTCACAAATGGGATTTTTGCTCATTTCTTATATCATAGTGGGTAAATTCCATTTACGCCTAGACAGATTACCCTTAAACTTCTGTATTTTTCATAACATATCCATTGCTTTCATTAATTAACTCTTTCAATAAATTTGTATTAATATATATTTTATTTGATTAATTTTATAAATTATTTATTTTATCTTATATTTTTTTATTTCACTAGACAAAAAGTATAATAAAAATTTAAATTATATATACATTGTTTCTACTGTTAATGTAATTTTTTTTCTTAATTTTGTTTTGATAAAGAGTACGTGGTTAATATTTTATTCGAAAAAAACATAAATTTTACTTTTTCTTTTTAATTTTGCACACTCATGGTGAGAGGAGAGGTTTACTTTTTTTTTGGGGAACGGTAACTTCATATATATGGCAAGGTACAACATAGATCGTACAACAGAGAACCTACCACGCGATCCTCCATAAACGAAAAGCCGCAATAACCTCTATGGATGTCGGCTTACAAGAAACTAAGAGTAAGATTCGAACTTGCTCGACCACTAGTCTAACAAGTACCTCAGGATCCCTTCTAACCTGCTGGAAAATGCGCATGTTACGCTCTTGCCACAAATGGTATACCAATGAGGCCAACACTGCGCGATTCCCAGCATTAATCAGGTGTCGCCCTCTCCATTTTCGGGCCGCCCATTGCACCCCAAGGGACCAACGCTGGCGAGGCCATTTCCACTGAACATAACGCCGCACCAGCCGAACGCAAGCCGTTGCGTAGGCACAGTCAAAGAATAGGTGTTCATGAGTTTCACCCTGCTGCTCATCACATAAAACACAGCCTCCAGTCCCGCGCATCCAAGGTCTGTCTCGGGTTAGGAGGCGGTGTAGGGCTGCCAACCAGAGGACAAACACATTCTGGGGAATCTTTAAGGGACCTACCAGTAAGCTACTCCACGGGATTGCTGGATAGCGCGGGCAAAAAAGATCGTAAGCAGCCGATGCCATGTAATTACCAGTCCCACTCCTCCACTGTACAGTATCTCGTATCTGGAGTAGAGGAAGAGCATGTTGGAGCTCCATCAAACACTCAAGCAACGTCTGCAGCCAGCTCCACTGGCCGTTGGAGATAACCTCGGATAACATCACGTCAATACTCAAGCTGGATAGGAGCGGACCACACGGGAATTAGTGCAGTAGGACGCCGTAAGGGTGCCAAGGGTCCTTCCAGAACATAAACGAGGTTCCGTCTCCCACCTGGTAATGTAGCACCGAGAGGGTGGGCTCTCTCAGCGAGAGAATCTTACGCTAGAGCCACGGACCTTTTGTATCTGACACTGTCCATATCGTCTCATTCTTCAGTCGATAGCGTCTCACCCAATGAATCCAGATAGAGTGGGGGTTATTGCGAGCGATGTCCCAAATAAGCCGACAAATCAAGGCCCTGTTGGCGGCCGCAACTGACCGAATTCCCAAGCCCCCTGCTGCCACAGGCCGGCAGACTTGATCCCAAGCCACCTTGGCTGAGTATCGCTCCGCACCCCCTGCCCAAAGATACCGTCTAATCCGCTTTTCGATGAGCTTTGTGATCCCAGAAGGTAACACAAAAACTGAGTCCCAACAAGTATGGAGGCAAGCTAATATCGATTTAATGAGTTGCAAACGCCCGGCGTAGGAGAAATGTCTAGAACCCCAGGCGTGAATCCTACTATCCATTTTGAGTAGCAGCGGTGCACAGTCTGTCCGGCGGAGCCGAGATGCAAGCAGTGGCACCCCCAAGTAGCGCATTGTCAGAACACCCAACGAAAATCCTGGGAGTTATTGCAGCTGAGGCGTCACACTCCCTGTAGACTAGACACAATAAGGGAGCTTTTATGTGCACTAGCTGATAGCCCCGTCAGTGCAGAAAATTCATGGAACGCTGAATGCAAGACAGCCACGGAACTAACAGAGGCCTTGTAGAAGAGAAGTAGGTCGTCGGCGAAAGCTAGCATAAATAGCTTGAGTTCTTTGCAGCGTCAATGGTACTGAAAGTCCCCGCCTGCTCAATGCGGGCACTGGTTATGGCGTGTAATAGCTCCATCACTAACACAAAAAGATACGGCGAAAGCGGATCGCCTTGCCGCAAACCGCGCGCCCCTTGAAAAAACCCATAAGGCTGCCTGTTCAGTAACACCGAATAAGATACCGTCGACACGCATTGCATAATCCATGTAATCACCCTCGGCGGGAAGCGCATAAGCTTCAGAGTCGCTTCAAGTGAATCCCACTCGATGGAGTCATACGCCTTCTGGATATCTACCTTCATAACACAGTGCTGCGGCCGTCTTTTTTGATTATACCCCTCGAGTAGCTCCTAGGCTAATAAGACGTTGTCACTGATGCAGCAGCCCGGGATAAACGCATTTGGGATTGGCGCAACAAGGCAATCCATCACTGGTTGCAGCCTGTTGACCCTTACCTTGGAGATGATCTTATAGAGCACATTACAACACGCAATTGGTCGAAAGTCTGCCGCTGTGTTAGGAAGTTGGACTTTCGGTACCAAAGACAGGAAAGTAGCATTAACTTGCTTAAGCATGAGGCCAGAGCGGAAAAACTGTTGCACCGCCTCGGATATCTCTCGGCCCACCACCGACCAGGCCTTCTTGAAGAAATACGTAGAATATCCGTCCGGGCCCGGTGCCTTGTTATCGTCAATATCAAACAACGCCTTCCTCACCTCATCGTCGGATACCTCAGCCTGCAAGGTGGTCGCCTGATCAGTCGAGAGTTGGCCGGTAAGTAGCTGTTCATACTGGCCCACGTCTATCGGCCGACCTTCGCGAACACCGCCCAGTAATTCCGAATACCACCGGACTAGCTCCCCTGCTATTTCATCAGAACGTGCACAGCATTTCCATCTTTTTTGAGCAACTAGGATATTATGCTTTTAGCTCGTTGCGTCTGGATTTTACGAAAGAAAACCCTGGAACATTGATCACCCTCCTTGATCCATTTAGCCTTCACACGTTGCTTGAGCCACGCCACTTCCTGCTTAGCAGCCACGGAATGAACGTGCCGGCAAAAACGCTCCACCTCGAGCAGCAGGTCCGAGTGCGGGTAAGTGTGAACCAAGCTTTGAATAGCTTTCAGAAAAGTCATGGATTGTGAGGTGTTGGTTGCAAGATCACCTTTTTCCTTGCGCATACTTTGGAACACCAGTTTCAAAACCTTTAGTTTTTGCGTAACGAAATACATGGGCACTCCCCTCACCGACCGGCACCAAACTTGCTGTACTTTCTGCAGAAACCCTGGGTTTTCTGTAATATAATTCTCGAACCGAAAATAAGCTCTATTCAACCGGGGGGCCAGCCCCGCAGTAAGAACCAGTGGGCTATGATCAGACGTGCAGAAAACTGACGCGAGGTAAGACTGGAGGGGCCATCTCGCAAACTAGGCTTCATTCCCCAACATCCTGTCTAATCGTTTCCACAAACTCCGGGGCGCGGAACTGCAGTTATGCCAAGTGAAGTGTTGCCCCGTTAGTGGCAAAGGGGTGAGCTGCGCCACCTCAACACTATCCCGAAACTCCAGCATCCCAAGAGAGAAGTCCTCGGACACGCCCCGCACTTCACTATTGTCAAGCACGCAATTAAAATCGCCCATCAAGATCCACGGCTCCTAGGAGAGGTTTACTTTATTAAAAAAAGCAAGATATCTATACTAATATAAAAAAGAGAAAAAAAATCTTCTACACTCATAAACGGTCGTTAGTGATACTGTCATACTAAATTTTAAATATGAAAATTATACTCCTAATCATAATTTTAAAATCAATTATAATTACATTTTTTTGCAAAAGTGATTCAACGTCATTTTACACACTACGCCATTTTTTTTGTTATGTCGATAATACCTTAAGTTTGTTTTCTTTTATTCGTCTTTTTTTTTAAAATGTAAATTGTTATTGATATATATTGTTCTTATTTATGATATATTTTAAAACGTGATAAATTATATGGGTGCAGGAACGGCATGGCTAGTACTATTATAAAAGAATATAGTTTTTAGACTAGGGCCTTGTTACTTTGGGGATTGGGCTGGATATTATGAGACATTCTGTCCAATCTCTTGTTTACATGTATTTAGGTCGATCCAAGTGATGTCACTCAGGCCCGTGATTAATCTTGATAAAAAAATGATTTAAATCCCACCAGGTTTGGTGAAATTTATTATCCCACGTGGGCTACTTGAGGGACATTGCACATGATTTTATATATTTGTCCCTCAATATGAGCATACTTGGTCCGAAATAACCGTAGTCTTCTGAATATCTCCAAATTTTCTTGAGTTATTTCTCTCACTTGTCTCCCAAATTTAGTTTATCCTAAACTTTATCAATACAAGTAAATAAAGTATTAGTGAGACAATTTAATCACATCTCACGTTTTATCCATCCTTAATCTATCCCAACTTCCCATCCCTCAAAGTAAACGAGGACTTAAAGTGTTAGTTTTGATACCACTACACCAATTTATTATAATGCCAAATATGCCCTTCAATTGATAGAACCTATTCAACTTCCCAACTCATGTTAAATCAACTACTCAATCACATTCCTTTAGAAAATTTATGCAATAATTTGCACTCACAAATAAATTTACTCTCTTTTTGTTTAAATTTATTGTTAATTAAAATAAAAACAACATAGTAGTGTTTGTGTTGCATGTATATATATATATATATTCATTGTTATCGATATAATATATGTTGTACAATTCAAGTAAAATATGTATTAATAATTAATTTATTAGAAAAAATTATCAGATAGTTTTTCTATGTGATGTTAGGCAATGCCAAATTCTAATATACCGAAATAAATTATGAGCTTCAATATAATAAAAATATTATAAAATTATGTGTATAGATGTCTCGTGCCACAATATCTAGTGTCTTCCTACTGTTAATATAAATTTATTTCTTGATGTTATTTTGATAAAGAGTTTGTGGTTAATATTTTTTTCCACAAAACACGTAAATATTACGTTTTCTTTTTTAATTTGCACACTCGTGGTGAGAAAGATGGGGGAGGGGGCGCATTACTTTAATAAAATAATGTATTATTTTAAATATTTTGAAATAATACGAACAATAAATGTGAATAAGAATAATCAACACTGCACATTAATGTAAAGCAGCGGCGTGCATCGGTGGTGGAAGCAATCTGCAGCCTCCAGTATCTATAGGGGCCGTTCACTTTGATGGATGAGAAATCCGATGGATTCAGCCCGTTTGGATAAAAATGTTAGATAGGATAAATGCACCCTTGTTATCACCTAAAGTAAACAGTGGATTTAGTGGCTGGTTTTTTTATCCATTTTTTGGGACTCATTTACTTTGGATGATAACTTATGGGTTTCATTTGTAAATTTTTCATAATACCCTTTTGCTTATTCGATGTAGAATGTGTCCACATCACTTATTTTTCTTCTCAAATTTCAGCTATATTCCAACAGCACTCCAACGGCTAGTTGTATTTGGGCATTAGGGGATATGTGATTTCTAATGGTCTTCTTCTTAATGTGAAATTGATCTTTGTAATTGGACGCCATTGTTGTGTGGACCTATTTAAATTTCTAAAAATGGCTAAAACACCCGTTTTTGGGAGCCACTCGTCTACAAGCTGTCGTGGAAGACGCACAAAATCAGAAGGGTCTACTCGTTCGTCTATCTGCATTTGTGGTTCTGTTCTTTGTGAGAGGACATCGTGGACAGATCAAAATCTTGGACGACGCTTCAGAGGATGTCCCCATTTGAATGTAAGTGATCATACTTGCAGTAAAATTTGTTTAAGCTCCTGTTTTGCTAATTACACTTATTCATTTGGGAAATTTCTGTTTCTTGTTTACATTTTGCTTGTGTTACGATAGGGCACTTACTGCAATTCTTTCGAGTGGATCGATCCTCCAATGAGCAACCGATCGACTGAAATTACACCTAGTTTGTTGAGGCATCTTAACCGATATGAGGCTCATATTTCACACTACAAAACACATTTTGATGAATTGGAGAAAAAAGCACGGGTTAAAGAAGTTGTTTGGAAGGTTTTGTTTTGGGCATGTATAAAGGGCGAAAAAGCACCCCAATAGTTGCAATATTACACTGATGTATTCTGTTTGTTTTATGTGGTTTCTGAATTGTAGTTGGCAAGCATTTCTAACAATGGTTGTCTGAATTTTACATTTGTAACGGAATATATTGACATGAATTTATTATGCAATGCCACTGTGTGCTCAAACTTGTTCTCAAATAGCTTTTCTGCTTATGCACTGCACCCCTATTGCTCATTTTGTGCAGGTTTACATGAAGAAAGAATGCTTAGTGGAGATAAAAGAACATTTACATTTATATGCTTAGGTATTAACGAAATATATTGCAATGACAAAATGATTTGCAGTTGCATTCCATTGATCAAAGATTCAATTACAATGAAATTTCATAAATAAGTGTCCTCTATCTGAAAAAACACAGATTTAAATGAAACAACCATCAATTGTACCTTTCATGATTCTCCAAAAAATAGGAGGCACATACAAACAAACATTGCTACTATGTTCAGAGAACATAGAGGAACCTGCAGACGTGCTTGATGATGGCATTAGCAATGCATCCTCATCTTCCCCAGACTTGAAGTCTGAGTGCATTATCTCCAGGTCAGAGCAGTCACCATCATCGTCATCCTCCTCTTCCTGCGATCTCTCGTTCCTCTCATCTAATCCTCCTCCCTCAGTGTCCTTTTCCTCTTCACCTTCATTCTTGGCAGCATTGTTCTCCTCGTCCACCGGCTCCACCACAGGATTGCTGGTAGGACCTTGATCTACGTTACCCCCCATTGGAGGCTCGAATATGATGGCCAGTCGCTCATATTCTGCCTCCCCATTCCAACGGTACCATCTAGAATTGGGGATAGTCTAACAACACAAAAAAAAAACACATATTTCATTGGACATTGATTACCACATTCTACTTTATTAATTAATTATAAATGATCCGAAGTTACTCTGGATTGTGTATCAATTCTAGTAAAATAACACTATCTAACTCATATTATATCAACTGACAATCAATTTCAGAAATGTAAAAAATTCAACAATTAAATAATTTTATATGTCAATCCACAAAATGACAAAGCTAAAATCAGTAACATATGGCAACATGTTGACAACAACAATATTATATGTTAGAATAAGTGACCATGAAGCCAATCTAGTTACGTTTATGTAACCTGTTTCTGACATTCGTGGTATAAATAATTTATTCTGAATAAAAGTGATGCTCAGTTACAGCATTTATACTTTGATTATGTTCACTTACTATTCAATATATTTAACTGTTCAATGCACAAGCAAAGCCCACAGACCGAAAATATTAATTCAAGAGGCTGGCCTGCGCATAGGTTGGCAGTCATGAAAATAGCTTCTGTGGATCGGTCTAAAATACTCCAAGTCAAGGACCTCGAGATTGGGTATCGAAGATCCATTTGAGACTTGCACTAAATGATTGCAGTAGCGTTTCATCAACAAGTGACAAGGATCGTCCGTGGAATATTAGTGGGTTAGCTAGCTCGGTGTCGGCTGATTAAGGTGACTCGCGGGAATCGTCATATCGGAAACCTTGAGTAGGTTGGTCGCTATGACTTGTATTCCCGGTTCCGACAATACGAGATTAGTCCTCGGACTTAAGGGACTATGACAGTCACATACACACCATGTCTGTATCTTAGATTTAGCGAGAGGCTACCAAGTCGAAACACTTGGTTGCTATAAGCTCTATCTAGTGGAGTCAAGATGTGTAGTGTGGACGATGAGTCCCAAGACAGAATCCGTCTCCTATCAAGCGGTTGACAGTAGTGTCTCACTTATACTCTGAGACTCGTTCCCTATAAAATCTGTGGCCACAGTGACTGAACAGTGGGATAAGATCCCAGTGACGTTTCAGTTGGTGAACGAGTGTAAGCTTGAGTCAAGAATGGATACTGACGTCGAAGATCCTTACCCTAGACTATGACCGTGAGATAGTAGACGAGAGGACCATGATCATACGTATTCGAGAACCTAAATGTTCACGCCATGATTTCATCTAGTCTTTAGTGCTATGGACTGTGGCTAGACGGCTACCCATAGTGACAGACGAATTCTTATCATGGGATGATTGGATATTTGGCCAAGTCTAGCTAAAGGTGAACCTAAAGAGTCACACACAATTCACTGGAAATGGAAGAATTAATTTGGAAACAATTTTGGGTGATCGAACAATTTAATTAGATTAAATTGGTTATCTTTTGGAGTGTCAAGCCTTTAAGAATTAATTGGATTAATTAGGCTTGATTGATAAACTAGATTTATGAAATTAGGGAATGAGCTATTTCCGTCTTTAAGTAGATTAAACATAAAAAGATTTATTTTGGGCTCAAGTATTTATTAGATATTTACTAGAAGCCCATTAGGATTTGTTGGACTATTTAAATGAGATTTAAAAGTCTATTCCATAAAGCCCATGAAAAGATGCGCGGACGAGATTTAATCTTGGGGCTAGAGAAGGGCTAGGATTAAGTTTGACTTAATCAAAACCTAAATTGACTAGGATTTGACTAGGTCAAAGTCCTAAGTTGATTGTGGTGTGCCTCTTGGGAAGAGGTTGAGAAGGATTAGGAAAAACCTCTTCCTTATAAATACTCAAGCACACACACAACACACACTAATCATTACAACTCTCTAATCTCACACACTCACACCTAGACGCCGTTGCTCTCTATCTCTCTCGGCCATCACCCTCTCATCACCTCAAAAGAGTCTTCTTGTTCTGTTGTCTTAGATGCAAAGGGATACGAACAATTGATCACGTTAACTAATAGCATTTGGTTGATTGGTTCTCCCTTTTCTTTGATCTCTTGCTAGCATGAGGGAATCAAGATTTTGGTGAATTGCATGGATGATTTAGAGGATTTCTATGTTGGGATCTAGGTGGCAAATTCGGGAACAATGCGTGTAGCTGAACGAAGAAATCTACAACGGGTAAGTACGCTTGTAGCGTTTTTCTTTCGTTCCAACCCTATGGCCTCCATGAATCTTGCATGCTTCTTTTGTTTTATTCATGAGATACACCGAACGCTCGGGAGAATCAAGAGAACACCCCTTGATCGGTTCTTTAAATTCCATCGTTTTATGCATGTTTACATTTTTTTATGTTTAAACGCATCGCGCTTCCGCACGTGCCCTATCCCAGGACGATCCACGTATCCTTACATTATATATGTAAAGAAATTAATAACAACTGCTGAAATTAGGAACCCCCCCTAAAAAGATTGATTTATAATCGGAGACCAAACGAAAAAATTTAAAAGGAGATTAAATACTTACTGTGATCATGTTCTACCAGAATCGTGCATTTACCTCTCTCAGAGACGACGCATGCGAGGCTGTAGGTCTTCGAAGTCCCAGAAATCTCAAAAGCGTTATTTGATGACATTTGTGGAGTAGAAGAGGGCCTGGGTCCTAATTCGCTTGCCCACCAAAATCGGTGCATACGCCCTCCATTCATGGAGGGCAGTGATGAAAGTCGTGTCCTTTTCGACCGTCCAAGCCTTGCCATAGAAGAAAATACCCTGCGCTGGGATATAAGCGTAGTCCACTTTTCCGTTCTGAAACTCTCGGCCACTGAGGATGAGGGTTTTTTTTCTCTTTAAGGTGGGAATAGGGTAGGGTTGTGCCTCGCGTCAGAAATCTCTTCATTGGTCAGGGGTTTTTGTTTTCTGTAGAATTTGAAGAGACTCTTCTAAAAGAATGTGTATTTAGGCAAGATGAAATCATTCCCAGTTCAGTATTGTATGAAGAAAAATTTCGCAGATAATATTTCTTGCATGTAGTACGTAGCTTGTAATAATTATTGAAACTAATAAAAAGCTGTAAACCAACTTTTGGCGGGAGCAATTAATAAGTATCAGATAAAAATATTAGGCTTACAAATTTTCGTAATCCAAATAAAATTGCGAAGAATAAACATAATTACATCCTTAAATAATAACTTTTAAAAAAAATAAAAAAAGAAATTCTAGCATCTCATGATGACTTAATCAGCATCCATCATGGGTTATTATCTACGGCTGCAATTAATTGATTGAGATTGGCCCAATCATTTTCAATCCCTGGAAGATTTTCAACATTTGGATCGCCATATATTGCACACAACGATCCCCAATGTGGCTCCGTTGTGTTAACATAACATTTGATCATTTGACAGTTCCTATGCCATGACAATAAAAGATATTCGTTAATACAAAATTAATGGAATTTTGTAAATATATGAGTGATTGATATGTTTACCTGAATCAATGTAGTCCATGTACCATCTTCAGCCGGTATTTTGTTTTTGTTGGAATTCCAACAAACTCCGGATAGAGTAATTAACCAATTGAATATGCAATAATGACGACGCAGTGAATGCAATCGCCTCAAACAAAATTCTGTTGTACATGTGGTCGGAAATGCATGGTTAACGTCGACTGTTGCACAATGAAGGACAGTTTGATTTGGCCCATCTCTCCCATAAACCCTTTCCAGAAATGAAGTCATCAAACTGCCTATGAAGCATTCCTCATATTCGTTGCGCCAAGTATCAGAATCAAACTTCTCGTTTTGCCATTGTTGACCATGAACTATACCACTCATCTTAAATTTTACAAAGAACAACCGCCTCATACACAGACACACATGTATACATTTAGGTGAATTTGTTTGTTATAATACATCCACTTATATAGCAATGAAAGACCATCCACATATGAAGGTAGTACTTGTCTTTCCAGTAGAAGATAATATATTCCATCAATCTCGAAATTGTTAACAATACCTCGTGTAGTGTACACGTGATACGAAGGGGGAAACCGAACAAAAATTCTATCATTAAAAGACGCACCAACAAAAAAAACCCACCAGATGACAATTCAGGTTACCCGACATGTTTATGGGTACAAGAAAATATATTCTCATTGAAGGAATCTTGTTGTTGTGCATGTCTGAATGAACGATAATATCAACATTCAAAGTATATTCTTTTCATATGCATAGCTTTACATACGATGCGCATGCTAAAGCGACAGGCACGCTAGTTATAATGACAACTCATGTTTAATTTATGGTGACTAGTACTCGTGTGTATAAATAGGCACTTTGACAAGTGCAATATCCGGAGTGCAAACTCATATACATGTGACGATGAAGGAATGGAAAATGAGAGTCTTCTACTGCACAGACTGGACCATGGAAATTGATAATACTTTCATTTTAGAGCTAGTAGAGGCTGCTAAGTGTGATTTCTGTGTCTCGAGGTTGTGGAAGATCAAGGAAAGATACGATGTATTAATGGATCATTGAGCTACCAGACGTTGTGTGGAATCCGCGCCAGAAGCAGCTGCTAGCCACGCGAAAGCAGTGGAAGGAAATAAGTCAGTTAAAATCCGTAAATTTAGGATTAAAATTTATTTTCTTCATGCCTTAATGAGTACTGATCAAAATCTTTTAACTAAATGTTTAGAAGAGTAGAATTGGAAAATGTGGGTAGTCCAGAGCCAATGTGGAATGAGTTGTGTATGATTTACGGTGCACCCAATTCAATGAACATAATGCTAAACATGCTTCGGAGACCCTGCGCAGAGAAGATGGTTGAAGCTGATGTGCTTGAGATAGACTACCAACCAAGCGATGAGGAATCCGAAGATGAAGGATAACACTACTTGGCGTCCTTCTATAAACATTCATCCTATGAGAAGGGAAGTTGTTCTGGTTTAAAGGGTTGCAAAGGTTTAGACAAAGCTGGGTCTACAGGCTCTTAGTGACAACACGACATTGGTGGGAAGCTGTTTTGTATGCACCTTAAACCTTCTTTTAAATATTGTTAGTTTGTTGTGAAGTTAGAACAATCTATAACCAGGTAGGAACTCTTTGCATCTGTTGAACAAAATTGTTTTCATAAATATTAGTAAGTGGTAACATATCTGCACACAATGATGAATGTTACAATTTTGAATGTCTGCAAACATTCGTAAAACGTCGCCTTACCCAAAAGAGACTATCTACTTACGACCTAACATTAGGGGACATCAAGTCCAACAAAAGACAATCATCAAAGTGTGCTCTACCAGAATTCACAATTCAAAAGGCCATCGCCGGTGGCAAAAAGAATGAAGGCATGTCCACCATTTGCTGAAATTTCCCCTAATCACTAGCATGAACCCGTAATGGTCATTCGTACAAACTCCTCTTTGGCCTCAGATGGATGGCTGAAAAACAAATCCATATCTTGCATGCAGTTCACAAGCTTTTTTGCCACCCAAATTCTTTGATTCATCCCCACTCGTGCATTTGCCAAGCTCTTCATATACCCCGGGCCTATCTTATGACACATCCATCTCAAAGTCAATCATTTGGGAAATGGTAGTTAGTCGATCATCCATGTTGCTCACAAACCGTTCAACGTTGTCAATAAAAGCGTTCGTCCATCTCTGTTTTGCAGGCCTTGCCTTGCGGTTTTAGGCAGGCTTGGTCGTGGATGAGTCATTCTCAAGAAAGGTGCTTGCATAGGGTGTTGTGTTGTAGTATTCTATGTCCTCCCCAAAAAGATTGTTCAAATGATCCGATACTTGAGGGACATAGTAGTCGGGGGACTTGCAACCTGTTCCATTGGTAGATGGTTGAGTGGCCTGAACAAAATCTTCCACACCCTCTCCTGTTGCTCGATCTTTACCAAAGATTTCACAACAGTCTTGATAGAACGAGAATGACTTTAGATGCAAAGTCTTAGCAGTCAGATCCATCTAATTATACAAAATATAATGAGCATATCTCAAAGTACATCAAACATATACAAATAACTATAGTGTAGATTATGTACCTTCACATAGGTCTCCGAGATATCATCTTCCACAACCACCATTTTCGTTTCATCATCCCACCAGAAACCACTTCTAGCAAGCATACTGCTTAGGCAGTCATAATGCTTCTTCCACACATGCAGCTTACACAGGATATGGGGCTCAGCCTTGATATCAGCTGTAGGGAACTGTTTGCACATTTCCTACTCTAGTGCTCCCAGGTAACCCGTGTGGAATCCATTCTTGCGCTTCCAGCATGAATGGACAATCTCTTTCATGGCGAATAGCAACCTCTGCTCTTCTCTTGGGGTCCATACCCACCTAGGGCCCTTAAACTCCTTTATTGCACTTCTCCTGCGACCACAAGTAGCTTGTTCGGAAGCCATGATCTACAACTAACAGGATTAATATGAATGAAAATCAGTTAGCTAATAAAAGGTACATTCAACAAATGCACAACAACAACAAAGTGTGAGTATTCATCAAAACATACGCACAACAATAACTAAACAATGCCAAAGTAATAATCAACTATAAGGCGTTAGAGAGAAAAGCAAGAAACATGCCATTTATCGCATTTAACAGTACAAATGTTCATCAAAGGATAGAATCAAACAATCACATCGCTTCATTCAAAAATTTAACAACCCCCCACCCACTCACCCTGTCTGCCCCCCCCCCCCCCCCCTATTCATTATACATTGAATGAGCCAGATTGTCCCTCCAATCTGTCCATGCAGGGTTAGTGTCAATGGTTGGAACAAACTTCATGTTGCTCTCATCATGTGCATTAGTAGTCAGGCCCTCAGTCTCCTCCAATGGATCAACCGGTATCTCCATTCTGACATAGTTGTGCAGTAGATAATAGGGCATGATGATGTGGTTTTGGATCTTAACAAACCATGAAGGGCTGCGTAGAATCCCCCACCTCGTCTTCAACAGACCAAAAGTCCTCTCAATCACATTCAGGGAGGCATACATTGTGGAGGAAATCGGGTTATTCACTTCCCACTACTTTGAGCCGCACGTTCTTTGCAAGCGCAGCAGACCCGCTCGAAACGATGATATGATGACCAACGATGACACCATCTAACGGTCTATCTTCAACTACCCTGGCCGACCTAGTGGTGCCTCAGAGAAGAGATGGCTAAGTGGTGCAGAACGACATATAATTGAGACGTATGTGCTGTGCAATTGTGAAATAGTCACGCCATATTACCAGTAAGTATTTGCACATATATATATAGGCACAATCTTCGTTACAAGACTACTTTTCCATTAATATGTATTTGCAACTAGGGAATTCTTGAACGAACTATATGGGAGCAGCCATCATTCGGAAGATCCAATTATTGATCAACTAGTAGCAATTGATTTCAAGGATTGGTTCAAACGTCGTGTAAGTTGATGTATTTTTAACAATGAACGTATGACGTGGTTCTAATGTCCTGTTATTAATTTGTATTAATACGAATTTGCAGGTTTATCCCGAATTGAACGACACAGATTATGAGCTCCTTAAATGTCACTATTGGGGTCCATGCGGTGAGGTGACAATATTCCCGTGTTATTTTGTGAATGGTTTCAACTTCGAAACTGAGTGACACAACGTTGGAAAGTCAATAATGAACTATGGGGTGTGTGTGAAGAGCTCATCGTACACAGACACGGACAATAACTTCTATGGAATACTCGAAGAGATAATTCAGTTGACATACCCACTTATTTCGAACTTGCATGTCGTGTTGTTCAAGTGTCGTTGGGCCGATCTGATTAGAGGCATGAAGGTACACCATCGGTATCACCTTGTTGATGTTGATTTCAAAAAGTTGTACCAGAAAGATAAACCATTCATACTGGCACAACAAGAAGGCAAAGTTTACTATGCACCATTTCTGAGCATGAACCACGGCTCGGAGAGTAATTGACGAGTCTCGATGGACCAATATCGCGTATCAACCAGATGAAGACATACCTGTCCCTGAAGTTGTTGCGGACAATCAAACGTACGACCTACATGATCCTGATGGTATACAACTTTTTATTGATCTTCCAGTAGCACGCCAACAAGGAGCAGGAACTTCTCGTATTGCCCAAGATAATGATGAAGAAGACGAGGATGATGAAGATAGTTTCGAGGATTATGAGACAGATGAAGACGAGTTATATGGTTTCTAGTGTTTTGTAACGAACTAGTTAATATTGTTGTACTTATAGATTATATAATATTTTTTAAAAAAATATTTTAAAATTTGGAACGGCCACTTTATAATAGAGTTGCGAAAAAGCCGTTCCTAGAAGTCTGAAAAAAAAAGGTGCCTCAATTTCCCGCAAAATGAAAAAGTTATAGGGAAATATTTAATTTTGTAACGGCCTTTGCGTAGCCGTTACTAAAACCGTTTAAAATTGAATTTATTGGCGAAAAAGCCAAAAAAATTGGAGGGATATTGAAAATTTTCATTAGTGTTATTATATATATTACAAAAGCCGTTACAATTTTAAGAAATCAAAGTGAATTCCTAGGGCCGTTACAAAGAGTGTGTGTATATTAAAAAATTTCAATCCCAATGCGATATCTTTAAATCCGTGTGCTCGATTCCAATCAAACATGATTATATTTAAGAAATTTGGTCTTTTCATCACATATAACGATGCGATTTCAAATCAGACGGCTGGTTTGAATGATGCACCGGATTCACTCGGTTATATTATGTACCGGATACCATATCTCGACATTCGTAAATGATATTAGTACAAAACTTCATCAAGTGTATTCTTATACCACTTTGATCACATCTAACGATTAGATCTTTAATCTGATGGTCTGATTATTGGGTACAGTACAACAATATATAATCGAAGTTGCATCAATGCATTTCTAACAATTATGCATATACAAATTTATTTCATTATGTGACCATATAGCAATCCGCATTCAAAATGTATTATGATTTATAATGTGTTATTTACACATAATATAACTTTATCTAACATTATTTAGCTCGAAAGTGGTTTATTATGAATTTTTAATGTTTTTTTTTTTTAAATTTGTGATGCTACGTTGAACCGGCTTTTGTGACTTGGGGATGCATCAAGAAGATTCCACAGGAGCACATCCTGTTTTGGCAAGATAATGTTAAGGTAACGCCATATTTTATTACATTTTAATTTAGTTTTTAATATTTTACTAATTCTTTCTTTATAATATGTCAATATGCAGCTTAAATACTGGTGGGACTGCAATGACGAGTCGATGTACAAGGTCGTCCGGTGGCAGGCTGGACGGTTCCTCCGGAAGTGATTCTTCGACACTCGGGCCCAGTTGTCCCGACCGCTTTGGTTGGCCGAGGAGATTTGGCGACAACTGCTGGAGTACTGGAACAACGCTGACTTCAAGGAGATGTCGACCAAGAATAAGGCCAATCGGGCAGCTAACCCAGCCGCCGCAGCGACCGTCTACAGAGGGGGCTCCTCGTCTGTTGGCCACCACAAGAAGAAGATGGTAAGTATAAAATTTATTTCAAGTGATTTCAATATATTATATGCTTTAATTAATACTTAAATTTATCTTTGACAGGAGGCACAACTCGGTCGCCCGATCAAGCAGATGGAGCTGTTCTCCAATGTCTACAAGAGGAAGAAGGACGACCAATGGAGCGGCCCGAGGGCGGCGCAGGTGGCGGTAAGTTTTTTTTCAATTACCTTATTTATTTATATTATAATTTCATTTTTCCATACTAACTCCAGTTTTCAATTGCAGGAGGCGTTCCAGAGGATGGTGGAGGAACAACAAGCCGACCAGCCACAAAATGCCCAATCAGATCCTCCATCCTCTTCTCAATGCTCGGTGGCCATGACCGAGAACCAGATGTGGATGACGGCAGCAGACGGCCGGAAGAGGGGTCGAGTATTCGAACTCGCCTCAGAGGCCCACCACACGATTTCTGGACCCTCGCAGCCGAGCTCGTCAGCTGCTCCATCGCCCTGGCCACCACAACAGCAACGCCCGGACTACGATGATCAGCTCGCCAAGCTCGAGGAGATTGTCCACCGTCTGGCGAACGAGCGGTCTTAGCCTCCACCGTCTGAAGATCCAGCCGATCCCCCGTAGCACGACGATGAGGCAAAAAACGAGGAGCTCGGGGACTATGAGGCAAAAGATGGGGATCTAGATTAGGGACGAATTTCATGTCTCCATAATATGTATTTATATTTTAAAAATAATTTTGTAAAAATAATTTTAATTTCGTTATTAATATTGTTATTTCTTCTTGCTACCTGATACATTTTTATATTCAACAGATTAAACAATAAATTATAAAAAAATATATATATAAAATAAAAAAAATTATATATAAAATAAAAAAATTAAAATTAATATTATATAAAAAAAATTTAAAAATAATTTGGAACGGCCTTAGTAATAGCTATAGGAATGTAAGCGTTAAAAACATGACCGTTACAAAGACCGGTACAACATGTAAAAGAATAACCGCTACAAAAATCGGATGTAAAGCAATTACAAAAATTGAAACCAAAATACATAGACGACCGTTCCATGGCGAGGTACAAAAACCGATTAAAAATCGCTACAACTCATGAACCATACGCGCAGGTGTGTGTACCAATAACCGTTACAATATATGTTATATGTGCATTACCTTAAGAACTACAAAATAAAAAAGCGCGGGCTACAAAAACAGTTGAAAAAAACGTTCCAATAGTGATACACATTTATTATAATCTTGGTAACAAAGACCGTTCCAATTTAGAAATTTATAATTACATCTAACCGTTACAAACGGAGATATAAAATCATTTTCCATGTTAGGTCAACGGGTGAAACGGCTCCAGAGACCGGTACAAAAATCGATTCAATTTGTAACGACTTTATCAGTAGTCGTTATAATTATTTTGTAACTCATGTTTTTGGCTCGGATTGCAGTCGTTAAAAAAATCGTTCCAATGTTATTTGCAGTCGTTCCAAAAATCGGTACAATTAATTAAATTTTTTGTAGTGATCACCAAATTTCAACATGAGTTATTAGTAGTAAAATAGATTACATACTATGGCTCATGGTATAAATACTCAAAAATAAATATAAAAAATATAAATTAATTGTTAGAACTTGTTAATTTACAAAAGTGCAAGAGATTACAAATTGATATTGAGGTATAACATAAAATTCATATTCATTATACTAAATATTTATTTACAAAAAAAAAACTATCAAAACTTACTAAAATATGATTAATCTTATTTTTAGATAGATATTAGATAATATAAATAAAAGTACCATATTTATTATTATCTAAAATTAAAAATATGAGATATTAATTATTAATTCTAATATATGGTGAATTTTTAATATAAACTTGACATAATATTAAAAATATTTAAAAATTAAAAAAAAAAAAAAAAGAAAAAGCTCGCGACCCGGATCGCCAGCTCGCGAACAGAAATAATTGACCTCGAGCTCGAGTCTAGCTCAAAATCGAGCCAGCTCGGGACCCCTCGACTTGCAGCCCTAGTTAGGGAAGAAGGTTGCCACTCTTCTTGCAATGCTTTATATTCATGCTTTGCAAATTGGATTAATATTAGGCTAAATTACTGTTACTTTTTCTAAAATTTGATATGATTATAAATATTTTTTATTATTTAAAAAATTATTGATAGTTTCTTGATAATTATGTATGTTCAATTGACCTATTTCGTTAGCTTCATTCATATTGTATTAAATTGCTCAAAATATCATTCAACGATTTAGATTTAAGATTTTGAACGTGGGGTCTTGAATTGCATGTGAAGTTGGGTGTGCTTGTTAGTGTGTTAGAAAAAAAAATGATAATATATGATATACTTTCTGAAGTAAAGAGACAATGGGAACCAATACCTCTTCTTTAGTTTTTTATTTAAGTTTTTGCTTTTAGTTGTTAGTTTTATACTTTAAAAATCTATAGTTTTTTTTTATAAAGGATATAATATTGGTTTAAATATACACTATGGCTTTGTTTACTAGTAAGGATTGGGTTGGATATCCAACTCAATCTCTTGTTTACTTACATTTAGGTAAATAGATGATTTAAGTGAAAATATTAGTGATACAATTTAATCACATCCTATATTTTATCCATCATTAATCTATCACTACTTAATCTCATCCCTCAAAGTAAACGAGGCCTACAAAAAAAATGTGGGAATTGGAACGGATATAGTCGACCGTTCCAAATAGGAATGGTAAGTGGAACTGTTGTGGAACGGAAAACCGTTGATGACGTCACTTTCGAGTTAATTATAGTACAAACGAATAGGATATTACAACGGTAAGATTACCGTTTCTATATCTGATCCTGAGACTGTTCCTAAAGCTGGAACAACGGCTATATTTCAACGGCTAGTTTTATGTTCCAAATGATATTCCAATGCCCCTTCCAATATTTTTCTATATATGTGTCCCCCTTCTTTCTCATTGTTCTTATAATTACTCTCCAACTCATTTTGTTGTAACTCCCCCTGTTGATTCTTTATACGGAAAGTCGAACATGTCAATTATTTGTGCAAATTTTGCATTGATCTTGATAGGTGTTTTGCTCAAGTAAGAAGTTGAAATTCTGTAATGGTTAGTTATATATATATATAATATATATTCTCGTCATTTAATTACGTACTGTTGTGAATTATGTAGGACTAATCATGTTAAGACAGTTGAGAAAATGGATGTATGATCGAGACATCCTGGGTGTGACGCCGGAATTTGAGGATGGCGTTACAACATTTTTAGAATGGGCCCAGTCTCAGCGTGTATATATGGATGGTGAGAAGATAAGTGTTCCTGCCGAAATTGCAAAAACGAACGGTTCAAAACACAAGACAAGGTAAATTTTGATTTGTGTATGAAAGGGTTTATGCCAGAGTATTATAATTGGAGTTCGCATGGTGAGGAGAGGGTGCAAGAATAGTTTGAAGCATTGACAACGCCCCCTATGCAGCAGCAGCAAACGCCACCTGTTCAGGAGGAGGGTAGTTCGCATTGGGGTGATGCGGCTCAGATAGATTAAGCGCAGAGGATGGTATTCGATGCCGCGGGGCCGTCTTTCTGGTCTTCGTACAACCAGGAGGGACCAGCTGATGATGGTACTCGGTATTGTCCATCTGATGTGGGTCCTAGTTCATATTACGATTCGGGGCCCTATGATTATGTGTCTGGCTTCTCAGACCGTTTTTTTATGTAATTCATGTTGCGGACCAACCGTTGTGGAACGGATGCACCACCTCTCAGTTGGCGTCAATTGCCTCTTTGGTGAATATCAAGGCCGAGGGGGTTTTTTCGAGCATATATATGACCGGTTATGCCAGTGGGCTGATACTGTAATGCCCCGCGATCACACTTTGCCCGCCGATTATTACAATACGAAGAAATTGATAAGAGAATTGGGTTTACCAGTTCCAAAGATTGATGCTTGCAAAAACGGTTGCATGTTGTACTGGAAGGACGATATTGATTCGGAACATTGCAAGTTCTGTGGAGACACTAGGTACAAGCCCACCAGGGACAGAAATTCTAGACGCAAGAAGTCCCCGTATGCCATTCTTAGGTATCTACCGCTTACCCCTCGGCTGCAGAGGTTGTATGCGTCGGAGGCCACAACAAAGCATATGACTTGGCATGCAAGCCACTAGATGGAGGAAGGATCTATGTGTCATCCGTCTGATGCTGAGGCTTGGAAGCATTTTAACCGACCATATCCTGATTTTGCAGCTGAGCCTCATAATATTAGACTTGGGTTGTGCAAGGATAGGTTTGCACCGCACGGCCAGTATGGTAAAACTTACTCATGTTGGCCCGTGATACTTACACCGTACAATCTCCCACCAGGAATGTGCATGAAGTCTAAGTATATGTTCCTAACGATGGTGATCCCTGGCCCATCAAATCCAAAATGTCTTATCGATGTCTACTTGGAGCCGTTGATCGAGGAGTTGCAGAATTTATGGCATGTGGGTGTACGTATGCATGATACTGTGACAAACCAGGCATTCATGATGCATGCCGCATTGATGTGGACAGTGAACGACCTTCCTGCTTGTGGGATGGCATTTGGATGGAGTACCACCGGTGTTATGGGGTGTCCAGTTTGTATGGAGGACACACGGGCATTCTATTTACATCATGGTTGGAAGGCATGCTATTTGAACTGCCACAAGCAGTTCCTACCACCGGATCATCCTTACCGCAGGAACAAGAAAGTCTTTACTAAAAAATCGAATCGACAGGAAGGTTGCACGTCCGAAGCTGACTGGAGAACAGGTCCGAACCCGTGTCGATGCGTTTAGTGTAGTAGTCGAACAATCGTTGAGTGAACCGGAAGGCTACGGTGTCGACCATAAGTGGACGACGAAAAGCATCTTCTGGGAGCTTGAATACTGGGGGTCGCATCTGATACGACACAATCTTGATGTCATGCATATTGAGAAGAATGTTTTCGATAATATATTCAGTACTGTGATGGACATCATGGGGAAAACGAAGGACAATCTTAATGCATAGAAGGATCTCAAGAACATATGTAATCAGCCGGAGCTTGAGGTGGACGAAAGGAGACCGAACGTGATGCCCAAGGCGGTATATACACTGACGAAGGAACAAAAAAAGAAGATATATGAGTGGATTCGTTGTCTTAGGTTTCCTGATGGGTATGCCTCTAACTTGGCCCGTTGCATCGACATGAAGGATTTAAGGATGCGCGGCATGAAAACCCATGATTGTCATGTATTCATGCAAAAGTTGATTCTGGTTTCCATCCGTGAAATGCTTCCAAAGCACGTGTGGGGGGCCTTAACTGAAGTGAGCCTTCTATTCCAGAGTCTATGCTCAACAACACTAGATGTGGCCAAGGTAAAAGAATTGGAAGATAGTGTAGTCGTCATCCTGTGCAACCTCAAGAAAATATTTCCTCCTTTTTTTTGACTCAATGGAGCATCTAATTGTTCACCTTCCATATGAGGCGCACGTTGAGGGGCCCGTGCAATACAGGTGGATGTACCCATTTGAGAGGTAATTAACTACTGTTAAATATAATATTTTTAAGTAGAAATTAATTTGTATTTTAATAAATATTCGTTGTCTTAGATTCCTACGCGATTTGAAGAAAAAGGTGAAAAACAAAGCACACGTTGAGGCATCAATTGTAGAGGCTTATGTTGTCGAAAAAATCGGGCTTTTCTCCTCTCACTACTTCAAACCGCACATTCTCTGCAAGCGAAGCAGACCCAGTCGGAACGATGATCTCACGAGCAACGATGATCGAATAGTACGGTCCATTTTCAATTACCCGGGCCGAGCAAGTGGAGCCTCAAAGAAGAGATGGCTGAGTGGTGAGGAACTTCGTGTTATCGAGACACGTCTTGTGTAATTGTGAAGTAGTTGCACCGTACTACGAGTAAGTGTCTTATACAAACGTAATTATCTCAAGCCTTCATTTCAATTTCAATTACATGTATATTTATAACTATCAGTTTTATTGTAACATGTCATTCTTGAATGAACTGTTCGAGCAACACAATTCGGAGGACCCGATAATTGATCAACTAGTGGTAACACAATTCAAGGATTGGTTCAAGTGTCGTGTAAGTGTCACTTTCTTGTAAATGCGATATGCTCATTAATTTGTATGTAATCAATTATTTCAATTGCTATATGATGAATTGCAGGTGAAACCCGAATTGAATGACACAAACGATAAATTATTGAAGTTGCATTATTGGGGCCCTAGAGCAGATGTGACGACATACCCGTCTTACTTCGCTAATGGCTTCAATTTCCACACTGACGGTCACAATTTTGGGAAGTCAACAATGAATTGTGGTGTTTGTGTGAAAAGCTCATCATATACAGACACGGATTCTAACTTCTACGGAATTTTCGAAGATATAATTCATCTAGATTACCCACTAATTCCAAATATGCACATTGTACTGTTTAATTGTCGTTTGGTCGATCCGATCAGAGGCATGAAGATACACCCTCGTTATCACATCGTTGATGTCAACTTCAAAAAGCTCTACCAAAAGAATGAACCATTCATACTGGCTCAACAAGCAGTACAGGTCCACTACGCGGATTACCCGAGCATGAAGAGAGACAAAGTCGACTGGAAAGCTGTTTGCAAAAGCAAGGCTCGAAGAGTAATCGATGACTCGCGATGGACCGAGGTCGCCTATCAGATGGATGAAGTCGTACCTAATCCAGATGTTGGTACAGATAACCAAACGTTTGAACTGCATGACCCAACGGGAATACAACTGGTCGTTGATCATGGAACAGGCCCATCGCACTCGCCAGTCAGTGAATCCGATGATGAAGACAACTTTGACGAGGCTGAGTCCGACAAAGACTCCGATGAAGAAACTTATTGAAAATTCACACCCTCGTTAGTTTTTTGATAAACCTAATTGTAAGCATTGTATTATATATGTGTAGTATCATTATTTTTTGATTGTACAACTGTTTGTACTACAGGTTTAATTTTTTTAATAGGCGCCAAAAAAAATAAAAAAACAAATTCTGAAATTTTGAATAGGAACGGTCGGAATTTCATACGACCGTTCCTACTACAGGTACAATTTTTTCAATTTGGCGCGTACTTTAAAAAAATTGAGGAAAATTTGAATTAGGAACGGTCGATATAAACCTAAGACCATTCCTATTCTAGTTACAAATTTTCAAATGGCGCCTACTGAAAAATAGGCTCCAAGTTCGAATTAGGAACGGTCATACTAATAGGGTGACCGTTCCAAAAAAAGGTCCAAATTTTTGTTTTGCCGCCCAATCAAAAATTGGTGGGGAATACGAATGTTGGAACGGTCATGTTATGTTCAACCGTTCCTATGTGAATTTCGTGCCCCCCGCTCCTAATTAATCCCCGACCGTTCCAACATGAGTTCCTATAGAATGTATTTTGCCTAATTTTGTCGATATCTTAACATCCGTGATCCGGATTGACACCATTTTTAAACATATATAAGATTATGAATATGAATTGATATCCAACGGTTTGATTTTCAATCAGCAACCCGGATTTAATGATGCACATGTTTTTATTACGATCAATACTGACCGGACACGATATCTCAAGATCCGCACACCGAAATTTTACAAAACTACATATAATGTATTCTTTTGTGTGTTATATCATATCTAACGGTCTGATTGGAATTTTGACGGTCTGATTATGCCGTGTAGTACAACAATATAGGATGCTAGTTACAACTGTGAAATACTAACAAACATACAATTACAAATATACTTCATAATAGGTACGGTATTCTATTTTTTGGAAATTACTATATATTTTCAAATTCTTTAAACATCCAATTGTATACGTATTCAATCAGATAAGTGTTCACAACGTGTTTTTTCTTAATTTTTATTTATTATCTAAGAAGATATAAAAAATGTTGGAATACATATAGGAACGGGTATATATGAAAATAGGAACGGTTACAATTTGCAAATTTGCAAACGACGACGTTTGACCTTTAGGAACGGTATTAGTACCACATGACATTAAACGACCGTTCCTATTCAGGTCAAATCCAGTACTCAGTAAACAAAACGCTATCGTTTTAGTTCTTAGGAACGGTAGTAGTAACAGGGTACATATTACATAATCCTTCCTATTTAGGAACGGTAGTGGTAACACGGGGCATATTACACGACCGTTCCTATTTAGGTCAATGTCAGTACTTAGTTTCAAAAAATCGTCGTTTTGTGACCCAAACGACGTCGTTTTGTTTGTTTGAACGGGACATAGGAACGGTTTATACAATATCGACCGTTCCAAAATTGTAATATAAATACAATACTTGGCCGATTTTCACTTCATTTTTTGCCTCCCTCTCTCACTCTCAAACTCTCTCTCTCTCTCTCTGTCCCTCTCTCTCACTCCCAGACTCTCTCTCTCTGTCCCAGCCATCCGCCACCTCGCCTCTCCCTCCGCCACCGCTGCCGCCCACCGCCTCAGCCTGCCGCTCCGCCTCCCGCCGCCGCCTCTGCCTGAAATAGAGGTTTTTCAAAAAACCCTATATATATATTTTTTTATTATCTATCGGGTGTGATTTCATGTATATGCATGTTATATCATATCTGAAATTTTTCTCGTAATTAGTTGGTGAATATTGGGGTTTGTAATTTTTGAATTTTTTTTTGTATTTTTTTGTAATTTCTGTAAATATAGGGTTGTGATTGTAATTTATGTAAATATTGAGTTGTAATTGTAATTTCTGTAAATATTGTGTCGTAATTGTAATTTTTGTAAATGTAGGACAGTAATTGTAATTTATGAATTTTTTTTGATTTTTTTGTGTTAATTTGGTGAATTTTCTACAATTTTGTAATTATTGTTGGGAATTTTCTGATTTTTTCTTGCAATTTTTATGCAATATTTATAATTTTTGTGATTTTTTATGTTAAATTCATAATTTCATGTCAATAAATAGAATAATATAGGATATTTTCAATAATTGATTAAGATAATTAAAGAAAATTTCAAATTGAGTAATTTAAATTAAGTAATTTTTTCTGAAAAAAAAAAACTGTAATTTCGGTAATTATTAGAAAAATTTCTGTCATTTTTAGGTATTTTTTTTAAAATTTTCTGTAATTTTTATAAAGAAAACCCCTGTAGTGATAAGTAATTTTTTCAAAAAAAAAAAATTCGGTGATTTTACAAAATTTCTACCATTTTTAGGTTTTTTTTTAAAATTTTATGTTATTTTATTATTTTTTTTTGTGAAAATTTCTGAAAATTCTTTGTATTTTCTGTAATTTTAAAAAAAATTATGTCATTTTTATTTTTCTTTATTTATTTTTTTAAAATTTCCTAGTAAAATATAATTTACTCATAATATATGGGATTTAGTATAAGTATATAGGAAAATACAAGGATTCAGTGCAAATTTAGGGTAAAATTTTCGGATTTTGAATATATTTTAGGAAATATATGTAAAATTTAGTATACATTTTAGGAAAGAATTTTGTGATTTAGTATACGTTGTAGGGAAAATTTCTTAAAATTTTGGGATTTAGTATTCATTTGTTAGATAGCTTGTGGGACTTAGTATAGAATTTTCAAAATTTAGAAAATTATCTCCCTTAAAAAATAAATTGATACTTATATTTTGTTAAAAAATCATACCACTAATATTTTTAAAAAAATTCTAGATCATGTCTGTTTGGGATTTCCTCGAGGAGGTGGGCATGGCTGCGGCCGTGGTCGTGGCAGCGGTCGTGGCTCACCGGTCATTCCACCGGCCGGTGTTGCTTCCCAAGATAGGGAAGCGTGTTCCGACCACCATCACCACCACCAACCGGTAGAGCAGGCACCTGCAGCACCTGCACCGGATCAGCAACCCGATCCGGCTACCACTGCACTCGTCGAGGAGGGTGTGGACCATCCACTACTGCACCAGCGGTCGATCCGGCCCGTCCATGGGTTGCCCCACCACTTCCGCCACCATCCGCGCGTCAGTATATTACACTCGTCGATGCGAGATATATTTATATTTTTTTTTAAATTTTTTTGTAATTTAAATTATATTTTTATGTCACACTAATTATTATATAATTTTAGGATGGATCGGAAGGTGCACGAGCGCATCAATGCAATGGTGCGAGGACACTATCCCCACCCTTGGGGCAGTTTGCGCAAGGTGCCGCCAGAACACCAGCATTTCTGGTTCGAGAGCTTGAAGGTAAGGTTAATTTCAGTTATCAATTAAATTTTTATTTTAAATATTATAACAATCTAAGTTCTGATATATATATATATATATATATTTAATACAGATGACGTACTGTCAAGACTGCGACGACGAGGCCATGTTCAAGATCTTCCACATCTGGGCGGGAAAGTTCCTCCGGAAGAAGTTCGTCTTCGCCAGACAGTCTTTGTAGAAGCCTCTATGGCTGGCGAACGAAGTTTGGTGGCAGCTCCTGCTGTACTGGGAGTCCCCGGAGTTCAAGGAGGAGTAGGCGAAGAACAAGGCCAACCGGTCCGCCAACCCAGCATCATCCGCTACTGTGTACCACGGGGGTTCTACCTCCGTTGGTGCACAAGCGGAAGATGGTAAGATTTTTAATGTTATTTAAAGTATTTAATATTATTAAATTAAAATTTTTATAACTGTTTCCCATTTTTTTTTTTTACAGGAGGAGCAGCTTGGCCTGCCAGTGAAGCAGATGGAGTTATTCTCCAGATGCTACAAGAAGAAGGCCGACGGCGACTGGAGCGGGCCGAGGGCAGCGGAGGTGGCGGTAAGTTGGATATTAAATATTCTAATTTATTTTTTTTAATGTTTGAAAATATTCTAATTTATTCTAACTATGTTTGCAGGAGACGTTCCAGAAGTTGCTGGAGGATCACCAGTCTCAGGCCACAGCCAATCCTGGGGATCGTCCGGCCGAATCAGAGGGCTCGGTGGCGCAGACCGAGCAGGAGTTGTGGCTAGCTGCAGTCGGGGGCAAGAACAAAGGCCGAGTATTCGGTCTTGGTTCTGAGGCCCACGGTCTCAGCCAGACCGTTAGCTCGCCATCACCACCGCTACCGCCACCGCCAGCGGCAAACCTGGAGAATCGGATGGTCCGCCTGGAGGAGAAGATGGTGGATATGATGGGTATGATGAAGGCCCTGCAGACCAATCACTCCGGCGCTGGCCCGTCACGGCCTCCTAGAGACCCCCTCCCCCTTCAGACGTTGACGAGATGGACCAGGACGAGGGGGACGAGGAGTAGATTTAGGACTTTTTTTTATTTTTGTAATTAAATTGGATAATATTCTTATTTAATATAATTTTTATTCTAAATTATGCATTTTTTCATATTTAAATAATAATTATAAAACCAAGTTCAAAAATATTATTAATAATTTAATAAATATTTTAATGATAATAATTATTACTATAAAAAAATTAATAATTCATTATTTAGGAACGGTACTTTAGACGGTCATGGAACGCATATAATCCGTTCTAATTTTTGTCTGTTTTTAAAGAAGTGATCGTTTCTATCACCGGGTAAACAACCATTCCAAATTTATATAACAACCATTCGTAAAAGCGGGTAAAAATGAATTCCAAATTAGGGACATACCGTTCCTACATGTATTCTAAATTTAATGCTTTCGTAGTTAGGTTTTCGTTCTAAATACAATACCAAAAATTGGTCCAATATCGTATTCCAAATTAGGAGTACAGAAACCGTTCTCAAGGACCGTGTCAAAATGTATTCCAGTGACCGTTCCTAACTTGCATACCTGATCGTTTCAAGACGTATTCCAGAACCAGTGCTAAAATGTATCTGCAACTTATGCTGTTAATTCCAAATTGTGTTCTAACTACCGTTCCTAATTGCGCGATTTACTTTTGATATGACCGTTCCAAATACAAAAATTATAAATTCATACATACAAAGGTAATTAGGAACGGTAAAACAATTGTATACCAAAAATCGTTCCGAAATTGGAACGGTCGCCCTATTTTCGTTCCTAATTATTAGGAACGCCTCTCCTTTCAACGGATAGCCTCCCGTTCCTGAACCGTTCCTAAAATCAGTCCAAATGAATCCAGTGATCTATTTACCATTCCAATTATGAAAAAAAAACCGTTCCTATTCCCGTTGCAATTCCCGCATTTTTTTTGTAGTGATATTTTGCACCCTGCACTATTATGAGTTAGCATTTACTCCCTTAAATTAATAGATGTAGCACTTATCCCCTTAAATTAATGGACGAATTCCCTCTCATGCCATGAATAATAATATAGTTTTCAACATATTTCAGTATTTTTGCACATTAAATCATCACCAAATCTTTTTCTAAAAAAAAACATTAATCAAGATACAAAAAAATATTTAATAAATAAAAATTTTAAATTAAAAGTAAACTAGTAAAAATATATTAGATACAAATTAAATATAATACCCAAACAACTCATATATACTTTTAAAAATAATTTTAGAATATGATTAACCAAAAGTTGAACACTTTTAGAAAAAAAGTTAATAAATTTTTTTGTTATATTTTTCAAAGAAAATATATTTGAAAATGGATATGTAGGTACTCATTTTCAGATAAAAATTAAATAGTTAATAACTTAATTTTACTATCAAATTAATAATAACTTTGTATATGGAATTTTTTTTTTGTGTATTTATTGCATTCTGTTTTGTGTATTTATTGCACTTGATCATTACTTAACTTTTAGTCTATAAAATTTTAACTGCTTAAGTTATTAATTGAATTTTACTTTGTTACAATTAAAAATGTATTTTTTTTGAATTAAAAAAATTTTAATTGAATTTAAGATCACGTTTAACAAAAATAAAGAACCTTTGTACTACAAGTATATGTATAATATAGGTACAATTTTGTCCAAATTTTAATTGTAGGGGATATATAAGTGTTACAGTTGTAATTCAGGGGGTGAATGCTACCTCAATAATAATTGATGAGGGAGAGTGTATTTAATCTTTAAATATTTTACCATGCATAGCATGGAATGCATGCTTATCATCCAATTGCACAAAACTAGGTTTCTTCATTAACTCTAGAAATGAGGTTAATTTTGAAACTTAATTACAATTTGTATTTATATAACCAATATGCAACAAATTGTATAACCAATATGCAATTATCATCTCAATTGTCTGAAAAGCTCTTTGCCATATTTATTGCGATTCTTTTTTAATTTTATATTTTTTGTGATTAACTTTTGAAAGATTCATAAAAGTGCTGATTAGAAAGGAAAATATATATAGGATTAAAAGATTTTATTCAATTTTATTTTTCTTACAGCTAGAAGAATTTTTATACTTGTTCTGACTTACACTTAAAAATTTGTGTGTGCAAGGACCGTGTGCTTTAGCTGCTAGTATTTAAAATTGATGAATCCATCACAACATTTAGGTACAAAATATCAAAATTGTGAAAACCTCTACAAATGAACTACTGTTACCAACAACAAACATAATTTACAAAATTAATAGGAAAAAGAAAAAAAAGGATAAAACAAAATTTTTCACATTTTAATTGCAACTCCTTTAAATTTAAAAAGTAGAAGAAACCAATTTTGAGAATTCCTCACTGCCATTCAAATCGCATAACAGTTTGAAGAATTGAAGATACATTTATGAAGAAATAATTTAGCATATGAGAGTGATAATGAACTGAATCTTATTAAAAAATTAGATAAATTAAAAATAATTATTTTAATTAAAAATCGTATTAACTATTACTTCTATTAACTTTATCTATGACAATTATAACCAAAAATAGATAAAATTTCATAAAAATTAATTTAAAAGTAACTTTAATAGATATAATTGTTAAATCTATTAATATATATATATATATATAAATTGTTGAAATTTGTTATAATTAACAATTATTAATGACTATTAATTAAAAAAATATAACAGAATAATTACATTGTTAAGAGTTCCAATAGTATTTTGTTGATTAATAGAGGAGATAAGTGGTTCATCTAACATATGTATATAGAACATGAGTTTTTTTTTTTTTTTTAAATAATAACGGTTAATGAGAGCACGAAAGGTTCTTTTTTTTTTTTTTTTTTATAAGAATGAGGGATGATAAAAAGGGCATATTAGGTAGTTTGAAAATTTGGTATGAGAACTACTATTATTATGTTAAATTTCTATTTTTGCCCTACACAAATTATAGATTTCACTTTATAGAAAAAAATATGAAAATGGATTATACAAAAACAAAGGGTAAATTTTGTAAAATGCTTAAAATAACTTCTATTATAGATAAAAAAGAGCCAATTTTTTTTTTTATAATTAGTATTGATATTAAAGAGAATAAAAAAATACAAAATTGAAAATTGAAATAGAAAATTCAATTGTGTACAAGAACAACCTGCCCAAACCGAGAGTTGTAGTGTGACCCAACCACTCCAACTCCATCAACATGAGATTTATTACGATCGTTGTACAGCGACCCACACAAATGGCATGATCATCCGACAGTTCTGGCGAGACCCACCCACTCTCCGTCAACAGAAACCCTATTGATTTTCAACCAAAATTCTATCCTTGACACGAATTTCCAACCAGAGTTAATCAATCGATCTGCCTATCAACAATGGTGAGGTGCATGTTGAAAGGGAAGATCTTCGAGACATCCTTTCAGGAGGAGGTGGAGGAGGGAGAAACGAAACCGGAATCGTCATCGGGGACGAAATTGGAATCTGAATTCGAACAAGGAGGCGGAGTAAAGTGTATGATGAACGGTGTAATCTACTATCCTGGAACGGAGAACGTCCTAGAAGCTGAAGCCCGACGGGAGTTGGCAGCCGCAGTCCGGGCCACAAAAATCATTGAGAGCCATTTCGACGATCTGGGCCGGCCCCGACTCAAGATTGTTTACGTAGCTGATATTGATGACTGGGATGAGCCCGGTAAACGTTGCTCAGAGTATATCAAAACCATCGTCAAGGCCGAGAAAGAGAAGGAGAAAAGGGAGGGCCATCCCAGGCCCAGGCTTATTTTTGTGGCTCAGGATCCAGACTTCTGGCCCGGCTCGGAGAAGGATCCGGACGTCATGGTTCGTCGGGCCAAAAAGTCGAGGGTTGCTAGTCACAAGGACTTTGTCGTGCCCCTCTCGCCGGAGGAAGAAAATTATAAGCGTTCCTACTATTTTCATGACCCCAAGGCCCGAGAGGCTCAACGCATGGAACTTGAGAGGCTAGCCTTCATGCGTTGTCATGATCCCTCCTTGCCTGGAACTAAATTTCTCCTCGACAACTACTCGCCTGAGGAACGTGATAGCGTCTTAGATAAATACAAGCAGGATCCAGGTATATATGTATTTCTGGAAAATTGTGTTATTCCTTTCCTTATTCTTCTTGATGGTTTTGCTTGATAGGTGAGGATATCTAGATTTGATGCTAAAAACTGGTTGTATAATCCTTTGTTAGATGACTGGTCAAATTTCCCCTTGTTATCTTTGAGTTTTTCCTGTGTTGTCATGGTCATTGAGCACATATCTGAACCATGTCTATTATGTCAATGGTCTCTTAATATGCGTTTTTTAAGTTCCTAACTCTGGCTTTCAGTACTCATATTTAGTCAATTTCCTAGAAATTGCTAGTTTTCAGCCTCTGTTGTGTGCAAATGTCTGCTGCCGTAATGCAATTCACCTCTAATTAACATTAAATAGTTTGAACTAAGTTAGTTTCATTAAGTATGTTGCCTTTGGCTGTTGTTCTTTATATAGATGTAAATAATTACCTACAGATCCCATGAGGTCCCGATATATTATATCCTACCTCCTCGGTTTCATAAAACAGCGGGTCTGCTTATAATTTTCTGAAATGGAGGAGTAGGCAAGGCATATTTGTACGTAGCAGTTCCTATATATTAATTAATACTTTGTTCTTGTATATAAATAATTCTTATTTAGTGCCTTCTAAAATTTTTTGTTTTTCAGATCTTTGGAAGGAATGGGTGCGTGTATCTCAGCTTGAGACAACACAAACACAACAGTAATCGGTTGGTAACTTCGTGTCTTTTTTACTTTTTTATGTTATGTTGCAGGGTTTTAATTGTCTTCATGTGAAACAAACGTTATTAGAAGGTGAAATGGCTTAGAGATGATTTACCCATGTTTTCCTGTTTCCATCTCGACCCGAATGCTCTGACCATTAAACTCTAGTGCCAATGTGTTATGTTTGCATTTGTAGAAGGGAAGTATTTCTCGACAGGTTCACGACTAAAATTATCAAGTCAGGTTAGTAACTAGTGGCTTACATGCATAGAGTAGCTCCAAGCATTGTATGTCAATGAGTCATCACACACTGTACCATCTACTAGAATGAATATTTGGGAGCTATTGGATTAGTTGATGGCTGAATCTAATTGTGCTTGCCAGCCCTTTTAAGTGATACGTAATTAAATCTTTGGTAAATACTTGTTTACTGTGGCTATGACATGGTTCATTTGATTAGAGCTTAGTAGTCAAGCCATCAGAAGAAATAACGTGAAAAAGTGGAGCCAAGTCTTCCATACCATGCATGCTTTGACCTCATGATTCAATGAGACTGCCATCCCAGACTTGTATAGAGTTATTCATATGCATGCCTTAATTATGAACTTGGGATCCTAGGGATGCAGTTATTTGTTTGTCCAACACGTGAATTCAATGGTGAATATTAAATGATCAATGGGTACAGTTGGAAGAGAGCGAGTTTAGGCCAACTATATAGTTTACTAAACATGCCCTCCTTGTGTCGTACAATGCCACAGAACCCCCTAGTCTTATGTGCTATACTGGATGCATTTGGCCTTCTGAAAACAACTGAAAGTAAACACTAATTCAATGATACAAGGATGTGCCTGAAAATAGTTGTTCCTTGTTTTATGTTCCTGCGTATGTCTAGTTTTTGTGCAAGTGCATTTGCTCTTTGGGTTTGTTGTAGTCCCAAAAGGTATTTGCAACATCTGAAAGCATCATTGTGTTCCACAGTTTGGGAGGAAATAAGAGCATCTGCATCTGCATCTGCATCGCTGCCCAATCACTTTGTTGGCTTACTTACAAATCATTTTTGCAATTCCTAACAATTAAGTTTGATATCATCATCATCATCATTTCACTTTGTGTTTGGTATTGCTCATTGAAATGAAGTTTAACACTCTCTTTGAGTGTCTGACAGCTTCTTTCTCAAATTTTTGTTTGAAAACTCCTTGGGCTGGCTCCTGGCTGATACGATGATTGATTGTGTTCGTGTTCGTGTTCATGTTCATGTTCAGCATCAACACTTTGTTCAATCCTCAGAATATGCCTTGAGTTTCTCTTATGTGATATATCACTACTCAGGTCAGCTGGCGCTGCATTCGTCATCCATTAATGGGCTGTTTCTTGCATTGATCAACATCAACATCAACATCAACATCAACCTTGAAGAGATTAGGGCTGGGATCATCATCTTTTTGCTGCCTAATTCAATTATATTAGTTTGTCTTGGGACTGTAAATACTTTATATACAACAGCAATTTGTTAATATGAATTCCCAACCAAATTTAGATGATTTATTTGTTTCTTAAATAACTAACAAATACCATAACATCAATCAATAATAAAATAGTTCAGATGTAAAAAGAGATATACATAAGAAAGTATAACAAAAGAGACAATATAATGTTTTATCCTACCCTTATAATTAATATTACAAAAATAACCAAAAACTTCAAAGAATAGATAATCAATATCAAATAATAATGTAAATGTACGATCCTTAAGCATACATGTTATGTAATCTTTTTCATATTAATTAACCCAACAGATTGCGCAGACTGGAATATTGTAAGTACCTTTTTGTTGCTTTCTACGTTAAATATTTATGTTGTTGTGATTTTTATTTTTTGAAAGCGAATGAATTTACTTTTTTAGATGGTTCGAACCTGAAACTTGTTTAGATGTAATTTCATGCTAAAACGTCGCACTAATTTTCTTAGATGTATATTTTTTTTTCCTTTGGTACAAAGCGATTTAAAATCCTTTTTTTATCATTTTACATTAAAAAAAAATGTATTTTCTTCTTTGTTAACATGTTTTTTAAGCCTGCGTATTTCCCTCCTTTTTGGGCATTATGGCAAATTTACAACATCAACCCATGTGGCGACAACATGATATGCCGACTCAATTTTATTCAATTGAAATTACTCTAGAAAAACTCAAAGAATAACTGAACCAATTACTAATCATTTTTTCAATATAGACAACCCTTTACACACATTATTACATTTATTTTTCTGTCAATTATTTTTAATATAATACATTACTACAAGTGTGATAACAACTCATATGATATCAAAAATCAAGTTGTAAATATAAGATATTTCATTGAATGAAAATAAGATAATACCAACTAGTTTTATATGAATAAAACTAAGAAATTGAACTAAGATGTGAAATCAAAAGTTGCAATGCAAATGCAAAAGTTAATATTCGTATACAATAATATTTAGTAGTCTTAATTCGTGTTGTTACCTATAAATAATTGTAGAACAATTGAACATCTTCAACTAAAATAAAATAAAAAAGGCAAAACAAATTTTCATGTGATGATTTTGTTAGGATATTTTAAATATTTGACGGATACTTCAATTTAATAGTAATGTTTTATAACGTTTTGTCAATAAAACTTCTAATGTGAAATAAAAAGTCGCAATGCAAAACTTGATATTTATATACAATAATAGGGACTCAACGACTCCCAACAGTCGATGATCCCGCCACCGCAGGGGCCTAGCAACAAACAGTGGGTGTCGATTCATCAGAAGGGCGTGGAATTATATTAAGATGTTTTTAAAAAAATTAAATTGTACCAAAGGTTATTCTTATTGATTTAGTATTAATAAATATATATTTTTAATTTATGCATTTTTTTAATTTTTATTTCGCCCCATTTTCACATTTAAATAAATTTTACATACATTTAATTAAAAAATTATTTTTGAAAATATAAATTTAAAATTTTGGAATGATTTTTTGGACGGAAACTGTCCCAAGTTAATTAATACATAAATTGACATGCCCGTTCGGAAACTAATTAGCCAGTCCAAACACCCACCTTGAAATTGAGATGGACCCGTTACAAAATTTCGTCTATAAAAGTGTTGTTCAACCCGTCACAAAATATTTTACCTATCAATCATCAAAATCTCATCCACACATCCAAAAATCCATCCTAAAATTGAGATGCTCCCATCACAAAATGCCATCTACAATCGTCGTGCCTCCTGTCGTTAAAAAAAGATAAGATAGCAATGGATGCCCGTTGCAACTTGAGTCCCAAATAGGCTATATAAGTAACATACTTTCATTGCAAATGCGTTCGATATCCGCAGCAATGGACAAACTAAATTGGTCTCCTATGGACGAGCTGTGTGACAGTGCATGGTAAACCGTCCAAATTTTTCGATGGTTGCTTCTATCTCGTCGCAGTATCATTCCTTCTAACGCAAATCCCCATCGCATTTTTTTTTTTTTTTTTTTGTAGTGATGCAAGAGAGTAGGAACACAAATCAGAGTACATATTCTTATTTAAAGAGTTGCTTTCGACGGTATTTGGAAAGAAAATATATGACCGTTGAAATATAGCCGTTGAAGTTTTTCGTCAGAAAAAATTATCCCGAATCCGAAATTCTGACTAATTTTACAATGACTTTTCTGATGGTCTGTTTCATCAGCCAGGCCTATCACAAAATCAATTAAAGTCGTCGGAAAAATAGACAGAAATTTCTGATTATAACAGACTGTTTGAAAAATTGGCAAAAAACTTCGACACATAAAAATTTGCTATATATTTAACAACGACATTCGACGGAAAAAATTTCACGTCAATTTTTGGACAATTCTTTTTATTTTCGATGGATTTGGTGATTCTTTTTATTTTCAATGAATTTGTCAAGACCCTTGGTCTGATAATTGATATTCATTGAAAAGTAATATACAACCATCGAAAATTGCCTTCACTATTAAATTACTTTTCGTAGTGTTACAAGCCATATTAATAGTTATTATATAATCGGTACTTAACAATATTATTATATTACATTTTTCAAAATAAATTTAAAGTTTGATGATTTTTTATATTTATTTTTTAAAAATGTAAATAAACGAATGAGATAGATTATAATTATCCATGTGCAACGAGAGGGCACCTTACTAATTCTATAATATGGTGACGTTGGCATTTTAGAAATCTCTTTAATTTGTTTTTTCATAAAGCAGTTTTTCCAAGGATAAAATGGATTTTTCAAATTTAAAACTTAAAAGTTTGGGCTTTTTTTTAAGATTTTAATACTTTAGGAGGTAATTGATGCATGGTGAATACTTTAGGGGTGCTAATTGTATTTAACTCTACCTTTTATGATAGCAAAGATAATATTTATCTATAGTTGCATGCCCATTCTTTCTTCTTTTCTTTTCTTTTTGAGAAAAACAGATATACATGATAATGGTTAGAAGTAACTTTTACACATTTTGATATTTTTACAAGGAACAATTTCTATTATACATTGTTTAAAAGATTAACATACTGACATTTTGTTCTTATCTATATATAATAAAACAGAATCATTGAAACTATCCACCCAAGCGCCACGTATGCGCAGATGTGGATAGCCTCAATGAGCTCTATTCTGCCAGATGAAATTTAACAACTTTTAAAATAAAAGAGAAAAAGAAATATTAGTATTTATCCAAAAGAATCTAATCGATATTATATTTATAAGTAAATAAAATTAAAGTAAATAATAAGTATATAGATGCCAAAATAATAAGTATAAAATTAAAGTAAATAAAACATAGTTATCCAATATATATTTACTTGTTTTATGGATAACATCCACTAATTTATTCACAAAAGAATTGTATTTTTCAAAAACTAATTAAATGGAACTATTAGTATTTTTTTAAATATAAAAATAAGTAAATAATTGATACATTAAAAATTAAATTAATTAGTAAGTGTAAAAATACAAAAGTATATTGAATACAAAAATGAATTTAAATTATTTTGCTAACTATTTATCTAAAAAAAGGAGTGAATCTTTTGGATAAACAAATAATCGTACACTTATCTAAATTTAAATATAAAGTAAGTGACAATTTTTTAAGTGGCAAAATAACTAAGTGAATAAAATTACGAATAATACAAACTTTAAAATAAAATGAGTAATCTATATATAATAAAACAGAATCATTGAGACTATCCACCCAAGCGCCACGTATGCGCAGATGTGGATAACCTCAATGAGCTCTATTCTGCCAAATGAAATTTAACAACTTTTTAGATAAAGGAGAAAAAGAAATATTAGTATTTATCCAAAAGAATCTAATTGATATTATATATTTATATACTTTTAGTAAGTAAATAAATAACATATTTATCCAATATATATTTACTTATTTTATAGATAACATCCAATAGTTTATCCAGAAAAGAATTGTATTTTCTAAAATATTATTAAACAGAACTATATAATATTCTTTTAAATATAAAAATAAGTAAATAATTAATACATTAAAAAATTAAGTTAATAACTATAAAAATACAAAAGTATATTAAACACAGAATTGAATTTGGATTATTTTACTAACTATTTACCTGAAAAAATGAGTGAATCTTTTGGATAAACAAATAATGGTGCACTTATCTAAACTTAAATATAAGATATATGACAATTTTTTAAGTTCCACAATAACCAAGTAAGTAAAAATTATAAATAATTCAGAATTTAAAATAAAACGAGTAATAGACAAATAATTCAAAATTTAGAAATAAAATAATCTATATATAATAAAATAAAATCATTGAGACTATCCACCCAAGCGCCATGTATGCATAGATATGGATAGCCTTAATAAGCTCTATTCTGCTAAATGGAATTTAACAATTTTTTAGATAAAAGAGAAAAAATATATTAGTATTTATCCAAAAGAATCTAATCGATATTATATATTTATATACTTTTAATGAGTAAATAAAAACATAATTATCCAATATATATTTACTTATTTTATAGGTAACATCCAATAGTTTATCCAGACAAGAATTTTATTTTTCAAAAATTAATTAAATAGAACTATTAGTAATTTTATTTTAAATATAAAAATATGTAAATAATTAATAAATTAAAAATTAAATTAATTAGTAATTATAAAAATACAAAAGCATTTTGAATACAAAAATGAATTTAAATTATTTTGCTAACTATTTACCTAGAAAAAGGAGTGAATCTTTTGGATAAACAAATAATCGTACACTTATCTAAATTTAAATATAAGGTAAGTGACAATTTTTTAAATGACAAAATAACTAAGTGAATAAAATTACAAATAATTCAAACTTTAAAATAAAATGAGTAATCTATATATAATAAAACAGAATCATTGAGACTATCCACCCAAGCGCCATGTATGCGCAGATGTGGAATAGCCTCAATGAGCTCTATTCTGCCAAATGGAATTTAACAACTTTTTAAATAAAAGAGAAAAAGAAATATTAGTATTTATCCAAAAGAATCTAATCGATATTATATATTTATATACTTTTTATAAGTAAATAAAACATAGTTATCCAATATATATTTACTTATTTTATAGATAACATCCACTAATTTATTCACAAAAGAATTGTATTTTCAAAACCTAATTAAATGGAACTATAAGTATTTTTTTAAATATAAAAATAAGTAAATAAGTAATACATTAAAAATTAAATTAATTAGTAAGTATAAAAATACAAAAGTATATTGAATACAAAAATGAATTTAAATTATTTTGCTAACTATTTACCTAAAAAAGGAGTGAATCTTTTGGATAAACAAATAATCGTACACTTAACTAAATTTAAATATAAAGTAAGTGACAATTTTTTAAGTGGTGAAATAACTAAGTGAATAAAATTACGAATAATTCAAACTTTAAAATAAAATGAGTAATCTATATATAACAAAACAGAATCATTGAGATTATCCACCCAAGCGCCACGTATGCGCAGATGTGGATAGCCTCAATGAGCTCTATTATGCCAAATGGAATTTAACAACTTTTTCGATAAAAGAGAAATGGAAATATTAGTATTTATCCAAAAGAATCTAATCGATATTATATATTTATATACTTTTAATAAGTAAATAAATAACATATTTATCCAATATATATTTACTTATTTTATCGATAACATCCAATGGTTTATCCATAAAAGAACTATATTTTCTAAAAATTAATTATATAGAACTATATAATATTCTTTTAAATATAAAAATAAGTAAATAATTAATACATTAAAAAATTAAGTTAATAACTATAAAAATACGAAAGTATATTAAACATATAAATGAATTTGGATTATTTTACCAACTATTTACCTGAAAAAATGAGTGAATCTTTTGGATAAACAAATAATGGTGCACTTATCTAAATTTAATAAAAGATAAATGACAATTTTTTAAGTTCCACAATAACTAAGTAAGTAAAAATTACAAATAATTCAAAATTTGAAATAAAACGAGTAATAGACAAATAATTCAAAATTTAGAAATAAAATAATCAGTGAATACTAAAAATATAAGAATATTATTTAATGTTAAAATGAATTTTAGATTAATTGTATCCTTGACTAATTTATCTTTTGGATACATTCAAATCGTTTATCAACACTAAATAAATATAAAATATTTTCTTACATGGCAAAATAAAATTCAAATAGACACCGGAGAACTATGGTTTATAAAAGCTAATAAAAAAATTAAAATAAAGTAAATTTTTATATGTAAAAAAAATTAAATTTAATATAATTATAATCACAAATAAAAAAAATGTTGAAAGAAGTAAACATAAGTTTGAATTTTAGATTGTATCCCTAACTAATTTACCTGAACAAATTTGTAAATCTTTATAAAATCAAACAATCTATCATTTATCTAATTTTAAATATAATAACTTTTTTTTGCAATTTATAATAAAGCGATTAAAAGAATATAAGAATCTATGATTGTATGGATTTTTTTTTTAAATAATTAATGATAACTCATTCAATTCAAGAAAACGTATATTTTATATAATTTTATTAGAACTAATATACAAAGATAGATAATTTTTGTTCAACTTTATAAGTATATATTTTCAAATAGTTATTATTATAGTCACGATTTAAATTGAAAATACTCCCCGTGCCTTGGCACGGGTTTTGTACTAGTTATATCATAAATCACTACAAGAAAATATGATATTGGTGACAAAATATCAAATGATAATTTCAAAGTTATCACTAAAAATATATATTAAGCGAAATTTTTTTTTATCTTGTTTATATAATTATTAGTGACAAAAAATTGTGTATAAAGTTGTCACTAAATACAATTAGTGACACATCTTAGTGACAACTTAGTAACAACACAATATAGTGACAACAATTATTTGTTGTCACTATACATGAGTCACTAATTGTATTTAGTGACAATTTTGTGCACATTTTTTTGTCACTAATTCTTGATAATAACAATTTTTACAAAATAATAGTAATTACTAAAATCATAAAATTCATTATTGTGATAGAATAAATATGCTTCTCACTAAATATATGTAATTAGTGACGATATTAAAATTATCATTTAATTTTTTTATCGCTAATCTTTTATTTTCTTGTAGTGTATGAATAACAAATCATATAACAAACCCTACTTACACCTCAAAATATTCAAATTGTCGTTTAGTTATCTTACTGCAAAAGGTGTTTACTTTATAGGGGAAGTGATTTAATTGATTACCGTTTATCATTTAACCTCTTTTACTTTTTAAAAGGTGTTTACTTAATAAGGAATAAATATCGATAAATTTCTCAAGTACATACCAGTGAGAATGAATATATTCAATATAAATATTGAAACAATATATACCAAAAATTTCTGAATGTAATTAATAAAAGAAACATATTTAGTTTAATTATGTTGCTGGATCTCTTTTGGTAATTTTCTTCCAAAATGTTAACCAATACTTAATGTACGTAATACATGTTTCTAGAAAGACTATAAATTAGAAAATATTTGACTAACACGAATGATTGAATAAAATATTTAATATGATTTGAATAGGTTTTTCTCTTATTTGTGCTTGAGCTTTATAACTTGAAATATTCACTTATTATTACATTTTTGTAATTTTTCTCTTACATTAACATCAAAATTAACCAATAAAATACTAACAGAACAAAGTCATAACCATTATATATTATGGTTTTTTTAAAAAAATTATATATTCATGATTTAATTCGAAATATAATTAGTTTTAGATACTTAATTGGTTATCACGTATAAGATGTTACGTTCTTTGATTGGAGATATTGAAATATGATGCAACTTAACAAAGAGAAAGAGATGTATAATCCACTAAGATAAACTTGGCAAAACAAAACAGCAATCCATAACACCATGCCATACGACAATTGTGAACAAAATGCTGCAAACCTGAGATTATATCAACACAAGGTGATTTGTCCATGCAATCTAAGAAGCAACTTATCTTCACTTTGTATCGCCACTTGAAATAATTTGTTCCAGTTTAGTGCTTCTTGGGAAATTTGTATTGCCACATACCATATATAGTCTGCACTTTCAGAAAGAAAAGGATGGTTGCAACATTTGTGCACTCCACCAAAAAATTAAAAGTGACACCTGAATAGCTGTTTTGGATGACTATGACAAGTTCCAAGACTTCCTATCTTTAGACTTTAGATGAATGGGAAATTCCTAAATAGGCATTAACAAATCATTTGAAGGCACATACATTCTAGTTAAAAGGTATTTTTACCTCCATCTCATCCTTATTCCTAAACTTGTCAGGATCAAGAAATGAAGCAAAGCCCTGCAATTGGCATATTAGATAAATTCTCATCCACCAGTTTCATCCAACAAAAAGCAAAATTAATTGAAGCACATTCAGTGGAACTCTTTGTTAAAAGAACACAAAAACACAAGAAAAGACTCCTAATAAATCCCGTTGAAATTCCAAAGGAGCGATTCCCCGTACGTAGATCAAACTAGACCCTTTGCTCTGATATGATCCAAGATACTACCCAAAATGTACTCAAACTTGTACTCACAGTTTTAAGCATTTTTTGAAGTGTGTAGGATCATGCAAGGAAATCCCAACAGATTCAACAATGGTGGATGTGTTAAGGCGGAATAAGCTAAATGATGCAAAAAAAAGAAAAAAAAAAAAAAAGAAGTCACGTTTTTTACAAAATCCTTACAAATTCTTGATTTTTCTATAGTATTATAAATAGATTTACATATATTATTAATTAATCCTATAAAAATAGTATTATAAAGGCAATTTAGATAAATAAAAAGCGAAAGAAACGATTTGTGACGTAGATTTTAAATATAGATAGATATATATTAACTTAGAATAATATATATTAAAATCATTTTAAACTTTGGAACCAAAAAATATAAATCATAACAATATAACTTATTTGTACTATATATATATATATATGCAATTACTTTCAATTAATAAGATTATTAACTTTCATAAATTTCTTACTTGAGGAATATTTGTATTATTTTGTTATATAAATAAATTAGAGGACTTTATTAAAAATATATTAATTGGTCAATATGGAAATTCATATTTAATTAGTCCAAAGTATATGTTCTCAATCACCTATATATCTTTAATTGTTCATTTCACATTATTTCATAATTTTCTTGACTACACGCAATCATTTTAGTAGAAGCTCAAGTAATTATGTCTGGCTTAAGGTTAATGTCACAATCAAGTTAACTGGTTTCATTTTAAAATTATTATAATTATTTACATATATATACATATCACAAAAAAATTAGAAGAAATATTTTTTTAGGTTATATATCATGTTTCTCAAAAAACGTGCATATGTTAGATGAATCTTACTAAAGTTTTAGTTTTTCCCATAAAGAAAAAGTTTTAAGTTTATATATGTAGAATCATAAAATATTTTAACAGATCAATTTTTTAATATATTTTGTATGTATCAGTGTGAAACAAATAGAATCAACTTATCATTTATTTATTAAAATGTATTTCATTCTATAAGTTTTATTTCATATCTTAAATTTACTTTCCATTTTCAGGATCTTTTCTATAACCCTATAATTGAATCAAATATTACTTAATTTTTAATTAAATTCAAGCTAGATGAAATTATTTTTTCTCCATATTTTCCTCGACGATATTAAGAAATATAAAATATTTTGATCTTATTCATACTTTATAATATTAATTATATATATATGTTGTATGACATATATAATATAGGTATACACACACATATATATACTATTGAAAATACCTTCATTAAAAAAAATTAATTTTATATTTATTTGATACCAATGTACTAACGAACTTATGTATCAACTAAAGAAGTTGAAGAGTTAATTTTTTCCATTGAATGCAACATTAATTAGTGATTAATTATAATAGGAGTTAATAAGTCTATTAATTTACATTCTTATCCTTAAAAATAAAAATATCATAGGGATATTTTAGTCAAGTTAAAAAATGAAAGACACCTTAATATGGATTCATACTTTTATATAGACTAGTCAGAAGCATGTACGTTGCACGTGATTCGTATTATCTCAATATATTGTTATATTTGTAACAATAAAATATATTTATAATAAGAATACATTAACTAAATTTAATAGGCACTTTATAAATAAAAATTAATATTGTTACAAAGTAAAAGAATATAGTTAAAAAAATAAACAATTTTTTCTCCACTTTAGTTATTATTTAATATTATAATTATATTTGTTCTACTTGCAACATATGCACCTTTTTTAGTATAAGTAAATCACATTCGTATAAGTAACTTTGCGTCAAGATAATCATATACATACATAACAAACACACAAAAATATTAAAAACACGATTGTATGTATGAGTAGGATATACAATGAAAGATTGATAAATAAATCATATATAGTGATTGATTTTTTTAAATAAAGAAGTAATGCATATAAAAATTAAAGTATGTGCATCATCTCTACGAATATAAGAATAAACATATATATTTATTTATTTATTTAATTTTGGCATGGTGCTTTTTAATTGTAGTTCAATGTTTGTTATCAAATATTTGTTTAGTAAGGCTCTTATATTCTCAATAAATGTTACTTTACACTGATGATCACATTACAGGAACAAATAATAAAAATAAATTTTTCGATCTTTCATATTATTTATTAGCTCTAATAAGAATCAAGCATAAAGGAAAATACAATTAATATTGTATTATGGAATAAACATAAAAATCCTAGTTTCTAATTGAACTTATTTTTATTGAACTTGTGTTTATTCTAAACTTGTTTCACTTATAAAATAATATTTTAATCTTTTTGCATTGTGCAAATTTTAAAAAGAAAAAATATATTAATTAGTCATTTTTTTTTTCTTTTATGTTTTTACTCCTTATGTTAACTTATTTATAACATAAATTTTTACTAATAGCTTCAGTATAAAAAAATTATTTTATTCATCATGTTGTCCAAAGAGATTTTAGAACAAAGTTCTAAATTGATTAAACCGTCTATGAAATGATTTAAAGTGGAATAATAAGTATTAAATTTTTTAACTTAGATGATATAAAGATAATTATTTCAATTTTAAAATTTTAATGATGAAAACTTCAATTTATTAAATATTTAAAAGTCCAATTATTGGTCTAATTATACTTTTAGTTAGACATCCATAAAATGTAGGACTGGATTGAAAAAGTCCTTTCTTTATGAGACAAAAAAGGTAATTTAGCCATCTAAGAAGGCACTGTACTTGTCAGCATTCCGATATATTGTTCAATTAAACAACAAGACAAATAAAACTTGTCAAAAGACCATGTTCCACCACTAGTCAAAGGATGAAGACAATCCAAAGAGGCAAAAGTCAATGACTTTCTGGGAATTAAGATTGGACTAATTTTGCCAATGATTGGTCTACACCCATTGGTTTCAAATGAACCACCTCTTCTAAAAGATCAAAATACAAGGGGCAATTATCGCAAAAGCTTACTACCTCTTGACGAAATCAGGATACAACTGTTCGACTCTATTCGGGCTCAACAACTTAAATCCTTAGTTGATGTGAGAAAAGATCCATAGGCTAATGAAAGCGCAACATAAATTAAGAAGACAAGACATTCGTGTTGATTAACCATGTACCAGCTTAAGGTTCACACCAGATGAGCCTGTGAGGATAAACATGGAAAAGCAGGATAAGTGTGTAGCCATATACTACAACACGGTAGAAAAAAGATTGATGTGATTAAGGTCAGAGGCCAAATGACAAGCATGTCTCTATTTTCAATCGATTTGAGACTTTTGTTACTCGCACTTTCGATTTTGAATGACTAGGAGAGACAAGTGAGACTTCACCTTAAAATGTAGAACGCCGCCAATGAAAATCCGTATTCGATCACCTCAGAGATGATTATGCGCAATAGTTGAACAAAAGAAGCTACTTTGTGCGTAGTTAATCCCAAGTTTGTTTATAATCCAAATCAACAAACAATGCATTACTTTTTCCTACCTTCTAAAAAAATAAACATCCTATGGGTAGTATATGTTAATCCTAAACTAACCCATAATAAGTATCGATGTAATTGCCACTTAACAACTTCCATGCGTTGTTGGTGTGCTGCTGTTACAGAAATATGTATAGTTAGATGACTGATCCATGAACTTATAAGCAATTATCGACGAACTTGCACTTTTGAGGAAAATCATTAATTACCATTTTTTATCTGTTTTTAAAACACCATCAGACCTGGTACACCAACTTTTTGGGGAAATAATACTTTTTGTCCTGTGACTTAGGACCTTCCTACTTTTGATCCCATTGATTATGGGATTATCACTTTTGGTCCCGTAACTTCTAAAAAGTAGTACTTTTGATCCCATGCCACCTTTTCGTTAAATTTTTTAACGGAAAATACAATGTGCTTAGCACGTGATCATTAGGGCCTTTACACTTTTGATCCTATATGTTACGGGATTCTCATTTTTGGTCCCATATGTTATGAAATTTTCGCTTTTGGTCCCATAAATTTCAAAAAGTAACACTTTTGGTCCCATGCACTTAACAGCCACGTGGCACTTTCTGTTAAATATCTAACGGAAAGTGTCATGGGATGGAAAATGCTACTTTTTAAAAGTTACAGGACAAAAAGTGAGAATCCCGTATCCAATGAGATCAAAAGTGGAAAGGCCTTAAGTTATGGGATGAAAAATGCTATTTTCCCCCAACCTTTTCTATGAGACTTAAACTCCTGATATCTCTTTAGCAGAAACAATTTGCCACTGGGTCACCATTTATCACCTACTTGTATTGACGTTAGTGTTTGCTTGTGCAGTTGTCCCTAGGCAATGGGTTAACTATTTGAAGCTGTCAGTAAGACTCGTCGTGTAATATTAATGTACCACTCGCGACAAGTGTAATTGCCTTGCAAGGAGGTTATAATTATCCACTAAATGACCAATAACATACAAGTGTATCACACTTTCTATATAGTTGACTTTCATTTGGACAGATTCAGGAAAGTGCACTAATTAATGTATTCCAATGAGTACAACACATAGTTTTGATTTAGAACTAGTACACCACAACTATTAGTTATATTTGTTCGATCATGCGACCTATACCATTTAGGTTACAATTACCCCAAATAAAACCAATGATATTTAAAATGTATCATACGTGGCAAGCATTGGTTTTTCGCCTAAACGTACCTACAAAGAGAGATCGAAGAAAATAGAAAAGAGAGAGAGAGAAGAGGGGAAGAAAGAAGCAGTTTCAATTTTATATGAAAAGTGAATTCTTCGTTTTCCTATTCTATATTAGCACAAAACCTTTTCAAATTATAAAAATTAAAAAAAAAGAAATGTGCCCCAACACGTGTTGAACACGTACGTAGTTAGACGTGTCGGGAATTGTGTCTTTTTTTTTTTATTATTATGTATTTGAGCATGCGAATATCGTGTCCAAGACCTGTCCAACGTGTTCGAGATGTATCCATGTCCAACACGTATCGGACACTACACAGGGTGATATTTTTAAGTTTTCGTGCATTATAAATAAAGTTGTTCTCAATGTTGATAAAAGTGAGAGATGTTGAATTTTTATCTACAGTTAGAAATAATCAAAAGATTGGGCAAGTCTTATTATTAACTAATGAGATGGATATTGACTGAGTGTATTACATTATTAGTTGATAAGATAAAGTCAAAAAGAGAGTTTGAAATGAGTTACAAGTTTTCATGACTTAACTATAAATAGGAAACTCGCAAATTCAAATGATACATAAGTTGTTACGTTCCAATAGGCACATATGATTTACAGAGGATCAAACACCTCAAAAACACTATTAGTTGTCTAGTTGAGAATCATCAAATAACTCTGTGAATTTAGAGTGTGGATGTTGAAGAAGACACTTATTGCTTTGTCTTGATGAACGAAGTACCATTGGATTGAATAGGTGGTGAGATCTGTTTATGATTCGAGGCATATTAGAAGTGAAGTTCATTTTCAATTTAAGCCATACAAGATCCACGAGATTGGTATTCGCCTGATCATGCGAATCTATTTTATGTGTAAATTTTTGTTAAAATTTGCTTACTGAGTCAAAAGAGAGTTTGAAGTCAGTTTTGAATCTTTGAGACTCCAAACAAGTGATACACCAATTGATCTCTCTCAGCAAAATAATGAACACAATCGATCATGCTCTTCAAAATATATTCACCTATCTTTCTGGATAACCACCAAAGGACTCTGGGGTGTGGAATGTGGACACTGAAGAAGCTACTGGTTGTCTTATCTTGACGAACAAATGGCCAATTGCTGAATCCAAAGGAGGTTAGTTTCATTCTCGATTGAGACACTAAGATAGATCCATTCGGCGGACGAGACAAATCAAAGTCCATATGTAATTCAAGTACTGAAAATGATTCATAAAGTTGGTATTCCACACAATAATAGCTTTGGGCATAAAACAAGGATGAAAAAATTCAATAAAAACATATATAAGTTGATATCATACATACTTAGATTATAAATGATAAAAAATCATACTTATTCCCATCAATCATTTTAAAGGAGTACTTGCGAGAGCTTTGAAAAAATACTTTTCACCTTTCGGCTTTAAAAAAGCATTTTGAGATTTTTTGGAATGTCAGTTTCTGCTTTCGAAATTGCTTAAAAAATATTTTTAAGCTAAAACGTAGAAGTACCTTACTTCTAGCTGGTTTGATTTTTTTTGTAAATAAAGTCAATTTCTTTTTACACTACTTTACCCTTATTACAATAATTTGAACTCAAATTTTGCCATTTTAAATTTATTTTTAAAATTGCACATCTAAAATTGATATTAGAGTTTTCGAACAATTTGAATAATTTAATAAAATTTGCACTTTCACATATTTAATATTTTTAGAATTTTAGTATTTTATTTGCTATATTATATGATATTATTCCTATATCATAGAATAATAGGGTAAATTACATCTATCTCCCCTGAGGTTTGGTATAATTACAAATACCCCCTCGTTGTTTGAAAATTACAAATACCCCTGAGGTTTGTATTTTTCAACCAAAGGCCTGAAATTGATAATTTTGCCCTTGATTTTTTAGTTTAATTGCAGAAAAATTAGCCGAGCCAAATTATATTATTAACTCCTCTGTGTAAAAAAGTTTAAGAACCTCTCCCTGCGCATTGTAGTCCAAAAAAATTCAAAAATTTTTAAAAAATTAAATAAAATGCATAAGGGCATTATGGTCAGTTCACCCATAAAAATAGATGAAAATGGGTTATTTGTTATACGGTTACAAACCTCAGGGGGGTATTTGTAATTTTTCAAACAACGAGGGGATATTTGTAATTATGCCAAACCTCAGGGGAGGTAGATGTAATTTACCCTAAATTAAATTGCTATGATTAATTGATAAAAAATATTTTTTTTTACAATCATGCAAGTTTATTTATCGTGTATGAATGAACAACTATATTATTTAGTGGGAGTATTATTGAATTAAACATTCAATTTTTCTATTATCTTTAATATCGTACTAATATATATGAAAATATTTGTAAAAATTAAATATGACATAAACTTCTTGAACTATTAACTAGAAATAGTATCTTTTTAAACACATGGTAACAAAATGATTTTTAATCAATTAAACTTGTTTTACATGTTTTTTCCCAAATAGGGATAATTGTGTTTTAGTTCCATATTTTTAGGGCCTTTATTAATTTAATCCCAATTGTTACTTTTTTTCACATTTTGTCTCATTTGTTTAGAATTTTTCTCAAATATAGTTCCAAAAGGCATTATTCGTCAAATAGATAGTGGAGAAAGTACGTGCCACGCGTGGCCATTAAACGGACAGAGCACGCCGTAACTCGCCATTCTCAGAACACCCACACTTTTGAGATCCACTATCTTTCTCTTCACATATCGCCGCCGTCTGAACGTTGTTCACCGCCGCACCTACACCTTCAGATTCCCCTCATCCTTGCGAGCATTTTCATACCACCCAATCATATTTCCGATCGTGTTTGGGTAATTTCACATCCTGAGAAAATCCGCCCCATTGTCTTTATTTCCTCCGTCGATTTCTCTCCCTTCACATATCGCTGCCATTTGAACGGCGTTGACCGGCCCACCTACACCTTTAGATTCCCCTCATCCTTGCGAGCATTTTCATACCACGTCATATTTTCGATCATGTTTGAGTAATTTCGCTTTCCAAGAAAATCCGCTCCATTGTCTTTCTTTCCTTTGTCGATTCCTCCACCGTCCAACAAACCCATGATCGCGGACCACCACTGTTCGATTCCCCCATCACGGCGATCATTTCCATACCACTTTCATCGATTTTGATCTAGATTTCAACATTTCAGCTCACCTCTTCATTTTTCTGGTTGCTTCTTCGCCATCAATGCTCATTGCGCCAGCGGACCAGCCCCTTCACGGCCAATTTCCCCTTCAAAACCAGCCCTTTAACGGCCACAAGTGGCACGTGCTTTCTCTATTATCTACTTAACGGAAAATGCCTTTTAAACTATATTTGAGAAAATTCTAAACAAATGAGACGAAATGTAAGAAAAAAGTAACAACTGGGACTATATTAAAAAAGGCACTAAGATATAGACCAAAAAAGCGATTTTGTCCCCAAATGCTATCGAATTTAACTTTTATCTGCTTTTTATATTTTTTAAAATACTACCTACTTTTAATTTTTCTATAACTTTCAACTTTTATCTAAAGACATCACTTCTCCAAAAATTATAGTTCACAACCCCTACCTAATTACTATATAATATCCCTCGTATTCCTCATATTTACTGACTTAATGAAAACTCACTTTCCATTTGCTATATAGCTTTGCATGTATTCTCATATTAGAAGTTGTGTACTTTCAAGGGTCACTACACTGACTACATGTAATAAAATTTATTTCTCACGTTATAAAGGTTAATATTGCAATGATTAGATCTCATAAACTATCTTAGTATATCATTAATCAATTTGAACCATACATAGTTAAAACACGCACGATCATCGAGCATCTATATTATTATTTATTTGGGATAATTATTTTTACACCGCTTACCAACAATCTATTTACACGAATCACTTCTTTCTTTTAGATAATTACACATACACCCATCAGCAAACGTTGACATCATTTACACAAACTACCGCTACTTTTTGAAAAATTACACCCCCCCAAAATATGAATAAATAAATAAATAAGTAAATAAGTAAATAAATAAATAAATGTAACCATCATTACACAAACTATCCCTACTTTATGGCTGGCAGGGGCGATTTCTATAATTATGCAAAAAATGGTGGTAGTTTGTGTAAATAAACCATAAATCATGGGATGAACATATAATTAACCCTATTTATTTTTTTACTCATAAATCAAGATAAATATGTATATATAATTATAAAAATCATTGGTGCGTCAAATTGTTAAAGCATACTACCTTTTGAATTTGATAAATTTCTAAATCACATATTGTGGATTTCGTAATTGATGCGGTTTGTAACTCGACTGGTACCGGCCGTTGCGCGAGCTATTGTCCACTCTTATTTCGTATGAGCTTTACGATTTTTTTTTGGAAAATAACGCCTTGCTAGGGAGAGGAGCCCTTCAGGCTTATAAGCCCTCAAATTCATCGTCTGCAACTAATGTGGGACGCGTACTTACATTATTAGCCCCCACACGGGGGTTTCAAGATGGGCATATGGCCTCACTCCACATACGACAACAAAATGATGCGGAGTGTTTTAGCTCTTGAAGGGTTCTTGATGCAAAAAGTTTCACCTCTTGAAAGGTTTCAAAAATCATCTATTGATCGGACTTGAGGTCTTGCTATCAACATGTCCGAGTCTGTACAAATCGAGTCTTCATCCGCGGAGAGAGTAAATATAGCTTCTTTTGCTCAAATTCTAAGAGGGGGTTGTTGTCTTGTGTCTTGTCTGAAATGATTGGGAGGGGATATTTATAGGAGTTGAGGAGTGCTTGAGTGCGTACAAGGTTATGATGGGACTATATATCCTAAAGTTTCTTTAACTATTGTGCTTCCAATATTATGCAAAATCTACAATTAGACCCATCAGTATTATTAATCATTGAAAACATACATGTTCGCAGCATGAGGGATCAAAATAATATTGGAAAATATTCATTCCATCTATTTCAATGGTGGATTGATCATTTTTTTTTTTATTGAAATTCATATGCATCTTTTATTTTCACTAGTAATGAACACGGGCGTTGCACATTGGTCAATAATTTTTTGTAGTTTTTTTTTTTTTTTTTTTTTTTTTTTTTTTTTTTCTGGAGGTGTGATAAATTTATATAAAATATAAATGTTAATTGTTGATGAGAAATTATCTCTTCCGGCGGCCTTCACCCGTGAGGTTCCTTGAGCCTCCCTTGCACGGTAGGCGGCTTAACTGGCCTGGGGCACAAGGACGGCAACAGGCAGTTTCTGGGCGCCTTGTGTGTGAAGGATTCCGTCTCCGATCACGACTCTGATCGTCTTCCTCCCCTGGATCACTGCTCTAAGTGACTCTGATAATATCGATCGTTTCTACGTTTTTCCTCTTCCTACGCTGCCTGTCTCTTCCCTTCTCAACCTTTTCTTCCCTATCTCTTTCTCACCCTCTTTTGGTTTGTCTGTTCCTGTGGTTTTCTTCCAGGTGCGGTGGGGGCGTGCACACTTTACCTGGTGCCAGTGTGTGGGCGGCGGACTGACGGCTTGCGTCATGGCCAAGGCCAGTTGGGGCACAGCGGCGTGTGACGGTTGTTGCTTCGCTTGGGGGGCAGGGCATGGACGAGGCCATCGCGAGTTGGCAGGGCTATTGCGCCTGACCAATGACGAGGATAAAAAATTGGTTCTGCTAGGGGGTTGTGGCATCCGGACTTGGACTCACAGGTTTGTGTTTGGTTGGGAGGCTTCTCTCTTCGCGGGTTCCCGGTTTGACGCCTTCAGTACATCGGTTCAGGGAATGCTCAATCTGGTGAAAGGTATGGATTTGCGCCAGATAGGGGGTGGGCGGTTTCTTCTCCGCTTCAACCATGTCATCAATCGGAATAGGGCGTTAGAAGGCTGCCCATGGAGCTTCGAGAAAAATATTCTCATTCTGAGTGATATCTGGGAGCATGAGAACCCGCTGCGGGTGGATCTTAACTGGTGTGATTTCCATGTGCATGTTCACGAGCTGCCATTGAGTATGATGAATTTGGGGGTAGCAACGCTGATTGGCAACAGGATCGGCAGATTCCGAGACTTGGACATGGACGATACAGGTTGCGCATGGGGGAAACTCTCCGCTTACGGGTGGCTATGATGTAATGCGACCCTTGCCGCGTGCCCTCCCGATCAGTTCAACCATGGGGGACGAGCTTCTGGTGCATTTCACTTATGAACGTCTACCGAGTTTCTGCTATCTTTGTGGCAAACTCGGACATATTACCAAGTACTGTGAGATGCAGTTTGAGGACAGCTTTGTCGACCTGGGACATGATACTCCGTATGGGCCCTGGCTGCGCACACCACTTCCGGTTAGGGGGCGAGGGCTGCCACCGCGTCGCGAGCCGGCTGGTTCAGGTTTTCAGCGGGGTGCCGCAGTTTTTGGTTCATTCTCAAGGTTCAGACAGGGGGCTTCAGTGGAACAGGCGGACGAGGGACAGGCGCACCGGCCAGCAGTTCCGCCTACCTCGGCCTCGAGCTTCAGCCAGACTGGTCCAGGGGTTCCAGGGGGTGCCTTGCAGGAAGCCGACATGGGTTTGTGAGGAAGGCTTCTGAAGGTCCGTCGCTAGGGGATGAGGGGCTGGCTCCGGAGGTAGTGGTGTCACGGTTACTGTGGTTGGGAGTCCCATAGAGGAGGATGTGGGTTCAGAGGGCTCGGCAGAGTGTGTTCCATCAACCATTTCGGAGAACAGGCCTACGTGCATCTTGCCTCTGCAGGGGGTTAATGTCGACAGGTTGGAGGATACTCTGGTGACGGTTCCGCTCCGGTTCAATGCTCACGGACCATCGGGACGGAGGGGACTCGGCCGCTTTGGTCGGCCGCGGGGATCTGGTCGGGCAGTGTCGAGGAAAAGGCCTAGGGAATGTTCTATTCTGGGACCTGAAGGAGAGATTCCGAGAAGCGGGAAGCGTCGGTTACTGTTAGTGGACGAAGAGTCAGATATTCTATCGGTGGAGGCTGCTACGCAGCCCCGCCGCCAGTCATGAATCTCTTTGCATGGAACTGTCAGCGGTTAGGTTCCCCTTGGACAGTTCACGAGCTCCGGGAGCTTATTCGTCAACACAACCCTGGCTTGGTTTTTATCTACGAGACTAAGTCTTCTGCTAGGAGGTACGAATGGCTAAAACAACAGCTTAGTTACTTTGGTGTGGGTATGGCGGCCGTGGGCCGCGGTGGGGGAGTCGTCTTGCTCTGGCGTAATGATGTTGACGTTTGGGTCCAGTCGTATTCGCTCCACCACATTAACGCCATAGTTCGGGAGAAAAGGGGCTACTGAGGGGTGGCGGTTCACTGGGTTCTATGGCCATCTTGATGTCAGCCGCCGCAGAGAGACGTGGGACCTTCTCCGCCAGCTTTGCTGGCAGTCTATCCGTCCGTGGGTGTGTATGGGGGATTTCAATGAAGTTCTGTGCAGTACAGAGAAGAAGGGGCGTATCCGCCGTGCTCAGTGGCAGATGGAAGCCTTCCGTAGGTGCCTTGAAGACTGTGGCTTGCATGACTTGGGCTTTACTGGAGTGCCGTTTACTTGGTGTAACCATTGGGAGGCTCCCGCGGTGGTCCGGGCCAGATTGGATAGAGTATGTTGTGATTCAGCTTGGTCAGCCCGTTTCCTAGCGGCACAGGTGACCCATATTCCGGTGGCATGTTCTGATCATGCGGACCTCCTCCTCAGTCTGAACGGTGCGGCAGCGAGGCCCATGCGACCTTCTAGACGCCGGTTCCGGTTTGAGGCAGTTTGGGCTAGGTCTGCCGATTACGAACGCCTAATCCAGGATGGCTGGCACGGGGGCACGGGTAGCTCCACCGCCGAAGTCCTACGGACGAATTCAGCAGTGTGCCTCGGCTCTCACGTCTTGGGATCAAGCACTGTTCGGCAAATGTGCGGCGCCGGGTCAAGGAACTGAACGATGAGATTTGCAGACTTCGGCGGGGCGTCCTGACTGCTGCGGTTAAAACTCGGATTGAGAGCCTCCGTACTGACCTTGAGGAGTTTTTAGCTAGGGAAGAGGTTCTCTGGAAGCAGCGTGGGAAGGCCTTGTGGTTACGGGAAGGGGACAGAAACACGACTTTCTTTCACGGGCAAGCTACTGAATGGCGGCGACGCAAGTTAATTAAGTGCCTCAAAGACGACTAGGGCCCCTGTTTTACCAAGAAGTCAGAGATCCAGGACGTTATCGTCGACCACTTCTCCGGTGTCTTCCGTTCCACTGCCCCCGACCCTCAAGCGATCGACGACTGCCTCACCTGCTTGCAGCCGAAGGTTTCGGACGCGGTACTGGAGCTCAGCGCCCATTCACTGTGGATGAGGTGTAGCGTGCGCTCTCCCATATGCACCCGTTGAAATTCCCGGGGTCGGACAGTATGTCTCCTATATTTTTTCAAAACTATTGGCATATTGTAGGCCCTGCTACTACTGCATGTGTGCTTGATTTTCTTAATAGGCGTTCCCTTGACCCAACCCTTAATGCCACTCACATTGTCCTACTCCCGAAAGCCTCTAACTCGGAGTCAATGCCTGTGTAATGTCACTTCCAAACTTGCCTCCAAAATCCTCGCCAATCGTATTCAACCACTCCTCGAATCACTTATCTCGTCCTACCAGTCGGTGTTTGTCCCGGGACGGCTCATCACAGATAACGTGCTTATTGCCCATGAACTCAACCATTTCCTCGCACACAAATACCAGGGACTGACCGGATATACCTCGCTTAAGCTCGACATCAGTAAAGGCTATGACCGGGTAGAGTGGATTTTTCTTGAACGAGTGCTCCTTAGGCTAGGTTTCCCTCGTCACTTTGTCTCCCTTATCATGCAGTGTGTGTCGACTGTGTCGTATTTCTTTTTACTTAATGGTGATTGCTTTGGTGCTCTGAAATCGGAAAGGGGACTCCCTTTCCCCCTATTTGTTTCTGTGTTGTGCAGAGGTCTTTAGCAGTCTTATTCAGATGGAGGAGTACCGGGGTTAGCTCTGCAGCGTTCGGGCTAGCCGCCGAGGGCCCCGTCTTACATATCTTCTCTTTGTTGACGACACCCTCCTGTTCTGCCAGGATACGCGGGAAGCTTTGCTCTATATCCGCTCGGTCTTGCTCACTTTTGAGGCTGTGTCCGGACCTGCTATCAACCTGGAGAAATCGGCCGCGGTATTTAGTCAGAACACCTCTGCGGCTACCCGAGCTGAACTTGCCGGCCTTCTGGGGATTCCGGTGGTTGCTAAACATGACAAGTACCTCGGATTGCCGGCGGTGGTGGGAAAGTCGAAGAGGGCGGTCTTTAAGGGGTTGAAGGATCGGATCTGGGCGGCCTTCAATGGCTGGGCGGTGAAGCGGCTTTCGCAAGTCGGATGAGTTGTGATGATCAAAGCAATTATCCAGGCTATCCCCACGTACGCCATGAGTTGTTTCCGACTGCCGGATACCCTACTTCAAGAGATAGAGCGCATGACGGCGGCTTCTTTTGGGACCAAGATTAGGACCGTAAGATTCACTAGAAGGCTTGGCACGAGGTCTGTCGCCCGAAGGATGAGGGGGGCTTGGGGATCCGCAGCCTTAAGGATGTTAATGAGGCCCCTTCTTTGCAAACAGGCATGGCGGCTCCTTACCCGGACCGACACCCTTCTGTACCGTGTGCTGTAGCCTAAATATTTTCCCGAGTCTTCGGTCCTCAACCCACTTGTGGCGCACGGCTGTCCGTCTTTCGCCTGGAGGTCAATTTGCTGTGCTCGCCCTCTTCTCAGTGCGGGAGCCCGGCGCCTCATCGGCGATGGACGGACAACTCGGCTCTCCCTTGACCCATGGATTCCCCGCCTCTCCGGATTCCGCCCGATTTTTTCCAGCCCGAACGTTAATGCCAAGTAGCTTGGTGGCGGATCTGCTCGCGGGGCCGGGCATGTGGGATGCTGCGCGAATTCGAGACGAGTTCTCTCCCGCTGATGCTGAATGGATACTGTCTACCAGGATTTGGGATGGCGCCGCTGATGCATGGGGCTGGCATTTCGACCCACGGCTGCATTTCTCGGTTAAGAGTGCATACTACCTTGCTGCGCAGCGTCGTCCGACTAGTCCAAGTGATATTTCTGCAGAACAGGGTTGGGGTTTTCCTTGGCGCACTCGGGCTCTGCCGAAAGTGCTGTTATTTGCCTGGCGCTGTTGCCACGACATGCTGTTGACGCAGGCCAATCTGAGGCGACGTGCTGTAGCAGTGGATGGGGTTTGTGTTTGGTGTGGTGGCGCCAAGGGGGACATACTTCATATCTTGGTGGAATGCTCCTTTTCTCGCCTAACCTGGGCTTTGTCTCACATCCCGAATGCCATTGTGCATGGTCAGTCCCTCAGAGCGGATGCGTGGCTACGCTGGGTGCATCGTGAGCTTGACCGAGGAACGTTCGCACACTTCCTCACCATCTGTTGGGCTCTCCGGACTCACTGCAACCGCTGTCTATACGAAGGAGGAGTCGGCGACGCACCAGAACTGCTAGCTATGGCACAACGGAGTCTGCTTACCCCGTGAAGTCGCTGTGCTATTTGTTTATGGTTTTTCTTTTGGCTTGTGCTTTTTGCTTTCGTTTCACGTATGTCGTTACTCTTGCTTTGCGCATATGTGACATTTTTGCCCATTAATATAAGTACCCTTGTGGTCGTTTTCTCGAAAAAAAAAATTGTTGATACGAAATGTATTTCGAAAAGGCTAGCCAATTGGAAACAATTCGTAATATATAGCTAAACTGAAATAAAGTAAAATATTAAACTTAAATAAAGTAAAAATATTAAATTTAAATAAAACTAATATTAATATATTCTAATCTTTAGCCGTTTTTCTCCTTTTTTATTTTGATTCCTACCAACTTCTTATTTTTGCTTTTCTTAATGGATTTTGTCCTGTATTTTCTTTTCAAGTTGTTGAGAGTTTCTTCGTCGTCGCTTGAGATTTGTATCTCAAGTTGTTCGTTTTTTGTTATTTTTGGCAGAGCCTCTTTTTTTCTTCGGGTTTGCTTCAGTCGTGATCTCCTGATCTTTGTCATCAAGCTGAATTGATGTGTTGCCTTGATTGCTCTGAATTTCTGTGTTGGATGCTCCATTGTGTGTTGCTCTAGTGATTGTTTTTCTTTTTCTCTTGGTTTTTTGTGGACGTTTCTTTTCAATTGACTTTGCTACGACATTGAAGTTTGTAGACTTAGTCCTCTGTAATATTTTGACTGATGTTCTCTTTGAAAGAATTTATAAATTATGTTAGACAATAATTCTTATATGATTGTTTTCCAAAGTGTGTTGTGTTTCTGATAATAATTTTGATAATAAGGTGTGGTGTTAGAAAGTACTTATTCAATCGATGTCAAATATTCATGTACTATGCATCCCACATATATAACTGCTGCTTCTTCAAATATTGTAATAAGTGCAGTTCCAACTCCTTGGACGACAGTTAACAATAATTTATATCTACAGAGAATCATGAAAGACGCCTGAGAACATGGCGGAAGCATAAAATAAAAGAAATTTAAAACGATTTCAAAAGGGTATTCTCTTTGAATTCATAGGCGTCCGGTGTATTCAAAAGCATCATAACATAAATAAAATATGCTTGGACATGTGGCTAGAGGAGAAAACGAAAAGGTACAATAATATAAATCGGAACATTACCTTTTCGTTTCACATGTAGAATGACAACAAGCATTGATTCCATTTTCATTCCTTTTCCATTCACTTTAGGACCCAACTTAGAATCCCTCTAAAAATGATCCACACTGTACTAGGAATGTAGATCTAGATCTACAGCTAGGTAGAAGCTAGATTGAGAAGAATCGAAACCGTATTACACTATTGATTAGTGTATACGTATTTCTCATGTTCTCATCTTGAATCTAATTCAAAGAGAACTCAAAAATGGAGAAAAATGGAAGAAAATTTCGTGGCTTAGTGAGAGCAGAGAGCAAGTTAGGGAGTTGAAAAGAGTATCCAAGTCTTGGGTGTACTATAATCAAATTACATACAAAATAAGTTATTTTCAAAATAACTTCTACACACTATGCACAATATGTGCACCACTACCCATCATATGAGTGCACTACTTGTGCAACCTCCCATATGTATATATTCCATGGAGGATTTTAACCTCCTACTCAACTTGCTTTAACCCCTTGGACTTCATCACGGACCGGTTTAACCGATTTTTGATTTAATCAAATTAAATCAAGTGATCCATGGGTTTTAAATTAATCCAATTAGTTTTAAACATTATTGAAATCCAAAATTTTATTTAATCTAATTAAATAAACATAAGCTCAACACTAATTAATTGATCCAATCAGTTAATTAAACGAAACCCAATAAATTAATCCAATTAATTTATAGGTGCTAAGCCCAAAATTAATTAATCTAATTAACTAATTCTTGGACTATCCATCCAATAGACTCTCCCAATAAATTATTCAATAATTTATATTCTCCTTGAATTATTTTAATCCAATTAAATTAATTCACGTCTTTGAGGATTAATTCCAAATTAATTCAACTACTTCCATAGTGATTTGTGTGTGACTCTTTAAGTTTACCATCAGCTAGACTTGGGCTTGTGTCCAACACAATTGATTAATTAAATCTAATTTAATTAATTATCCCGTCACCATGGGTGGCCTTCTAGCAGCGGTGCATGACACTAAAGACTAGGTGAATGTTGGCGTGAACATTTAGGCTTCGAATTTCATACAGGTACAGTCCTTCCGTCGACCATCTCCTAGCCTTAGTATAGGGAATGGAATTGGCTTCGGTTTTCATCCTGGACCAAGTAACTATTCATCATACTTGAGATACCTTTACTCTATTGATCGACCTAAGGAAGCGTTTCCTACTCAACCAATCGCTACGGCCGTAGACTTGAAGAGTTTAAACCATGTCAGAGCACATAGCAGACATAGCTGTAAAATAATGACAGGGGCAGATTCTCCTAGAACCCATCGTCCTCACTGCATACTTCGACTGCACTGGACAAGGCTTATAATGGCCATATCGAAGACATGGTCACCTCTCACCAGATTCAAGATACAACCTTCATATGCATGTGACTGCCATGATTCCTCAAGTCCGAGGACTAATCCCTTACTTTTAGAACTGGGAATTTCAGTCATACTGACCAAGGCTCCAAGGCTTCCATTGACAATTCCCGCAAGTCAGTTCACTCAGTCGACTACCTTGCCAACTAACCCACTAAAATTGCATAGACGACCTACGTCTGGCATCGATGAAACTCGGCACTCACCAAGTGAATGCAATATACTTAGTGCAAGTCTCTATAGGGCACTCGAGGTCCTCGATTTGTAACATTTTAGACCGACCCTCAAGAAGTTGGTTTCGTAGCTACCAACCTATGCACAACTCAACTCAATGGGTTTAACCAATCGGTCTGTGGGGCATTTGTTGTGACATTGAAAACGCCATTCAATATAAGTAGTAAGCACAACAAACATGTTTTTCCAATGATGAATACTTACTTTATCCATTAATATTACTTTGATAAAGATTGATGAATAGTTCCCAGAACAACCAATCTAGTTGACTTTCTAGTCACATATTCTAACAATCTCCCACTTGACCACAAATCCAATTACCCATGTTGCTCAGAGCCTTTCTGAGCATAAGCATTCTACGATACCGGCTCGGTCTCATGGGTCTATTATATTTCTCTACCAAAGTGACACGGTCCAATTGTGTCACCTCTTCCTACCATTGCTGCCTGCAAATGGTGGTTGTCTAAGAATTTTTCATGGATCTATGATGAGATCTCGGGCCCAAAATCTTTTTCCAAAGCCTAGTTGTTCTCCTCCAAGGCAACTACTGGTTCAGCTGTGCTAGGCACCACATTCATCCGATGGATGCGGTTTTCAATCCAAACCACTTTCCAAAAACGATTTCCAAAGTTGCCATACATTCGACTTTCATAATGAAATGTCATGGTATCCCGCTTTAAAACTTTTCAAGCCACCACACTCACAATTAAGTCCAAATGTACATACATATCAAGACTAAACATCATTCACATGATTTTGAAAGCTAGTATCGCTATAGCCTTCTAGAATCAACCCTCCACAAAATGTGCATCAAGAACACTTCTTTAATCCTTTCTGAGTTATTAAAGATATTCTCAGCAGCTGTCTAATGCCTTCTCGGCACAAACCCAATAACCGTTGTTATGCCTAAAGCATACACAACATCAGGCCCAATGCACGAACGATATTTTCATCCTGCCTGAGACAAAGACGTAGGGGATGTCAAACATCTAAGCTTTCTGATCAGTCTACCGTAACTGAGTCTTGAACTGCTTAACCCTATATAAAGGACTCCAATTCCCATCATTTAGAATTACTTTTCAGTGTTTCCTAACATCTTAAATTCATTTCAAATGAATAAAACGTTACACACTAAACACTTGGAACAAAACTATCCTCCCACTGACCCTAAAGTCCGTTACTGATCGAGTCATACTCCCTATGAACTCATCAAAACGAATATTCCAGTTATACAAAATTTCAAACCCAGTTTGAATTTTCATGATGGATCCAATAGCTATAAGCCATGGATCTAAACCCGACGTCCAACATCGGTTCTCCTTGTATCTTTTGGATCATAATCTAATTAACCGGACAAGCCCAGAAACCTGTACCTCTCAAGTAACTAAGGTGTTCTGGTTATCCCTAGGAAGACTAGAATATAGTCAGTGGAATAATATAACTACAAATGATGTTTGCATTATTCTGCATTAAACCTGCACAAATTAGACACCCAGTCTAATTTGTCTCCTACTAGTTCCTTGACGTATTTGGGACCATCCCATGTACTTAAGAACTTTGTAGAATACAGGCTTGTCAAACCATATCCTATATGGCAACTAGATCATGTCTATTAGAAAATGCCATGTTTCTCAACTTGGCAACCTTTAAAATCCATGTCTAGACGGGTTAAGGTAATTCAGTGAAACCCCAACTGAACCAAGTCTAACAAGGTTCGATTTCTCCCTTATCAAATACCGTTCAACCATGGTCCTTACAGGAAGAATTCCACTGAGTGAGAGTTCCATTCTCATCTGGATATTCAAGAACTCTCACTAAATACACGCCCTTCGATCTAATCGAGAGGTTTAATTTTGCAACCAGCTTGGTTTACCACTCCAAGTCTAATTCTCCGAACCTACACAAGGTCCTTAGACTTGTGAACCCTCTCTTGGTCATGTGTATTCAGTAACTATGGATGTCTAAATAGATCCAATCTAATGGACTTTTGGCAAGCCCACTTTGTCCAACAAAGAAGCTTTACGGTCTTTCCATCTCAGAGGGGACTTGTATGCTAGTCGACTCAAATTGTCTATCGCTAGTTCTTTGAATCTTCCAAGTTCCTCATCTTTGACTAAAGGAAAAACCATCCTAGCTTATGGATGCCAAAATCGTACGTTTATCTTGATTATCCATTTTAATCATTTGATATTGAGTACTCATAATCCGATTATGGATTAGTGTTTAAGGACAGTTATGTATCCCACCTAGCAGAAAAGAATAACCATTCTTTATCAAATAAAGCAATTTTATTGATCAAATGTATGCCATTCAAAAACTGTTCCAACATTACATAAAAACATACTTCGATCATGCTAGGGTACATAATTCTCATCAAACTCTATCATAACATGATCACTGCTTTGTTAAGCCTAACTAGTCCCTAGTCTTTTCAGCAATGGCCCTGCCATCGCTAAGCCTTAGGACCTGTCTTGGCTTTCTACTCATCACCACCTGCAAACCATTCGCAGATTATGATTAACTGGTATCCAATACCAAAGAGTAGAATAATAATCATGTTGGTACTCACTTCATATATTCCTTCATTGGAGATGAGCTTAGGACACTCCCTCTTCCAGTTTCCCTCTTTGCGGCAGTTAATGCACACATCGTTTGGAATCTATGAGTTTGACTGCCGAACCCCCTTCCTCTTTCCTTTACCTCCATCCAGTGGTGTAACAGGATCACTCGAAGTGCTAACAGCGGCTGATGTTGTCTTAACTTTCTTCCTCTTCCAGCGTCCTGCACCCTTGCCTTTCGCTTCTGATGTCGAAGCCTCTCCCACTAGTACCGCTGGCGCAGATTTTTCAATCGTTGCCTCGTACAGGACCAACATATTTATCAACTCATGAAGGTCTTTCTCAAGCCATTCATGTTGTAGTTGATAATAATTTGGTCGAAATAGGTAGGAAGAGACTGAAGGATCACGTCGATGTACGTCTCTTTTTCAAGATCAGCTCGGAGGTCTTTGAGCTTCTCCATAAGGGATATCATCATCACTCCATGTTCTTGTATAAACGACCCTTCTGTCATCTTAGCTTCGAAGAATGCCTTCGTTGCAGTGTATCTAACATGCCGATCCGAGACAATATAGATATCTTGCAAACGAAGCATAATCGAGCCAACATCATCTAGCCTATCGTACTGATTCTGAATCTCGTTATTCATCAAGGCCAGTACGATGCTGCGGACCTGACGGTGGTCAGCATGCAACTTCTCGAATGCCAAGTGTTCTTGAGGTGTTGATCCATCCGGCAAGGCCTAAGGAGGATCTTTATCCAAAATGTAAGTTTGGTTCTCAAAATCTAAGACTATCTTAAAATTTCATAGCCAGACGTTGTAGTTTGTTCCATTAAATTTATTAGCCTCTAGTATTAGTGTTACTGGATTCTTAGACATGTACATTCGAAATGTAACAGAAAAACATTAAGTAGATTATAGTAATATTATGTTCAAGTTAAGAATTGATTTTCAGTCATTAACCCCTCCCACTATTTCTGCGAAAGCCCATCACTCTCAAATTAGATTTTGGGAAAACCATTTCCTAGTGGGCTTGAGGTTCACAAACGTAATTGTCCATGCGCCGCTTTTACGATTCACACGGAAAAAAGGCTTTATGGGTAACCTATACCATTCTCATCCAATGAGATCCTCAAGATATTTTGCCTCGCCTCTTCATATGATCCCCAGGACTTCAAGCGAATCATGTTACTTAGCGTTAGGCCCTACCATCCACCAAATGAATATCTCAACTATCACCCCTACGACTCGTGAGACAGTGAAATAGGAGCATATTCCTTTGTTTATAAAAATAGCGCGGCTTTGTTCCATTCCAAACGTGCCACGACTCGTGAGACCACGAATGGGTGAAAGTAGCTTCCTCACTATATTGCTATGGATGGAAGGCTTGGATTTAAATCAAACTATTTGACTTTTTGATCCATTAATGGGCCTAATATTTACTTGGACCATGCAAGTGAGAGTTAAGTTTGTTTGTGACCAAGATCTCATCATTAAGAAAGTTTTACATGCTCAAGTTTTAAAATTGAATATAAAGAGATGCATTCCAAACACATCATACATTAAATATTAAAACATACACCACATGCAAAAATAAGCCTAGCACACCCCTGTTGGATGATCACAAGTCCAATCCTATGTGATCCACTGAGTCCGCAGTGGATCTGTGGTCAATTTAGGGTAGGCTACACTATTACAAAATTATAACCCATTATCATTATAATGGGCCTTGTAACACCTCTTCATTCTTTTGGACTCTCCATCGTGGGCTCCGTCCAACGGGTCTCTTCCTGGGCCTCCATCGCCATGGAAGTGCTTCCTTACAATTTATTTCAAAAATAGATCCTCACCAACCTAACTACACTCATTTCAACTTTAAATAAGAAACCCCAATCATAAGTTGGGGGCAATAAACAAGGAGGGGGAAAGCAAGCCTTATTATTTCAAGGCTAAAAACGAGAGAGAGAATAATAAAATAAAGAGGCGCGCAGGCCTCACCCAACAAAAATTAAACCATACATAAGGGCCATGGGCGTTGTGATCATCCCCATTGTTTATCCAATAAACAATTAATACACATTTATATCAAGTATAAACATGTCCAAGAAATAAATACATCTAATGCATTTATTAAAACGATATCCAATATCATCAATAACAACATAATTATATGTAGAAATATATATATTAATCATGCAATTAAAAATGCATATCAAGTATCATACATCCAATGTTCTAATTTTTTTTTGTTTGAGAATCATTTCCAAATCAATCCAAGACACAATTTAATTTTAGAAAAATCAAATTTAACTAAAATTAAAATTAGCAAAAATTAATCATTTCAAAAAATTTACAAAAATGTGAAAAATCTAATTTTTTGGGTAAAAACGGCAAAAACGGCCCAGTCGTTTGAAATCGGCCGATCGGCAGCACTGCCAGCACACCTAGCGGGCCAACGCTAGTGCGCAGTGTGCGCGTGCAGCACCAACACGGGCGCGCACGCTGGCACTGTGCTGCCGGTAGCTACTGCCGGTTGCACTGTTTTCAACTCATTTTTTTTTAAAATTTCTGCATTAAAATATTGAAACTAAAACATGCATTTACAAAAAAAATCCAATTTTCAAATGCATGGATATCCATAATTAAAAGCAAAATTAACGCATATTTTTCTAAACACATAATTATGTTTAAAACCATAAAACATGCTCTCCAAAAGCAAATTAAACATGTTGAACATGCTCATCACATAAAAACATGTTATTCCTAAAGCCACAACACCGAACCAGGCTCTGATACCATTGAAAGAATCGGTACAACCCAGAAACGCGGTGGGAGCATAAAATAAAATAAATTTAAAATGATTTCAAAGGGGTATTCCCTTTGAATTCCTGGGCGTTGGGTGCATTCAAAAGCATCATAGCATAAATAAACCATAAATCATGGGATGAACCTATAATTATCCCTATTTATTTTTTACTCATAAATCAAGATAAATATGTATATATAATTATAAAAATCATGGTGGATCAAATTGTTAAAGCATACTACCTTTTGAACTTGATAAATTTCTAAATTACATATTGTGGATTTCGTAATTGATGTGGTTTGTGACTCGACTGGTACCCCGTTGCGCGAGCTATTGTCCACTCTTATTTCGTATGATCTTCACGATTTTTATTTTTTATTTTTTGAAAATGCGCCTTGCTAGGGAGAGGAGCCCTTCGGGCTTATTAGCCCCTCAAATTCATCGTCTGCAACTAATGTGAGACGCGTACTTACATTATTAGTCCCCATACGAAGGGCTCAGAACGGGCATATGGCCTCACTCCACATACGATAACAAAATGATGCGTAGTGTTTTAGCTCTTGAAAAGTTCTTGATGCAAAAAGTTTCACCTCTTGAAAGGTTTCAAAAATCATCTATTGATCGGACTTGAGGTCTCACTATCAACATGTCCGAGTCTGTACAAATCGAGTCTTCATCCGCAGCAAGAGTAAATATAACTTCTTTTGCTCAAATTCTAAGAGGGGGTTGTTGTCTTGTGTCTTGTCTCAAATGATTGGGAGGGGATATTTATAGGAGTTGAGGAGTACTTGAATGCGTACAAGGTTATGATGGGACTACCCTAAAGTTTCTTTAACTATTGTGCCTCCATTATTATGCAAAACCTACAATTAGACCCGTAAGTATTATTAACCATTAAAAACATACATGTTCGCAGCACGAGGGATCAAAATAGTATTAGAAAATATTCATACCATCTATTTCAATGGTGGATTGAATTTTTTTTATTGCAATTCATATTGCATCTTTTAAAATATCAATGTTAATTGTTGATGAGAAATGTATTTCGAAAAGGCTGGCCAATTGGAAACAATTCGTAATATATAGCTCAACTGAAATAAAGTAAAATATAAATTTAAATAAAGTAAAAATATTAAGTGTAAATAAGAATATAATATTAATATATTCTAATGTTTAGCCACTTTTCTCCTTTTTGATCTTGATTCCAACCAGCTTCTTATTTTTTTCTTTCCTTAATGAATTTTGTCCGTATTTTCTTTTCAAGTTGTTGAGAGTTTCTTCGTCGTTGCTCGAGATTTGTATCTCAAGCTGTTCTTCTTTGTTCGTTTTGGCAGAGCCTCTTTTTTTCTTTGGGTTTGCTTCAGTCGGGATCTCCTCATCTTTGTCATCAATCTGAATTGATGTGTTGCCTTGGTTGCTCTGAATTTCTGTGTTGGGTTTTGCATTGTGTGTTGCTCTAGTGATTGTTTTTCTTTTTTTCTTGGTTTTTTGTGGATGTTTCTTTTCAATTGTCTCTCCTACAACGTTGAACTTGCCATTGATTACTTCTGCCTTTTTGTTCAAAGCAATGAGGATTGAATTTTTTTATTGCAATTCATATTACAAACTTGTAGGTTTAGTCCTGTATAATATTTTGACTGATGTTCTCCCTGAAAGAATTTATAAATTATGTTAGACGATAATTCTTTTAGTTTTAAAATAATTCTTATATAATTATTTTCTAAAGTGTGTTGTGTTTATAATAATAATTTTTATAATAAGCTGTGATGTTGGAAAGTACCTATTTAATCGATGTCAAATATTCATCTACTGTGCATCCCACATATACGGCTGGTGCTTCTTCGAATATTGTAATAAGTGCAGTTTCAACTCCTTGGACGACAGTTAACAATAATCTATATCTCCAGAGATTCAAATATTATGCAATATTTAGATGTATGAATACACAAATGAATTTTATATCTATTGAAAATTATTGTTTGTATTTGTACCTTGGTGTCGTTTGTATGTCATCTTCATTGCACTTTCTACAACTGACTCCGTCTGTACTTTTGAAAATCGATACAACACATTTTTTGCATGAATTATACCATATTGATGTTTTATTTTCCACCTTTTCAATAATTCCATTGAAGCAATAATATTCATCCTAGCAATAAGATGTTGTCAGTTTTCTATTTGGTTTTTGAGAAAATAATGCTAGAAATTGCTAATATTTAAATTATTTATTTCTGAACTTACATGACTCAGAGTATCTCGGTTGTGTATAATTTGTTCTAGTGCCACTTTCTTCGCAGCTATCATTCTTTGTATCATTGACCTCTCGCGCATTTTCACTGGGTCATTGTTTTTGTTCAACCTACATGACATAAGTAATCAGTTTTTATTTTCGCTTTTTCAAAATTTCGGTATTAAAGTAAAGTGTAATTTGTTCATATATTCATACCATTTTCGAATGTGCTGGATTTCTTCAAAAACATGATCTATTTTTAGAACTGATGTAGTTGTAGTCTGTAGTTGTAACTCTCCTGAACAAAGGGGGTGAATAATAGTATTGTAAAATAATTAGTTGTTCTTTTTTTTGTGTTAAATATTTACTGAAATTTTGAAATTTTTTTACCTAAGTACTTTTTTGGCTGTGACCTTGGCAATGGCAATGATTAGATTGTTGTGGACAAGCTACTGCAATTTGAGTCCTTCATTCGTCGCCATATTTTCCCAAAGGCAGATGACCATTGGTCAAAATCTGTATTTAAGTGAAAATGAAGAAAAAGAAATATTTATATGTAGATAAAGGTAGGAAATTTTATAAACAATAAATTCTTACTGCTTGTTTATGATTGTTATTTCCCAAAGGCAGATGACCATTGGTCGATATCTGTATTTAAGTGACAATGAAGAAAAAGAAATATTTATATGTAGATAAAGGTAGAAATTTTATAAAGATCAAATTTTTACTGCTTATGATTGTTATTTCTCTGACATGTTTGATCACCTTTTTTGATGTGGTGGTTGTTCTTCTCTCTTTCACTTTAAAAAAAAATCCATAAATATCTACATCATGAAATTCTGAGTATTTATTTTGTATTATTCCAAATTGTAGTTAATATTGACTAAAACATCTAGAAACTTACCAAGTCCTTCATTTGAATGAATTTCCGTATCGATGTCTTCAAACTCAACAAAATTGAAGTTGATATTCTCTCCAATTGGAGCAGATGCATATTTTATAATAGTATACTTTTTAAGAACTAATTCTTTTTTAGGATGTGCATTCGGAAGTATTGGGTTGACCTTTTTGACTTCCCTGTTTGATATCAAATATGTCTTGCTCAGTTGGAAGCGTCCGACGAAAAAGTTGACTTCATCATTGAAAATTAGCACTCCAATTCTTGAACCATGGGTAATAATTAAAAGTATTTATGTATTTAACAAAAACATAGTAGAAAGATCAATATTAATTTACTTACTTTTTGATCGACCATGATCATCGTTTTAAGCTTAGAAGTAAAATTCTGCCGGCAAGCTATTTCAATTCCAACACGTAGCATTTTCAAACATACTGAGAATGATTTTTTGATTTATCTCCAATGATTGAATTGGAAATGATGAGTCCTCGACATATTGACTTTTGGGTATGTATCCGTATTCAGTATTTTTCTGCAGAATCGTGATAAGGTTGAATGAGTGGGTTTCACTTGGAGAATTTTCATTGTATACAAGGTGAGATCTTGGTTATTTATGATGTAATTAAATATATTATGGTAAGTTCTTTGTATGTAATTATTAATTTAAAATTCAATGAATATGTATGTGCATCTATTTTGCATGTTATTAAGTATGATAACTTGAATTCTATAAATTTATTACAATGTATAAGGACTAAAAATTAATTATTTTGTATTAATATATGCAATAAATAATTTGTATATCTTTGATTTCCATACAAGGCAAACATATCTAAATATATTTTTATTCATTTTTAATTAAGATTCATGCTTGTGAATTAGTTGTATGCATGTGTATGTACTTTGCACGTTATTTTTAGGGTTAATTACACTTAGACCCCCTTTGAAAATGCATAATTACACTTTCCCCCAAAGAAGTTTTGAAATTACACTTACACCCCCTTTGAAAATTCTCTGTTTACACCTGACCTCCATTCGTTACAGTTTTGACGGAAAATGTTCATTTCAACAAAAATAATTACATAAATTTTCAATTTTACCTTTCGTTTAACATTCTCGTGTAATAATTTTGTACTTATAAGAGGATAAGTGTAATGTATACATATGGAGTGGGATGCATGCGCTGACTGCGCGACTTTTACTTGATTTTCACTATTAAAATATTATTTTTATATTATTATTTATCTATAAATATTTATTTATATATATTAATATATTTTTATATAGTATATATTATATATTTATATATATATTGATATATATTAATAATATAAATTTTTATTTTTTCCCCCTTTTTTCTTCATCTTTCTGCTTCTTCCGCCCATCCGCCGCCGATCCGCCAGCCATCCCCCAGCCGATCTACCGCCACCATACGCCTTCCCCCGTAGCCGGCCATACGCCTTCCCCCTTCCCCCGTTCCCCTCAGCCTTCGCCTCTCCCCTTCCCCGACCCCCTCTGCGGTGTTATCCCTCATTCCCGCACCCCTTCCGCGCGTTGTTCCCGCACCCCCTCCATCGCGTCGTGCCCGCACCTCCGCCTCGCCTACACTGCGCCTCCCCTTCCCCCCACCGCTCTGCCTCACCTCGCCTTCCCTTCCCTCCACCACGCCTCCCCTTCTCCCTACCATTCTGCCTCGTCTCCCAGTCCCTCAAACGTTGGCGACGCCTCGTCTCCCGCCTCCCTTAGTCTGTCCAGCCCCCTTCGCTCTCGTCGCCTCCCCCCTCCCCTCGTCGCTCCCCATCGCCTCCCCATTCTCCCCATCGCTCCCCCTTAGCGGTTGTCGTTGGCGCCGCCTCAGCCGCCGCCGCCCTACACATCTTTATATATATATATAATAATTAATTGTATATATATAATAATAATTAACTGTATATATGTAAATATATTTAATTGTATTATATAAAAATATATTACATATATAATTTAAAATTTAATTTATATATTTAATTTTTTTAATCGTTAATGTAAAGTAAATATGATCTGCACCGTTGATTGACTAGTTAAATTTTGACCGTAGATTCAACAAATCGAACGGTTCAAGATAAAGTTATAAATTTAATTTTATAATTAAAATTTAAAAAAATTAAAAAAAATCGAAAAAAGCACGTGAAACACACGAGCTCGCGTGAGGGGATTTTTTTGCTCAAATTTTATGAACACAGGGGTAAAATTGTTAGTTTTTTTTTCACAGGGGGTTTTCTGCTCTTTTTGGCTAACACAGGGGAGCAAATTGCATTTTTTTCATTCTGATCATTTGATTTTGAGTATTCATAAACCTTTTATGGGACAGTTTGAAAACTTATGTATAACCACTAGCAGACATGAATCATCATTCAATGTCAAATAAAAAACCTTTATTGATAAAAAATGTATGACGAAACTTTTGTCCAACAAAAAAAAAGGTTTATGAATACTCATTAGTTTATGTTTTTCTCGTTCTTTAATTTTTTGGATAATTTCTGAAAAATTGGTTTTATTTACTTTGCATGTTTTCTTGAGGACATTATTTGGAAAGTTGTTATATTGAATTTGGTATCCCGACATTTTATTCACTTTCAAATAATGAGGAAAGGTTTTCCTAAACAAGAAAGGGAATTGCCAATATTATGCCAAGTTTACATACATGACTCGTTCTCTCGTTTTTATTATGGATGATGTGATTGGATATCATGGATTATGTACATGTGTTTATGTGATTGGATATCATGTAATTATGTGCGTGGATTGAGAACGGATGATCACAAGCCCTAGATCGCATGTATGGTTTAAATTTATGATTGGGTGTGCCTCTTTCATTTTCTCCTTCTCCTTTTCTAGTTGCCTTGGAATAATAAGGCATTCTATCTCCCTCCTATTGTACTCCCCCCGGGTTTTCGCTGGGGTTTCTTTTTAAATATGTAATGAGAGTAGTATAGTGGTGAGGAATTATTTTGTTTTATTGGTGGAGATGAAGGATGACTGGAGAGCCCAGAATGAAGAATCCAAGGCGTTCCATGGAGACTTGAAGGAGAAAGAGACCAAGGCCTATCAGCATGTTGATTGGGTTGCTATTATTAAATGTAATAGTATAGGACCAACCCTAGATTGACCATAGATCCACTGCGGGCTCAGTGGGTCGCATAGGATTCAGGCTTGTGATCATCCAGCAGGGGCGTGCTAGGCTTTCATTTTGCATGTGGCTCTTATGATGAATGAATGGTTTATTATCATACTATTGCTATGGGATGAAAACTTTTATTATGCATTATGTATGTACGTATGTATGGGATCTCGGTCATTTCAACTCTCACTTGGTTGGACCAAAGTTTAAAATATTAGACCCTTCATAAATGGACTTGGACTCCAGGAGTTCGTCCATGCCTTCCATCTATGGCAAAGTGAGGAAGCTAGTTTAGGTCGATAGCGTGGTCTCACGAGTCGTGACACGACTATCGTGCTTCAGAGAAGCTGCACTTTGTCATGAAGGAGGAGTAGACTGTTGTTACCTGTCTCACGAGTCGTGGAGGTAGCAGTGAGTCTATGAATCGGTTGATTGGGTCAGGTCTAACGCTCGAATAACGTGATTCGCTTGGAGTCCTCGGATCACATAAAAGGGTGAGGCAATTATCTTGGGAATCTCGTGGAACGAGAACGGTATGGTATACCTCCCACAGGATTCTTCCCATGCGAATCGTAAAAGCGGGGTATGGGGAAAATCGTTGTGGATCCCAAGCTAACTAGGAAAGGGATTTCCCGAAAACAACGTTTGAGAGTGTCGTGTTTTCGTATAAATAGTGGGAGCATTAAATGACTAAAGTCCAAACATTTAATTTCATTAAAACTTTCACTTTTATTCTGCTGATCGTAGTTCTGTTCTTGAAATGTAGATTTAAAAATGTCTAAGAACCCATTATCAACCATACTTGAGACCAACAAGTTCAATGGAACCAATTACAACTATTGGTTGCGCAATCTGAGGATAGTCCTCGATTACGAGAACCAAGGCTATGTCATGGACGAGCCATTTCCTAGGACCTTGTCGGGAGGATCCATGCCAGAAGAACGTGAGACGTTCAAACTTGGCATAAGGATAACCGGAGAGTCCGTAGCATCATACTTGCCTCTATGATGAATGAGATTCAGAAGCAGTATGAAAGGCTAGACGATGTCCCTTCCATTATGGCTCGCCTGAAGAATTGCTATGCGGTCCCGGACCGGCATACTAGGTATGTCGCAACAAAGGCGTTCTTTGGAACAAAAATGACCGAAGGGTCCTCTGTACAAGAGCATGGGGTCAAGATGCTTACCTTGGTGGAAAAGCTCGAAGACCTCAAAGCAGGGCTCGATAACGAGACGTACATTGATGTGATCCTTCAGTCTCTCCCACCCTCCTTCGACCAATTCATTGTTAACTACAACATGAACGCTCTTGAGAAGGGCATCCATGAGTTAATTAATATGTTGATGCAATACGAGGCAACGACCAAAAAGTCTGTGCTGTCGGTGTTGTTTGGAGATCGACTTCCAAAACGAAAGGCAAGGGTGTCGGACGTTGGAGAAGAAAGAAGGGAAAGGGAAAAGCCATCAAAGCAGCTACCAACACTAAAAGTGTTCCCATTGCTAAAGTGGGGAAAGACAAAAGAAAAAGGAAGGTTGACTCAAAGCAACAGTCGAGGGCAAATAACATATTTATTCATTGCCGTGAGAAAGGGCATTGGAAGAGGGATTGCCCCAAACTCCTCTCCAAGCAAGGTATCTTTGTGATTGAGGTTAATATGGTTACTAACACTGCCTCTTGGGTATTAGATACCGACTGTGGAGCTCACATTTGCAATGATTTGCAGGTGCTAAAATGAAGTAGAAAACTGAGTAGCGGAGATATGGTCCTAAAGTTTGGAAATGGCAAGGCCATCTCGACAGAAGCAGTAGGATCCGCTATCCTAGTAGTTAGTGATCGTATTAGTATAGAATTAGAGCAAGTTTATTATGTACCTAGAATGATTAGAAACATCATTTCCATTCCATTGTTAGACAATAGTGGATATGAGTTTATAATCAATAAAAAATGCTTTTATTTGATGAAAGTTGGAATTGCTCATCTGCTTGGTACGCTCAATAACGGTCTCTATATCTTACAACAAGCGAATTTCGTTCTAAACGCTCAACACAAACATAAAATAGATAACGGGAATGCACAACTGTGGCACGCAAGGCTAGGTCACATTTTCTAAGATAGGATGAAGAAATTGGTAAACTCAAAGAACCTAGAGGTTGGGACTTGAGTAAACTACCAACTTGTGAATTCTGTCTCACAGGAAAAATGACCAAAAATCCCTTTGTAGGACAAAGCAGGTTTGCCACAGGTCTGTTGGACATGGTCCATACAGACGTATGTGGACCACTAAGGACGCAAGCCCGAGGTGGGTTCTCCTACTTCATAACCTTCACCGATGATCATTCACGATATGGTTATGTATACCTGATGAGGTACAAGTCTAAAGCTCTTGAGAGGTTTAAAGAATTCAGGCTTGAAGTTGAGAACCAAACCGGCTGCAAAATTAAAGTCCTACGGTCAGACCGAGGCGGGGAATACCTTAGTACTGAGTTCCTTAATTATCTTAAAGAAAACGGTATAAATTCTGAATGGACACCTCCCGGGACACCACAGTTAAATGGGGTCTCTGAAAGGAGAAATCGAATCCTGTTAGACATGGTGCGATCCATGATGAGTTTTACCAAATTGTCCTTGTCGTTTTGGGGCTACACGTTGGATACTGCAACCAAATTATTAAACTTGGCGCCAACCAATGTATTGACCCAAACTCCGTATGAGATATGGCACGGCAAGCCTGCGTCCTACAACTACTTGAAAGTGTGGGGTAGCCCCACATACGTCAAGAAGCTAGTGGGAGATAAGCTAGAATCAAAGTCTAGTTTGTGCAGGTTCGTTGGATACCCTAAAGAAACTGCAGGTTATTATTTCTATGACCCATTGGAACAAAAGGTGTTTGTTTCAAGGAATGCAGTGTTCTTGGAACAAGGATTTCCAGAAGGGTCCAACCTGATGAGCTAATCCTTGAGGAGTCAAGTGATGCAAATCAGTCATCAGCAGAAGCCGCGGATACCTCACTAAGAGGATTCAGGATAACTACCCAGAAGGCTGATCAACCTCGAGAAGTTCAGCATGCCAGGCATGACGAACAACCTCAGGAAGAGCCAGCCCCGGTACCTGAATCGCCAGCTCCTATTCAGTCAACGCCCACAGTCACCACTGACGTTCCCGTTCTGCGTAGGTCAGCTAGAGAGTGTCGCCCTCCCATGAGGTATGGCTTTCTAAACGGGACTAGTAAATTGGATAGGGATCCTAAGACGTACGGGGAAGCGATGTCTGACATCGACTCCGGGAGATGGCTTGAGGCCATGAAAATCGAAATGGACTACATGAGTGAGAACCAAGTCTGGACACTTGTAGACCCACCCAAAGGAGTTAAGCCAGTTGACTGTAAATGGGTCTATAAGCGCAAACTTGGCATTGATGGAGAAGTCACAACCTTCAAGGCTAGGCTGGTGGCAAAAGGGTACACTCAACGACCCGGGGTCGACTTCAAGGATACCTATTCGCCGGTAGCCATGGCTAAGTCCATTCGGATCTTGCTTGCCATAGCAGCATGATATGACTATGAGATATGGAAGATGGACGTGAAAATGACTTTCCTCAATGGTTTCATTGAGGATGAGATCTACAAGGATCAGCCAGAGGGATTCACAGCCGCCGGAGAAGAGCAGAAAGTCTGCCGTCTCCAGAAGTCCATCTATGGCCTCAAACAAGCATCCCGAAGCTGGAATATTCACTTTGATGAAGTCATCTGGGGCTATGATTTCATAAAAAACGAATCCGACCCTTGTGTATACAAGAAGGTCAGTGGGAGCTCTGTAGTGTTCCTAGTGCTTTATGTGGATGGCATTCTATTCATAGGTAATGACGTTAGAATCTTGGGTAACACAAAAGCATGGTTATCAACTCAGTTTTCCATGAAGGATATGGGTGAAGCCTCCTACATTCTTGGCATCCAGATTGTCAGGTACAGATCTAGAAGAATGTTGGGACTGACCCAAAATTCGTATATGGAGAAAGTCCTGAAAAGATTTCGCATGGACAACTCTAAATGAGGTTTCCTTCCTATGAGGCATGGGATCAAGTTGTCCAAGAACAGTCTCCACAGACTAATAAGGAACTTGAGAGGATGAAAGTCATCCCTATGCTTCTACCGTAAGAAGCATCCAATATGTCGTCCACTGCACGAGATCTGACGTCGCTTACGCCTTAAGTGTAACGAACAGATATCAGTCTTGTGTAGGGGAGGCACATTGGAATGCAGTCAAGAGCATCCTTAAGTACCTGAGAAGGACTAAGGAAATGTTCTTGGTCTATGGCAATGGAGAACTGATCCTGGAAGGTTTTAGCGATGCTAGCTTCCAGGGAGATGAAGATGATGCCAAGTCTTAGTCAGGTTATGTATTCAGGCTCAACGGAGGAGTGGTAGCATGGAAAAGTTTCAAGCAAGCAACCACAGCTGATTCCACTACTGAGGCCGAATACATAGCAGCTTCAGAAGCTACTAAAGAAGCAGTTTGGATGAGAAACTACATCCAAGAGTTGGGTATGGTGCCTAGCATTGTGGAGCCCGTAGTTATCTTCTGTGATAATAACAGAGCTATAGCACAAGAAAAAGAACCAAGATCTCATCACCGATCCAAGCACATTCTTAGACGCTACCACCTTCTGAGAGAAATGGTAGGAAGAGGTGACGTTCGGATGGACCGAGTCAACTCAGCAGACAACACAGCAGATCCGCTGACGAAGCCTATGTTGCAGAGTGCTCATATGCAACATCTTGAGAAGATGGGCATTAGACATATGGGTGATTGGCTTTAAAGGTCAAGTGGGAGATTGTTAGAATAGGTGACCATGAAGCCAATCTTGTTAGGCGAATTGTAATCTATGTCTGAGCAATTTCAAAGTTTTAATAAACCTTGATGAATAAGAAAGTGATATTCATCTGGCTCATACTTTGTCTGTGTTCACTTTTTACTGCTTTATAACTGTTCACAACACAAACAAAGCCCACAGACTGAGATCACATTTCGGGGACTGAGACTACGCTTGGAGGTAGGTTCATGAAATCAGTTCCGTCGAATCAGTCTGAAAATATCCAAGTCAAGGAATCTCAGGAAATGGGTATCGAGAATCCACTTGAGGCTTCCACTAAGCATCTGCTATCGTATTTCATCGACGGGTGACGAGGGTCGTCTATGCAGTGTTAGTGGGTCAGCTTGCTAGGGAGCAGCTGATTGAGGTGACTCGCGGGAACCGTCTTACGGAGGACCTTGAGTAGGGTCGGATAGGTATGACAAGAGTTCCCGGTTCCAACGGTACAGGTCAATCCTTTGACTTGAGGAATTGCTGAGTTTACCTATACACCGTGTCTGTATCTTAGGTATGGTGAGAGATTGCCAAAACACAGTTGTTGAGTAGTCATAAGCCATATCTAGTGCAGCCATGATGTGCAATGTGACAATAGTTTCCAAGAAAGGATTTGTCTCCTGTCAAGAGTGTTGACAGTAGCGTCTCACTATACTCTGAGTCTTGTCCCTAAAAGTCTGTGGCCATAGTAACTGAATAGAAGGGAAGGATTCCCTGCGGGGTTTAGTATAGGACAAGCCGACACTTAGGTCCAAGATGGGTACCTACGTATCCATGCCCTAGACCCTAAGTGGTGAGACTATAGACGGAAGGAAAGATGTATTGTAGAGCCTAAATGTTCACCCCTCCACGCATATTCACCTAGTCTCTAGTGCCATGGACCGTTGCTAGATGGCTACCCATGGTAACGGACGGATTCTAGGAATCCGACCAAGTCTAGCTGAAGGTGAACCTAAAGAGTCACACACAATCCGCACACATAACGTATTTAATTTAGAATTAAATATTTGGAGAGAGATGGAACGATTAAATTAGATTTAATCGGATCTTTCTTATCTTGGGAAAATTAATTCCTTTTATTAGATGAAAGGAATTTATCTAATAAATTAGATTTATTAGAATTTGATTTAATGGGATTAAAATAAATATTAATTTATTTTATTTAGTTCTTGCCCTTTGGATTATTTAATTAGATTTAAATATTCCATTAAATTAATGAATGGTTGATATTGAAGAGGGGAGATGGATGACTAGGATTGGTTTGACCAAAAAGCTAGCTTTGACTAGGATTTGACTAGGTCAAATACTATTCCAAGAGGAGTCTTCCAAAGAGTGGGAACTAGAAGAGGAATAGGATTCCTCCTCTATATATATGCCTGACTCTTCACTTTGAAAGATATGATGAAATTCAAAACACACACACACACACACACACACACACCATCACCGCCGACTCTTCTCTCTCTCGGCCTCTCCTCTCCCCTTTTCCCAAGATACTCTCTTTGTTCTTTTGTTCTATACAATTGAACTAAAGGAGGATTGATCTCGTTAATTGATAATGTTTGATCAATCCGTCCTCTCCAAATAAAATACACTTGGTTTTTCGCTAGCACGAGGATCAAGATACGTGGGCGGATTGCGTGTACGAATTAGAGGGTCTCAACTTGAGATCTTGGAGCAAAATGGGGAACAATGCGAGTAGCGTTTCGAAGAGAAAACGACAACCGGGTAGGTTTTCGGTTTTTGTTGATTCCGTCTTTTAAAACCCTATGGCCTCCATGAATTTCTTTGTTTATTTTCATTCATGAGATACACCGAATGCCCAGGATATTCAAGGGAACACCCCTTGAACGTCTATATTTAATTCTTGTTTATGGCATATTTTAAATTATTGCAATTTTATTATACCGCGCTTCGGCATTCGCGTTACTCCCGGGACGATCCACACGCCTCTGCTAGGCTTTCACATACGTGTACGGTCCTACTGTCGACCGTCTCCCGACCTTAGTCTAGGGCATGAAATTGAGCGTCGGTTCCCATCCTTGACTAGGCATCTATGTTTCAAACTCGAGATAGGTTTAACTCTATGATCGACATAGGAAATTCTTTCCCACTCAATTAATATGGTCATAGACTTTAAGAGTCTAAACCATCTCAGAGCGCATAGGAGATCTCGCTGTCACAGTCTTGACTGGGAACATATTCTATCTTGGAATCCACGTCCTCATTACATACTCCGACTGCACTAGAAAAAGCTTATGGTGACCATACCTCACAATACAGTCACCTCTCGCCAGATCCAAGATACAACCTTATTATGTAAGTGACTACCGTGATTCCTTAATTTTGAGGACTAATCCTGTACTATCGAAACTGGGAATATCGGTCATATCGACCAAGCCTGTATGGCTTCCACATGACGACCCCCGAGAGTTACCTCAGTCAGCCGACACCCTTGTCAGCTAGCCCACTAATATTGCATAGACGTTAAACATTTGTCACTGATGAAACACAGGACTCATCCAATGGATGTAATCCTTAGTGCAAGTCTCTATGGACCGTTGATACCCAATCTCGAGTTCCCCGACTTGGAATGTTTCAGACCGATCCACAGAAGTTCGTTCCATGACCGCCAACCTATGTGCAGTCCAACTTCTTGGATTCATATGTCCGATCTGTAGGCATTTGTTGTGACCTCAAGACCATGTTCAATGCTAGTAGTAAACACAACAAACTCATCATTGCCAATGATGAATCCTTACTACATTCATCAACATAATATTATTTTCGTTCAAAGATCGGCAAATAGTTCTCGTAACAGCCAACCATATTGACTTTCTAATCCCTATTTCAACAATCTCCCATTTGACCATTATATCAATTACGCACTTTGTTCAGAACCTCCTGAGCATGAGTAATCTACGATATCGACTGAGGTCTTGTGAGTCTGCTATATTTCCTTGTCGAAGCAATATGGTCCAACCGTGTTACCTCTTCTTACCATCGCTACCTGGAGATGGTGGTTATCTAAGAATTTTTTGTGGATCTTGTGATGAGATCTCAGGCCATAACTTTTGCCATAGCCTGGTTGTCCGCCACCTAGGGGACCACCGGCTTAGCCGTGCTAGGCACCACATCTAACTTATGGACGCAACTTTCATCCATAACCATTATCCAATGCAATCAACTTTTCGATAAAAGTCTTTATGGTATCCTGCTTGAAAATCCTTTCAAGCTACCAAAACAATCATTAAGCCTGACGGTACATACTTTTGAGACTAACTGTTTTTCACTACATTTTTGGAAGTCAGTATCGCTTTAGCCTTCCAGAAACAACTCTCCACAGACGGTGCATCGAGAACACATCTTTAGTCCTTATTCAGGTACTAAGGATTGTTCTTGACTGTTGTCTTCAACGCCTCAATGTATTACTGATTTCCATTGTGTTATGCACAAAGCACAGTCAACATCGGATCCCATGCACCTTTTAAACATATCTCATGTTCATCTAGGGTCAAGGCGTAGGGGATGTTAAACATCTAAGCCTTCTCATTAGTCCGTCGTGACTAAGTCTTGAATGGCTTAATGCTTTCACCATAGTATCTAAGCTTTCTCATCAGTCTTACCACGACTGAGTCTTGAATAGCTTATCCCTCTACATATCTGAGCTTTCTCATCAGTCTATCATGATTGAGTCTTGAACAGCTCAATCCATAATATGTATGTGGGAACCTTAAAATGTCACAGAGAGTTTTCGTGAGCTACGGTTGTGTCTTAGTGATTCCCAACGTCTTAAATTCATCCATAATGAACAAGACATTACATACTTAAACACTTGGAACACAATTTCTGCTCTCACTGATCACCTACGTCGTTCATGATCGAGTCATACTTAGTGTGAGCTCGTCAAAACGATTATTCAAGTTATGCAGAGTTTCAAAATGGATTCTATGGCTCCTCCCCATTAATCTGACTATGATGTCCGACATCACGTCCTGCAGGTCGTTTGGATCACTAAATCCAAATTTGACCGAACTTGTCCTGATCGCTCGTACCTCTACGACATTCGAGTTTGTTCTCAAGGGGATTGGAATAGGATTAGTTAAGTAAGAAATGTGATTATAAGCAACGTTAGCATTATTCTGCCGTAAACCTGTACAATCAGACACCGAGTCTAATTTGTCTCCCACTAGTCCCTTGATGTATGTAGGATCTTCCTACATGCTCAAGGACTTTGTCAGGACACAGGCTTGCCAAAACATGGCACACTAGTACGTGACTACGAGAAGAATGCCACGTTCCTCACATTGGCAATTTTCGAGTCCACGTCTACACGGGCTGAGGTAATTTGGTGAAACTTCAATCAACCTCCGTCCAACTAGGCTCGATCATTCCCTTTATCAGAGAGCGTCATGCTCGGCCTTTACAGGAAGCGTTTCATTGAGAATCTCATCCTCAGCTGGATGCTCAAGAACTCCTACTAAATACACGGACTTTTCAATCCTATCGAAATAAGTTTAATTTTGCGACCATTTTTGGTTCACCACCTCAAGTCTATTTCCCAAACCTCAAATGAGACCTTTAGGCTCATGAACCTCCTCATGGTCTTGTGTATGCAGTAACCGACAGTTGTGTTACTGGATCCCATCCAATAAACTATTTGGCAAGCCTACATTGTCCAACAAAGCTCTTTTGTACTTTTCCTTCTTCAGAAAAGACTTGTAAAGTTAGTCAACTCGAATCGTCTATTTCTAGATTCCTCGAACCTTCCCGTTTACTTATCTTTAAGAGGAAACCGCCCTAGCCTCTTACGGATGCCAAATCTGTAAATTAGTCTTGATTAATCTGTTTAGATCATTTGAACTTTGAGTATTCATAAACCTTTTTATGGGATAGTTTTGGGAACTTGTGCAAAAAAAACTCTAGCAGACATGAAACAAAATTCATTGTCAAATAAAAATAAATTTTTTTATTGATCAAAACGTATGAAACCCAAATATTTTGTCCAACAAAAGAACATACCTTGGATCATGCTAGGTTACATAATCCGTACGAAAAACTATCCTAACATGATCACAATTATAAGCCTAATTAGTCTCTAGTCCTTTCGGCAACAACCTTGCCATTGTTGAATTCTAGAACTATCTAGGCTTTCTACTCCTTATCATTACCTACAACCAAAGAGAGTAGAGGGATGATGTCAATACTCAACTCAATTCTTACCTTCATCGGAGAGGAGTTCAGAACACTCCCTCTTCTAATGGCCCTCTTTACGGCAATGAATGCATACGTTCTTAGGAATCTTTTGAACTTGACCGTTGAACCCTTTTTCTCTTTTCTTTACCTCGGCCTTGTGGTGTAATAGGAACAACACTCGAAGTGCTAGCAACTGATGTCACCTAAGCCCTCTTCCTCTTTCGGCGTCTGGCATCCTTGCCTTTCGCTATAGAGGTTGAAGCCTCTCCTACTAGTATCGATGGCGCAGATTTTCCAATTGTTGCCTCGTACTAGACGAATATATTTATTAACTCATGAATATCTCTTTCAAGTTCATTCATGTCGATAATAAGTGGCTCATAGGAGGGACGAAGAGACTGAAGGATCACGTTAATCTACGTCTCTCGTTCAAGATCCACAAGGGAGAGCATCATCACTCCGTGGTCTCGTACAAACAACCCTTCCGTCATCTTAGCTCCAAAAATACCTTCATTGCATCATATCTTACATGCTGGTTCGGGACCGCATAGACATTATGCAAACAAAGCACAATTGAACCAACATCATCATGCCTATCGTACTACTTCTGGATCTCGTTTTTCATCAAGGCAGTATGATGTTGCGGACTTGCCGGAGGTCGTCCTTCAACTTCTTGAACGCCAAGCGTTCTTTAGTTGTCGATGAAGGGCAAGCGGATCCCCCTAGGAGCACGAGCGGAAGCGAGAGAGTGCGTTATTAAAACAATACATATCAAAAGATCCCAAGGGGTGTATCTTGGGTGCTCAACCGGGCATTCGATGTAGAACATGATAGTAAATACAACATATCATATAGAGCATAGATGCAAGATAAAAAAAACTACAGGAACGTAAAGCCGGATGTTACCTTTGTAGCTTTCTTTGTATACGGCTACTAGCGTTGTTCCACAGCTGAAAACATTCACCAAGTTCAAAACTATGAGCTCTCTAACGTAGTCCACACTACACTGAAAGAGATCTCGTTTTTCTTGCTAGAGAAAAATGGATCTAGATGATGAGATCGAAGAGGAGACTACACTATTAAGTTAGTGTTTCTTCTTGATCTTGCTTTGTTCTTCAATTGATCCTAGACCAATGAAGCAACAAAGAGGATAGTAGAGAGAGAGAGGGGAGCCGAAACTTGAGAGAGTACAGAGAATGTGTATTCTTCTTTTTCCTAAAAAAGATGATTATGAATTCCTTACTTTGATGATAGTATATACATATATATATATATATACTTCATTAATGTGATTATTGGAATGTATCTAGGTTCATTCAAGGATGTCTAGATGTATTCCAATCAATCCCCACTAATCATCAATCAAGCCTACCATTCATAAGTATGATTTAATCATACCAAGTGAAAGACGCTTGATTGGAGTTGATTTGTCTCTTTCCAAAAGACACAAGTCAACTAGTCATCAAAGACCATGTATGACCGATTTTTGGTGCTTCCAAACGAAGCAATTTTCGGCCATCCCATTTTGGGAAGAAGTGCAACTTCTTCTAATTCCAAAACTGGAATTAACACCTCTGTTCGGCCAAAATTTAATAGACCGGTTGTAATCCAGTAACAAACACGCCCAAGAATTAAATCCTATTTAATTCATGGCCCAACTAAATAATTCCAGTTGATCTTTTAATCCAATTAAAAGATCCAAGTTATGATTCTTTACTTAATCGATAAATCCCATTTACCGATAAAAATGAGGGCCCGATACAATATCGGCCCGTCCTTCCAATGGACAATCCCTTAAGTAATCAAATTACTTATCATCTTCTAAAATTGACCACAAGTCAATTCCTTCACCTTCTCGGTGATTTGTGTGTGACCCTTTAGGTTCACCCTCAGCTAGACTTGGGCATGTATCCAACAGGAGCCCGTCACCATGGGTGGCCGTCTAGCAATAGTCCATGGTACTAGAGACTAGGTGAATGTTGGCGTGAACATTTAGGCGCTGATTCCGTATTGGTACGGTCCTTCCCCGGTCCTTCCCTCTATCGTCACCCGGCCTTAGTCTAGGGTATGAAATTGGGCTTCGATTCTCATTCTTGACTAGGTGTCTATGCTTAATACTCGAGACCACGAATGCCTCATTGCATTGACACAAGAAACCATTTCCTGCTCGATCAATCACTTTTGTCACAAGTTTAAGCAACATGAACGTGTCTCCGAGTGCATAGGAGATACCTCTGTCACAAACTGATAGAGGACGGGTCCTCTTCTTGAAACCCACCGTCCTGGCTATACATTCTGACTGCACTGGACAAGGCTTATAATGAACATGTTTGGGATATGATATCCAAGATACAACCATTGTGTGCACGTGACTGTCGTGGTTCCTCAAGTCTGAGGACTACTCTCGTACTATTGGAACTAGGGAAATCCAATCATACCGACCAAGCCTCCAAGGGTTCCATATGATGATCCCCGCGAGTCGGCTCGACCCCAGTCGACCAACCCACCAAGATCGTATAGGTGTCCCACTTCTATCATCGATGAATCACGACACTCATCCAATGACTACGAATCTTGGTACAAGTCTCTATAGGACTCTCGATGCCCTATCTTGAGGTCCTCAACTTGGAGCGTTTTAGACCCAATCCTTTATCAGTTGGTTTCATAACCACTATCCAATGCGTGGCATAACCGTATGAGTTGTTAACATGGTCTGTGGGCTTTGTTGTGATATATGATGGAAAATGAGCATAACAAAGATGATACCAATGGTAATGTATACTCATTTTATTCATTACATAATATTAGATTACATCGAGTTATCAAATAGATTAAAAAATATCAAACCTATTGGCTTTCTGGTCACCTATTCTAACTATCTCCCACTTGACCTAAAGCCTATCGCCCATTGACCTCAAACCCATCTTATCCAGATGCTGAGTATTGGCAATTTGCGACACCGACTTAGTAAATGGATCTGCTATGTTTTCTGCCGAGCTGACTCGATCCATCTGAATGTGACCTCTGCTAATCATCTCTCTGAGCAGATGGTAGTATCTAAGAATATGCTTGGATCGGTGATGAGATCTCGGTTCCTTTGCTTGTGTTATTGCCCCGTTGTTATTGTAGAAGATAACTACTGGCTCATCAATGCTAGGCACTACACACAACTCTCGGATATAGTTCTTCATCCAAACCTTCTCCTTAGAAGCTTCTGAAGTTGCTATGTATTCAGATTCTATGGTGGAGTCCGCCATGGTAGCCTGCTTGGAACTCTTCCAAGCAACCACACCACCATTTAGTCTAAATACCAAACCAGACTGAGACTTGGCATCGTCATCGTCCGATTTGAAGCTAGCGTTGCTGGAGCCTTTCAATATCAATTCTCCACCACCGTCGATCAAGAACATGTCCTTAGTCCTTTTCAGGTACTTAAGGATGGTCTTGACCGCAAACCAGTGTGCCTCTCCGGCATATGCCTGATATCAACTTGTCACATTTAAAGCGAAGTCACATCAACTTTAGCGCACTTGACAGTGTACTGAATGCTGCCTACGGCTGAAGCATAGGGGATGTCCAACATCCGCTTAAGCTCCTCATCAGCCTTAGGAGACTGATTATTGGACAGCTTAATTTCATGCCTCATAGGAAGGAATCCTCATTTTGATTTCTCCATCTTGAATCTCTTCAATACACTCACAATATACAAGGACTGGGCCATTCCTAACATTCTTCTTGATCTATCCCTTTAGACTTGATGCCAAGGATGTAGGATGCCTCGCCCATATCCTTCATGGAAAATTGTGTTGACAACCAAACTTTAGTAGTTCCCAACACCTTAGCATTATTCCCAATGAGCAAGATGTCATCAACGTAAAGCGTCGGAACACAACTGAGCTCCCACTGATCTTCTTGTATACACAAGGATCGGACTCGTTCTTGATGAAATCATATCCCCGTATGACTTCATCAAAATGTTAGTTCCAGCTTCGGGAAGCTTGCTTGAGATTATAGATGGACCTTTGGAGATGGCAGACCTTCTACACTTTCCAACAGATATGAAACCTTACAATTGATCCATATAGATCTCTTCCTCTACGAAACCGTTGAGGAAGGCAATTTTGACGTCCATCTGTCATATTTCATAGTCACACCATGCTGCTATGGTAAGAAGTATCCGAATGCAACATTATCATTGGAAACTATAGGCTTAGATGTTGTTGATTTTGTCTCATGGGGCACCTCACTTGATTCCTCAAGGAGCACCTCATCGCGTCGACTATCCAATGGAAAATCCTTTTTCAAGAACACTGCGTTCTGCGTGACAAAGATATTTTGCTCGGGGGGGATCATAGAAATAATACCCTGCAGTTTCTTTTGGATATCCGACGAACCTGCATAAACTAGACCTGGAGTCCAATTTATCTCCCGCTAATCTCTTGACGTATGCGGGCCTTCCCCACACTTTCAAGTATTTGTAGGAGGCATACTTGCCATGCCATATCTCATATGGCATCTAGAATATCTTCTTAGATGGTGCCATGTTCAAAAGTTTAGCTGCCGTCTCTAAGCGTACCCCCGAAGGACAAGGGGAGTTTGATAAAACTCATTATGCATCGGACCATGTCCAACAAGGTCTGATTCCTGCTTCTACACAAACCATTCAACTGTGGTGTTCTAAAAGGAGTCCACTAAGAGAGAATTCCATTCTCTTTTAGATAATCAATGAACTCACCACTTAAATACTCTCCACCTCGGTCCGACCGAAGCGCTTTATCTTGCGAACGGTTTGATTCTCAACTTCAAGTCTGTATTCTTTAAACCTTCCAAAGGCTTCAAACTTGTACCTCATCAGGTAAACATAATCATACCGTGAGTGATCATCGGTAAAGGTTATAAGGTACGAGTATCCACCTCTCACTTGAGTATTTAATGGTCCACAAACGTTTGTATGGATCAAATCCAAAAGGCCGTTGGCTAGCATGTCTTGTCCAATAAGGGTTTCTTGGTCATCTTTCCCTTTAGACAGGACTCGCAAGTTGGTAGGTTGTCCAAATCGTCTACCTCTAGACGTTTTGAGTCCACCAAGCTGCTTATCCTATCTTTAGAGATATGACCTAACCTTGCATGCCATATCTGTGCGTTATCTTGATTATCGTGTTTACATTTGTGTTCGGCAGTCATAATCCAATTAGACTGTTGAAGTATGTATAGACCACTTACTAATGTTACCAAGTAGATGAGACACACCATCATTAATAATATAAAAGCCACTTTTATTGATGGTGAAAGAATAACCCTCATTGTCCAGGACGGATATGGATACAATATTCTTAATCATGCTAGGTACATAGAAACAATCATTTAGTACTACCCTAACATGATTACTAATGGCTAACTTTACTGATCCTACAACTTTCGCATCAACAGCCTTGCCATCGCCTAGCCTCGGATCATTCCATCCTTGGTTAGCCTTCTGCTTCTTTGCAGCACCTGTAAATCATTGCAGATGTGAGCACCACATCCGGTATCCAATACCCATGAAACAGAATCAGTTATCATGTTTACTTCAACCACAAACATACTTGGATTGGAGACAAGTTGTCGGCACTCTCTCTCCCAATGCCCCTTTCCTTAGCAATGCATGCAGACATCATTTATCTTAGACCGCTGAGAACCCCGAGCCTTTGCTTTCCCCTACCTATTCCCAATAGGGTAACAGGGGCGCTAGGAGCGCAAGTAGTGGTTGCAACTGCCTTTCCCTTTCTCTTCATCCTCTTCCAGCATCCGGCCCTCTTGCAATTCGCCTTGGAGGTCGAACCTCTCCTATCAATACCGACGGCGCAGACTCATGGGTCATTGCCTCGTATTGGATCAGCATGTTGATCAACTCATGAATGGACTTCTCAAGTCCGTTCATGTTGTAGTTGACAACAAACGGGTTATAGGACGGAGGAAGCGACTGAAGGATCACGTCGATGTACGTGTCATTTTCAAGCCTAACTTTTAAATCCTCGAGCTTCTCCACTAGGGATAGCATCTTCACCCCATGACTCTGTACAGAAGATCCCTCAGCTAGCTTGGTGCCAAAAAATGGTTTTGTGGCAGCATATCTAATATGCCTATTTGGAACCGCATAAACCTCGTTCATGCGGAGCATTATGGCGGGGACGTTGTCTAGCCTATCATATTTCTTCTGGATGTCATTAGACATCGAAGCCAATATGATACTGCGTACTTTCCGGTTGTCCTCATGCCTTTTTTCAAACGTCAAACGTTCTTCTAGCATGAACTCCTTCGGCAAGTCGCTCGGCGGTGGCTCGTCCAGGACGTAGCCTTGGTTCTCGAAATCGAGGATAATCCTTAGGTTTCTTAGCCAGTCTGAATAGTTTGTGCCATTGAATTTATTGGTCTGTAGTACCACGATTAAGGGATTCTTAAACATATCTACATTTATAAAGTGTAAAGCAGAAATTAGCAAATGATGGTAATATTACAGTTCAAGTTGAAGACATGGTCTTTTAGTCTTTATCCCTCCCACTATTTCTACGAAAGTCCACCACTCTCAAGTGGAGTTTCAGGAAACCTTCTCCTAGTGGGCTCGGGATCCATAAGCATGATCCATGCCCTGCTTTTACGATTCACATGAAGAAAACCTCATGGGAGATATCTAATATCATTCTCATCCAATGAGATTCCCAAGATGTTTTGCCTCACCTCTTCGCATGGTTCCGAGGACTCTATGCAAACCATGTTACTCAGTGTTGGGCCCGACCCATCAACCAAATCATGCATCAACTGTCGGCCACCACGACTAGTGAGACAGAAAAACAACGAGCGCAATCTCTTTGTTCACAATAATGGTGCAGGTTTCCCCTAGTCCAAGTGTGCCACAACTCGTGAGACCACACTTGGGTAGTGGTAGCTTCCTCACCACATTGTTGTGGATGGAAGGCTTGGACGGATCAAAACCATTTTGATCCAAGTCCATTATGGGTCTAATATTTTATTTGGTCCAACCAAATGAGAGTTTTTTTTTATAATGGCCGAGACCTTATCACATTAAGTGTCTTTTCATGCATAAATATCCCATATTTATAAAGCGATAAATAAATACTCCGCATGTAATAAACATAGCATAACCCCTGTTAGGATGATCACAAGCCCAACCTATGCAACCCACTGAGCCCGCAGTGAGTCTATGGTCTGTCTAGGGTGGTCCTACATAATTACAAAGTAATTAACCCATTGTCATTCCAGTGGGCCTTGTGGCTCTTCTTATTTTTCGCTTTGATGTATTACCTTGGCCTCCATCCAACATGGGCCTCCAACTCCGTGGGCTTGTTATAATTACAAATGAAACCTCACCAAAAACCTAACTACTCTCATTACATAGGAATAGTATTACATGTAAAAGAGGAAATAACCAATCCTTAACATCATGAGGCGAAAAACCAGGAGATGATAGTCCCAAAATAAGAGGCACACAGGCCCCACCTGACAGAAATATAAATAAATGCCATACATCCTACGTAAGGTCGAGGGCTCTTGTGTCATCCCATGTTGATCCCACAACACATAATGCATATTCATACCAAATAATCATGCTAGCATAGATATTAAAAATATCCAAGTGATGCCCAACATTACAACACATAAACATATAGACAATGTACAAGCTCAAATTTTAAATTTAATAGACATCACACACAATGCATCCAATGCATGTTGAAAATCCCAAATTAATTAAGCTATATTGATCTAAGGAAAAATCGAATAATTCCAAAATCAAATATGCAAAATTAATTCATTTTCATAAAATATGCAACAATTACCCAAAAAATAAATTTTCAGAAAAACGTCGAAAACTGGCATAGAATGGCCCAGCCGTTGTGCCAACCGGCCGGCCGCATGCAAAGGCGCGCACACAGTCAGTCTGCCTGTGAGCCAGCCCACAACGTGCGCATAGAGCGTTATGCCTCTGTAGGCGCTTGTGCGCGCAGCCCGCGCGGGCGCTCGCCTGGCACATAGCAGTGTGCGTGGTCGTCCGTACCAGCACGCACGCTGGCAGGCTGCACGCAGGCGTGAGCCCGCGCGCATCCGGCCGCACGCACATCAACCTAGGCCGCCAACCAACCGCTGCTGTTGTTGTTCCGTTTGTGTTTGTTTCACTGTTTTCCGTTTCTCATTTCAACACATAAAATAATTGAAAATAAATATGAAATGTTTAAGATCCAACCATAAAATTACATATATAACGTCTATCAAATCCAAACATATGAACGAGTTCATCAATCTATATATTTACACATATAAACATGCTCATAAAGCCGTAATTGCAAATAGAATATGCTTAAGAACATATATCAATTGCTCCTTACATCGAATTGGGCTCTGATACCATTGGACAAATGGATTCGCCCGAGAGCGCGAGCGGAAGCGAGAGAGTGCGTTATTAAAACAATACATATCAAAAGATCCCAAAGGGTGTATCCTTGGGTGCTCAACTGGGCCGTTCGATACTGAATATGATAGTAAATACGACATATCATATAGAGCATGGATACAAGATAAAAGAAACTACAAAAACGTAAAGCCGAATGTTACCTTTGTAGCTTTCTTTATGTACGGCTACTAGCGTTGTTCCACGGCTAGAAACGTTCACCAAGTTCAAAACTATGAACTCTCTTACGTAGTCCACACCACACCGGGAGAGATCTCGTTTTTCTTTCAAGAGAAGAACGGATCTAGAGGAGGAGATCGAAGAAGAGACTACACTATTAAGTTAGTATTCCTTCTTGATCTTGCTTTGTTCTTCAATTGATCCTAGATCAATGAAGCAACAAAGAGGATAGTAGAGAGAGAAAAGGGGGCCGAAACTTGAGAGAGTAGAGAGAATGTGTGTTCTTCGTTTTCCTAGAAAAAGATGATTATAAATTCTATGCTTTGATGATAGTATATACACACACACACACACATATATATATATATATTCATATATATACTTCATTAGTGTGATTATTGGAATGTGTCTAGGTTTATCCAAAGATGTCTAGACAACATCCCAACCAATCCCCACTAATCATCAATCAAGTCTACCATTTCATAAGGTATGATTTAGTTATACCAAGTGAAAGAGGTTTGATTGAGTTGATTTGTCTCTTTCCAAAAGAGACAAGTCAACTAGTCATCAAAGGCCATATATGGCCAATTATTTGTGCTTCCAAATGAAGCAATTTTTGGCCATCCATTTTTGGGAAGAAGTCCAACTTCTTCTAATTCCAAAAGTGGAATTAACACCTCTTTTGGGCAAAGATTTAATGGACCGGATATTATTATAATCCAATTACAATAAGCCCAAGAATTAAATCCTATTTAATTCATGACCCAATTAAATAATTCTCGTTGATCTTTAATCCAATTAAAAGATCCAAGTTTTGATTCTCTACTTAATCGATAAATCTCATTTACCGATAAACCAAGGGCCCGATACAATGTCGGCCCGTCCATTCAATGGACAATCCCTTAAGTAATTCAATTACTTATCATCCTCTAAAATTAACCCCAAGTCAATTCCTTCACCTCCTCGGTGATCTGTGTGTGACCCTTTAGGTTCAACCTCAACTAGATTTGAGCCAATGTCAATAGGAGCCCATCACCATGGGTGTCCGTCTAGCAACGGTCCATGGTACTAAAGACTAAGTGAATGTTGGCGTGAATATTTAGGCGCCGATTTCGTACGGTACGGTCTTTCCATCTACCGTCTCCCAGCCTTAGTCTAGGGTATGGAATTGGGCATCGGTTCTCATCCTTGACTATGCATCTATACTTAATACTCGAGACTACGCATGCCTCATTGCATCAACACAGGAAACCATTTCCTGGTCGATCAACCACTGTGGCCACAGGTTTAAGCAGCATGAACGTATCTCCGAGTGCATAGGAGATACCTCTGTCACATACTGACAAGGGATGGATCCTTTTCTTAAAACCCACCGTTCTCGCTATACATTCTCACTGTACTGGACAAGACTTATAATGAACATGTCTGCGAGATGATCACCTCTTGCCAGATCCAAGATACAACCATCGTATGAACGTGACTGCCGTGGTTCCTCAAGTATGAGGACTACTTCCGTACTATCGGAACTGGAAAAATCCAATCACACCGACCAAGCCTCCAAGGCTTCCAAATGATGATCCCCACGAGTCAGCTCAGTTGGCTCGACCCCAATCGACCAAGCACCAAGATCGTATAGGCGTCCCACGCCAGTCGCCGATGAAACACGACACTCATCCAATGAATACGACTCTTGGTGCAAGTCTGTAGAGGGTTGGGTTCTGAAACATTCCAAGTCGAGGACCTCGAGACAGGGCATCGAGAGTCCTATTGAGACTTGCACCAAAATTCATATTCATTGGATGAGTGTCGTATTTCATCAGCGGCAGGAGTGGGATGCCTATACGATCTTGGTGAGTTGATCGACTGGGGTCGAGCCGACTGAGCTGACTCGTGGGATCATCATATGGAAGCCTTGGAGGCTTGGTCGGTATGATTAGATTTCCTCAGTTTCGATAGTACGAGAGTAGTCCTCGGGCTTGAAGAACAACGACAGTCACATGCACACGATGGTTGTATCTTAGATCTGGCGAGAGGTGATCGTGTCGCAGACATGTTCACTATAATCCTTGCCCAATGCAATCAAAGCGTGTAGCGAGGATGATGAGTTCCAAGAAGAGGATCCGTCCCCTGTCAATATGTGACAAAGGTATCTCCTATGCTTTCGGAGACATGTTCATGCTGCTTAAACCTGTGGCCACAGTGGTTGATTGAGCAGAAAATGATTTCCTATGTCGATGCAATGAGGCATGCGTAGTCTCGAGTGTTAAGCATAGACGCCAAGCCAAAGATGGGAACCGACACCCAATTCAATACCCTAGACTAAGGACGGGAGACGGTAGACGGAAGGACCGTACCCATATGAAATCAGTGCCTAAATGTTCACGCCAACATTCACCTAGTCTCTAGTGCCATGGACCGTTGCTAGACGACCACCCATGGTGACAGGCTCTTGTTGGACACGAGCCCAAGTCTAGCTAAGGGTGAACCTAAAGGGTCACACACAAATCACTGAGGGGGTGAAGGAATTGACTTGGAGTTCATTTCAGGGGATGATAAATAATTGGATACGTATAGGATTTTCCATTGGATGGACGGGCCGATATTGTATCGGGACCTCGATTTATCGATAAATTGGGATTTATCGATTAAGTAGAGAATTGAAGCTTGGATCTTTTAATTAGATTAAAATATAAATGGGAAGTATTTAATTGGAGCTTGAATTATATAGGATTTAATTCTTGGGCTTTTTGTAATTGAATTACAATAAAATTCGGTCCATTAAATCTTTGCCCAAGAGAGATGATAATTCCACTTTGGAATAAGAAGAAGTTAGGCTTCTTCTAAAACAAGGTGACCGATTTTCGCTTCTTTTGGAAGCACAAAAATCGGCCCCTTTAGGCCTTTGATGACTAATTGACTTGTCTCTTTTGGAAAGAGACAAATCAATTTCAATCAAGCCTCTTTCACTTGGTATGATTAAATCATACCATATGAAATGGTAGGCTTGATTGAGGATTAATGGGGATTGATTGGAATGTATCTAGACATCCTTGGATGAACCTAGACATGTTCCAATAATACATTAATAATGTATATATACGTGTATATACAATCATCAATTGCAAGAGATTCATAATTCATCTTTTTCTAGGAAAAAGATGAAAACTCTCTACACTCTCACTAGAATTTTCGGCCCCTCTCTACTCTCATATCCCTCTTTGTTGCTTCATTGATCTAGGATCAATTGAAGAGCAAAGAAAGATTAAGAAGGAACACTAATTCGATAGTTTGATCCCTTCTTCAATCTCATCTTCTAGGTCCGTATTTCTCTAGCAAAAAAAACGTGGCTTCTCTCGGTTTAGTGTGGACTACGTTAGAGGGTTCATAGCTTTGAACCTCGGTGAACGTTTTCGGCCTTGGAACAACGCTTGTAGTGATGCACTAGTAAAACTACAAAGGTAATATTCGGTTTATTATTTTGTAGTTCCTTTTTGCTTTATCTATGTGCTCTATATGATATATTCTTGTTGATTATCATATCCTACATCGAACACCCGGTTGAACACCCAAGGGTACACCCCTTGGAATCTTTATTTGATGATGTATGTTTTAAATATCGCATTATCTTGCTCTCTCGCTTCAACTCGCGCTCCTGGGCGGATCCACTTGTCCCTTCAGTATAAAAATAAATAAATAAATCAGATTTTATGAACAATAATTCATCCAATCAAAAGGTTTATATATTGGATTAATATAATAGTTCAATAATCTAAGACGTCATACATTTTATTCTCTCCATGCTTTTTTTCTCAACACAAATTTATATTATATACTTATATTTATCATTAAATGTTTTTAGTCATAATACAATCTAATTATAATATTCAAATTATAATTTATTAAAAGTAAATTTCATTCTTTTTTTTTCATAGACAAATACAATTTTCACAGAATTAGTCAATGCTAAACTTAGTCATAATATGAAACCATGTTCCTATTAAATCTTTCTTCTTAATCTTGATTACTGGTTCTGTGTCAATATATGTGTGCCGAACAGTAAACCCAGTACCATTCCAAAAAGAGAACGGATACATTTTGGCATTCCATTTGGAACGCATATATGGGACTTCTTTGACCTAAGAACAGTATCATTCCTAACCGTGTTCCAAAGACCGCGACACATTGAAATGCATGGCTGACTATTCCAAAATGTAGTGCTAATGAGACCGTTTTACGCCTTATGTGAACAATGTAATGCGAAGTTTGAGTTCCAACGATCATTCCAACATGTGTTACTATTATGAATGGTCCTTGTACATAATAGATTATGTATTTCGATTACCGTTCCAAATATGCTTCAACGGCTATATTTTAACGGTTAGTTTACCGTTCGTGTTTCTGTTCCTGAGACCGTTTCTAATGCTAAAGCAACGGCTATTTTAGGTGTTCCAAATAATATTCCAATGCCCGTTCTAATATTTTTCTATATATATATCCCCTTCATTTTAATTATTCTTCTTACTTTCTCTCCAATTCATTTCTTCCAACTCCCTCTCCTGAATTTTTATACGTAAAATCAAAAATATCAACAATCTCCACTAAATTTGCATTGATCCTTAAAGGTGTTTTGTTGAGGTAACAAGTTGAAACCCTTTAATGGTTGTGTGTGTGTGTGTATATATATATATATAAATTTGTGTTGCTTATTTAATTACTGTTATGATTAAGACCTGTTGGGTGTGACGCCAAAGTTTGAGGATGGTGTTACAGTACTTTTAGAATAGGCCCAGTCTCAATATGCATATATGGACTGGGAGAAGATTAAGTGTTCGAGCAGAAAGGGCAAAAAAGAACGGTTCAAAATACCGGACGAGGTAAATTTCGACTTGTGTATGAAAGGTTTTATGCCGGAGTATTACAATTGGACTTCGCATGGTGAGGAGAGGGTGCAGGAATACTTTGATGCATTGACCACCCCCCCATTCAGCAGCAACAAACGCTAGCCATTCAGGAGGGGGGTAGTCCTCATTGGGGTGATGCGACGCAGATGGATTGGACACAGAGGATGGTTTTCGATGCTGCCGGACGGTCTTTCTGGTCTTCTTCTAACTAGAAGGACCGGCTGATGATGGTACTCGGTATTGTCCTTCTGATGTCTGTCCTAATTCATATTATAGTGAGGGGCCCTATGATTATGAGTCTGGGTTGTCAAACCATTATTTGATAGTGTTCATGCTGCTGACCAACCATTGTGGAATGGTTGCACTCAATCTCAGTTGGCGTCAATTGCTAGTTTGGTGAATATCAAGGCCGAAGGGGTTTTTTTCGAGCGAACATATGATCAATTGTACTAGTGGGTTGATCATATAATGCCCCACGATCACACTTTCACTCCCTCCCCCCCTCCCCCCGATTATTACAGTACGAAGAAATTGATAAGAGACTTGGGTTTATCAGTTGAGAAGATTGATGCATGTAAAAATGGTTTTATGTTGTACTAGAAGGACGACATTGATATGGAATATTGCAAGTTTTGTGGAGACGCTAGGTACAAGCCCACTAGGGATAGAAATCCTAGACACAAGAAGTCCCCGGACGATCATTGGGATCTTCCGGCCGAATCAGAGGGCTCAATGGCGATGACCAAGCAAGATCTATGGTTGGCAACGATCGGGGGCAAGAACAAAGGCCGAGTATTCGGTCTTGGTTTTGAGGTCAACGACCTTAGCTAGACCTTTACATCGCCACCACCACCGCCACCGCCACCGTCGAATATGGAGGATCTCATGGTCCAGCTCGAGACGATGATGGTTGACATGATGGGCATGATGAAGTCAATGCAGACCAACAACTTCATTGCCGGCCCATCACAGCCTCCGACAGACCCCCCTGCTCCAGACGATGCCGACATGGACCATGATGAGGGGGATGAGGTGTAGATTTAGGATTTTTTTTTTAATATTTGAAATTAAATTGGATAATATTTTTGGTTAATATATATTTTTTGTAATTATGCATTTTTTGGTATATAAAGAATAATTATTTAGGCAAATTAAAAAAATATTAATAATTTTATTTTTATTATATAAATAATAACTATTATTATATAAACTAAAAAAAATTAATTAATAAATTATTTAGGAACGGTCTTTTGTTCGGTTACTGAATTCTAAAAATATCGAGGTCATCGTTCCAAAATAGGATCGATGAAATGCAACGACCGTTCCTACAACCGTACAAATTGACTATTCCAACTAAAGGACGAACCTTTCCTAAATTTAGCCCATATGCAATGACTACATATCATCGTTAGTGTTCCAAATCGAATTCCCAAAACCTTGCCAACTGTGTATTCCAAACAAAGATTATAAACCCATCCTACATTCAGTACAAAGGCAGGTTCAACGGAAGTTCCACAAACCGTTTCAAAATCTATCACCCCAAATAAAAGTTAACCATTCAAATGTGTATTCTAGAGTTAGTGAAGAAATTCATCTCCCATAAATTAAGTTCGATGAAAAGAGAGTTCCAACAACTGTTCTACATTATGTCAATCACATAACATTTGATCGTTCCAAATATTAACTGAGTGATATAAATACACAAATTATATATTCATAGATACAAAGCTTATCAAGAACAGTTTTTAGCTTGTGCGCCAAAAACAGTTCCAAAATAGGAACGGTTCAGTTGTAACCGTTCCTAAATATTAGGAACGTCGTCAGTTTCAATGGAATGTGTACTGTTCTAAAAGTCGGCCCAGGTTCATCCAGTGATCTATTGCCCGTTCCAAATGGAAAAAAAAATCGTTCCTACACCCGTTTCAATTCCCGCATTTTTTTTTTTTTGTTTCATGAAATGATTTGTTTTACTTATTTCCCTGTCTAGGTGATTTTTTTTTCAAATTGTTAAGTAATTAATTGGTTAAAGTTATAGAATATATATTAACCATAATACATGTTTCAAAATTTTAAATAAATAATTCATATGAAAAATATTTAATTCAGAAAAGCTCAACGAATACAAATGATTCAAGAAAGTATTTAATATGACTTCCACATTTCATCGCCTTATTTATATTTACCATTTATAATTAAGTTACAATTAATTAATAACATTTGTTTAATATAAAGAAGCATTAACAATGATTATGAATATTTTAAAAAGTCATGTTATATAAATTTATTTTAATTTGAAATATATTATTTTTAGATACTTAACATTAATTGTTATCAATTTCAACTTTATATAAAAACTCAATTACAAGTTTTAATGATTTTGGAAAAATTGTGTAATGATGTCAAATAAATGTTAGTGTCAGTGCAAAGTTATTGTACAGATGAACAAAAATGATTTTCATAGTTTGAGATGAATATATATACATTGTTGTACTTAAAATTATTGTATGAATCAACATTAAGTTTTAGGATAAGAGTTAGGATGGATTAAGATAGTATTAATTTGTATATTATTAAAATAATTATTTAACATATTGACCTGACATTTTTTACTAAATTTGAGTATAAGAACTTCATATTTTATTAATATCATTGATCCTTGATGTTAATGGTCGAGGTATATTCTAGGAGAGAAAATGGGGTGTTAAACATTTATATAATTCTAGATCATATATTATTATTTTTATGAATATAGTTCATCAAACCATTTAATTTATCGAAACATTAAATACTAAAACTAATGAAATCATGCGTAGAAAGGTTAAAAAGCTATTATAAAAGAACAAAGGTTGCAATATACAAAGTAAGAAAAATATTGCAAAAGGAAGTTTTTATATATTATTATAAAGGACAATTGCCAGAGAATAAGGTCTAATAAAACAATTGATAAAGGGATTTCTCCATTCATTATTTGCGATGCTAATTTATATAATATTTTTATATTTATCATTAAATAATTTTAGTTGTTATACAATAAAATTTTGATATTCAAATTTATTAAATGTGTATTCAAATTTTATTTGTAAATAAATATAATTTCCAGAGACGCGGTCAATATTAAAACTTAATTAATAATAGTGTGAAATCCTGAGTCTCTTAGTTTTTTCTCCTTCTTAATTACTTTGAAAGGATTCTTTTTGTTTTGGGTAAAAAGCAATTTACCCGCCTGTGTTTTAAAAAAAGATTAAAAAATCCACCTGTGATAAATTAATTAGCAAACCCCCTCCCCCCTTTGAAAAAAATAAATAGACTATTACCCCCCACATGATGAGTGCACCATACGTGCCCATTTTCAGATTTTTTTTATTGTTTTAATTAGTCAATTACATTTACACCCTTTATCATCAGTAGTAGGATCTTAATTGGTAAGATTAACGATCCAGGTTTTTTTCTTTATATTAAAAAAAATATCGTATTTAAATGCAAATAAAAAAAATATATAAATAAATATCTCAAAACTATATAATACTAAATATTTTATATAAAATAAATTAAATTTATAATTCAAAAAAAAATTAAAAATATTAAAAACTAAAAAAAATTAAAAATTCTTTCCCCCTGCACGCCTTCCCCGACGGCAAACCCATTCCCACCACCACCCCCCCAACACCCCCACGCCACCCTTTCCTCACGGCAGCCCACCTCCCTCCGACCTCAGCCCATGCCGCCGCCGCCATCATCTTCTTTCGTGTTCACTATTATAGCCGCCCTCATCGCTGCTGCCACCCCTCCCTGTTGCAATCCTCTTCACCTTTCCCCTTCAGCCGACGCCTCATTCTCGATCCCCCTCGGCTCCCACCGCGCCGATACCCCTCAGCCCCTCGTCTCCCCGTTCTTCCCAATCCCCCTCATCTCTTGGCCGCCCCCTTTTCTCTCACTGTATATATAGTTATATATATATATCGTCATATTTATCAATATATTTTAGTTGTTTATATATATTACATATATATAATTTAATTATATATTTGTATTTTTATATATTATATATATAATTCTAAATCTAAACCGTTGACTCAAATTATATTAAATCTGGGTCACTCATTTCGAGCAAAGATGACTCTTGATTTATATAAAGTAATATCCAATGGTTGATAAATAAAGATATTTTTGTCATTTTATATGAAAAAATGAAAAACTACACATCATTGGAGCATGTACCACAAACCAACATTAGGGGGGTATTTTGCCTATTTATTTTTTTCAGGGGGGGTTTGCTAATTAATTTATCACAGGGGGTCTTTAATCTTTTCTCAAAACACATGGGAATTGATTTTTATCCCTTTTTGTTTTCTCTTTCACCCCTGATCTCTTTGGGTATTGAATATATATCAATGCAATAGATGTTTAAAAAATTTGTAAAAATAATTCATCTGAAAAGTACTTAATCTTAAAAGTTCGACTGATAAATGACTTAACAAAGTATTTAATGTGACTTAAATCTTTTTTCGCTATTTATGTTTGACTTTCCTAGATGAAGTTATTTACTTTTGGGTTGATTTGAATCTTTTCTATTATTTTTCCTCTTAATTTAAATTAAAATGCAGTAACAAAATATTAATAATGTAAACTAACGGTTAACAATGATTATGAACATTTTCAAGGTTTTGGAAATTTTGGTTCTATCTGAAAATAATTACTTTAGATACTTAACATGAATTGGTATCAATCACAAACTTTTAACGAGTTTTTTTTTTAATGAATTTGATAAAATCCTATAATGACATTGAAAATGTTATTATGAGCACTAAGTTATTGACCATAAATTATATTGATCTTTATAGTTTGTAGAGGAATTCATATACATTGTTGTAGTTAAACTTATTTTATGATCAATGGATGCTTAATTTTTAGTGGAAAGGTTAAGATGGGTTAAGTTGAGTTCAATTTGAATAATTACAAGTATTGTTTAACCTATTTATCTAAAATTTTAAATAAACTCGAACATAACAAAATTTGGGTTTATTAATATCGTTGACCTTTGAGATCAATCATCCATACATATTTCAAAAGGAATAGTGGATGTCATACATTTGGATAATGGTTAGTTCATGTTTCATTATTATCTTTATAGATATCATTTATCAAATTATTTAATATATCAAAATATTAAATACTTATTCAGGAATTAAAATATGGATACAACAAGCGATAGAATTATTATAAAAGGATAAATGCATCTATACAAAGAAAGTAAAATATTACAGAAGCAACTTTTCATATATCATCGAAGTATAAATGAGATTCGAAAGAAAATAAATCCTAAATAAATATTGATAACTGATACATATGAAAATATCAAAATATGGACTGTAAATTTTCTAACTTCAATTAGTGCATACCGAAAATAAATCCTAAATAAATATTGATAACTAATACATATGAAAATATCAAAATATGGACTGTAAATTTTCTAACTTCCATTAGTGCATACGTTTGTGCTCTTTCGAAAGGACATCATTTGCACAGGACAATGTCGTCATGGGGGGAATTTGTTCATGATATGTGTTATCAACTGACAACAAGTAATGCAATAAATGATTTACAAACTAAAGTAAATATTGCATAATATATTTCATGTATAATAGTTAATCATGTAATTTAATCTTTGTTCTAAATATTTTATGGGAACAAAGAAATATAAGCAATTGAATATATGTACTTAAGGCAAATTCATAAAAAATCAACTTTATTATTAATTCAATATTCAGAACTCATAATAATCAACACCTTTATAGGTGAATTTACCTTATCCCAATATCTTTATGGGGTGAGGCAATGTAAAACTGGTTAAAAGAAATAAAAAGAAAAAAGGGAAAGGGAAGAAAAGAAAAATAAGACCGCAAAATAATTACAGTACTTTTCGAGTGGAACTAAGTATTAGTTTAGGAAGAAAAAATCCAAATGACATAAACAAACAAACTGATTGAATTAATTCATTGTATGATAGATTCAACTAACATACTATTAGCGAGTTGGTGTCAATACATGAAGTCCTTTTAAATCATTTATTTTATTGCCAACGAAATTTTATATATATGTGTGTAATTAAAAGGAGAATACAAGTATACTTAAAACCAAATAAATGGTAAATGATATTCAATTTCAAGGCGAAAAAACTATAATTAACTAAATATACCCTTTTACATAATAACAATTATCAAAATATATGATGTCCTTATAAAAATAAATGAAAAGTGCCATTGAATCAGATAAAACAACAATTTACATTGCAGAAGAAGTGTCAACAATTTCCATTTGCATTTAAGAGTGAACTTAATATTGACTTACTAACTTTAATAAGCGTATACCTTCTTGATAGGGTGAGAGAGTACCAATAGACGAAAAAGTTTGTGGGATAGAAGCATCAAGATGAAGTGAATATTTCCTGAAATATTATTTCACGGATAAGTAATATACAAACTAAAACAAAGCTTCTATTTTTACTTTTTAATGGAAAGCAACTTACACATGTAAAACAAAATGTAATGGGGTTATTCCTATATAACAGTTAAGCATGTAACTTAGGCCTTTCTCCCCCTTATACATTATACAAAATTGAGTAACATAGAGAAATAAATTCTAAACTCAAGAAAGAGAGACAACACCAATATAAAGTTAAAACATCAAAATGAATTATTAAAATTACAACTGCAGAATCAAGAAAATTTACAATTATAATTCATAAAAATATAATCTACATAAAGACTATCAAGAAGTTAAGGCATAATAAAAAAGAGTTGGGTATAATCTTTAATAACATGAAGAAAATTATAGAACAATTAATTAAAAAGAAATGATATCCCTACGCATTATTAAATTTCAAAGCATATGTTTTATCTTAAAAATTATAAGAAGAATTGTGAAAAGAGAAGAGTTTATATTGGACAATGAACAGATTCAACAATTTATATTTTCATTTAAGCACAGAATTTATGTTATCAATCAAAGAATCATGAGTACAAGTTGATATAGTCATTGTAAAATTATTATTTTAAAAAAGGATATATGAACTGAAGATATTTTCAATTGAACAATTAAATACTTACCTTCTTGGTCTTCAATATCCTGATGACCACCTTCATAGTTACTTTGTAAAGAAGGGACAACAGAATTCTGAATATTCTATGGAAAACAATAGAGAATATATAAAGATGTAAGGTTCTATATTTGCATATTTTAATAGTAAAACAAGAGAAAAAATGGAAAACATAGACATAATATAGTATGTTGTAACAATATACCTCTTTCTTCTTGACAATTACTTTCATGTGGTGAGGTCACCCTGCCAAAAGGCTAACATTGGTTGGGTTTTCGGATATGTGTGGGAAGTTTTTGGATATTTGATGCCACCCTGTCTCACCCTTTGGAAAAAGAATTGGGTATTGCAATATACCATAGAATCCGTAATAATATTTTATTCTATGCCTATGTCCTGAATGCGAATGGACTACAATGCCGCGTTCAAAAGGTATATTAGCATTATTTCCTTCAACCCAGATTGTTGCAACTTGATCAAATGTCGGTGAATTATAAACACATTGGTCTAATTTCACATCTTTAGAGATTACCAGCTGACTATCTTCCATTGAAGGATAGTCGTTTAATCTTTGAAAAAAATTTGCATAGGGATTGACTTCAATGACTTTTAAGAGTTTTTGCACAGTGACTTTAGACATACTTGAATTTTCAAGTAATCTCATTCTGTTTTCAACCTCATTTTCAGTCTCAACAAAATATAACTGGAAAGGATTTTGACTCTTTTCATCAGGCAATAATCGAGGAAGATCATGGCAAACCATTCCCTGAGCTCGAAAAGTATAAACCCCTTGCCTTGCAGATGCAAGGTCTTTATCTAATTTCACACCTAATGAAGTGAAAGAAAATATACAATTGAAAATTCGTACATTTTTCCTAAATGAAACAACCTCTTCTGATTTAGAAGTAAAGAATACAAACAATGCATCCGGAACTTTAACATGCACAAGCTTGACTTTTCCATTATTGCAACAAAAAGTAAGAGACTCATACTTAAACCTTACAGCACCACAATAAATGCAATTCAGAATTTTTCGCAACTCGTGTGCATCAAAGCAAACAACTTTATAAATTATTGATCCTAAAACAAAAAATTGATAATTTATTGAATTATCATTGCAAAGGAAGACTTGTCAATATTAGTTAATACAAGGCTTTTATCCAAAGACTTTATGTTTTGACTCCCATGCCATTATTTGGGCTTTTAAAAGGTAGGAAGCATGCGAACCATACTTCTTTGTAGTTGTATTCCTCAATTTCTTGTTTTCTTTAACTCTATCTATATACTCATGTCTTTCCGTAGTAGTTAGACTGACATATTTTCTTTTTATCCTATTAAGATTTATTTGTCGTAATACATCTAATAAAGACCATTGAAGAAAAGGTGAAAATTCAAATTTCACATATTCAAGATATCATAACAGAAAAAAAAATAACTACAAAATGTAACATAATCAACTTCACCTACAGCTGACTTTCACGGGCCATTTGCATTTTCAGAAGAACAAACAAGCTGAAATATTAGTAGAGATTAGTGCATTTTAGAAAATAAAAATAAAATATAATGGAAAGATAATTCCCCTCTACACCAGTCACCACTACTTTGGAGGTGGTATGTAACATATGCAAGGCAATACAAGTTGTGACAAGAGTGAGCGCGCGAAAATAAAATAAAAAAACAAAACGTATACAAGATCAAGAGAAGTGAAGTAAGTCATATGGAAATTAACGGCACGATTCTAGCTATGCTCAAATTACATATCCCAGTAACTACAAACCAAAGTGGTATAGAAGATCCTACACCAAATCTTTGTGCTTCCTATTTGATAACGATTGTCCATTACTAAGAATTTATGCGAAGATTTTACTGGGAAAATTTTTTAAGTGAGAAAACAATATGGAATTTGAATTATTTGATCCGTTCTCTCTTTCAAAACGTTAGAAATATACATGTAACGACTCAAGCCGATATACATCATTAATGATCATTTGTTCTATTCGAATCTGTTGGTTAATGAAAACTACATTGAACAAATTTTGGATAGGTTCATATCCAAGATCAAATTCAAACAACATATCCAAGTTAGTTACATTTTTTTGTATATATTTAATTAGCCAAAATATTATAAATTTTAAATAATTAATTATATTAAATTTCATGAGTATTTGCATGCATAAGTTATGAATTTTAATCATAATCATGAGATATTAATGATTACGAGTAGACAAATGTATATGCATAGAAAAAGTTAAAAGGTTTAGTTGACTACTCATTCTTCATTACATGTATATCAAGTCAAAGTAAATTAGTAAACATCATTAATAAAAGTCCTTTCTTGACTACATTAGTGCAATTGATAAAACTAAGATAACATGTAATGGAAAATTATGTTATAAGCCATACCATTTATCACTACTTTGGACGCAGGTAATTGTTTAAACATATGTGATGGTACAAAATATTCTACCATCCATCTAGAATTCTGCTGTAAAAACTTCTCATATAATACAAGCAGGTCTCTAGCAAATCAATCTGTCATCCCACCATTCTTCTTCATCTCATGTCTTTTATCTTCCTTTCTAGAAATTAACCCTTATTATAATTCATCTAAAACTGTATATATACTAAAAAGCATAAAGGCCATACTGCCCCCCAACTGCCCACTACCCCAACTATCCTATTGGATGTAACCGCCGTCAGGGGTAATTCGCGTAATTTTCGTATTACACTTTCGAGAAATTACCTCTTGGTCATTTGATTAAATTCCGGCACCATCAATATGCAATTTAAAGTTGTGACAAGAGTGAGTGAAGACGTAGGTTTCAGGCGTAATGAACCAGAACCTACATCGAAAAACAAAAACAATTAGTCGTGAAAAGAGGATAGACACATACTGAGTTGAGATACGAGGAGCGCTGCTCTACTTGGTTCCTGACATTCGTCCTCCGAAAGCCCTGAAAAAGGATAAAGTCACATCATGCTGAATTTGTAATATATAGCCCCATGAAATATACAAATGACAGTATAAAGCCATGTTAAACTGATTAAAATGTGTCTGGACTGGTTCTGCAAAGAAACTTGCATATGTATCTATTTCTTATTTCTACCGTACGATTCAGAATGAAACTAACTGCAACGAACTAAAAGCTTTTAAAAACAATGAAGCATTTTATTCAAGTGATATTCAGACTCATCAAGCCTATAATGTGAGAGATCCAACGTGCACTAGGGCAAAGAATGGGTTTTTCTCTCCTCACCCACAAAAATTATCAGTTTTTAATTAGTCTTATTTATTGTTGCAATTTGGGACAATATAGAAGAATTTATGCGCCAAAAAAACTAAATGGCCGAACGTAAAAAATGATGGCAACAGAATGCTTTATGGAGAGCTGCCAGGGCTACTACTTTAATAGAAATTTTTTACCTTTTTTACATTCAGCCATTTACTTTTTTTATATTTTTTATTCAGCCATTTAATTTTTTGTTTCACAAATTCTTCTATTTTGTACCAAATTGCAACAATAAATTAGACTTAAAAACTGTTAATTGTTGTGGGTGAGGAGGGGAAAATCCTTTCTTTGCCCTAGTGGCTTCAAACTTTGATTTTTTTCTCACAAAGTTAGTTATATTCCCCTCCAATAATGTCACCAAGCAAGAAATGGTGGGAAATTTCCTTCCAACACAAAAAAATACGAAAAAGTGGCAACTCTGTTAAAAACTAACGGAAAAGTGGGGAAGGACCAAAACTGTTAATTTTTGTAAGTTACGGGACTAAAAGTACTACTCCCATAATAAATGGTACCAAAAGCGAAACAGAAAATGCTATTTCCCCACCTTCTGACCATCAAATTTGGCCAGACCAATATAGAGTCACCAAATTTGAGCAGAGAAGGCAGATCCTTATCTGAATCAGTATTCATTTTCAAGATCTGTTGAACAAATCAACATATTTGAAGCACAACAAAAGGAGAAACTATAGGTAATAGAAATGGGTTTAATGTAATTTACCTTCCTGTGATATTGCAAATCAGAAAATTATCCCATATGAAAATAAAAGAGCAATTTATCTCCCTATGTTCTTTAAAATAGAGTAATATACCTCCCTGTCTAGAGGATAAATTGCTCCATTTTAGAAAACACGGAGAGATTAATTGATTCATATTAAAAAACTCAGGATTATAAATTACTATTTTATTTTTCATATGAGAATAATTTGCTCATTTACAATATAACAGGGGTGTTGCTTGCATTTTCTTCTAATAGAAATGGCTAGACCATGGGGTAGTGAACACCTTCACAGAATTAATATAAAAATCTTGATTAAAATCAATATTAAATCACCACTATTACAGGTGACATTCAGAGGACAATGATGGCACTACTACAACTTTCAAGCCAGCACTCTTTCCTGTTTTCACATAATTGTTATGCAATAAAAGAGATTGTCATAACCTCCTTCAGTATTAGACGTTTTCTAAAATTCCTGGGGAAGACTGTTTAGTTTCATAAAGCAATGTAAATAGTATATTACAGTACAAGACATAAGGGAATAAGTATAGGATCAATACACTGCACGCATCAATGGTAAGCAGCCGAGCAAGATGGGGGTGCAGAAAAAAAAATCCAAATCGCCGCGAATAGGGAAAAATGCAGACAACCCCCTGTGATATTGCAAAATGTTCAAATTATCATCCTATAAGAAATAAAAATAGCAATTTACCTCATTGTATTTTTTTAAAATGAATCAATTTACCTTCATGTGTTCTTTAAAATGGAGCAATTTACCCGTGTAAATTGCTCCATTTAAATAACACAGGGAGGTAAATTACTATTTTTTTTCCATAGGGGTTAAGCATTAAAGCCCCCGAAAAATATGGAGCAGAATACCATGAAGAGTGTGTGAGCATGAAAGGATAAAATACGCTCCAATAGCAGCAATGGGAATGAAGCCGGCCAAGAGATTAGGTAATTGAGACGACAATGGCGGGTGTGAAGAAGACAACTGAACAGCCACACTACTTTTAATCATCTTTGACAGCGGGAGAAGGGAGAAAGTGAAGTTGAAAACTGAACAGCCAAATTACTTTTAATCGTGTTTGACAAAAGTAACTAAGACTACATTTATATAATAAAAAAATAATTAATTCAAATAAAAATAAAACTACTAAGGGTATTTTAGGAAAATCCAAAAAAAAAGAAACCAAACTTCTATTCATGCTTTTAAAGATATATATATACATAATATAATAAACATAATATAAATATAAATATAAATAGATATAATAAAATAATATATAATTAATAATTAATATATACACATCATGTATATAGTGATTACATCATTTATTTTATTTAAATTTTTTTATACACGTGAGATATAGATTATAAATAGAGTAAAAAATGCAATAAAAATTAAATTAAAACTCCAATCACTATTAATGATACCCATTTTAATTATTTTTTGTGCCCAAATTTGATGTGGGCCATGTGGCTAACGCTACCTAACTCAATCATTGGTTTGAATCTCAAATATCTGGGATGAAAAAATCTGAATTAGAGTAATCAAGTATTTATCAACACAAATCATATATCATGGCTTTAGATTATTGTAAAAATAGTGTGATTTGTAACAAAATCTCACATATCGAAATTGTTGACGCAAATAATTTTGGAATAAATTATCAATTAAAAGCACAATATAAGTTCACTAATAGTTGGGTTCCAAAGCGAAGTCCATAATAAATTTGGGGTTATCGTAACGAAATTAAATTCATAAACTCATATTAAATTTGGGTCTTATGTACTTTTATGGGTCGATCCAAAATAAATATAAAGTTATTATTATTCTGGGTTGGCTAAATCGGGTCAGATATATATTCAAAATGTAGTCCATCAAGAGACTAATCCATGTCAAAGCCCATGGTGATCAAGCCCAATGAAAGTGAGCCCAAGCTGTTTAAGCTTCACGTCTATAAAAAGGGGTCTCCACTACTCAAGTCAAAGCATTTTGTAGAACATTCAACATAAGACAAGAGGATAGACAATAGAAGTCACTGAATACACACATACAACAAATCAAAGGACTCAAGTCCAAAAATCCTTTGCCACGACGAAGATATGCAAAGGTTCCACGTTTTCCTCTGCATCAAATCCTTCAAGGCCTTGATACCAAATTTCAAGGTGTCGCGTAGTTTGCTCCACAAACCCGGAGGAGATTACACATACATATCCAAGAACAAGCTTCAAGCCATTTGATCGACATTTTGAAGGAAGAATCGAGGGATTATATCCAAATCTGAGATTGTATCCACTTTATTTTTAAATCAATAAAATCATTTGTCTAGATCTTTTCTTGTCTCGTAATTATTTTTGCAGACACAAAAATTTGTGTGAACAAATTTCTGGCACGCCCAGTGGGACAATCTCTGCCTCTCATCCATTTCTTTTATGTTAAAGTTCAAGTCATCACATCCAAAAGTTCAATGGCACCAAGAAGGATCAAGTCATCGTCAACGCCACTACTGCCGGCCAATCCTCCACTTGGGGCAAGATTGTTGACACGACCCTTTCAGATGGTTCAAACTTGGCAAGTCCTATCGAGAGCAACTCCAAGTGCATGCATTTTGTTATTCTCCCTGCCTTGATGGCCGGTGCGACTGCAATGGAGGAACAACTAGCACAAATTGCCCAAGCCAGCGCTGACCTCCTAAAGATGATCGAGGAGAAAGACCTCTAGATCGCCCAATTGATGAGCAACCAAGAGCATACGAACGTTGAAAAAACCAACGACAGCCACAAGCAAGCCCCTTCTCAAACCATGTTGAAAGCGAGAAGCAAGTGGATAAAGCACCAGCGACGCATGACTCCATGCAAAAGTCTATACATTCTAAAACATCTATTGCTACATGGTCTGTTCAACAATTACAAGAGATGATCGGCGACACCATTAAAGCCCAGTATGCTGGAACGACCCAAAGCTCGCCCGCATATTCAAAACCTTATACCAAACGCATTGACGCCTTAAGGATGCCAATTGGATACCTACAGCCGGAATTGCAACAATTCTACGGAAGAGGCATCCCAAAACAACACATCCCACTTCATCGAGACATGCAACGACGCCGGCACTTACGTTGACCTCTTGGTGAAGCAGTTCGTCTGATCGCTTAAAGGAAACATTTTTTATTGGTACATTAATCTTGAGCCCGAGTCGATAAACAGTTGGGACGAGATGAAAAAGGAGTTTCTAAGCCGCTTCTATAGCACATGCCGAACGGTGAGCATGTATGTACTTACTAACACAAGACAATGGAAGAATGAGCCAGTCACCGACTACATCAACCGTTAGTGTGCTCTAATCTTGAATTGCAAAGACAAACTCTCAGAGACCTCGGCGATAGAAATGTACATTCAAGGTATGCATTGGGATCTTGTTTATATCTTGTAGGGAATCAAGCCAAGAAATTTTGAGGAGTTGGATACCCGCTCCCATGACATGGAGATAAGCATCAACAATCACAAATCCAAATTCCAAATTGACTACCAAAAGACAGGAGTCAAAAGAGAATGAAGACTTCGTCATAACTGTCTCATGTATAATGACAATAAATATTGTTATCACTATATTGTGTTGTCACTAAGTTGTCACTATAGATTGTCACTAATTGTATTTAGTGACAATTTTATACACAATTTTTATCATTAATAATTATATAGTGACAAGATGAAAAATATTATCATTTAATACATATTTTTAGTGACAACTTTTAAATTATCATTTGATATTTTGTCACTAATATCATATTTTCTTGTAATGAATATATAAAGATGTAAGGTTTTATTTTTGCAGATTTTAATAGTAAAACAAGAGCAAAATGAAAAACATAGACAAAATAAAGTCTGTTGTAACAATATACCTCTTTCATCTTGACAATTACTTTCATGTGGTGAGGTCACCCTACCACAAAGGCTAACATTGGTTGCATTTTCGGATATTTTTGTGGGAAGTTTTTGGATATTTCATGCCACCCTGTCTCACCCCTTGGAAATTGAATTGGTTATTGCAATAGGTCATAGCATCCGTAATAATGCTTTATTTTATGCTTATGTCCTGAATGCGAATGGTCTACAATGTTGAGTTCAAAAGGTATATCAACATTATTTTCTCCAACCCAGATTGCTGCAACTTGATCAGATGTCGGTGAATTATAAACACGCTGGTCTAATTTCATATCTTTAGATATTACCAGCTGAATATCTTCCATCAAAGGATAGTCGTTTAATCTTCAAAATATTTTTGCATACGGATTGACTTCAAGGACTTTTAAGAGTTCTTGCACAGTGACTTTAGACATACTTGAATTTTTTAGTATCTTCATTCTGTTTTCAACCTCATTTTTAGTCTCAACAAAATATAACGGAAAGGATTAAGACCCTTTTCATCAGGCAATAATTGAGGAAGATCGTAAACCATTCCCTAAGCTCGAAAAGTTTAAACCCCTTGCCTTGCAGATGCAAGGTCTTTATCTAACTTCACACCTAATGAAGTGAAAGAAAATATACAATTGAAAATTCGTATATTTTTCCTGAATGAAACAGCCTCTTCTGATTCAGAAGTGAAGAATTCAAACAATGCATCTGGACTTTAACATGTACAAGTTTGACTTTTCCATTATTGCAACAAAAAGTAGGAGGCTCGTACTCAAACTTTACAGCACCACAATAAATGCATTTCGGAGTTTTCTGCAACTCGTGTGCATAAGAACAAACAACTTTATAAATTATTGATCCTAAAACAAAGAATTGATAATTTATTGAATTATCATTGCAAACAAAGAGTTATCAATATTAGTTAATACAAGGCTTTTTATCCAAAGACTTTACCTTTGATTCCCATGCCATCATTTGGACTTTTAGAAGATAGGAAGCACGCGAACCATACTTCTTTGTAGTTGTGTTCCTCAATTTATTGTTTTCTTTAACTCTATCTATATACTCATGTCTTTTCATAGTAGTTAGACTGACATATTTTCTTTTCATCCTATCAAGATTTCTTTGTCGTAATACATCTAATAAAGACCATTGAAGAAAAGGCGAAAATTCAAATTTTACATATTCAAGATATTATAACAGACAAAAAAATAACTATAAAAATTTTACATAATCAACTTCACCTGTAGCGCGCTGACTTTGACGTGGCCATTTGCATTTTCAAAAGAACAAAATAGGGAAAAAATGCAATTTACCCCCCTGTGTTAAGGGAAATGTGCAGTTTACCCCCTTGTGAAAAATAAAATAGCGATTTACCCCCCTGTGTTATTAAAAATAGAGCAAAATACGCCCTTAGGCCCGACTGTGAGCTACACGCGCGTCTATTGCGTCTGGGCATATTTTTTTAGCAATAAAAATATTATTTTATAATATATTTAATATATTAATATATATTATTTAAAAAATAATATTTAATATTTTAGATATTAATATATATGTATATATATATGTTCTTTGTATAAATAATATAAATATATATATGTATTCTGTTTCTTCCTCGTCTTGCCAACAACCACCGCCGCCGCCGGAGGACCAAAACCGCCGCCGCCACCCCCCTGCTCCTCCATCCCCCGTCGCAGCCCCATCCTCCTCCACCCCACCGGCGCGCCCCCTTCCCTTTCTCTCCCCCGGTCGCGGCCACTCCCCCTCCTCTCCTCCCAGATCCGCCGCCCCTCCATCGCCTTCCGCCCACATCGCCACCACCTCCTCGCTTTCCGCCCAGATTCCCGCCCCCTCGTCTTCTTCGTCTTCCTCGTCTTCCTCCCTCGTCTTCCTCGTCCCCCTCGTCTTCTTTGTCTTCCTCCCTCGTCTTCCTCGCCCCCTCGTCTTCTTCGTCTTCCTCCCTCGTCTTCCTCACCCCCTTCGTCTTCTTCATCTTCCTCCCTCGTCTTCCTCGCCCCGCTCGTCTTTAAGGTCGCCGCCCCCCTCGTCCCCGCTGTCGGCAGCCGGCCGCTCCCTTCTCTCCCTCCTCCCCTCTCTCTATCTATATATATTATATATGTATATATACATTTATATATACAATTTATTATATATAAATATATTCAAATTTATTATCTATAATATAATAATTTTAATTGAATATTTGCTTTTAAATCTAAACCGTCGATTTAAATTCAAGAAAATTTAAACCGTTGATCTATTAGACAAATTCAGATCTTAGATTGAACTTAATCCAACGGTTGTTAAATGAGGGCATAAATGTCATTTTAAATTAAAAATTAAAAAAATTAAAAAAAAAGGAAATCGCGCGTGTAATACACGAAACGCGTCAGGGGGGTTTTTGCTCTATTTCTAATAACACAGGGGGGTAAACTGCACATTTTCCTTAACACAGGGGTAAATTGCATTTAACCCGAACAAAATAAGCTGAAATATTAGTAGAGGTTAGTGCATTTTAGAAAATAAAAATAAAATATAATGGAAAAATAATGCTCCTCTACACCAGTCACCACTACTTTGGAGGTGGTAATAGTATAACATATGCAAGGCAATACAAGTTGTGACAAGAGTGAGCGCGCGAAAATAAAATAAAAAACAAAACGTATACAAGATCAAGAGAAGTGAAGTAAGTCATATGGAAATTAACGGCACGATTCTAGCTATGCTCAAATTACATATCCCAGTAACTACAAACCAAAGTGGTATAGAAGATCCTACACCAAATCTTTGTGCTTCCTATTTGATAACGATTGTCCATTACTAAGAATTTATGCGAAGATTTTACTGGGAAAATTTTTTAAGTGAGAAAACAATATGGAATTTGAATTATTTGATTCGTTCTCTCTTTCAAAACGTTAGAAATATACGTGTAACGGCTCAAGCCGATATACATAATTAATGATCATTTGTTCTATTCGAATCTGTTGGTTAATGAAAACTACATTGAACAAATTTTGGACAGGTTCATATCCAAGATCAAATTCAAACAACATATCCAATTCATTCAGAAATATACCAAAAGTTTGACTCTTAGTAATTACTCCAATTGTGTAGAAAAACGTGTTGTGATTACTGAAAACAATAATCAACAGAACTACTAACAACTTCTCAACAACAAAAGATACAACACTGATGCGGCTTGCGACTTGATCGGTGCCCCGTTGCGCGAGATATTGTCCGCTTTAACTACATATGAGCCTCACCGTTTTATCCTAAAAAGGCGCCTCACAAGGGAGGAGGTCTTAGCCCAGACAGTCCTGTAGCGAAGTATTGTTCGCTTTGGTTTCGGTCCCATAAGGAGGAGCCACACGATGTGGGACCCTTGCTATATCAAACTCCAAATACATCCTCACCAATAGGACACAACATGGTACACAAAGCCGAAAAGGTGAACAAATGAAGCTGGAAAGAAACCAACGCAATGGCATGAAACCAAAGACGAAATACATACAAGATCGAGAAAGAGAACTGAAGAACCTGGACATTAAGGGCACGCTTGCTGCTATGCGCAAATCACATACACCAATTTGCAGAAGAATGTGCGGTTTCATAAATCTAGCTAAAGAGTAAATCCGACAACAAAACATTAGCCAAGAAGTGCAGGATCAAAACTCTTTCTGCATCAATTGTATGAAGACAAACATTTTTGTTTTCATTTTATGAGAAGCTCGGAATTTGAGAAAAATAAAGCCAACCAAACAAACAAAACAGGGCTACTCATAAGCAATCTGCAATGTATCATGAAGGGGAAACTCATGCTTAAATGAGGGGAAGTCAGATTCTACAAAGTAATCGATTGTCAATTTAATATTAATATAAAATAAGCAACAACATTAACTTATATTATCATTAATAGTAGTATTATTATTGTATGGATCTTTTAGTTGGATAAAAAATTCAAAGAAACATTCACATCAACAATTGGCATAAAAATTATTATCTTACCTGTTTTTCTTTCTGTGTTTCTTTCTTTCTTTCTTTATTTGTTTTCATTTCTTTTCTTCTCTTTTCTTTTTTTCTTTTGTTCTATATAGTAGAATATGCAAATTTCTTTAATGGATAATTGTGTTTCTAGGAATACCATGCACGTCATTTCCATTACTTCGTATTCTAGGACTATGTAGTTAGTTAATTCCTCATCAATTTTAAAATATGATCATCCACATACATTCTTTTGTATACATTTAATTAGCCAAAGTATTATAAATTTTAAATAAATTAATTATATTAAATTTCATAAGTATTTGCATAGACAATGCATAAGTTATGAATTTAATCATAATCATTAGATATTAATGATTACGAATACGCAAATGTATATGCATAGAAAAAGTTAAAAGGTTAATATTCATTACATGTATCCACAAGTCAAAGTAAATTAGGAAATATCATTAATAAAAGTTCTTTTCTTGACGACTTTAGTGCAATTGATAGAACTAAGATAACATGTAATGTAAAATAATATTAAGCTATACGGTAGAATAGTGTAATTGTTTAAACATATGCAAGGAGATAAAAGTTGTGACAAGAGTGAGTGAAGACGTAGGTTTTAGGTGTAATGAACCAGAACCCACATCAAGAAACAAAAACAATTACTCATGAAAGGAGAATAGACACGTACTGAGTTGGACCAAAATGCTTTTTTGGTCCCGTAAGATTAAAACATTATTTGTTTTGGTACCACAACTTAAGTAGGTGGTTGTTTTTGTCCCATAAAACACGTTTTTCAATTTTTTCAGTCTCATACTAAATTTGTAATAGCCCCATGAAATATACAAATGACAGTATAAAGCCATGTTAAACTAATTAACATGTGTCTGAACTGATTCTGCAAAGAAACTTGCATATGTATCTATTTCTTATTTCTACTATATGGTTAAGAATGAGACTAAAGGTAGCAACTACAACGAAATAAAAGCTTTTAAAAACATGAAGCATTTTATTCAGGTGATATTCAGACCTATCAAGCCTATAATGTGAGAGATCCAACATGCGATATAATATACTCAAAACTTTGCTTTCAGAATCAACCACAATGCTCCAACCTTTGTTGATTATAGCCCACCTTCTGGCCATCAAATTTGGTCAGGCCAATATAGAGTCACCAAATTTGAGCAGGAAGAGAAAGCAGTTCCTTATCTGAATCAGTATTCATTTTTAAGATTTGTTGAACAAATCAACATATTTGAAGCACAACAACAGGAGAAACTGTAGGTAATATAAATGGGTTTAATGTAATTTACCTTCCTGTTACATTGCAAATGAGCAAATTACCCCCCTATGAAAATAAAAGAGCAATTTATCTCCCCGTGTTCTTTAAAATAGAGCAATATACCTCCCTGTCTAGGGGGGTAAATTGCTCCATTTTAGAAAACACGGAAAGGTTAATTAATTCATTTTAAAAAACACAGAGAGGTAAATTAGTATTTTATTTTTCATAGGGGAATAATTTGCTCATTTGCAATATTCCTGGGGTGTTGCTTGCATTTTCCCCTAATAGAAATGGCTAGACCATGGGGAACTGAATACCTTCACAGAATTAATATAAAAACCTTGATTAAAATCAATATTAAATCACCACCATTACAAGTGACAGGGGACAACGATGGCACCACTACAACTTTCAATCGTGTTTGAAAGAAGTAATTAAGACTACATTTATATAATAAAAAAATAATTAATTCAAATAAAAATAAAACCACTAAGGGTATTTTAGGAAAATCCAAAAAAATAACCAAAACTTCTATTCATGATTTTAAAAATATATAATAAATAATATAATAATATATAATATATAATTAATATATACTGTATACACATCATGTATACAATGATTACGTCATTTATTTTATTTAAATTTTTTTTATACACGTGAGATATAGATTGTAAACAGAGTAAGAAATGCAACAAAAATTAAAATAAAACTCCAATCACTATTAATGCTACCCATTTTAATTGGTTTTTTTGCCCAAATTTGATGTGGCTAATTGTCACAGGATTTTTCTACGCAGCGGAATTTCTCGATTCTGTGCGGCACTAGCCTTCCCAAAAGGTTAGTCAGCCTCCCATTTCGGCAATCCCATACCGGCCTATTTTTCTTACACACTCAACTCTCGTGTTTAACGCTCAGCGCTCATGTATAACACTAGTCTTTCGTGTGAGAAGGTAAAATGAAACCACACATCCTTAGCACCCATGCAAGCAAGCAAGAACAACACATTCAAGCAACACAAGTATTTACGGGCAATGCCCACCGGCAAGGCCCAACCTTATATTTTATTCAACACATTAAAATACAAGGACCGTTAGACTTGCATCTAGGACCTCTCATCCATCCACACTAGGACTTAGTTCCCATCCTCACCCAAAATAAACAAGCCTAGGCCAAACAATATATACACAGCTATCATGCGGTTCACAGCCCCAACCGCTAGGCAAAAGTGCCCAAAAACCGCCCACAACTGCCGCTTTGTGTCTGGACCAGTCTGCTTAACTGCCTGCCTGGAACTGCCTACCAACTGCCGGCCGCCCGTCCCCTGGCGCGCGCGGGCGTGCCATCCTACGAGCGTGCCAGTTGCCTGCGCGCTGGTCTGCCTGCGCCAGTCTGCCTGCACGTCTCGCCAGCCTGCTTGAGGGAACCCGCACTGTCTTCGACCAGTCTGCCCACACTCGGCCGACCGTCACTGCTGTCGTCCAGGCCTGCTCGACCACCTTGCCTTGCAGCCTGCCTGTGCCGTCCATCTATCTTTCCCTTGTCCGGCCAACGTTTGTACCATATGCCTACTCTTTGGCCCCGTGTCATGGTACCATAACACCCATCAATACGCACTCATTGCCACGCTCAACTGCCGATGCTTGCCTTCAACCTTATGTCGAGCCCGTCCGGCACCCTTGGTCAAGTTCTTCTAAGCCAATCTACCGCATTATACCGACCAGCTAAAAATAGGGTTATAAACCTCCCCCACTAAATAAAGTCGACGTCCTCGTCGATGCCGCTTCGGCCTTCCTTCCGTCTTGAAGTACTACGCCTTAATGCTTGCTTCATCCACAAGCACTGTCGTTCATGGACTTTTTTTAACCTCGCAGCCCACTCTTCATTTCAGCAAAATCTCCACACGCTGAAACCTTGGCTCAGCCCCACGAATCCGTTGCGCCTTTAGCCCGCTTACCATTTGTCACAATGGACTAATTCTTGATGGTCTTCCATGCACCATCCATGATTCCCGTCTCTCAAGTGTTCCCCTTCATGTACTCCTTGTTCACGTCGGGTGACTTGTTTTCCTACAAGCTATTACATCCACTAAAGGTAGTACCATACACTATTACAGAGATTTTACAAGGAAATCATTACAACAAAATTGCAACAAAAATGCAACAAACTATTCTAGTACAACGGCCACACAATTGCACTCCACACGCATGACATTTCTTCAAATCTGCGTCAGCAATTCTCCGTCTACCAGCAATAATTTTTGGCCCCAAACAGTCCCACACATCTGCTGCCAAACTGTGCATGTCGCCCTGCACGCACTGCCGCTGTTTGCCAATCAGTCACAAAAGTGTTGAACCTGCTGCGTTTCAGCAACCTGTCACCCCCGTCCAGTCCTTCCCTTGGATGAATCAACCATTTGTCACAGCCTTGTTGTTTGCCACAGAAATTTCAGCCTTATTTCTGCACAACAACGTTATCCCTGCCGAACGTTACACGGTCTGCTGTGTCCTCCCTCGACCCCCGCAGTTTATCAACATTTGCCAACTTCGACACTCGGCATCCCATAACTACCGAACGCCCAAAACCAACACTCATTGAAAACACAAGTTCAACTAACCTGTCCCTCATCATGGACGTGTCCCACATTTCCGACACATGTGAACTGATCCTGCACCAAATCAGCAACATGTCTCTCCCTTTTGTCCCGAAGAGACTTCCTCGTAATCTTGCCTTCATGGCCAACCGACTACGATCCATGTTTGGTCTTCCCCACACCAAACATTCTTGCGTTGTTGAGGCTACGATGCTTCACCCCAACGCTGAATCAGAGCCCTCCAAGCACTCCAATTTTTTGTACCGAGCCCAACAATTTTTCAGTCTGTGCACGCTGCCACTCTGCTGCACGGTCTGCACTGCCTGTGCTGCCGCTCTGAACTGCGCTGCACTACTGCATGTTGTTGTCCTGCACTCGGCCGCTGTCTGCAACAGATTCTGCATGCCGTCTGCTGCAATCCGCACTGAACCAGGCCGCCGCCTCCGCCACTTTTTAGGCTAACCTGGCTCTGATACCATTTGTCATAGGGTTTTTCTAGGCAGTGGAATTTCTCGACCCTGTGAGGCACTAGCCTTCCAAAAAGGCTAGTCAGCCTCCCATTTCGGCCGTCCCATACTGGCCTATCTTTCTCACACACTCAACTCTCGTGTTTAACACTCACCGCTCGTGTATAACACTCGTTTTTCGTGTGAAGGTAAGATGAAACCACACATCCTTAGCATCCATGCAAGCAAGCAAGAACAATACATTCAAGCAAAACAAGTATTTACGGGCAATGCCCACGGGCAAGGCTCAACCTTATATTTTATTCAACATATTAAAATACAAGGACCTTTAGACTTGCATCTAGGACCTCTCATCCATCCACACTAGGACTTAGTTCCCATCCTCACCCAAAATCAACAAGCCTAGGCCAAACAATATATACACAGCTATCATGTGGTTGACAGCCCCAACCGCTAGGCAAAATTTCCCAAAAATCGGCCACAACTACCGCTTTGTGTCTGGACCAGTCTGCCCAACTGTCTGTGTGGAACTGCCTGCCAACTGCCGGCCGCCTGCGCCCTCGCGCGCGCACGCCAGTCTCCCGCACGCGCCATCCTCCACGCGCGCCAGTTGCCTATGCGCCTGCTTGCTCTCCCGTCTGCCTGCGCCAGTCTGCCTGCGCGCCCATCTGCGCCAATCTACTTGCACGTCTGCACGCTTGTTCAGCCACTTGGTCGGCCACCATGCACCAACCTTTCTGCCCAACAGCCACCATGCTCTGTCGGTCTATGCACCCCTTCTGCGCACTTTGTCAGCTACTCTGCCAACCCTGGCCGAGACCGTCTGCACGTCTCGCCAGCCTGCCTGAGGGAACCCGCACTGCCTTCGGCTAGTCTGCCCACACTCGCCGACCGTCACAGCCGTCGTCCAGGCCTGCTCGACCACCCTATCTTGCAGCCCGCCTGTACCGTCCATCTACCGTTCCCATGTCCGGCCAATGTTTGTATCATGTGCCTACTCTTTGGCCCTATGTCATGGCACCATAACACCCATCAATACGCACCCGTTGCCACGCTCAACTGCCGATGCTTGCCTTCAACCTTGTGCCGAGCCCGTCCGGCACCCTTGGTCGAGTTCTTCTAAGCCAATCCACCGCATTATACCGACCAGCTAGAAATAGGGTTACACCAATGCTATCTAACTCAATCTTTGGTTTGAATCTCAAATATCTGGCATGAAAAAATTTGAGTTACAGTAATCAAGTATTTATCAACACAAATCACATATCATGGTTTTAGATTATTGTGGAAATAGCGTGACTTGTGACAAAATCTCACATATAGAAATTGTTGACATAAATTTTTTTTGATAAATTATTAATTAAAAACACAAAATAAGTTCACTAATAGTTGGGTTCCAAAGTGAAGTCCATATTAAATTTGGGCTTATCGTAACGAAATTAAATTCATAAACTCATATCAAATTTGGGTTTTATGTATTTTTATGGGTCGATCAAAAATAAATATAAAGTTATTATTTTGGGTTGGTTAAATCGGGCCAGATACATATTCGAAATGCAGTCCGTCAGAAGACTAGTCCATGTCAAAGCCCGCAGTGATCAAGCCCAATGGAACTTAGCTGAAGCTGTTTAAGCCTTAATCACGTCTATAAAAAGGGGTCTCCACTACTCAAGTCAAAGCATTTCGTAGAACATTCAACATAAGACAAGAGGAGAGACAACACAAGTCACTGAATACACACATACAACAAATCAAAGGACTCAAGTCCAAAAGCCCTTTGCCACGATGAAGTTCTGCAACCGTGAAGGTTCCACGTTTTTCTCTCCATTAAATCCTTAAAGGCCTTGATACCAAATTTCAAGGTGCCACCTAGTTTTCTCCACAAATTCAGAGGAGATTACACATTCACATCCAAGAACAAGCTTCAAGCCCTTTGATCGACTTGGAAGGAAGAATCATGGGATTACATCAAAATCCGAGATTGTATCCACTTTATTTCTAAATCAATAAAATTATTTGTCCAGATCTTTTCTTGTCTCGTAATTATTTTTGCAGACACGATATTTTGTGTGAACAAATTTCTATCATGCCTAATGGGACAATCTCTGCCTCTCATCCATTTCTTCTACGTCAAAGTTCAAGTTATCACAATTTAAAGTTCAAATGCACCAAGAAGGATCAAGTCACCGTCAACGCTACTACTGCCGGTCAATCCTCTACCGGGGGCAAGATTGTTGACACGACCCCTTCAGACGGTTCAAACTCAGCAAGTCCTATCGAGAGCAGCTCCAAGTCAACGCATTTCGCTATTCTCCCTGCCATGATGGCCGGTGCAACTACAATGGAGGAACAACTAGCACAAATGGCCCAAACCATCTAACCTCCTAAGGATCAACGAGGACAAAGACCTCTAGATCACCCAATTGATGAGCAACGAAGAGCATACGAATGTTGAGAAAACGAACGACAACCACAAACAAACCCCTTCTCAAACCATGTTGAAAGCGAGAAGCAAGTGGATAAAGCACCAGCCACACATGATTTCGTGCAAAAGTCTACACATTCTAAAACATCTATTGCTACATGGTCTATTCAACAATTGCAAGAGATGATCGCTGATACCATCAAAGCCCCGTATGCTGGAAAGACCCAAAATTCGCCCGCGTATTCAAAATCTTATACCAAATGCATCGACGCCTTGAGGATGCCAATGGGATACCTACCGCCGGAATTGTAACAATTCGATGAAAGAGGCATCCCAAAACAACACATCACCCACTTCATCGAGACATGCAACGGCTCCAAAACTTACAGTGACATCTTGGTGAAGCAGTTCGTCTGATTGCTTAAAGGAAACGCTTTTGATTGGTACGTTAATCCTTAGCCCGAGTCTATAAACAGTTGGGACGAGATGGAAAAGGAGTTTCTAAGCCGCTTCTATAGCACACGCCGAACAGTTAGCATGTATGAATTCACCAACGCAAGACAGTGGAAGAATGAACCAGTCACCGACTACATCAACCATTGGCGTGCTCTAAGCTTGAATTGCAAAGACAAACTCTCAGAGACCTCGGCGATAGAAATATGCATTCAAGGTATGCATTGGGATCTTGTTTATATCTTGTAGGGAATCAAGCCAAGAAATTTTGAGGAGTTGGCTACCCACACCCATGACATGGAGATAAGCATCGCCAATCACAAACTCAAATTCCCAATTGACTACCAAAAGATGGAGTCAAAAGAGGATGAAGACTTCGTCATACCTGCGTCAAAGAGTCCATGGTCATCAAAGCAACTCCTGTCAAATTTCCTCCAAGTTAGAGAAGGAGTGGAAGGCCTTAAAACAACCATACGTGACGTTATAAAGGTTAGCTTAGTTTGGATGCGAAGAAAGGGCTGACACAAACGTCGCCAGCATTGCTCCAACAAATGACATGTACGTTTCAGAAAACAAGCAGAAAGCTCTATCGGCAATGCCACCAAAACTTCAATTGGACAGTCTTGAGCCCATATAAATGAAGGCATCTGACACTAGCATGAAGCCCTTCAACATGGTAGAGTCCTAGTTTGTTGATGCCCAGCTCCACTTGGACCCTGATGAGATGCAAGAAGCAACGCCTTCAAAGATCCCAGTCGGTCAAAACGAAGTACGCTCCAAATTGACTATGTGAGAAATCAGTGATGAGGAGTTTCACAAATTGACCATCGATGAAGTGCCAACAAGGAAAGACCATAAGTCAAAAAAGTCATCGTACTCGTCAGTATTCCCCTATGTAGTTTGGCCCGACGACAAAGACAAACCAAGCTCATCACATGACCATGCTCCTCCACCATCCAAAGGAATCAAGCAATCAAGTAAGGTGAATTAAACGACCCCCAAGGTGCGAAAGCTGAACAATCAAGCCCATCATCAACCTACAAGCATTGGTCTCAAGTGAACTACTTCTTCTGAAAAATCAACTCGAAGAAATGGGGGACATTTAGCTCAAAAGCTTACCACCTCTTGGCGAAATCAAGGTATGAATTTTCTTCTCCATCTCACAGCAAGTTAAATCCCGAGTTAACTAGTGAAAAGTTCCATGGACTGACTGAAGCACAACACAAATTGAGAAGACAAGGCTTTCGTGTAGACCAACCACGTACTAGATTAGGCTTCACCCTAGATGAACTTGTGAGTAGTTGCCTAGGAGATGGTTATACGTGACAACTAAAGAAAAGAAGTCGACATGACCAATCAAACACGTAGAAGGAAAATGGCGAAAATCAAACAGTTCATCTGTCTCGGCCCCGGGGGAGTAAGACGTTATCCTTGCTTGTCGCCAATGAAATACGACACTCATCCAATGAATACGATGCGAAGCGCAAGTCTCAATAGGACGCTCGATGCCCTATCTCGAGGTGCTCGATTTGGAACGTTTCAGACCCAACCCTTTATCAGTTGGTTTGATGACCACTATCCAATGCGTGGCCCAACTGCATGAGTTATTAACGTGGTATGTTCACTTTGTTGTGACATATGTGAACAGTAATAAATATACTGGAATTAGTACAACAAAGATAATGCCAATGGTAACAAATATGTATCTTTTTATTACATATATTACATTACATCAAGTTGTCAAATAGATTACATAAAGGTCAATCTAATTGGCTTTTTGGTCATCTATTCTAACAAAATGTTCACCAACATTCACCTAGTCTCTAGTGCCATGTACCGTTGCTAGATGGCCACCCATGGTGACGGGCGTTTGTAACTAAGGTTAATCAAAAATAATTAATTAAATTTAATTTAATTAATCAATTGTGTTGGACACAGACCAAGTCTAGCCGAGGGTGAACCTAAAGAGTCACACACAAATCACTATGAAAGTAGTGGAATTAATTCTGGAAGACGAATTAATTTAATTGGATTAAATTAATTCAAGAAGAATATAAATGATTGGATCATTTATTGGGAAAGTCCGTTCAATGGATGACCCAAGAATGAATTAATTGGATTAATTAATTTTGGGCTTAGCACCTTTAAATTAACTAGATTGATTTATTGGGTTTGGTTCAATTAATTGATTGGATCAATTAATTAGTGTTTGAGCCTATGTTTATTTAATTGGATTAAATAAAATTTTGAATTTCAATAAGGTTTAAAGTTAATTGGATTAATTTGAAACCTATGGATCTTGGTTGGACTTGGTTTAATTTGATTAAATCAAAATCGGTCAAAATCGGTCCATGATTTGAAGTTCAAGCTCAAGGGGTTAAAGCAAATTGAGGAGGAGTTGAAAATCCTCCATGTACTGTATGACATATGGGAGGTTGCACAAGTAGTGCACTCATATGATGAGTAGTGGTGCACATGTTGTGCATAATGTGTAGAAGTTATTATGGAAATAACTTTTTTTTATTTGTAATTTGATTACACCAAACACATACTCTTCTCACTCATCTCTTGCATGTAAGCCACGAAAATTCCCTCATCTTACTCCATGTTTTGAATTCTCCTTGAATTAGATTCAAGTTGAGCGCAAGAGAAATATGTATACACTAATCATTAGTGTAATACGGTTTTGTTTATTTCATAATTCTACCTAGCAATAGAGTTAGACTCTATTTCATAGTGTGGTGTGGACAAATTAGAGGGTATCTAATTTGGATCCTAACGTGAACGGGAAAGGAACAAAAGGGGAACAACGCTTGTTGCCATTCTATGCAAGAAGACGAAAAGGTAATGTTTCGATTTAAAATTCTTGTATCCTTTTTGTTTTCTCCTTTAGCCACATTAATGCATATTTACTTATGTTTATTGATGCATTTGAAAACACCAAACGCTCAGAAATTCAAAGGGAATACCCCTTTGAAATCGATTTTTAAATTTTATATTTTACGCTTCCATCGCATTCTCGGACCATACCGATTCTTTCATTAAGAACATGTACGATAACAATGGTTAATAATATTGATGGCTCTAATTGTAATTTTTGCATAAACAATACGGGCACAATGATTAAAGCGACGTTAGGGTATCCCCATCATAACCTTGTACATCCTACCACACTCAAGCACCCCTCAACTCCTATAAATATTTCCTCCCAATATTTGAGAGAGGTCACAAGACAACATACCCCTCTTAGTGAGCAAAAGAAGCTATATTTACTCTCCCCAGGGATCCAGACTAGATTTCTACAGACTCGGACATATTGACGACTTTTGAAACCCCAGGTTCGATCAATAGACGACTTTTGAAACCCCTAAAAAGCTTAAACACTCCGCATCATTTTGGTGTCGTCTATTGAGTGAGGCTATATGTCCGTTCCAAACCCTATATTTGAGGGTTGATATTATAGGTACGCGTCCTACATCAGTTGTAGACGATGAATTTGAGTGACTTATAAGCCCCAAATTCTCTTCCTAGCGAGGTGAACTTTTAGGGAAAAACTGTGAAGTTCATACAAAATCAAAGTAGACAATACCTCGCGGAACAGGATACCAATCTAGTTGCAAGCCACATTAATTACGAAATCTACAATATTTTGATATAAAAGTTTATAAAATTCAAAAGGTAGTATGATTAAAAAAACTTTATGCGCCAATTATTCTTATAATATATATATATATATATATATATACATCTTTAGCTTCATTTATGATTAAAACATAAATAGGGATAATGCATTTACACCCCATGATTGATGGTCTGTTTATACAAATTATCCTTACTTATTGCATAATTACAAAAATCACCCATAACAGCTATAAAGTAGGGGTAGTTTTTGTAATGATAGTTATGTTTTTTTGCAGGGCGTATGTGGAATTTTTCTAAAATAAAAAATAGGAGTAGTTTGTGTAAATGATGTCAAAGTTTGTTGGTAAGTGTATGTGCAATTATCCAAAGACAAGAGTGATTTGTGTAAACAGACCATAGGACAAGAGTGTAAATATAATTATTCCAAATGAATATTAATATATATGCTCGATAGTAGTGCATATTTTAGTTAATTATATATGGTTCAAATGAATTAATGATATACTATATAAGATAGTTTATGAGATCTAATCATTGCTAAATTAACCTTATAATGTCAGAAATAAATTTTGTTACATGTATTCAGTGCAGTGACCCTTGAAATACACAACTTCTAGTATGGGAATATATGAGCTATATAGCAAATGAAAAGTGAGTTTTGATTAAGTCAATAAATTTGAGGAATATTATGTAGTAATTAGGGAGTGTTTGCAAAAAGTTTAACTTTTGGATAAACGATTTTTACAAAAACAAGTTGGAAAATTATAGAAAAAATTAAAAGTGGGTAGTATTTATAAAAAAAATCAAAAAGTTAAAATTGATTAAAGGCCGTTTTGTTCCCATGTATTAAACAGATACTATTTTTGTTTAATATTTCAACTAGTATATTTCATATTTCACTTTCACAAATTTTTATCATATATATTATTAAAACATTAAAACTAATAGAAAACTGAATGTTTAATTCAACAATGCTCCCGCCAACTAATATAATTGTTCATTTATACACAATAAATAAACTTGCATGATTGTAAAAAAAAATATGTTTTTTATCAATTAATCATAGCAATTCAATTTATATTTTTCTATGATATAGGAATGTTATAAGATAATATAGAAAATAAAATACAAAAATTCCAAAATATTAAATATGTGAAAGTGCAAATTTTAATAAATTATTCAAACTGTTTAAAAAACTCTAATATCAACTATAGATGTAAAATTTTGAAAATAAACTAAAATAATTAAATTTGAATTAAAATTATTATAATGAGGATAAAGTAGTCTAGAATTTGACTTTATTTACAAAAAAAAGTCAAAGTAGGTAGAAGCAACGACTTAAAAATGCTTTTTTAAGTAGTTTCGGAAGTAGAAACTAGCATACCAAACACATCAAAAATGAAGGATAGATTCAAGAGAATGATTCGGAGTTCTTGCAATGTGGAACCATGCAGTACCAGACACGTGATAAATCTTCCAAATAACAAGGATATTTTTTGAAGTCAAAAGCTGAAAAATACTTTTCGAAAGCTCCCACAAAATGATTGATGGGAATAGGCATGATTTTTTATTATTCTTAATCTAACTATATATGATATCAGCTTATATACATTTTTATTGAAAATTTTCATCCTTGTTCTATGCCCAAAGCTAATATTGTGCAGAGTACCAACCTTATGAATCTTCTTCAGTACTTGAATTGTAGATGGACTTTGATTTGTCTCGTAAGACGAGCGCATCTACCTCATTGTCTCAATTGTGATAGATCTAACCTTTTTTTTGGATTCAGCAATAGACCATTTGTTGGTTAAGAGAAGGCAATCAATGACTTTTTCAATATCCACACTCTGAATTCTGGGGTCGTGTGATGATTCTCCTCAAATACAAGTGAATGTATTTTGAAGAGCATGATTTATCGTATTTACTATTTCGACTTATAGAGATCAATTGGTGTCTCACTTGAGTTTTTGGTTTCTCTATTTACAGTGGAGTCTCAAAGACTTATAACTCACTTCAAACTCTTTATTGACTCAGTAGGCAAATTTTAACAAAAATGTGCACATCAAATTGATTGATGTAGTCAGTAGAATACCAATCTCGTGGATCTTGTATGACTTGAATGGTAAAGAATTCTTTTGATATGCCTCATATCACGAATGGATCTAACATATCCGAACAGATCTTACCACCTCTTTGATCTACTGATTCTTCATCTTTTACGAGAAGACAACCCTTGTCTTCTTATACATCCACACGCTAAATCTCCAGAGTTATTTGGTGGTTCTCAACTAGACAACTAAAAGTATTTTTTATGTGTTTGATCCTCTGTATTTTATATGTGCGTGGGAGAACATAAAAACTGATGTATCATTGAGTTTGTGGGTTCCCTATATATAGTGATATCACATAAACTTGTAACCTATTCTAAACTCTATTTTTTACTCTATTATCTTATCAACTGATAATGTAATACACCCAGTCAATATCCAACTCATTAATTAATAACAATACTGACCCAATCATATGATTATTTCTACTGTGCATAAACATTCAACATCTCCCACTTTAATCCACTTTGAGAATGACTTTATGTATGAGCACGGAAACTTAAAAAATTCACCCTGTGCAATGTCCGACATGCCTTGGACATGGACACGCATCCATCACATCTTGGACATGACATTTGCATGTTCGAAGATATATAATAATCAAACAAAGAACATGATGTCCTTCATGTCAAACTGCATACGTGTTCGACACATGTTAGGGCACGTTTGGGTTATAATTTTAAAAAATTTTGTACTAATATAGAATAGAGAAAATGAAATTTTACTTCTCACATGAAATTGAAATGTCTTCTTTCTTTCCCTCTTATTTCTCTCTCTTTTCTACTTTCTTCAATCTCTCTTTGTGAGTACATCTAGGCGAAAACTCAATTCGTGCCAAGTATGATATGGTTTCAATATCATTTATCTTTTTTGGGGTAATTATAACCTAAAACGGTATAGGTCGCATGATTGAACGGATATAATTAGTAGTTGTGGTTAGTGGTTCTAAATCAAAACTATGTGGTGTACTCGCTTGAATATATTAATCAGTGCACCTTCCTGGATTTGCCCAAACAAAATCGAGCATGTAGAAATGTGATGCACTTGTATGTCATTGGTCAGTTAGTAGGTAATCAGAACCTAAGAACCTCCTTGCGAGGCAATTACACTTGTCGCGAGTAGTGCAATGTTATACAGTGCGTCTTGCTTACAGCTACAAATAGTTAACTCATTGCCTAGGGACAAACTGCACCAAGCAAAAACTAACGTCAATTATGTGGGTGACAGAATAGTGGCCCAGTGGCAAATTGTTTCTGCTAAAGACATATCAGGGGTTTAAGTCTTGTGCGAAAGGTTAGGGTACCAGCTTTGACTGTGTTTTAGAGACAAGAAAGAGAGTTTAATGCAATTTACCTTCATATGATATTGTAAATAAGCAAATTACCTCTTTACAAAAAAATAATAGCAATTTATCTGTTTAGGAAGGTAAATTGCTCCATTTTAAAAAATACATGAACGTAAATTGCTATTTTATTTTTCATAGGAGGGTATTGCTCATTTGCAATACCACACAGGAGTTGCATGTATTTTTTCCCAAAAAAAGTGGTAACTCCTTAATTAAATTATTTTCCTCTAAAGCTCAAGTTCGTCGATAATTGCTTATAAGTTCATGGATCGGCCATTTAATCATACGTAAATCTGTAACACCAGCATACCAACAACGCATGGCGGAGTAGTTAAGTGGTAGTTACGTTGATATTACTTGTTATGGGTTGGTTTAGGATTAACATGTAATGTTTATAGATTTTTACATATAATTGATGAACTAATTGATAATTATTACGGAAATTCAAATTTAATTATAAATAAATTATAGTTTGAAATTTTAATATTTTAAAATTTGAAGGTACTAATGGAGTTTTATAAAATTTTTGGAATCAAATTTTATCAATTAATAAAGTAGGGAACAAAATTGGATGATAAAAAGTTAAAAAAAAATAAAAATACAATATGAGTATGGAAATTGGTATTGTTGCCACCCTAATTGGCCACTAATGTTTGTGTAGGAATTCAACTCCCCGCTTCACCACTCCGCCGTTATAAAATTGTGAAACAAAGTTGTGTCATTTCATTTTGTTTAGGGGGCTCAACACACACCTCTTTGGAATGCGTAGCTGCTGCCATTTTCAAAGAGGTAAGATACTCATCCTTTAAAATTATCAATTAATCAATATATTTATATTATTTAATTAGTAAATTTATTTAATGTCATTTCTACTATTCACTTTAATATTTAATCGAGAAATTTTATGAGTTTGAATATTTATAAATTAATGAAGAAGGGTGTTCTAGCTAATTAATTAAATAATATAATTTAATAGAATTAGTCATTGCTATAATTGATTTATCCAACTTAAATGAATTGATTAACCAAATATTTAATTAAATGTATAGGTGGTTAATTAATTTCTAGGGTAAATTATATTGATACCCCTTGAGGTTAGGCCCATTTACACAAACACTCCCTGTCTTTTGCGAAATTATATCTACACCCCCTAAGGAGTGTTAGTGTAATGTTTTTCAGGGGATATTAGTGTAAACTTTACCTTTGAATACGGAGTGTAATTATAATATAATTACAACCTCAGGGGGCGTAGCTGTAATTTTGCAAAAGACAGATGGTGTTTGTGTAATTGGGCCTAACCTTAGGGTGTCACTGTAATTTACCCTAATTTCTATGATAGTAAGAAATTGATGAAAAATTAATAGAAATACTAGAAAATGATATTGAGAAACATTAGAAAATTATATTAAAAAATGTTATTTTTATTAAAAATGATATAAGATGTTTTAGATAATTTATTCCAAGGGGTGTTATCAAGAACGATAACTATAAAAATATGAGGGGTTTTAATAAAATAAATTCTTATGAGTTAATTGACACTGGAAAGGTTAAGATGTCTAGGTATATGGAAGAATATGGAATGAAAACCATGATCTCGGTAGAAATAAAATAGTAAAGTATTGATGGAGAACATACAAATAGCATTTAATACTTTATTTAGAAATTATACCATGCATTCTTGGCATATTAAGTGTATGCATTACAACCTATATAGGACACGGAGATAATATAGAGGACTGAACAATTCCTTCTACTAATTAAATCATTTTATGATCGTGGTAAGTAAATAACTAGTGTTACCTATATGTGCTTTTTTTCCTCTTTTTTTAAAGAACCACCCGAAAGCGTGGAGAGTTTTCGGGGTCTCCATCCCTTCTACATTAATACCTGGTGAAAAGAATGTGTACAACGGGAAGCGCTACCTCCATAATATCACTAGAAAAGTCATAAATAAAGAGCACTACTCCCTTACAATAGTGATAAAATAAAGCATAAATAAGGAGTACTACTCCCTTACAAAATAGTTTGGTGAAAGCGTAAAACAAGGAGTACTACTCCCTTACAAAAATCTAAGGAGAAAGCATTATAAATTACAAGAAAGTACAATCTATCTTCGAAGATATCCACTACAAAAAAATGCGGGATTAGGAACGGATACAGAGGCCCGTTCCAACTACCGTTCCAAATAGGAACGGTAAATGGAACTGTTGTGGAACGGGAAACCGTTGATGACGTCACTGTCGTGGTAATTGTAATACAAATTAATAGTGTCGTTCCTATTCGAGTGCCAACCTATGTGTGCCAATTCGTACAGCTATTACCGTTCCTAAAAGAGACCTCATATATTTTGGACTTCAATTTGGAGCACATGTGTGAAATTGGGAACGGTTAGTCGACCGGGGACACTTACTGTTCCTATACAAGCTCCTACGGCCGTGTCTATTTGGACCGGTCAGCTGACCGTTCCAACATGTAGTCCTACATAAGACCCTTTTACCCCATGGGTAAAAATATAATGCAATTACCTTTCCAAATTACGGGTATATAGTAAGTGCAGTATTGTTACAATTACCGTTCCCAATCGTGCTCCAATTAAGAACGGTCCTCTTGCGTGTGCCTCATACCGTTCCTAATATGCCCTAATGGCTATATTATAACGGTAATATTATCGTTCCTGTCACCCCACCTGCGACCGTTCCTAAAGCTGGAACAATGGCTATATTTAAACGGCTAGTTTTGTGTCCCAAATAATATTCCAATGCCCATTCCAATATTTTCTATATATATGTCCCCCTTCTTTCTCATTGTTCTTATAATTACTCTCCAACTCATTTTGTTATAACTCCCCCCTTTGATTCTTTATACGGAAAATCGAACATATCAATTACCGGGCGCGAATTTTGCATTGATATTGATAGGTGTTCTGCTCAGGTAAGTATGCAAAATTCAGTAATTGTTAGTTATGTATATAATATACTCTCATCATTTAATTGCGTACTGTTGTGAATTATACGTAGGACCAATCATGTTAATACAGTTGAGGAAATTGATGTATGATCGAGACGTCCTGGGTGTGACGCCGAAGTTTGAGGACGGTGTTACAAAAATTTTAGAATGGGCCCAGTCTCAGCGTGCATATATGGACGGGGACAAGATTAAGTGTCCCTGCGGGAAGTGCAAAAACGAACGGTTCAAAACACCAGATGAGGTAAATTTTGATTTGTGTATGAAAGGGTTTATGCCAGAGTATTATAATTGGATTTCGCATGGTGAAGAGAGGGTACAGGAATACTTTGAAGCATTGATAGCGCCCCCTGTGCAGTAGCAACAAATGCCACCCGTTCAGGAGGAGGGTAGTTCGTATTGGGGTGATGCGACTCAGATGGATTGGGCGCAGAGGATGGTATTAGATGCTGCCGGGCCGTCTTTCTAGTCTTCGTACAACCAGGAGGGACCGACTGATGATGGTACTTGGTATTGTCCATCTGATGTGAGTCCTAGTTCATATTACGATTCGAGGCCCTATGATTATGTGTTTGGCTTGTCAGTCCGTTTTTTTGATGTAGTTCATGCTGCGGACCAACCGTTGTGGAACGGCTGCACCACCTCTCAATTGGCATCAATTGCCTCTTTGGTGAATATCAAGGCCGAAGGGGGTTTTTTCGAGCATACATATGATCGGTTATGCCAGTGGGCTGATACTGTAATGCCCCGCGATCACACTTTTCCCGCCGATTATTACAATACGAAGAAATTGATAAGAGAATTGGGTTTACCAGTTCAGAAGATTGATACTTGCAAAAACGGTTGCATGTTGTACTGGAAGGACGATATTGATTTGGAATATTGCAAGTTTTGTGTAGACGCTGGGTACAAGCCCACCAGGGACAGAAATCCTAAACGCAAGAAGTTCCCATATGCTATTCTTAGGTATCTACCGATTACCCCTCGGCGGCAGAGGTTGTATGCGTCGGAGGCCACAACAGAGCATATGGCTTGGCATGCGATCCATCAGACGGAGGAAGGATCCATGTGTCATCCGTCCGATGTAGAGGCTTGGAAGCATTTTGACCGGACGTATCCTAATTTTGCAGCTGAGCCTCGTAATGTTAGACTTGGATTGTGCACAGATGGGTTTGCACCGCACGGCCAGTATGGTAAAACTTACTCATGTTGGCCCGTGATACTTACACCGTATAATCTCCCACCGGGAATGTGCATGAAGTTTGAGTATATGTTCCTAACGATGGTGATCCCTGGCCTATCGAATCCGAAACGTCTAATCGATGTCTACTTGGAGCCGTTGATCGAGGAGTTATAGAATTAATGGCATGTGGGTGTACATACGCACGATACTGCGACAAACTAGGCATTCATGATGCATGCCGCATTGATGTGGACAGTGAACGACTTTCCTGCTTATGAGATGGTGTCTGGATGGAGTACCGCCGGTGTTATGGGGTTTCTAGTTTGTATGGAGGACACACAGGCATTCTATTTACAGCATGGTCAGAAGGCATGCTATTTTGACTGCCACAGGCAATTCCTACCACCGGTTCATCCTTATCATAGGAACAAGAAAACCTTCACTAAAAATGGAATGAAGAGGAAAGTTGCACGTCCGAGGCTGACTGAAGAACAAATCCGAACCCATGTCGATGCGTTTAGTGTGGCTGTCGAATAACCGTTGAGTGAACCTGAAGGCTACAGTGTCGACCATAAGTGGACGAAGAAAAGCATATTCTGGGAGCTTGAATATTGGGGGGCACATCTGATACGACACAATCTTGATGTCATGCATATTGAGAATAATGTGTTCGATAATATATTCAATACTGTGGTGAACATCAAGGGGAAAACGAAGGACAATCTGAATGCAAGGAAGGATCTGAAGATCATATATAATCGGCCGGAGCTTGAGGTGGACGAAAGGAGACCGAACGTGACGCCCAAGGCGGTATATACACTGACGAAGAAGCAAAAGAAGAAGATATATGAGTGGATTCGTTGTCTTAGGTTTCCTGATGGGTATGCCTCTAACTTGGCCCGTTGCGTCGACCTGAAGGAGTTGAGGATGCACGACATGAAGAGCCATGATTGTCATGTATTCATGCAAAAATTGATTCTGGTTGCCTTCCGTGAAATGCTTCAGAGCACGTGTGGGAGGCCTTGACGGAAGTGAGCCTTCTATTCCAGATCCTATGCTCAACTAGATGTGGCCAAGGTAAAAGAATTGGAAGATAGTGTAGCCGTCATCCTGTGCAACCTCGAGAAAATTTTTCCTCATTCTTTTTTCGACTCAATGGAGCATCTAATTATTCACCTTCCATATGAGGCGCGCGTAGGGGGGCCCGTGCAATACAGGTGGATGTACCCTATTTGAAAGGTAATTAAATAAATACTGTTAAATATATATTTATTATTTGCATTTTAATAAATAGTCGTATGAATAGATTCCTACGCAATTTGAAGAAAAAGGTGAAAAACAAAGCACACGTCGAGGCGTCAATTGTAGAGGCTTATATTGTTGAAGAAATTGGGCTTTTCTCCTCTCACTACTTTGAACCGCACATTCTCTGCAAGCGAAACAGACCTGGTCGGAATGATGATTTCACGAGCAACGACGATCGAATAGTTCGGTCCATTTTCAATTACCCGTGTCGAGCAAGTGGAGCCTCGAAGAAGAGATGGCTGAGCGGTGAGGAACTTCATGTTATCGAGACATACGTCTTGTGTAATTGTGAAGTAGTTGCACTATACTACGAGTAAGTGTCTTATACAAACATAATTATCTCGTATGAATCATTTCAATTTCAATTACATGTATATTTATAACTATCAGTTTTACTATAACAGGTCATTCTTGAATGAACTGTTCGAGCAACACAATTCGGAGGACCCGATAATTGATCAACTAGTGGTGACATAATTTAAGGATTGGTTCAAGGCTCGTGTAAGTATCATTGATTTCTTGTAAATGCAATATGCTTATTAATTTGTAATCAATTATTTCAATTGCTATATATATGATTAATTGCAGGTGAAACCCGAATTGAATCACACAAACGACGAATTATTGAAGTTGCATTATTGGGGGCCAAGAGCAGAAGTGACGACATACCCATCTTACTTCGTCAATGGCTTCAATTTCCATACTGAACGCCACAATGTCGGGAAGTCAACAATGAATTGTGGTGTTTGTGTCAAAAGCTCATCATATATAGACACAGATTCTGACTTCTATGGAATTTTGGAAGAGATAATTCAGCTAGATTACCCACTAATTCAAAACATGCACATTGTACTATTTAATTATCGGTGGGTCGATCTGTTGAAGATACACCCTCGTTATCACGTCGTTGATATCAACTTCAAAAGGCTCTACCAAAGAATGAACCATTCATACTGGCACAACAAGCAGTACAAGTCTACTTCCCGGATTACCCGAGCATGAAGAGGGACAAAGTTAACTGGAAAGTTGTTTGCAAAATCAAGGCTCGAAGAGTAATCGATGACTCGCGATGGACCGAGGTCGCCTATCAGATGGATGAAGTCGTACCTAATCCAGATGATGTAATAGATAACCAAACATTTGAACTGCAGACCCAACGGAAATACAGTTAGTCGTTGATCATGGAGCAGGGCCATCGTGCTCGCCAGACAGTGAATCCGAAGATGAAGATGAAGATAGCTTTGACGAGGCTGAGTCCGATGAAGAGACTTATTGAATTTTCTGAAATTTTTCTGTAATTTTTTTATTAACCTTATTGTAAAAATTGTATTCGATAGATGTATTTTGATTATTCTAAGAAATTAGAATAAATTTTAAAAATAGGAACGGATATTTTATTCTAACAACCATTCCTAATACAGGTACAACTATTTGAATAGGTGCCAAACAAAAAAAATGCGGGAAATTTGAATTAGGAACGGTCCAAATTTATTATGACCGTTCCTATTTAAGGTACAATTTTTCAAATATGGCGGCTAATTAAAAAAAATGAGGGAAATTTGAATTAGGAACGGTCCAAATTTATCAAGACCATTCCTATTTAAGCTACGATTTTTCAAATATGGCGGCTAATTAAAAAAAATGAGGGAAATTTAAATTAGGAACGGTCGATGAAACCGACGACTGTTCCAAACTGAAGTCCGATATTTCGTTTTGATGCCCAATGAAAAATTGGTGGAAAAATCAACTATTGGAGCGGTCAGTTTATATACGACCGTTCCAAATTTCAATAGGAACGGTAAATACGTGTGTGTATTAAAACGACGTCGTTCTTTCCATTAGGAACGGTATTGGGAACACCATGTCTATTAGGTGACCGTTCCTAGTATTACAATTTCAACCAGTTGGTCCGATATCTCAACATCCGTCAGCCGGATCAACACTATTTTTGAACACATACAAGATTATGGATATGAATTGATGTCCAACGGTCTGATTTTCAATCAGCAACCCGGATTTAAGGATGCATCTGTTTTTCTTACGATGAATACTGATCGGATACGAGATCTCGAGAACTGCACACCGAAATTCCCCAAAACTACATATAATGTATTATTTTGTATGGTACATCATATCTAACGGTTTGATTAGAATTTTGACGGTTTGATTATGCTGTGCAATACAACAACATAGGATCCTAGTTACATCCGTGAAATACTAACAAAACTAAATATACAAATATACTTCATATTCTGAACGTGTGTGTATATTGCAGAAATTATTATGTAATTTGAAATTTTTGTAAATATCCAATTGTGTACCTTTATTCAATCATATGAATTTTCGAAACGTGTTTTTCTTAATTTATAGTTATTATATAATAAGATAAAAAAAATATTGCAATACATATAGGAACGGGTGAACATGCAATTAGGAACGGTAGAAATGTTCGTGCCCCAAAGCGACATTATTTCTTTCTTTAGGAACGGGGTTAGGTACATATTTTCTATTAATCGACCATTCCTATTAGTACAATTCCAAGTACTAAGTATTTGGAATTGATATGGGAACGGTTGTTTGTAATGTAGGAATGATCGCATTTCGGAATGGTATTCGAAATGGCCTCACTACTAAGTGACCGTTCCTATTTAGGTCAACATCAGTACAAGGTATCAAAACGACATCGTTTTACAAAGAATACGACGTCGTTTTCTTTAGTTGGACCGAGAGTAGGAAAGGTTTGTACAAGTCACGACCGTTCCAAACGTTTGATATATATTCGGTCCTTGGCCGATTTTCTTTCATTTTTCCTCCCTCACTCTCATCTTCCTCTCCCTCACTCTCAATCTCCCTCTCCCTCTCATCTCTCTCTGCATCCGCCGCCTCCTCATCCTCCAACCGTCCGCCGCCTCCACCGTCGCCGTCAAGAACAACCGTCCGCCGTCTCCTCATCCTCCAACCGTCCGCCGTCCCCTCATCCTCCACCGTCCTCCGCTGCCTCATCCTCCACCGTCTGCCGCCCAAACCGTACTGCCACCGACGCCCACTGCCCCAACCGTCGTCTACCGATTGATCTACCAAGTACGGATTCCCAAAACCCCCTTTTTTCTGTAAATTTTGGTTTTTTAATTTATGTAATGATTGGGATTTTAGTGTAATTTTTGTATAGTTAGGGTATTTTTCTGTAAAATTTGTATAGTTTGGGAATTTGTTGTAATTTTTGTATAGTTAGTGGATTTATCTGTAATTTTTGTTTAGTTAGGGGATTAATCTGTAAATTCTGTATATTATGGGAATTTTCTGTAATATTCTGAAAATTAGGAATGGTAATTATGTGAATTTTCTGTAATTTTTTGTATCTTATGTGAATTTTCTATAATTTTGTGTAATTCTTGTTAATTTTTTGTAATTATGTTGTATTTTCTGTAATTATTGTAATTATGTTGTATTTTTCTGTTTTGTAAATTTTTGAAAATGCATGTAAATATTAATTTTGTGGTTAAGTTTTTTATTTTTATGCAATTTCTATAATATTTTCTGAATTTTTTAAATTTCCAAAAAAAAATCTGTTTTAAAAATCTGAAAATTTGTATTTTTCAAAATTTGAAAATCTGAAAATCTGAAAATTTTAAAAAATTCCAGAATTTTAATTTGAAAATATAAAAATCTGAAAATTTTCGTACAATTTTATGTCATTTTCTGTAATTTTAAAATTTTTTTGATAATTTTTTGAATTTTTAAATTTTTTATGTCATTTTCTATAAGTTTAAAATATTTTCAAAATTTTATGTAATTTTTAAAAATTATGTATTTTTAACAAAATTTGAAATCAAATTTTACTCATAATATATGAAATCTGTTAATTTTCTGGAATTTTAGAAAATCTGGGTAATTTTCTATAATATTTTGTAAGGATATAGGCAAATATTAGTATTTAGTATAAATATATAGGAAAATACAAGGATTTAGCGCAATTTTAGGGTCAAATTTTGAAATTTAGTATAAATATATAAAAAAATTGAAGAATTTAGTGCAATTTTAGGATCAAATATTGGGATTTAGTATAGATATATACGAAAAATAGAAGGATTTAGTGTAATTAAGCATCAATTTTGTGTGTTCGGAAATAATTTTAGGATTTAGTCAATATTGTAGGAAAATTTTTAGTATTAATTTTGGGACTTAGTATATAATTTTAGGATTTAGTTTGCAGTAGTATTTTTCAAATTCATACGACTAATATTTTAAAAAAAAAATTGTAGATCATGTCTAGTCGGGATTTCCCACCTCGAGGAGGTCGACGTGGCCGCGGTCGCGGCTCACCGGCTATACCATTGGTCGCTGTTGCTTCCCAGGATGGGAAAGCAGTGTTCCGACCACCACCACCACCGGCAGAGCAGGCACCCGCACCACCTGCGCCGGATCAGCAGCCCGGTGCGTCTACTGTTGCACCCATCAAGGAGGGTGGCGGACCATCCACTACCGCACCGACGGTCGATCCGGCCAGTCCATAGGCTGCCCCACCACCACCACCCCCACCGGCCCCACCACTATCCACGCGCCAGTATATCACACTCGCCGAAGCAAGGTATATTTATATTTTTTTAAATTTCTTTTGTAATTTAAATTATTATTTTTATGTCATACTAATTATTTTATAATTTCAGGAGTGATCGGAAGATCCACGAGCGCATGTACGCGGTCGTGCGAGGACACTATCCCCATCCTTAGGGCAGTATGCGCAAGGTGCCGCCAGAGCACCAGCATTTCTGGTTTGAGAGTTTGAAGGTAATGGCAATTATTTTTTTTAAAATATATTAACAATCTAAGTTCTGATATATATATATGTAATACAGATGACCTACTGGTGGGACGCCGACGATGAGTCGATGTTCAAGATCTTCCACGTTTGGGCGGGAAAGTTCCTTAGGAAGAAGTTCCTCCTCGCCAGACAGTCCCTGCTGAAGCCTCTATGGCTGGCGAACGAGGTCTGGCAGCAACTCCTCTTGTACTGGGAGTCCCCGGAGTTCAAGGAGGACTGCAAGAAGAATAAGGCGAACCAGAACGCCAACCCAGCCGCATCCGCTACTATGTACCGTGGGGGATCTGTCTCCGTCGGTATGCACAAGCGGAAATTGGTAAGATATTTAATGTTATTTCAAGTATTTATTATTATTATTAAATTAAAATGGTAATAACTGTTTCCCATTTCTTTTTACAGGAGGAGCAGCTCGGTCGGCCAGTGAAGCATATGGAGTTATTCTCTAGATGCTACAAGAAGAAGGCCGACGGCGGCTGGAGCGGGCCGAGGGCAGCGGAGGTGGCGATAAGTTGTACTTAATACATTCTAATTTATTTGTTTAATGTTTGAAAACTTTCTAATTTATTCTAATTATTTTTGCAAGAGATGTTCCAGAAGATGATGGAGGATCACCAGTCTCAGCCACGACCAATCCTGGGGATCCTCCAGCCGAATCAGAGGGATCGGTGGCACAGACCGAGCAGGAGATGTGGCTGGCTTGCGTCGGGGGCAAGAACAAGGGCCGAGTATTCGGTCTTGGTTCTAAGGCCCTGGGTCTCAACCAGACCTTTACCTCGCCACCGCCAGAGCCAGCACCTTCGTCAAACATGGAGGGTCAGATGGTCCGCCTGGAGGAGATGATGATGGACCTAATGGGCATGATGAAGGCCATGCAGACCAGTTACTCCGGCGTCGGCCCGTCACGGCCTCCGAGAGACCCCACCCTTCCAGACATTGACGAGATGGACGAGGCCGATGGGGACGAGGAGTAGATTATGTATTTTTTTATTATTTTCTTTTGTAATTAAATCAGATAATATTCGTATTTAATATAATTTTTATTTCTAAATTATGCATTTTTTCATATTTAAATATTAATTATAAAATCAAAATAAAAAATATTAATAATAATTTAATTTATATTTAAATGATAATAATTATTACTATAAAACAAAATTAATAATTCATTAGTTAGGAACGGTACGTTAGACGGCGACTAAGCGCCAAAAATCGGTCCAATATTTGACTGTTTTAAATCATTTACCGTTCCCAATACCGATGAAAACTCCATTCCAAATATAGAAGTCAACTGTTCCTAAAGACGGGACTTACCGTGCCTACATGTATTCCAAAATCGATGCTTTCGTTGTTAGGCTTTCGTTCTAAAGGAAATACCAAAAACTGGTCCAAAGTGGTATTCCAAAGTTGGAGTGCAACAACCGTTCCTAATCAATGCGACAACATGTATTTCAGTTACCGATCCTAATCTATAAAACAGACCGTTCCAACTTGTATTCCAGACAACATGCTAAAATGTATCTAGAACTTATGATGATAAATCCAAAATGTGTTCTAACTATCGTTCCTAATTGCGCGATTTAATTTGGATGCACCCGTTCCAAAAATTTATAAGGTGTTCCAAATACAAAAATTATAAATTCATACATACAAAGGTAATTAGGAACGGTATACAGAAAATATGCCAAAAACCGTTCCCAAATAGGAACGGTCTCTTCATTACCGTTCCTAATTATTAGGATCGCCTCTTATTGCCACGGATTGCCTCCCGTTCCTTAACCGTTCCTAATGGCAGTCCAAAAGGATCCAGTGAACTTTTTACCGTTCCAAAAGTTAAAAAAACCATTCCTGTTACCGTTTCAATTCCTGCATTTTTTTGTACTGATCAAAAAACTTAAGATTTTAACATACAAGAAAAAGACTCTTCAAGGAAAACCAAGAGGGGGGAGTCATCCCTTTGCATAAATGATCAACATTATCTACATATGCACTCTCCTACCTCTATATTACTCTTATGTTTGAAGTGTATGAATTGTGTTGGAAATGAATTAATATGTACGGTACGAGTTATTTAATGCTTTACCTTGAATAATTATATTGTGGAAGCAAAATGAGTAAGTGTATTTCCATGTTTAATGAGTTGTATGATATTGCTGCCATGTTCTTGCAAATGAAGATGTAATGGTATGTGCTTCACGTGACTAGTTTCTTACAAGAACGGTGATATGTGGACATTAGGGAGTGATGAAAACTGAATATAACTATTATGTGGATACCCCTTTGATGATCTTGACGAGCCTGTGTAGCAACATAGGTTGTGGGGCACACAAAAGGGAATTCACTTAAACATTATATGATGAACAATGAGGTTGAGTTGGTGGAGAAATACACTATCTCACCCTCTTGTAAGCAGGCTATGAAAAGAAGAGTTGACGGATTATCTTGTTATGAGAGGAATGCGTAGTGAAATAAAATGGACCTATTGGAATCAAATTAATTATATTGTTGTATATGTTGTTCGCTTTTGTTTTCTTTGAAACTATATTTTTTTGGGTGAAATGTAAGTTTCATTCATCCAAGAATATTCACAAAGCACTCCGGGCATACCCAGAGAGATACAAAAGAGCCACCATGTGGATCAAAGTGCAAACAATCCGTGTGGAAAGACTGTCAAAAGGAGCCTATACACTATAATTTTAATAGAAATTACAAGATCTCGGGACCTTGACCTTTGCCTTCAAAAATAACTTCATTGCGGTGCCTCCAAAGGTGTAAACCATGCATGCCAAAGCGAGAAGTCACGCTTTGTTCTGCACAGGGAAGCCGGTCTTCTCTTTCTTGAGCTACTTGACTGCATTAAGGAGGGTGGTCATACGTCGGTTGATGCCTAGCCACTGTCGGATATGGGACCAAACAAATGCACTGAATGGACACTCAAAGAAGAGATGTTTGGCCAATTCATTTGTTTTGATGCACAACGAGCATGAAACTTCCTCTTGTAGGAGCGCAAGCCGGTCACGTGTAGCGAGTCTCCCCCGTTATCCAAGCCACAAGATGAATGAGTACTTCAGCGGGATGAATGACTTCCAGATTGCCGCTTTCCAAGGCTGCCTTGTGAGTTTTGGTCTGAAGTACTCGTAGGCTTTGGACGTCTCAAGTCCCTTGAAATTAGACCATCCGGCCATGTGCTGGATTGCTGCCTCTGATGATCCAAATTCAGTGACCAATTTGTTGTGAATGACGACAAGTCGTTGGAGGAGTGGAGAGTCACTCTTCCTCAGTTGCCATTCCCAAACTAAAACGCCTTTAAAGTAGACACTGTTGATCCACTATACTTATAACGTGTCTGCCTTGCGGTGAATATTCCACAAACTCGGGCAAGAAGGGCAACATTCCAGGACTGAATATGCCAGATACCAAGACCGCCTTCTTCCTTGGGATGGCAAATTTCCTCCCAGGCCACCGATGCTCTCTTGGAGTTCCAGAGGAAAGTTCAGCAGTGTCGATGGATTTTCTCAATAACCGCCACTGGAAGTGGGAAAGTTTGGAGCCAGAAGCACTCCACACCTTGAATAGCCGAATGGATGAGTTTCAGCCAGCCCGCAAAAGAAAGAGACTTGGCCGTCCATTTGCAAGTATAGTTCCCAATCCGGTCGACGAGCGGTGAGAAATCCGTGACTGAAAGCCGCTTAGCCGCAAGGGGAATACCAAGATACCGGACAGGCATCTCCCCTCTAGCAAACTATGTCTGTTCAAGAATACAATCAAGCTCGTTCTGCTGGAAACCTTCCGTAAAGATGTTTGACTTGGCAGAATCGGCGGCGAGGCCCGAAACATCCCTAAATTCTTGTAGGCATTCCGTCAAGATTTGGATAGATGGAAGGTCACCTCGAGAGAATAGCATGAGATCATCGGCAAAGAGGAGGTGGGTGATCTTCAGCTTCTCACACTTCGGGTGAGTTGAACTCAGAGTTAGATGTTCTCCTCTTGAGCAATCGTGAAAAGTACTCCATACTGAGAAGGAAGAGGGCCGACGACATCGGGTCTCCTTGTCTTAGGCCTTTCTTGCCCGGGAAAAATCCATGTAGGGAGCCGTTCAAAGCCACTGAAAAGGAAGAAGTGGAAACACATTTCATAATCACGAAATAAAAAGTGGGGAAAGCCATATCTGTAGAGAATTCGGGAGAGGAATGTCCATGAGACCGAGTCAAAAGCTTTGCGCAGGTCGACATTAATAGTACAACGAGGTGAAATCCGTTCCCTCGAGTACTGTCGGACCATTTCTTGGGCCAAGAAGATGTTGTCTGTAATGTTATGGTCCCTGAAAAAGGCTGCTTGGAAATGATTAATGAGATGCTCCAAGGCGGGGGAAAGCCGGTCTGAGATGATTTTTGTGATGGCTTTGTAGATCACATTACAGCATGAGATCGGCCGGTAGTCCGCAACAGTAGGGGAGTGTTCAGATTTAGGCACAAGATCAATAGTGGTGTGGTTGAGCTGCTGTAGCATTCGCCCACGCCTAAAGAAATCCATGATGGCCCTGCAAACTTGGTCTCTGACAACATTCCATGCTCTCTTGAAAAAGCATAATGAATACCCGTCTGGCCAGGGCGCCTTGTTGTCGCTAATCTGAAAAATCGACTCCTTGATCTCTGACGGTGTAATAGCTCTGCAAAGGTCCAATGCATGCTCAGAAGCGAGTTTGGGGCCCCATTCAAACACATCATCGTCAATTGGTAAGGTCTCGACCTCGGTGCCCAAGAATGATCGGTTGAGAATACATGGGATAGCTGAAGCTGCAAAGTTTTGTCTCCAAAATACCCAAGAGGCGAAGCTAATTGTGACACCCCCTTCGTAATCACATTCCATCTCATAACTAATTTACATTTAACCCAATTTAGATATATCTTCTTATAATTTCATTCTATATATGCCTCAATCGATTAAGAACTTCAACAGAATTCTTTATATAACATAATTCACTATAGCATATGAAAACGACAAAAGTGGAGTTTCTAGCGATTACAAAACTTAAGATACTAACCCAGTCCGAGTTTAATATTATTATTAATATGTAGCTAGAGCTCCTGACTAATGATGACACCTTCAGTGCTGACCCACCTAACAAGGCTGACAACTGGCTACACGCTAGCTAGACGAGTCACTGCAATCTATCTGCTGCAAAAGTACATGGCAAAGAGTGAGTTGCCAACTCAGTAAGTATAGCTAATTAGCTATATATACACAGACATGTGAGCACATACAAGAAGACCAATTTTATGTGATAACACCAATCAACCAATCATGCTCATTATGCAATTTCCACAATATCTCCAAGTAATCAGTATTAACAATCATGTGAAAACCAATGCCAGAATCACTATCAACACGTCATGCAGTAATCACAATATCAAACCAATGCCAGAATCACTATCAACACGTCATGCAGTAATCACAATATCACGAAGTAATCAATAACAACCATTACTCGGGAATCAATATCAGAATCATCATCATCCACATCATAATACAAACTCAGTTATGATTTATTATCTTAGGGCCCTGCTTAACCTAGCTGGAGTATATTCAATGGTTTGCCAGCTATCATCATCATTTCATCAAATCATCATCATTTTTTTTCTTTTTCTTCCGATATCACACAGCACACAGCTCGTATGATATCTCATCATCCACCATATCACACAGCACACAGCTCATATGATATTACATCCTCCATCATATCACACAGCACACAGCTCGTATGATATTACATCATCCATCATATCACACAGCACACAGCTCGTATGATATGACCTCATCTCCCATCAATTGATGACAGCACACAGCTCGTCACCAATCCCATCATCATAAACCATTGAATATGCCCCAGGTTAGGTAAGCCATCTCTTCATCTCAATTCACCATCTGTCAATTAACGACCTCACAACTCAACTCCAATCAATAATCAAATAAAAGCATGTCACAATCATTCACGACCACACACCATTCATCATCATTCATTAATATAATCGAATATATCATAAGTATTTACCATGTACGTCACATCAAAACATAGACATAACACGTAACAACATTTCACAAGACAACCACATAATCCAGTTCAACATATAGCAATTTACGAACAAGATTACATAACCATGCATCTTTATATATATACATATATATATCCAATTAACTATACTTACCTCAATTCCACAATGATTTAGTTAGTAGAGTGATGTGTTCACTCCTTGTACGTTGTTCTCGTGTCTTATAAATAGTTGTAAGATGTATAGTCAACATATCAGAAATATTGAAATTCCTTAATAGTACATTAAACAATATTCGGACACCCCTCACTAATCTATTAATATCTTATTTTACATAATTCAGATCCTTAATTCATTTTCTACTACATAAAATAGACTCAATTATCTTTCCATCAGTATATATCTTGATATATATATAAATCAGTGATTATATTTTTAAGAATTTCCTTTACCGCCCCTTAACCTGTGAATCCTGCAGAATGAACACTGATGACTAATTAAGTCATAACATTAATTATAATAATCCAAATTAAAAACTGTTTTAGTATGATAAACTAGACATCCTAGGCTTTCCAATGATGTAAAATACGTATTTTAAATAATAGGAATAAAGTTTTTTTAATAATCTCTCTTATTTGGGTTCATGGTTTCCTTTGACAGAATCTGTGTGCCAAATTACAAACTCTCCCCAGACCTAATTATAATATATAAACGCATTCGTTTTACTCCATATATTCCCCTACGTCCCTAGATTCATATAAAACAAGAATCATGCGAATTGGATCAGTATATAATGATTTATTCAGGTTTTAGCACAACCTGTTCTTTACAGTCGCAGGTCCATAGAGCTCTACTTCAAAATTCTCCCAAAATTCGTATAACCGTTCAAAAATTATGATATTTACAGAATATGATATATTATGTCTCTAATTTCATTATAAGAAATAATCATACAAATTGAACCATTATAACTAAAGTTACAGGGGTTTTACTATACTCCGTCTAGATTTCCGCAGAAACAGGGCAACAGAATATATCCTCCGATTTAGCCATTAAAATGAATGATTTAGCTTCTACTCAAAACTAGAAACTTAGAGAGGACATACTAAGGTTTTCATAGACACCAAAATAACTAAATTTGGACCGGTAGAACGTGAGATTTTCCTGAAAAATCGAGACTGATTGGACAGAGTTTTTCCTGTTATCATGTATCTACCTTCACTCATCCATTTCTTCAATATTCTTCATGGATCTAAGCTTAAAATAGAAATAAAAGAGAGTTCTTACCAATATCTGTGTAGAAGACTCTAGGCTTGAGTTCTTTGAGGAGGAAGAAATAATATAATGAACAAATCAAGTCCTATATATATATGTATTGTCAATATCTCACAACACCGCCTCACCCCTCTTTTCTTTCTTATATATATTAATTCTATATATATATATATATATATATATTAGCTTCTACCACATTCTCAAATTTTCTATGGGTAATACAAGTTGTTTTTATAGCATATATATATATATATAGGATAAGTTAGTAGGTGTGAACATATAGGTGTCTATATATATATAAATATTATATTGCAATAAAGTATGTTGATAAGAATGAGTTAATTTGTTGTGTAGTGTAAATATATATATATATAGATATGTAATTTATTTATTTAAGATATTATATCTCCCCCTTGCATCTTCACAAATTTCTGTTTTGACCCCACACTTGTATTGCTTCAAATCCTCAAGTACTTCCAAGTATAAATCTTATCACATAATTTATAATTAAGCACCAAATATCATATAAACCATCACATAATATCTATTTCATTATGATAATAAATAATAAATCATGAATTTACTTTCGAGGATGTTACAATTCTCCCCTCCTAATAAAAATTTCGTCCTCGAAATTTGATTTTCCTAACCTGTTCAAGGAAACAAATATGGGTACTTCTTCTTCATATTTTCCTCAACTTCCCAAGTGACTTCTTTTGTATAGTGATGCCTCTACTTTACTATCATCATTCATATCTCTGTATTTTTCAATTTCTTTGTCATCTTATCTGGAATCTCTGTTGGTTCTTTTGCGTACGTCAAGTTTTCTGAGATTTCTATCTCTAGTTTACATAAAATATGACTAGGATCCGAACTGTATCATCGTGGCGTAGAAATAGCCACAATGTATAATCTTTCAATTTCTAAAACACATAACTTAGCTAATTTATCCATAGAATCACCTTATTGTATAGGTAAGAAATGAGCTGATTCAATCGGCCTATCCACTCCACCCGGATAGCATCACGTTCTCTAGATGTACGGGGCAACCTAACAACAAAATTTATAACAATCGTATCCCATTTTCGTTCAGCTATAGATAAAGATTGAAGCTTACTTCTTAGTGTTTGATGTTCTACCCTCACCTGTCGATAAGTTGAGCAATGAAACACAATGATGCTATATAATTTCTCATCATCTACCACCAATAGCAGGATCTTAAATTCTATTGCATTTTTTTTTCATTACGGGAAGACATTCCATATGGCATATTATCGTTTTCCCTACATAACCACATCAGGTACACAACTCGCCTCTCATTCACTATCACTCCATCAATCTTTATTAAAAAATTGCGCATCTTATCTTCTTTTTTTTTTCTCTAACATCCTTAATAAGATAAGTCCCAACAAGACCGTAATAATTCAACCAATAAAGCATTTCCACCAACTTTCAAGGTTCAAGATACTCTTCCCAACACATCAAAGCAACGAGTACGATATATTATCCAAGTATACTAATCTAGTCCCAATGTTTGATAATAATGTTATATGCAACCAAACCCACTTCATCATTTCCTCTGTCATATCCCAAAACTTATCCATGAACTAGGACTCTATTAGTTAGTTCTAACGTCAACATTTATATCCTTAAATCTCATCAATATAATTCCGTCCAATTTATCATCGTTAAACCCAAATGTCTCTCGTATATATTGACATTATATAATTTATTCAGCACCAACAATGCCATCCATGGATCTTATATATACTGCATAAGTTCAAGTCATCTCTTAAGGCATCCTAGTAACATTTCTTACGTGCCATTCAATCTGCAACCAGTAAATCTCACGACACCAATTACAACTTGAAATCAGTTTTGATAGTTGCGAATATCTTAACTTTGTCAAACAATCAATAAAACATGTTTTACATCCCTTGTCACATATTAAGTATAGTATGTCTCCAAGGACTCCTTATCAAATTGAGAACCAATATCCCAAAATAACATAGACCTTTGAACCTGTACTCTCACTCAATAGTCAACTTACACCTTAGGTGCAAATCTCTTATCTTGATACAACCAAAACATTAGCAGGCTTAAATTGTAGAGTTGCTAACGAATCCGCTACGTGATGAACCTCAACTTTACATTTATTGGTCTAGTTCCAAATAGCAATATCAAATTATGACTTCCCAAATTAGCTAAGATGATTGACCTCTTCCAACTCAAGGCATCCGCTGCTATATTCATCTTTCAATGATGATAACCAATAGTATAACCACAATTCTTTAACAATTATTCATATGCTGTCTCAAGTTCACATCTTTTTGTGCCAAAATATATCTCAAACTCTTATAACCAATTGCAATTCTAATGCATTTTGTTTTATTTTTTATTTTTCCAAACAATTAGTGTCTCCAAATCCCAAAAACATGTATCATTGTTACTAACTCCATATCATGCATGGTATAATTTAATTCTTAGGTCCTTAACTAGAAAGATACATACACTATTACCTTTCCAATCTCCATTGATATACACCTAAACCTTGTTTCGAAGTATTTGTATACACCACGTATCCACAACTACCATATGTTAAAACTGAAATCGAAGTTGATGACAATATTCTCTTTAACTAATCAAAACATTGTTGACACGGCTTAATCTAGTGAAAAACTATTCCTTTCTTAATAACTTTGTCCAAGGACTAGCAATTATAGAGAATCCATCAACAAATCTCCTATTATACCCAACTATCCTAAGAAACTACAAACTTTAGTTGCATTCATTAATATGCATCACTCCGTAATAGCCTTTATCTATAGGATCAGACATAATACTATCTCCAAATATCATATGTCCTAGAAAAATTAACTGATTCACCCAAATATCACACTTACTTAACTTAGTGTACAACTCTTCCTCTCCAAGATTTGCAACATTATTTTTAGATGTTCTTCATACTTCTCTCTACTCCTCGAATACAGTAAGATACCATCAGTAATGACTATCACAAAATGACTTAACTACTGATCAAATTTCGATTTGTCAACGCATGAATATGCCTTATCCTCAATTCCCAATAATCAGACCTCAGATTGATATTTGAAAATATTGTAGCTCCTTCCTAACAGTGTAGTAAATCATCAATTCTTGGTAATAGATATTTATTTTTTTATCGTCACCCTATTCAGTTAGTGATAATCAATACACATCATCATATAATATCCTCATAATCCACGAAAAATACTAGTGCTCTCAACATGATGTACACGATCTGATAACATCTTCTTTCCTTCAAGAATTCTTCTAATTGCATTTTCAACTCTATATTATATTATCTCGACAAAGTTTTCATAGTACAATCCACTTCTATCTATGGTGGCAACCTAGTTACTCATTAAGAAACACTTTAGTAAAGTCTCTTGCTAAGGGAATGTCTTCCATTCAAGACTAGCCATTTGGTCCGTACTACACTAGCCAAATATGCTACACATCCTCCTATCATCAACTATTTTCCCTCTATGGTTGATATTACACAAACTGACATCACCTACTGACAACCTATGATTACAACTTTTGTTTTACCCAAGCATTCAATCACCACTTTCATTACAAAGAAATCAATAAAAACTTTATTCCACGTCAATACATCTATCCCACAATTTGCATCAAAGTTCACCAAGTCCATCACTACAATATCTACACATAGATTTATATACCCAATCATCAATTGGTTACTCCTCTAACACAATAGTTAACTCCACCGACAATTACAGGTACAACCTAGCTTTACTCATTCTTTCGACACATCCCTACTACCTACTGGGCCAGCACGTGCATCATGAGAAACCATCCTACATTAGACAATTCAATCATTAGACACATCTCAAATTCAACCTATGACCCTAGAAACGTAGACCCGCTCTGATACCACCCAAATGTGACACCCCCTTCGTAATCACATTCCATCTCATAACTAATTTACATTTAACCCAATTTAGATATATCTTCTTATAATTTCATTCTATATATGCCTCAATCGATTAAGAACTTCAACAGAATTCTTTATATAACATAATTCACTATAGCATATGAAAACGACAAAAGTGGAGTTTCTAGCGATTACAAAACTTAAGATACTAATCCAGTCCGAGTTTAATATTATTATTAATATGTAGCTAGAGCTCCTGACTAATGATGACACTTTCAGTGCTGACCCACCTAACAAGGCTGACAACTGGCTACACGCTAGCTAGACGAGTCACTGCAATCTATCTGCTGCAAAAGTACATGGCAAAGAGTGAGTTGCCAACTCAGTAAGTATAGCTAATTAGCTATATATACACAGACATGTGAGCACATACAAGAAGACCAATTTTATGTGATAATACCAATCAACCAATCATGCTCATTATGCAATTTCCACAATATCTCCAAGTAATCAGTATTAACAATCATGTGAAAACCAATGCCAGAATCACTATCAACACGTCATGCAGTAATCACAATATCAAACCAATGCCAGAATCACTATCAACACGTCATGCAGTAATCACAATATCACGAAGTAATCAATAACAACCATTACTCGGGAATCAATATCAGAATCATCATCATCCACATCATAATACAAACTAAGTTATGATTTATTATCTTAGGGCCCTGCTTAACCTAGCTGGAGTATATTCAATGGTTTGCCGGCTATCATCATCATTTCATCAAATCATCATCATTTTTTTTCTTTTTCTTCCGATATCACACAGCACACAGCTCGTATGATATCTCATCATCCACCATATCACACAGCACACAACTCGTATGATATTACATCCTCCATCATATCACACAGCACACAGCTCGTATGATATTACATCATCCATCATATCACACAGCACACAGCTCGTATGATATGACCTCATCTCCCATCAATTGATGACAGCACACAGCTCGTCACCAATCCCATCATCATAAACCATTGAATATGCCCCAAGTTAGGTAAACCATCTCTTCATCTCAATTCACCATCTGTCAATTAACGACCTCACAACTCAACTCCAATCAATAATCAAATAAAAGCATGTCACAATCATTCACGACCACACACCATTCATCATCATTCATTAATATAATCGAATATATCATAAGTATTTACCATGTACGTCACATCAAAAACATAGACATAACACGTAACAACATTTCACAAGACAACCACATAATCCAGTTCAACATATATAGCAATTTACGAACAAGATTACATAACCATGCATCTTTATATATATACATATATATATCCAATTAACTATACTTACCTCAATTCCACAATGATTTAGTTAGTAGAGTGATGTGTTCACTCCTTGTACGTTGTTCTCGTGTCTTATAAATAGTTGTAAGATGTATAGTCAACATATCAGAAATATTGAAATTCCTTAATAGTACATTAAACAATATTCGGACACCCCTCACTAATCTATTAATATCTTATTTTACATAATTCAGATCCTTAATTCATTTTCTACTACATAAAATAGACTCAATTATCTTTCCATCAGTATATATCTTGATATATATATAAATCAGTGATTATATTTTTAAGAATTTCCTTTACCGCCCCTTAACCTGTGAATCCTGCAGAATGAACACTGATGACTAATTAAGTCATAACATTAATTATAATAATCCAAATTAAAAACTGTTTAGTATGATAAACTAGACATCCTAGGCTTTCCAATGATGTAAAATACGTATTTTAAATAATAGGAATAAAGTTTTTTTAATAATCTCTCTTATTTGGGTTCATGGTTTCCTTTGACAGAATCTGTGTGCCAAATTACAAACTCTCCCCAGACCTAATTATAATATATAAACGCATTCGTTTTACTCCATATATTCCCCTACGTCCCTAGATTCATATAAAACAAGAATCATGCGAATTGGATCAGTATATAATGATTTATTCAGGTTTTAGCACAACCTGTTCTTTACAGTCGCAGGTCCATAGAGCTCTACTTCAAAATTCTCCCAAAATTCGTATAACCGTTCAAAAATTATGATATTTACAGAATATGATATATTATGTCTCTAATTTCATTATAAGAAATAATCATACAAATTGAACCATTATAACTAAAGTTACAGGGGTTTTACTATACTCCGTCTAGATTTCCGCAGAAACAGGGCAACAGAATATATCCTCCGATTTAGCCATTAAAATGAATGATTTAGCTTCTACTCAAAACTAGAAACTTAGAGAGGACATACTAAGGTTTTCATAGACACCAAAATAACTAAATTTGGACCGGTAGAACGTGAGATTTTCCTGAAAAATCGAGACTGATTGGACAGAGTTTTTCCTGTTATCATGTATCTACCTTCACTCATCCATTTCTTCAATATTCTTCATGGATCTAAGCTTAAAATAGAAATAAAAGAGAGTTCTTACCAATATCTGTGTAGAAGACTCTAGGCTTGAGTTCTTTGAGGAGGAAGAAATAATATAATGAACAAATCAAGTCCTATATATATATGTATTGTCAATATCTCACAACACCGCCTCACCCCTCTTTTCTTTCTTATATATATTAATTCTATATATATATATATATATATATATTAGCTTCTACCACATTCTCAAATTTTCTATGGGTAATACAAGTTGTTTTTATAGCATATATATATATAGGATAAGTTAGTAGGTGTGAACATATAGGTGTCTATATATATATAAATATTATATTGCAATAAAGTATGTTGATAAGAATGAGTTAATTTGTTGTGTAGTGTAAATATATATATATATATAGATATGTAATTTATTTATTTAAGATATTATATCTCCCCCTTGCATCTTCACAAATTTCTGTTTTGACCCCACACCTGTATTGCTTCAAATCCTCAAGTACTTCCAAGTATAAATCTTATCACATAATTTATAATTAAGCACCAAATATCATATAAACCATCACATAATATCTATTTCATTATGATAATAAATAATAAATCATGAATTTACTTTCGAGGATGTTACACTAATTATTCTTAATGAGGTGGGAAACACCATTATGTTTGAGAGGCCGGTTGAAGCCTCTCACATTCCAGAAATCGATCTTCATGAGGAGCGATGAGGGATCTCCCCTCCCAACTTCTGTTTCTGTTTTAGGTCCTTCGGTCTTTCAATGGTTGTCAAGAACCTCGTCGACATAAAGTGTTAGGTTGAAGAGGAGTAGGACTCGTCTTCGAAATCTGACGTGTCTGTCTGTGAGTGCAGCTCCTTCTCAGGCTTTTAGCGAGGCATCTGCTGTGCAATGTCAGTCGTTTCCTGGTGTTGCCTAGATGATCTAGGCTGGTGCTGAACTTCTTTACCGACTGGCTGTGCATTTGGCTTATGCACAAACGTTGTTGGCTTTGGCTTTCCAATCACAACTTGGGGGCCATTACGCTGATTCTTATGGTCACTCTAGTGATGTCGTTGCACCACAGTCCACTCAGCTGGTTGAACCTTCTTTGCAGCAACCAGGGTGGCTGGCTTAACGGTTGTGGTAGCTACAGTAATAGCCACCTGCGGTTGAGTGCCCTTGCACGAATCCTTCAGGTGCCCAAACTGGTTGCAGTCTGAGCAAAACTTTTGTCTGAATGCATACACCACTGGCTGCTTTTTTGTTACACCATTTGGGAGTATGAACTCCACTTTGTTGACCAACGGCTTTGAAGCATCGACTTCTACAAAAATATGGGCATAGGAGACACGCTCCACCTTCCTTGTCAATGCGTCCATGGCAATGGGATTGCCCAATCCAGACCCGATCTTTCCTAATGCATTAGGATTCCAACATTCATGTGGGAGAGATAGGAGGATGGCACAAACCAGAGTAAAACTAATGTCATCCTCTTTAAACTCAAAGTAATCTAGCATGTTTTTTTGAGTAAAGTGGCCGCCCAAAGACAAAATACGGTCCCCCGGCAAGGATACGCTGGCGATCTTCATCACGTGCAAATCGGAAGATGAGCCACCCACTCTCGTGTTGCTAAAAGAAGGCCCCCCATGATTGGGCCAATGCACGGATTGTGGTTGTTTCTAAAGAGACCCATGAAGGAATTCTTCTTCATACCCACGGCTTTAGTAATGGCTTCCTTGCCCGGCAGTGCCGCCGCTAACCGACTATCGGAGGTGTCCTCAACATGGGCGGGATTTGCAGAGTAGGATGGAGAGGCCTCTAAGTTAGAAATAAATGCATTAAAATCCGTAGAATCAACCTTAGTTATGTCGTTGGGCATGGCAGTTTCCTTGACTGAAATAGGGCCGGCAATCGGTTGGGCGGGAGGCAGTGCGATGACGGCAGGTTGGCCAGCTACTGGTGCCTTGGCAGCATGTTGGTTGGCTACCGGTGCCCGGACAGAGGAAGACTGGCTGGATGCCTTGGCAGCCTCAGCTGAAATCTTGTGCTTCTTTGCCTTGGCGATGGAAGCTAGCAAAGGCCAAAGAGGGAAAGCCTAACAACCACAACAAAGAGGGCGGTCTGCTGTGCACTAGAACAGGAAACAAGATGTGGACAGGTGCAGGAAGTCAACCAGGCTGCATGTGTGGAGCAGTGTGCCTGCACCAAAGAGGAAGTGGCAGACTGTGCAAGCGAGAAAGCAGGCAGGTGCTGGACCAAAAACGACAAAGTCCCACCTACCAGCAGTTAGCCGAAAAGTGGCCGAAAAATGCAGAAAACCAGTCTGCGGCACCTATAATCAATCCCTAAGGGCAGCAACAAGGTTCCTCAACAGCTTGCGCAACAAAATCCGGCCAACAGCAGCAAGAATGCTTGGCAAAAACTAGAAGTAGCAATAGTAACTTGATTCCAGCGGGGGAGGTTAAAACTCCGGCCAAACTTTCTCAAATCCAAAACATAAATCGGTAGAAATGAAGAGCAGCAATTGGAGACGTGATTAAGCAGAATGTAGAAAACTTGAAGAAAAACCATTAAAATAGGACACTCTAGAGAGAAGGGAGAGCATTCTTTCTAGAGACAGAAACCTCTTGACATCACTACTAGTTCTTTGAAACTATACTTAATTACATGTGTAAAGGTGTCAGTTATTTACTACTGAGTTGCAGGCTCATCCCTTTGCTAACATTTTTCAAGTGTAAATCTTGATATGTCTACTCTCTGAATCTAGGTGGAAGATCCAAATCTTTCATTCCAAGCCAAGTCCAACCAATATGCACTTTTCTCCTCACTCGTCAATAAAACTAGAATCTAAATTTTCAAGGGTGTTTAAATTTAAATTAAAAGCGAGGTTCATGTGTGAACTCATCAAGCGATTATATTTTACTATACATGATGTATATATGCATATATATATATATATATACATAGTTTTGTTTTAAGGGTGACATGTAAGTGGTATAAGATCGTAAGGTCGTTAGGGGGTGCTACATTTAGTGGTATCAGAACATAGTACCGTTGGAGGGTGTCACATTGGGTGGTATCAGAGAGTAGTTAGATTCTCTAGGATATTTGGTGAAATATGGTATTATACCTAAAACATATATTAAAAAATCTAATTAGATGCATGCATTTCGTGTAGGACGGAAGCGTTGGGTGAAGACACTGTTGGCCTAAATGAGTCGTTAGAGTCTGCACATAATTATATAGAACCTTTAAGGCGTTATATATGTGTAGCTATGCACACTGGGCTTATATTGGTCAATACAGTATTCAGATATTGTGTAGTAGGAGTAGACGGTGTTACACTATATATATATATTAGGTTTGTGATAAACCTCAAAGAGTTTGATATTATATTGAGAATGGATTTGTTATCTAGTAGTCATGCTTTGGTGGAATGTCAAATAAAGGAAGTGGTTCTAGAAGTCAATCGACAAATGAAGACGGTCATAGTGGAGAAAGAAAAGTCATACCTAACTGTTTAATTTCTATTGTTACTGCCTTTAAATTAATTAGAGAAGGGTGTCAGACATATTTAGTTAATGTAAGTGATACTACGATGGTTAGTCTGGGTGTATATGATTTTCCGATAGTTAGAGAGTTCCTTGATGTTTTTCTGAGGAATTACCTAGCTTACCACATCGTCAAGAAACACATTTTGAAATAAAGACTAACTTTAGAGCAACACCTATTCCAATTGCACCATGCTGACCTATTTCTTCTTAGCGATCCAGACCTCTATTTTCATTGATTCGAGACGTCCAAACTGAAGTGTCGATGGCACTGCTATAGGAGATTATAGAACTTCTTTTTCTCCAAAACATGAATACCATTTGTTGAAGTGATGTTGCAACATTTGTACCCACCGTATCCTCAACATTCAAGATTATCTTGCCCTCTTTTGCTAGGTCCACAATATTCTACTTGACCTCAAAATACTTTCTGATGGGATGGCCAACTACCTAGTGATACTTTGGAATGTTCACCCTTCCAACTTCCTCAAGACATTTTGCTTCAGGCAATTCAATAAATTTTCTTACGAACGACTGGTCAAAGATGTGAGGCACATAGGAGTTAGAGAATGCGTACTCTTTCTTTTCAATTCTTTCAATGTAGGCCGATGCTTTTCATTTGGCATGATTTGGTCTTCAGGCCTTTCATTCTTCCTCTTGTTGCAGGAAATTTTCACAGGAGCCGCTTTGATGGCCATTGGCTCGTTGAAAGTGGGTTTGACGAATCTCTTGCTTCTCTTTGAATATTTTTGTCCTTCTTTTATCATCGATTAAAAAGGCGGCTTTGTGATTGACAATGCTTAATTCATGTCACGGGCACGGGTAACTCCTCGAAAGTTCTTGCCATGATTCCTTGCAAAAGGTAGAGAAGCCCCCAGGGCATGCTCTGGATGAACATTTCTATTCCCGACAACTCTGAGAGTTTATCATTGTAGTTCAAGCTCAAGGTGCCCTAGCAGTTGATGTAGTCGATATTTAGCCCATCTTTCCATTGCCTTGCATTAATAAGTTCAATCATGCTCACTATCCGGCGGTGCTGGAGAAACAACTTAGGAATTCATTTCCTATTATACGACAATTGTCTGTTGACACGGGCTCTAAGTCCACATACCAATTATAAGTGTTTTCTTTATGATCAAACAAACTGGTAAACCATGAGGTCTCTATCAATACTGGAACTGTTGCATGTGTGATGAAGTGGGCGGTATGTTGACTTTCGATGATTGATATCCCATTAACATCCTCAGGGCGTCAATGAACAAAGTATATTGTTTTGATTACATAAGCGAAATTTAGGTGGGTCCCCCATATTAGGCTTTGATGTTGTTGGTAATCATTTCTTACAGTTGTTGGATGGACAATGTGGCAATGGATGTTGCGGAATGACTGGATTTTCATGCCTTGGTGGCGCCTCTTTGGTTGTTGGAGTCATGCCTTGGTGGTTTGAAGAGGATATGTTGTTGTGGCTGAATTCTCCAAGTTTGTTCGTCAACTGAGGAATCTAGAACTTTTATCCTCAATATTTTTTGGAGATTGGTGATTAGGAAAAATTATATAGTTTATTTTCTATTGATCTCCCGTATTCTCATGGATATGATGCTTGTTCTTAGTAATTTTGTGGCATTCTAGGTGGTTTCTTGGAGGAAGAAAGTTTTGCAGCATAAGAGCTCGAGTAAGAAAAAATGAAGAAATTTAGAGAAACGCATCCAAAATAACCCGTGCCCGCAGGCTATAAGAAATTCGATTGACAGAAGCATAGTAGATCTAACCCATGGCCATAAGTTATCAGATATGCAGTGTTAGTGTGCGCGAAATTGAAAAGTCTCCAACTTATTTGCTGATGTTAAATCTCATGTTGGGCAACATTATTTCCATGTAACTAATTTTAGAATTATGGTAGGAAAAAGAGACGGAAGGAAGAAAAAAGAGTGAGTGTATTAGAATTAGCTTCCTTTCTTACCACAATTGGGACTAGTACAAAAAGGAAAATAAAGAAAGCACAAGGGTAGTAATTTTTTTTTGGAGAGAATCTGAATTCCACACGTTGAGCAAGGAAGAAGAATGAAGGGACACGTGGGAAACACGATGCGACACCAGAGTGACAGCCATTCAGCCTGATTTTCTTCGCCATGAGTTAGTCTGAATTTTCTTTCTTTGTTTTATATTTAGTTAGTATAAACTAATTCACCTTTTCCTAGGATTATGGAAAACCTAATCGAGACAATGTTTTGAGTATTTTCTTGGACTAATCTACGGAGTTATTTTGACATGTCCATGAATTATTGTGCTTGTTCTTATTATTTGAGAGTATGATCACCTGTTAGATTGAATTAATTATGTTTATGAACTGGAAGTGAATTATGCATAATAGACATGGTAATTCATGGTTTGAATTGAATAAATGTAGTCATACATAGGGATAATTCATCAGATTATATAGGTTTTTCATAGATGTTAATGCATTATTGTCACGAGTTTTAGAAAGGAGGAATCCACTAATTTCTTGATATAATAGGTTCGGTATAACTTGAAAGAATATATTAGATTAACTTGGGGAAAACCTCAGCTTGTGGGAATATTAGCTTGTTAGATTAATCCGTTTGTATTACATTCATTAAATCAATTAGGTGGACCTATAGCCATAGCATCTCATTCACCTTTGAAATTTCTCCAACATGATCATTTGCCAGATCTTTTTACTAATTGTTCTCCGTAGTAATAGCTTATCACTTGATTTTTGATTGTCCAGATAATTAGGGATTAGTTATAGTTTTGGTAGTTGTTTCATTAAATCCTCATGGGATCGATATTTATTATACTACTTGATAGCTAGTGCACTTGCTAGTATCCTTATATGCATTTTGGCAATCAAATTTTTGGCATCATTGTCGGGGATTTAATTTTAGATAATATCAGAACTCGATAATCTTAGTTAATTTGGTTAAAAAAAAATTATTATCTAATCTTCTTTCTCTTTCTTGCAATCATCGAGACAACCATAGCAATTGCAGGAATTGTAGAAAGACCAATGATGGAATACTCTTTTCCTAATAGCTGATGATGGGGTGATATCCAGTACTGCCAAACCCACTATCCAAGCCAAGAACTTTGAGATCAAGTCGGTCATAATACAGCTGATTCGAACAAGTGTGCAGTTTTCTAATTTGCCTAACGATGATCATAACAAATATCTTTCTAATTTTCTTAAGATTTGTGACACTTTCAAATTTAATGGTGTTAGTGATTATGTTGTTAGACTAGGCTGTTTCCATTCTCATTATGTCATAAGGCCAAGGATTGGCTTCCTTTCTTACCTGTTGGCAGTATCACGACATGGGCTGAACTGACACATAAATTTCTTGCTAAATACTTTCCTTCCTCTAAAACTGCTAAGATGCTAAATGATATTACTTCCTTTGTGCAGTTAGAAAGGGATTCATTGTATGATGCATGGGAATATTTTATGGACAAGATTAGAAAATGCCCTCATCACGAGCTATCAGTATGGCGATAGGTACAAAACATTTTATAATGGTGTCACTATGGCTAACTGAGCTACCATTGATGCAACTGTACTATCATGTGGAAACTACCGTTAGATGCATTTAACATAATTGATGAGATAACATCCAACATGTAGTCATATGGTCAAGAGAGAGCCGACAGAAGAGTAGTCGGTATCCACAGCGTCGACAGAGTAACCATACTATTTGCTCATATGTTGCACTAACACAAAAGCGGAAAACCTTGTACCTACAATGTGGAATGTTACACCTATAGGACTTTACGGTGCATGTGGGAAATGGGACACTTGAGTCCAGACTGCAAGGTGGGAAGTCCATTTGCCATTTTGTGGCAGGTCTAATTTCAACCCATACTCCAACCCATACAATCTGGAATGGTGGTCAACCCAACTTTTTATGGAGTAACAATCAGCAACAAGGACCACTAGGATACTACCAACTGTAGCAGCAACACTCGCAGGAAAAGAAGAGCAATCTAGAAGACATGCTCTCCACATTTAATGTAATTATCTCTTTAAATTGAATTATAAAGAGATAATACAAAAGCTGTTTAAGCTTACCACGACTCTACCTCTTTGGCAGCTATATAAAGGGGTCTCAGAGCTCATTCAATAGACACACAATTGAAGACAAGTAAAGACACAAGCAAGAGAGTCCCCAAATTCTTTCAAGTGCAAATCAAGGAAGATCCACGACGTTCAAGGCAAGAATCAACACGTTCGTCGTGGAATTCATCTAAAGTCAATGTTCGATTCGAGAAATAAGTCAAAAGACCCACGAATTAACGTTATCAAGAAGCAAGTCCACCTTAGCGGAGGATTAAAGCCTCAAATCCACCAAAAAAATATTCAAGTTCAAGAAGAACATCTCCAAGTTTATAGTGTTTAATCCGGGAACAAGTCAACGACCCCCGAATTAACGTTTTTCATAGTCAAAGTCAACATCGAAGGAGATCAAACGTCAAGTTTCACCTCCGAAATTACCGAAAGTCAAAGGTCGCGTTCTCGAAGTGAAGAATCAGAGCTTTCAAGTAGAGATTTCGCACCCACAAATATTCAAATCCAATTCAAAGAATTTATTTGTAATATTTTCTTGTCTCGATAAATTCAGAGGAATACAAAAATTTGTTTATAGATGTTCCTCCATACATCCGGATCCTAAGAGAGTTTTAAAAGCTAAATTGGATATGCAATTTGCTAAATTTTTAGAGATATTCAAAACGAAAAATATTAATATCCCTCTTATTAATGCACTTTTGCAGATGCCATGTTGTGCGAATTTCTTGAAGGGGGTGCTTTCAAACAAGAGGAAGTAGGAAGGAGGCGAAATGGTGAAACTTAATGAAAAATGCTCGGCGATTTTCCAAAACAAGTTACCACCCAAGCTCAAGGATCTGAGCAGTTTTTCTATCCCTTGCACTATATGGGATGTCAATTTTGATAAAACTTTATGTGATCTAGGTGCTAGCGTGGACTTGATGCCATATTCTATTTTTGATAAACTTGGAATGTATGAGCTTACTCTCCCTGTAATCACTTTGCAACTAGCAAGGATAGAAACATTAAGTATCATAGGGGAATAGTGGAGAATGTGTTGGTCAAAGTAGGCAAATTTATCATCCCTATTGATTTTATTGTGTTAGATATTGAAAAAAGATAAGACTATGCCTTTAATTCTTGGTTGACCTTTTCTTGCTATAAGCAGAGCCTTGATTGATGTGCAAAAAGGTCAACTCACTCTTACAGTTAATGAAGAACATATAGTCTTTGAAGTGTTTAAGCCTATGAAATATCAGCACAGTAATGGCCATGGCATATGTGCAATTGATTGCATTAATACCCCTAGAACTAACGATGCACATTTAGTCAAATTTAAGCATCTCCAAGAAAATTGCATAAAAAATTCTAATGAGAATAATTTACGGGACATGAAAAAAGAGCATGAGGAGGTTGCAAATGTTGCAGGCACTGGTTAAGAATTGAAGTCAAAACTATAGAAGGTTTTGCTTTAAATGGATCTACTTCCAATAAAAAAGTAAAACCACCAGTTGAAGCATCATCCAAAAAGAAAAATCCAAGCGAGACCAATTGGCTTCAACCAAAAAGAAGACGAAATGGATGAACTTAGGTCTATAATACTGACCGAATGTACAAGGAACGCACCAAGGCATGGGATAAATCTCACGTAAGAAAGAAAAAATTCAAGGATAGTAAAGAGTGGCATCATAAAGACAAGGGTCGTGTTAAAGTGGATTGGCAAAGACTAAAACACTATATCGGAGAGGCGCAAATGATTCATTTCGAGCCCCTTCTCCGACTTGCAGCAGCGTGAGAAGTATTCAAACGTCAAGCTAGTGATGTTAAAATACCGCTTTATGGAGGCAACCATGGCATTTTTAGTTTTTAGAATTAGTCATGAGACCGCATAATAACCATGCCCACGGGTTACAAAGAGAGCGCTTCAGTAAAGCAAACCTCTGATAAATCGTGCCCATGGGTTATCGAAAGAATGCTTCTGTTTGATGCTTTAGTCCCCAATTATTTTTTTTTAAGCATGAAAAAATCTAAAAAGAAATAAAAAAAAACAAAAAAGTTCTAAAATCCCTAAATCAGCCTCAACTAGGGTATTCTCACCTTTCCCCTCCCATTACAGCCTGCCCTTCTTGCACCCTCGTTCCACCACTCACTAACCGAACGTCGTTACTAGGACCCCACCTGCACTACCATCTTGCCACTGCCCGTCTCCGTTTGTTGCGCGGTCGTTCTCTGTCAGCTGCCCAGCACCGCCATTCCCGCACCACCGTTTTTTGTCAGATTTGACCACTACCTTCTCTTCGTCACCGCCTCCATGCATCACGACCCCGAGGCCACCCCTACGAATGCCGCATTCCCTTTCAACAACCGCAAACCCACCCTCCTCAAATCTGCCTTCACCGCCGCACTTCGCCCCTTCTCCGCTTCCTTCATTAAAAACGCGGCTGCTTTCACCTCTGTTCCAACATCACCACAGCCATGGTGACTCTCGATAATTAGCCATGCCCGCTCTACCTTTCCTAGATCTAGTCATCCCATGTTGTCACCCTCCATCCAACTCCACTTCTGCCACCTCTCTCAGTCGCCAGAACCATTCACTAGTTGCTACTCATTTTTTCTTTTTTTACCTTTTTCTTTTTCCTTTCGCTCTGTTCTTTTTCTATTTTATGTTTTCATTTTTCTGTTTTTCCCTACCTCAACACCACTGCTTGTTTCTTAATCGTGCATGCTAACACTCTTGCATCTAATAAAGTTGGTTGTTCTCCACAGGTGTGAAATGGATTCCGACAGGCCATCTTGTTCCTGCCGTTGACTCGGCAAGAGCAAAGCCACCCTTCTTTTCCCCTTGCTAGGAGTTTGATGACCCCACATACTCAGGGAAGTACTCTATTTCTTTCCTTTCATTATTTTTCCTGTGGTCTTAGACATTGAGGGCAATGTCGATCTTAAGTGTGGGGGGAAGGTTTCATGCATTTATGATGATCTTTTATTTGATATGAGGTGTTGAATCTTGCTGAAAGTTGAAAGTTGATATGTTGCATCCCAATTTTACTCTCGTTGACATGATTAATGAATGCACTGTTAGGATTATAAGGGATAATTAACATGAATATGAAAAAATTCAACGTGTCACACGTGTTCTGATTATCTTCATAATTGTTTTGAACTATGAATGCTTGTGAGTAACACACATCAGCCATTTATTCTGTGAGCTTTAGGGCTTATGAGCACATATGTTATTGCTCTATCATCTTGTTTGGTTGTGTGATGGTCATATCTGGTTTGATTTTCTAGAACTCATTCGATTATACATGTTGAGACTGCATTGTTGAATTGGGTGTGGTGAAAATGATAAGGACATTAGAACCAACCCAAAATTTTCCATTGTTAAGCCTTTACATATATCCACCCTTAGTAGCCAAATTGAGCCTGAACCTGATTTCATTGTCATAATAGCCACGATACAAGCCTTGATGACTATTTTTCACTAGACTTTTGAACCCAAATTTCAAAGGATTAGAAGGGCTGCTTGCGAGATGCTTTCCCATCAACATCTTGTTCAAGTACACAATCTCAACTCCCTCTTGATGGAAAAAAAATGAGGAAAAGACAAAGATTGCATGTGTAAGTTGATGAAACACAAAAAGAAAGGAAAAAAAGAGAAAAGAAATGCAAAAAAAAAAAAGAGATAGAGAAAAATTAGCGATGCAATGATAAAAAAAAAAAAGGAGGGGAGAAGAAAATAAATAAAGAAGAAAAAAGAGGGAGTGTGTAGTCAATGAGGGATGCACTTGAACCAAGTGAATTTGTGGGGTGAAACACTGTGCAAGCAATGCCACCTAATTTCTTTAACCCAAAGAACCCGTCGTATTTCTATTTGTCTCCCACCTTCACCTAAAGTCTCATTATAATCCAAAAAAGACTATTTGATTCTTGCACCTAATTCACTTCCGAGCAGTGGGGTTTGATATAAGACCAAGCCTATGGTAAAACCTTGTCAAGTCAAGACTTAAGAGTTGTTGTTCACCCGATAAACACTTTGAGCATACTGAGTGAACCTTAAGCGAGGGTGTTAAATCACTTTATATTTTGATTTCGAATAGATTGTTGAAATAATTGTTGCATTGTGCGGCTTGTTTGAATTTGTATTGTGAAATCTATTGTTACTTGCACATTGACAGTAGGTTCATTTTGAATGTTGATGTGAGTTGAAATGCGGTATAATAAAAATGAAAGACATGGGTGTTCGAAAGAGGGTGATGAAATTGAATAGTTATATGCTTGAGGACAAGCATGGTTTAAGTTAGGGGGATTTGATTAGGAGAAATTATGTAGTTTATTTCCTATTGATTTCCCTTATTCTCATAGTTATGATGCTTGTTCTTGGTAATTTTTGTAGCATTCTAGGTGTTTTCTTGGGGGACGAAAGTTTTGCAACAAAAAGAGCTCAAGTAGGAAAAAGATGAAGAAATTCTACAAAAAGCGCATCTAGAATAATCAGTGCCCATGGCTTATCAAAAATACGGTTGCCAAAAGCACAGTAGATCTAACTCGTGACTGTGGGTTATCTGATATGCGATATTCGAAATTTGAAATGTCTCCAACTTATTTGTTGATGTTAAATCTCATGTGGGACCACATTATTTCCATGTAGTTAAATTTTAGAATTATCGTAGGAAAAAGAAAAGGAAGGAAAAAATAGAGTTTCAGTGTATTAGAATTTTTTTTTCTTTCTTACCACAATTAGGACTAGTATAAAAGACGAAATCAAAGGAAGCACAAGGGTTGTGGAGAGAAATCTGAATTCCACATGTTGAGAAAACAAGAAGAACGAAGAGACACGTGGGAAAGATGATCCGACACCGGAGTGAAAACCATTCAGCCTGATTTTCTTCGCCGTGAGTTTTTCTAAATTTTCTTTCTTTGTTTTAGATTTAGTTAGTTTGAACTAATTCTCTTTTTGCTAGGGCTCATAGAAAACCTAATTGAGATAATATTTTGAGTATTTTTCCAGACTAATCTACGGCGTTATTTTTACATGTTCATGAATTATTGTGCTTGTTCTTATATTTGAGAGCCTAATCACCTCTTAGATTAAAAATTAATTATGTTGATGAATTGGAAGGGAATTTTTCATAATGGACATGGTAATTCCTGGTGTGAATTGAATGACTTGTAGGCATAATAGAAATGATTCATCTAATTACATATATTTTTTTACAGATCTTAATGCATTACTGTTACGAGGTTTAGAAAGGAGGATTCACGAATTCCTTGATAGTAATAGGTTTGATATAACTCGAACGAGTATATCAGATTAACTCGGAAAAAACCTCAGCAGTTGAGAATATTAGCTTGTTATATTAATCCGTTCGTATTGTATTCATTGGATCAATTAGGTGGACCTATAGCCTTAGCATCTCATTCACCTTTGAATTTTCTCTAACGTGATCATTTGCCATATCTTTTTAGTAATTGTTCTCCTTAAGTAATAGCTTATTACTTGATATTCGATTGTCCAGATAATTAGGGATTAGTTATAATTTTGGTATTTGTTTCATTAAATCCCGGTGGGATCGACACTTATTATACTGCTTGATAGCTAGTGCACTTGCTAATAGCTTGTACACATTTTGGCAATCAATTGACTATGGCTTGAGCTATCTGAGCAAGTTGTTTTTCCATTGTATCGCTTCAATCATCATAGCAGGGAGGGTGATAGAAGGACTATAAGTTGATCTATGTAGTGATTGTCAAGTTCGAGCACTCAGAAAGATTTGTCAATGATCTTTTACCCTCATGGAGATTGACAAGTAGTAGTAACGTCGACGATGTTCTTTTCATTCATGGTGATTCGATTCTTTAGGAGTGCCATTGGGCATTTGGAAATGAGATTTGAACTTTGATGTAGATGAAGAGATGAGGGTCAGAGAATGTTCTAGTGGACGTGTCAGAAATTTGTCGACACAAATTTTGAGTAATCTCTAAAGATGACGATTATCACCTGATTCTTTTATCCAAATTGTGATTCAAGGGTTTGAAGCGTATTCTTGAACCGAATGCGTAATCTACTCTGCACTTGTGGGAGAAAATCACAAGTTACCTTGAATATGGTATCAAGACTTCGATGTTTTGATGCAAAGAAATGCGTCGAACCTTCGCAGTTGCAGAATTTCATCATAGAAAAGAACTTTCGGACTTGCTTTGTTGTGAATTTGTTGTCTGTATATTTGTAGTGTGGTGAAGGCCCTTTTTATAGGCATGAACAAAACATGGGTAGTTTGTCCTCATTTATCTTAGGTTTCACCACAATGGCCTTTTGACATAGATCGGACTTCTAATGAACTATACTTGAACATGATTTTGCCCTATTAACCTATCCAAACTAAGGGTTCGTTTGGTTCAAATGAGAGGAAAGGGGTAGTGAAAGGGGAGGGAAAGGGGAGGGAAATAAATAATAGTTTTCCTTCAAGTTGTTTGGTATGATTTGGAAGGGGAGTTGAGAAGATACAATTTAACGCTCATATGCATGTTTATTTTGAGTATTTTCAAAGGATTTTATTGCATCGATCTTTGAATAATCTACCTTTTGAACGTAGGGGTTGTTATGACATGCTTTAAAGAAAACAGAGTCAAAAATCCCCAGATGAAGTTGAAAAATGATTAAGGAAAAGAAGACAAAAACAGAGTTGAGCAACCGTTAAGGTGTGATCACGCCTTAACGAATGTTCAAGACAGTGTGCGCAAGAAAAAAGAAGATTTGGAAAGATTTCGACTGTGATTTGTTTCCTTTTCTAGACTGCAAGTTGGAAGGCAAGATGACAACGTCTTTGGAGCTATAAAAAGGGATCTTAAGGCTGAAAATCATTATCAAATTTCATATTTGATCACCCTCTTAGTTTAGATCATCTCTCCCCTTCTCTTTCTTTTATTTTATGTTTTGCTATAGAATTTTAGGTTTTTCAACACACATGATGTGTAGCTAATTTTATTTTGATTCGAGGGAAACATTGAACCCAATTATTATGTTTTGAGGTTTTAAACTTATCTGATTTCGCCAAGTATTTCTCATCTTGATTTATTGTTTATGGAATAATTATTATTGTTAATTGTTCTATTGTTATCTATGAGTTCAATGATCTGTAATTTTCATGAATGATTGGTATGAGTAGCAAGAAAATTTATTATGTGATTTGCATGATTTATTTGTTGGGACGAGAAAACTAGGTTAGATAATTGCAGCTAGCTCAATTGTTTGATCTAGGTTCAATTGTTTTCATTTATGCAAATGCTATTATTAATTTAATATAGAACGCTATCGTGCCGAGTCTTGATATAATAAGTTTGGATTTAGATGCTTGAGTCAAATCCATTCCAATAGGAGAACGGGAATTTATTACGGCTATCCTAATAGATTTCAAAGTTGAATGCTTGGTTGTGAAATTAATCATTTGTGACCTATGATAGACATAACGATTGGGTGATACACTCCCTTGAATTGGAATTTCTCTCTCTTGATCTCTTCGTAGTTATTTATTCTTACTTTCTATTTAGTTTATATGTATTAGTAGTTAATTCTCATCTCACCCCCCCCCCCCTTGGTTACCACAACTAGGCTGAAAAATTAATTCATAGTTCTCTAGGGATTCGACCTGGTTTCACGACTGCTACAGTTTTTAGAATCAGTAATTATATTTGAAGGCTTCGACAACCGATCAAATTTTGGCGCCCTTGCCGGGGAGCTATTTTTGATTTCTTAGTCTAGTTTTGTGCTTTTTCATCCCTTGCTAATCTTTTTGTTTGGCAGGGACCTTCATGCTTGATATAGACTAACTATTGGTGCTTAATCTGTTTTTGGGGAAATTGACAATGAGATGGCAACAAGATAATGGATTCCTACTATGGCCGAGAATCATAGATAGTATTGATTTCGAAGTGATTGGGATGTTCAACAAGTTAACGAGGTAAACACCAATGATTTGGCAGAAAAACTCTATGAACTAACTGTTTTTGTACACCAAATGGCTGCGGGAAAGATTCAAGTAGCAGTGGTTTGTGATATGCTTAGACCATGGACGTCCAACCGAAGCATGCCCATCGTTGCAACAAGGAGCGTTGTCAGAAGTGAATTCCGTAGGGGGATTTCCCAAAAAAATCCCACGAAAATATGATCCTTACTCCAATTCTACAACCCGGGGTAGAAAGACCACCCAAACATCAGTTATAGGAGTCACGGGGAGCAATCAAGGCAACAACCACAATTCTTTAACCGACTTCCGCCGGCACCCGCACAAGCCCCACCTCAAGCATCAAATTCAAGTATGAGCTTAGAGAATATTGTCAAATCCCTTGTTACTACTCAACAGTTTCAGGAGAGGATGGAGGCAAGCTTGCAAAAGACAGAGGTCGGCTTGCAACACTTGGGGAACCAATTCGCGTAGTTAGCGACATCGATCAGTAGGTTGGAAGCTCAAACATCCGTGAAGCTACCTTCACAAACAGAGACAAATCCAAGGGCAAATGTTAGTGCTATAATACTTCGGAATGGGAATGAGATCCACCCAATTGAACAAGCATCGGTGAAACTCAATGAAGTTGAGAAAGCTCTCGAAGACACCGACGTCCAAAAAGAAAAGGTAGAGTCCGATTTAATCCCACTTTCTTCATCTAATGCTTGTGATCTTCCTCCCCCGCACAGGATGAAGAAATCGAAGGAGGATGAGCATGATATGGAGATTATGAATACCTTCATGAAGGCATCCCCACTGAAGCTGAAAGACTTGACAACCACCTAAAAGATCTCTATTTGGGTGTACAAGCAACATTACCTGCCATTCTTTTAGAAGAACTGTTTACAGAGCAGAATGAGCGAAAGTTGGATGGAAGCGAAGATTTGAGATGTTGCAAGGAGAAAACACGGAGATTTCATGATCATATGATTTTGAAGAAGCTATTTGAGGTTGGGACAAAGGTGCTATTCTACAAATCTCGCTTGAAGCTCATCCCAGGTAAGTCGAGTTCTTTTTGGATTGGTCGTTTTGAAGGTGTTAATGTTTTTCTTCATGGTGTAGCGAGAATTAAAAGTCTCAATGAGGTGAATGGCCATCGATCGAAATCATTTCTTGGTAGTGATGAAGTAACAAACATCATTGGTATTGCATTGGCGTCACTCCAACAATTAACACATTGAAAAGAAGGCATTCCGTCGTGCATAACGACGTTAAAAAATTGCGCTTGTTAGGAGGCAACCCGACTCTTTATTTGCTTTCTTTGTATTTTTTTTAATATGTTAACCTTAGAACCTTGCTGATTTTGGCCTTCATATAGGGCCCAATCACGCTTTGTCTGATGCTGAAATCAATCCTCCACTTTTGGCCCCCAATAGATTACATCAAGAGATAGGGCATGATCACACCCTATTTTACTTTCTGATCTGTCTGAAGTTGCTCTGCACAACAGACTTGAGGGTTTGCTAAGGTGTGATCACGCCTTAACGATTATTCAATTCAGCCTGCAGTCGATGCGCCTCCACCCTTTCCATCAAGTCGGCTTTGCCCCACCGCACATTTCAGGGACGTTCTCTATCTCATTTTTTTACTTGTCAATCCCTTACTATGTGTCGTGTTTTATGCATACACTGGGGACAATTTATGTACTTGGTGTGGGGGAGGTTTGTGCTAACATGTTATTTTGGCGAATGTTGATTATATGCTTAATCCCCCCTTTGGTTATATGTTGATGGAAAGGTTGATATTTTGTGGGGAGATTGGTTTTTGTGGAGCAAAAATTTTTGATTTGGGAATTGATAATATTTCATGAAGAACGAAACTTGTACTTGGAATTAGCTTGTCGTGAAACTAAATGTGTGAATTATCATGTAACTTGAACTGAATTCCTTGAATGTTGTCTTGTGTTGTGCATTAAAATGATAGGAAATTGCGGTTTGAGTCAAGATTAGTAGGTAGAACTAACACTAGTGGCATATAAAAGAAAAAATGTTGTGAAGGTTGTCCCATTGATTGCATTAAACGTACAACGTTCAAGAATCAACACTAAAGCCTTATATGTGAGCTTTTGAGTCAAATCACTTGCATTCAATAGTGTGCATTCTAGAACTTGCTTGTGTAATACATTTCGAGGCCACATTCTTGCATATTGGTGTATGAAAGTGATAAGGGTACTTAGGAATAGCCAATTAACCTTGAAAAGAGCCTACCAAGAATTCACCCTTAGAAAACTCATTTGAGCCTTGGCCTCTATTTTCTTGGTTAAACCGTATTTTAAGCCGATTATCCCCTTCTTGGTTATTTCCTATAGAAATGTTTGAACCCATTCAAGGGGATGATGTTAGTGTGGTTCCTTGTAAGTCGACGCGAAAACAAGTTAATGAATTGGTTCAAGTTGCACATGGGAGACATATTGCTAGAACCAAGAAAGAAAAAAATGAAAGGGAAGCAATGAAAAAAGAAAAAAAAAAGAAGAAGAAAATGACAAACGAGGAAAAAGAAAGAAAAAGGAGTAAAGGTTCAAACATAAAAGGAAAACTGAAAAATCTTGTTGGAAAATGATGGGGTGAAAATCTGGAAGCATTTGATCAAAACACATTCACACGTCACAAGCCAAGAACTCAAGAACTTGAGAGTTCTTCTCAAGAGTTTTATTCCAAAAAATAGTGAAGTTTCCTTTACAATAGATTTGAGGCCCTATTTATAGTAAATGTGGAGGGGCATAAAGACGATTTTAACCTCCAATCGCCCCTCACCCAACGGTTACAATTTAATCCCTAGGGGCTTCTTAGTAATTTTCTTTGCCCCACTAACTTATTAAAATAACTGCCTTGTGCAAACTTGATAATTACATGTATGTCCAGGGGTATTCCGGTAATTTGATGTATGAATTTATTATAACTCCATCAGTAGCCCCCCAACTCCTAACACTAATAATAGTATTTAGGAGTTGCCTCAAATTTGTATGCTCTGTTGCGTGCAGGGTTGAGCCCTTCAGATACTTGCTAGATCTTTTTTAGTCTTTTGTTAAACTTTAGCAGAGTGCCCCACCACTGACTTATCTCGTCTGAACTGTTTCCATCTTCTTTTGCAGAACAACCTGTGATAATTGTTGTTCATATTCTTCCACAAAATATCAATAATAATAAGAAGGAAGCATAAATGATTTTAAGCAATAGAGTAATTAATTGATCAAGTGGTTAAAATAAATAACTGAGCGCACCAACAATTATCATAAAAAAAGTTGTGCATGTGCATACCCATTATCTCAAAACCGTGTCGCTAAAGAATGTGATGCTTACCCATTTTTCTCTTCTTTTTTTTTACATATCTCTCCAAAAAAAAGGAGAGCATATTTACCTTGGCCGAGGCCTGCAAGCCTCGTCCTGCATGTGGTCGAGGCAAGCGGTCGAGGCGAAATGCCTCGGCTAATTTCGCCTTGAACCAATCTTGGTCGAAGTGCGTTCGATGCGTCTCGCCTTAACATTTTTTCGGTCGTGATGGCTTGTCGTTGTATACGTATGTCGCTCTATGACTGCCTTGCGAGAAAACTTTTTAATTCTCCTCACTCCACAGTAGTGATTTTTAATGTGGGTTGATTTGGGGCATCAGGAATTCACCTCGAGTGTTCATCTGATTCGCTAGATCTTTCCAGAATTTGAAGTTAGGAAAAAGTTGGAAACTCCTCGATTCCTCCAAATACGCAAGCCCCCGTTTTAGACCTCGATATCGCGCGTTAGCCAATCCACTCCTAATTTCTTTCGCATACTTTGAAGGGTTTCTTCTGACATTTTCGGGATCTTGGTGTAACTTCCTCTCTTGAGGCTTTCGATATTTTGCTTATCCTTAGGAAAGTTGTCAAGGGCTCGTACTTCTAAATTTTCCTCTCAGCGGTTGTAAATTTTTAGAGATGTGAGGGAAAATCCCCCTCTTTTAAACAAAATATCAATGCGAGGGGCAGTCCCCCTCTTATAAACAAAATATCAATGCGAGGAGCAATCCCCCTCTTTTAAGCAAAAATATCAATGTGAGGGGCAGTCCACCTCTTTTAAATAAGATATCAATGTGAGGGGCAATCCCCCTCTTTTAAACGAAATATCAATGTGAGGGGCAGTACCCCTCTTTTAAACAAAATATCAATGTGAGGGGCAAGCCCCCTCTTTAAGTATCAATGTGAGGGCCATCCCCCTCTAAGAGTATCAATGTGAGGGGTCATCCCCCTCTCTTGCTAAATAAAGTATTAATGTGAGGGGTCATCCCCCTCTCTTGCTAAATAAAGTATTAATAATGAACCCACAACAAGTAGATAAAAAGATGGATGTTTCATCACCGTAATTTTGGGTTACAAGGGGTTTTAAAAGAGATACGAAGAATTAAGTAAAATATTTCTTGAGGTTAGCAATATTCCACGTGTGTGGTACGTCCTTCCCGTTCGTTCTCTGCAAGCAATATGTTCCACTTCTTGCTATCTCCCCGACTTGATGCGGTCCTATCGATTTGGCATCCAGTTTGGCAATGTTTCTTGTCGCGTCAGCTTTCCTTCATACCAGATCTCCGACCTGGAACTTGCGACGCCGTACTTTGTCATTGCGAGCCTATGCTATTAATTCCTTATAGGCTTCGCTCCTCGCATTCGCGCTACTCCTAAGCTCCTCCAGAAATCCAGGTCGGTTGGGCTTTCCTCGTCATTGCCGGTTAGTTCCTATTGTCGCGCCCTGAGTGTTTCTCCCCTATGTCCACCGGGATGACCGCTTCTGTCCCATTGACTATATTGAAAGGGGACTCTCCCATGCCTCGTTGCGGGGTTGTTCGATATGCCCATAGGACTCCCGAGCGTCCTTCTACCCAACTTCCTTTAGCTTCCTCCAACCTCGTCCTCAAATTTTGGAAGACTATCCTGTTGGTTACTTCTGCATGCCCGTTATAATGGGGTGTTGCTATGGTCCCATATTTGCCGTTGGGACGTGAGTGACGTTGGCATGCTCCTGGCACTCTCGGATTTCTTCACTAAGTTCCAAGCATCCTTACACATTATAGGCCAGAGGTGTCCTCGCCGCGGGGCCTTGCATGCTAACACTCTGCCTCTGGAATGATTATGCAGCATCCCTCATGGATCTCTCCTAGAACATACTCTACTTTGTCCCTGCCGACGTATTTGAGATGTGGTTTGTGAAAAACCTCTCTTGTACAACTTACCTCCAATTAGCGTGAACTTAGCTGACCTAGCTTGAATTACCCTTGCTTCCTTGGGGTCTTGAGGCGAAATCTCAAATTTTTCAGTATTCCTCCAGACCTTCTTTCCAGCTTGGTGAAAGTGTCTTCGCCGTCAAGACTTCTCCCCCCACAACATCCACTTCGGGTCGCTCTCGTCTTATTAGGGTTATTCTCCTGCTCTCCACAGCAGCCAATGAGCTGGCCAACTTAGCGAGTCAGTTTGCTTCTTCCTTGTATGACCGCGGAATTTATTCTAGGGCGAACTCGTTGAACTTCCTTTTTAATGCTTGGATGTTTGCTAAGTGTTTGGTCATCTGCTCCTCCAGCTTCGTAATCTCCATTCTCTTGCTTGACCACAAGTTGGGAGTCTCTATCCGCCCTCACATACTTCGCTCGCCGTGGGGAAAGCCAGCTTTCCACCCACGCTTAGCGCCTCATACTCCGACTCATTCTTGGATCTGATGGTGATACTGCTGCAACCTCACTGAAAATGACGCGGTTGGCATTACGTCTCGCTGCTCTCACTGCAGCCTTTCCAGCTTGCCTTGAGTCTCCCCCTGCTGGGCCTCCCTAACAACTCCAGCAATTGGGAGGTTATCCTTGCTAGCTTGTTCCGCTTCCTACTTTACTCTCACGTGTCATGTGCCTGCCTCCATAGGCGGTTTCCTGGAGCTCTTGTTTCCTTTGCCCCACAAATTCTTTTAAGTAAACTTCCCAAGATCAACTTCTCAATCTCATCCTTCAAATGGTGGCATTCCTCAATGTTGTGGCCTTGATCCCTGTGGAAAAGACAGTACTTGTCGGACTCCATTCTCTGCTGGTTGTTCTTCATCGGGAAAGGCCATCTAACCAACCCTTGTTGTTTGGCTACTGCAAGAACTTGAGTTTGTGGGGAGTTCAGAGGGGTGTAGCGAGCCTAATCCCCTGGTGGAAAATGTCTGCGATCATGCTTACTCCCTTCTGTCCTAGGGGGAACCACTTTTTCGTCCTCATTGGCCCTCCATTTTAGGGAATTTGTTGATCGCGAACCTATTGACTCCTCAATTCTTATATAGTTTTCAGCTCTTAACAACAACTCTTCTTGAGATGAGGGAGGCTTCCCAGCAATTGACTCCTTGAATCGACCTCTTCTCAAATTCTGCTGCATGATGCTTGCTAAAAGTTCTGGATTTACGCAGGGAACTTCCAAAACAGCTTCTGAGAAGCGTTGCACGTACTCCCTTAGGCTCTCGTTCTCTTGCTAGATTATCTTGAACAAATACGAGGCGGTCTTGGGATACCGCCTATTTATCACGAAATGATGCAAGAAGCGCTGGGAGAGTTGCTCGAATGACTCAATGGTCCCTAGGGGTAACTGGTTAAACCATGCCATCGCCTTCCCCGAGTGGGTAGTCCGAAACAGCTTGCAATAGGCCCCATCGCTAATGTCTAGCAAATCGGCCCTGGACAAGAAGCGGTCTAAATGGTCCTGAGGATCACCCACTCCGTTATACTTGCTTAGGCTTGGGACCTTGACCCTCGGATGGATGGCTTCTTCTAGAATGTGGGGGGCGAATGGACTCCGCCCTGGGGGCGCCACTGCCAAAGGTCGTGCTGGGTGCCCAGAGGGTCCCAAGGGATTCGGGAACCCCGGTGGGGGAGGCATAGGGCCACCCATCTCTTGATATATTCCTTGCCCCACAGGCGGTACCTCCACTGGGTGTGGAGGGGGGAAGTAGTTTTCACGTCCTCCCAGGGGAGGAGGTGGGAAGTAGTCTTCTTCGCCTATATATCTTCGAGGAGGTGAAGGGAAATAGTTGTCCTCTAGCTACATGGACCTACTGTTGACTTCCTTCTCATAGTTCAAACCTTCATGGGCATCCCCGGGCCTCTGCTCGCTACCATCGGGGGCCAAGGGAGCGTCTTGGCCTCTATGAGCATAGCGAGGGGGTCATGGGGGTAACGTGTGTCCTGCTATGTACTGGGCCACAGCCCTCTCTGCTGCTTCGACAGACGCATCTTCCACCAATTGGCGAAGTTCCTCTAGAGTTATCTGAATGACTGGGGGCGGAGGTGGAGCCTGGGCTTCTTCTTGCCTCTCGTTATGAAGGTCGTGAGCGGGCAGATTCTCCGGGACGTGATCTTGCACGTGACTCTCTCTTCCTCTTTCGAGTTCTTCTTTCCACGTATTCCCATTCCTGACTGTTGACCGGGGGTTCATCCTCAATGCTCTGATCAGGTTCCCACAAACGGCGCCAAGCTGATGGGGTGAAAATCGGGAGGCGTTTGATCAAAGCACAATCACACGTCACAAGCCAAGAACTCAAGAACTTGAGAGTTCTTCTCAAGAGTTTTATTCCAAAAAATAGTGAAGTGTCATTTACAATGGATTTGAGGCCCTATTTATATTAAATGTGGAGGGGCATAAAGATGATTTTAACCTCCAACCGCCCCTCATCCAACGGTTACAATTTAATCCCTAGGCGCTTCTTAGTAATTTGCTTTGCCCCACTAACTTACTAAAATAACCGCCTTGTGGCAACTTGATAATTACATGTATGTCCAGGGGTACTCCGGTAATTTGATGTATGAATTTATTCTAACTCCATCAGAAAGTTTGAATGATCCAAGTACTTTAGTGAAAATGGAAGGAAAAGAAATTAGTTGGAACAAACAAGCAACTAGGTTGACATCATCCTTTTGGATTCATGAGCCACAATTTGACATCTCTTGACACACCTTGTCCCTAGCTCCGTTACAACCATATTAAGACCCTTTGATTTATACACTGATTCGCATTTTGCAGTGGTGGAGATTTGATTCGCAAGCAAGCATATGGCAACGACACTCTAATATCTTGATTTGAGTGCAACCCAATTTCTTAAACACTTTTAGAGTGATTAGAGAGACACCTTTGTGAGGAGTGTTGAGACTTGTTTCGTTTAAGTTTGATATAATCAATGGGATACTTGTTTGTTGAATTAATGACATTAGTGTTTATTCTCAATATTACTATCTCCTCTTAAACTGTGAAGACATATTGATTAAGGGACATACTTGACTAACATGAAGGAAAATTTGGGTGTGGCTACTTGGATAATTCTTGTATTTTGAATTGAGATATGCTTGAGGACAACCATGGTTTCGGTGTGGGGGGAATTTGATAAGACACAATTTAACGCTCCTATGCATGTTTATTTTGAGTATTTTGAAAGGATTTTATTGCATCGATCTTTGAATAATCCACCTTTACTTCTCCTTCAGGGGGTGTGTGTTCCTCCTTGAATCGTAGTCCAAGTGGTCTTCGTGGGCCGAATATTTTTTGTGGTTTTTGTACTCAAGGGCTCACAGTTTCCCCTCGGTCTGATTCTCCCCAGCCAGGCCATACTGAAGAGGTGGAGGTGTCGTTGGCTGAGCCTGTTGTTCCTGAGACACAACAACATGCTTCTGCTAATTGCTCCCCTCTTGCATCTGAAGATCTTGTCCCTGTTCGCCTCCAGTTTACGACCCCCCCACTTCCCCCATTACCATCTCGTGCGAGTTCTATGATGAGGCGTGGGGGTCGGCGAGGTCGTTCCTCACTGCAAATCCGTGGTTCTCGTAAGCATAAATGGTGTGTTGGAGCTATGTCGGTTTCTTCTCCGAAGAGGATTCCACAGGATTGCTATGCATCTTCATCTCTATCATCGGCGGAGGCTGTTATGCAGCCCCGCCGGGAATTATGAATTCCTTATATTGGAACTGTCAGGGCTTGGGGGGCTACCTGACAGTTCAACATCTTGGACGGTTGTTGCGTCAATATGATGCCCCCTTGATCTTCCTATCCGAAACTAAATGCAAGAAAGCTAGGATTGAGTCATTGAAATGTAAGTTTGAAGTGTTTGGGGTTCACGTGGATTCTATTGGAAAAGGCGGTGGTCTAGCGTTGTTGTGGAAGCGTTCCCTTGATGTCCAATTACTCAGTCTTTCGCAACACCACATTGATGTGATTGTCCAAGAGTCACGACATGATGCTTCATATAGCTTTACGGGATTTTATGGTGCTCCAGATGTTTGTTCTCGCAAAACTCTTGGGATTTGCTTGAGCGTCTGAGTATACAGTCATTTCTCCCTTGGGTTTGTGTTGGTGATTTCAACGAGCTCTTAGATACTCATGAAAAGTCTGGTGGTAATTCAAGACCACAATGGCAGTTGTCGGCTTTTTGTCGGGCTCTGAACCGCTCTGGTCTTGTTGATATTAGCTTTCGAGGTCTTCGATTTACTTGGTCTAATAACAGGGAGGAGCCCTTCATGATTCGAGAATGTTTAGACCGTGCTTGTGCTTGTTTTACTTGGCGTAGCAGATTCCCAGATGTGCGTGCAGTTTCTCTTCCATGTGCCTATTCTGATCACTCACCGATGATTCTCCAATCTAGGTCCATGGTTGTTTCTATGCATAGACGGGTGGCTAAGCCCTTCCGCTTTGAATCCTGGTGGCTTCGTGTTGATAATTGTAAAGATGTTGTCTGGGCTAGTTAGAACTCTGTTCAAGCTGTCCGGGTTGGTGACAGAGTTCGTGGTCGATTACAGGAGTGTCAAGCAGGGCTTTTGGAGTGGAGTAAATCACTTTCAGCACCTTTTTCCCGAATCAAGCGGCTGGAACAAGAGCTTGTTCACTTACGGGCTGGTCAACTAACGGTGTCTGTTAAGCGCCGCGAACGGGGTATTTTATGTGAGCTTGAAGAGCTTTCATCTCGTAAGGAACTGAAATGGCAGCAACGAGCTAAGACTGAGTGGTTAAAAGTGGGCGATAGGAACACTAAGTTTTTTCATGCAAAGGCTTCTCACCGTCGCCGGAAAAATTGGATTTCGGGTCTTTTTTACTCTCAAGGGGTATAGTGTGAGGATATCCCGTCTGTGCAGGCCATCATCCACTCTTATTTCTTAGATATCTTTCGGTTAGAGAGCCCTATGGAATTTGAGATTAACGCATCAGTTGATTTATTGAACCCATGAGTGACTCCTGAAATGAATGCTTCTCTGACGAGGCCTTACACTGTAGAGGAGGTACTACTTTCTCTTTCTCATATGTCTCCTTTAAAATCCCCGGGGCCGAATGGGTTTCCTTCACTTTTTTATAAGCAGTTTTGGGATACGATTGGTTCTGATGTTACTGAGATGGTTCTGAAAATTTTAAATGATCAATGTATGCCTCCTAACATGAATCATACTAATATTGTTTTTATTCCTAAGTGTTCTAATGCTGATAATATGTCACAATTTCGTCCTATTAGTCTATGTAATGTGCTCTATAAATTAGTATTGAAAATTGTGGCTAATCGACTTAGGCCTTTTCTTAATGATATTATTTGTCCTTCACAATCTGCATTTGTCCCTGGTAGGCTCATCTCTGACAATATTTTGATTGCATTTGAACTGAATCACTTTTTTCGTACTAAAGTTAGAGGCCAAGATGGTTTTGCATCTGTTAAACTTGATATGAGTAAAGCTTATGACAGAGTACAGTGGTCTTTCCTTGAATCTGTGATGCTTCGTCTAGGCTTTCATTCTCGATTTGTATCTCTTGTTATACTACGTGTTTCTACTGTTTCTTATTCCTACCTGTTGAATGGTGAGTGTTTTGGACTCCTTCACCCACAGAGGGGGCTCCGTCAGGGGTGTCCTCTGTCTCCGTATCTTTTTCTTCTGTGTACAGAGATGTTGAGCTGCTTAATTTCCTCAGAGGTGGAGAGCGGTCGATTTAATGGTGTACGAGTTTGTGATGGAGCACCTATCATTTCACATTTGTTTTTTGCAGATGACACGCTGTTATTTTGCCCCGCCACGGAAGGACATTTCAGGTGTATTTCGTCTATTCCGAGAACTTACGCTAGGGTATCGGGACAAGTGATCAATCTTTAGAAGTCTACTATGACTTGTAGTAAAAATGTTCGTCCGAGAGTGCGTGATCGGCTGGCACAAGTTTTGGGAGTCCAAGCGGTTGAGCAAGGGGACTGTTATTTAGGTCTTCTTTCGGTTGTGGGGAGATCTAAACGTGTCTTATATCGTGATATTATTTACAAAGTTAAACGTCGATTGGAGGGGTGGACTCAAAAGTTGTTATCTCAAGCTTCACGAGAGGTTTTGATTAAATCAGTCATTCAAGCTATTCCGACGTACATGATGAGCTGTTTTCGTCTACCAAATTATTTAATAAGAGAAATTGAAAGTTTGACAGCCTAGTTTTGGTGGAGTGCTACAGGGAGCAAACAGATTAATTAGATTTCATGGCGTTCACTATGTCGGAGGAAAGCAGAGGGTGGTATGGGTTTCAGAGAACTGAAGGCGTTCAATTCAGCTCTTTTGGCGAAGCAAGTGTGGAGGTTTATGGTTCAGCCCGATGGGATTCTTGCTCAACTTTGGAAAGCTAGGTATTTTCCGCATGTTTCTGTTCTTGAGACCGACTATGGAGTGAATCCATCATTACCTTGGCTAAGTGCTTGGGGAGCTCGTGATGTTGTCAAGGCAGGGGCTAGGTGGCAGATTTCTAACGGTGACAGAGTGTGCATTTGGCACGACCCTTGGCTTCCTCATCCATACTCTTTTAAGCCTCTCTCTCCTCCTCTCACTTTGGACAAAGAGGCTCATGTTAGTGATCTCATACTCCAAGACCCTTGAAGGTGGATTGAGACTCTTATATATGATATTTTTTGGGAGGTTGATGCTTCTTTGATTTGTTCAGTTCCTTTGGGCCGTACCGCACAGGGGGATCGTTGGGTTTGGCACTTTGATGGTGATTGTTTGAATGTGGAGTGCATATTTTATTGCAGTTGAACTGCTTTCTTGGGAGCACCATTGTGAAGGAGCTAATAGGGATTTGAGAAACCAGAATTGGCAGTTTATTTGGAACACTAAAGTCCCTCTGAAGGTTAAATTATTTGTGTGGCGTGTCTGTCGAAATGCTCTCCCAACTCTTGTTAATATGTCCCATCGGAATTGCAGTCAGAACCTTGATTGTCCTCTTTACCTTGCTGAACGAGAGGATTTTTTCATTTCCTTTTATTTTGTCCTGTGGCTCGTCAAATTTGGGCTTTATTTAACTTGCCTTGGTTGCTCATTTCACAGGTTCAAGGAGGGACTGAAGATTGGCTTCGACTTCTTTCAATGAAGCTGGAAGCGGATCAATTTTCGCTATGTCTAACCATTATGTGGCCGATGTGGAGGGGTAGGAATCAAAATCTTTGGAATGGCAAAGATGCTCAGCCGCTGGAGACAGTGTTGTTCGCTTCTCGTTTCCTTTCAGCTTTCCAACAGCAGGAGGCCTCTCCCCCTTCTCTACCAAATCCTGTTCACCTGCTGCACTACACTCCTCCTTCATTTGGTTACATTAAGGTTAATTTTGATGGAGCCGTACATGGTGGAATTCAGGCAATAGGAGCAAGTGTTGTGGCGCATGATTGGCGTGGTCGTTGCATTCAGTGGGAAACAAAGCTGTTACGTGGCTCTACAGACCCCGAACATGCGGAAGCATTTGCAGCGAGTGTTGTGTCTGAGATGATACTTCAGCATGGCTGGTCTTCAGTCATCTTGGAAGGTGATTGTTTGAATGTTATTCGTCAGCTTTGTCGTGGCGGTATCAACACTTATTGGGTTGGTTCATTGCTTGAAGATATCTCTGCTAAGTTTTCTGAGATGGAGTTTGTGCAGCAGCCTCAGTTCATACCACGCACTGCTAATAAGGTTGCTCACCTGCTAGCTCAATTATCTATTTATGTTGAACAAAGGGGTTGTGATCCTCAGATTCCATATGTCATGCTTTAAATTATGATATTATTAATGCATAATATTACTTTTCCTTCCAAAAAAAATAAAAGTTTTGTATTTAGCTTGGATCGATCCACCAAAATGCATAAGACCCAGATATGGTATGTTGTGGATTTATTATCTTAAAAATGTAAAGCCCACTTTTGTCATGAATTCTAATTTAGAATCCAATTATTATTCACTTTATTTGGAATTTGAATTTTTAATTGGTAATCTATTTTAAAATTTTGATATCAACAAGGCCAATCAACCAAAATAAAATAAAAGATGTACTTTATTTTAGATTAATATATCTAACAAGTTGATAGAAATTCAAATTTATTGTAACTGTTAATATGTGATCTATTGAAGAATCAATTTATATAACTAGTAAAATGGTACTTTATCTATTAATATATATATATATATATTAATATATATATTTGAAGGCTCTCTTTGACCAAAACCTTCAATTTTGATCAAAATTCTAATTTTCTAGAATTTTTGAATTTCTTTTATTATGATAAATATTCCTAGAGGTCAGGGGTTCGAACCCCTGCGAATTCTTTTTATGTTAATAAAATATTCCAAAAGATCATGGGTTCGAACCCCTGCGAATTCCTTTTATGTTAATAAATATCCAAGAGGTCATGTATTCGAACCCCTACGAATTTCATTTATTATAATAAATATTCCTAGAGCTCATGGGATCGAACCCCTGCAGATTCTTTTTATTATAATAAATATTCCTAAATGTCATGAGTTTGAACCCCTACGAATTCTTTTTATTATATTAAACATTCTTGGAGGTCATGGGTTCGAATCCATACGAAATATTTTTATTATAATAAACATTTATAGAGGTTATGGGTTCGAATCCCTGTGAAATTCTTTATTATAATAAATAATCCTAAAGGTCATGGGTTCGAACCCCCTGTGAATTTCTTTATTATAATAAATATTCCTAAAAGTCATGGGATCGAATTGCTGCGAATTTTTTTGTATTATAATAAATATTTCTAGAGGTCATGAGTTCGAACCCCTATGAATTCTTTTTATTATAATAGTAATTTTATTATTTTTAAATCATTTTATAATTAAGTAATGTATGTATTTATAGTAAGATAAGTTTCTCATAATAAGCTTTTCTTGTTAGTTTTAAAACTTAAAAATCTTTTTTTGTCTTTTTCATTGTCGTATTAATTAGCTAATTTCCTATCAATCTCATAATTAGATCTATTTCTTTACAAGTATAATTTGCCAGCATGAAGAATTTAATATTCAACAATGCTAATTATTTTATTTTAATCAAACCAAAAATCAGTTATCACAAGTTACCTAAAATATAATAATTATACCATACATTTAATTTGTATGTAATATTTATTATTATAATAACTAGCATTTGCCCCGTTATTTGCACCGTGACAAACTTTTTGCCTAAAACTAATGTTGGTCATATTTATTATTTTTAATTTACATTATGAGAAAAGAAATATTTTTTATTTTTTTTCTGAAAAAATCTATCAAATAAAAATTTCTTCTCTCATTCACATTATATCTGAAAAACAAATTTAAAAGATATTGCAAACGCCAATTGATTTTCAAGCGAGATATATTTTTCTCTTCTAATTTTTATAAAAATTTGAAACCATCAAAATTATTCAAAATTACTTTGGTATCATTAATTGTTGTAATAATTTAATGATTTGTCACCCATAAAATTTCATCACATAAAAGTATACAAAGATACATTTTGAAAATCAATTGTATAATTTTGACCGCATAATAATTTTTCTATCATAATCGTATGTCATCTTTACATGCAGAATTGATGATAAATGAACTCCAGATCCAAATTGTAGAATTTTGTTATTTAATCATTGATATAAGATGTTATTTAAACGTAGTTAAAAAAAAAAAACAAAAAGGATCCATTGCATATTCAAAATGATGTGAGTCATACTACATGTTCATTTGTCAATTTAATATATAGTTTCAGTAAAAATTTGATATGGTAAATTTGTATAAGTATGTAAATGAATTTATATAGCATTGCATTAATAGTGAAATTCTTAAATTATTTCATGTTATATATAGCTTTATATTAATAAGACACATATAAGTATTTTCTATTGATATTCATTATATATACAAATTAAATAAACATATAAATATATTTGAGGACATACATATTGATATTTATGTTATTATTAATCATGTTTGCTAAAAAAATGCAATACAACTTATGGCGTCATCAATCAATTTGATCAATATCCCTTTGTATATATTTCTTATGATTGTAAATTTTTACACTTTTTATAACACAAATATTCTATAATGCACTATAATTGGAAAATAAAAATAATTTTATTTTAAAATATTCTTCATTTAACATTCACTTAATTTGAAAAATCGTATAAAGTATAATTTTTTTAGAATTAAATTAAACCCGTGCATAACACGGGTCACACGCTAGTATATATATATATATATATATATTTGAAGGTGGTCTTTTGATCAAATCCTTTAATTTTGACAAAAATTCTAAGTTTTTAGAATTATGAATATTTTTTAGGATAAATTACAGTGACACCCCCTGAGGTTAGGCCCAATTACACAAACACCCATTGTCTTTTGCAAAATTACAACTACACCCCCTATTCAAAGGCAAAACTTACACTAATACCTCCTGAAAAAAATTACACTAACATCCCTCAGGGGGTGTAGCTGTAATTTCGTAAAAGATAGGGAGTGTTTGTGTAATTGGGCCTAACCTCAGGGGTTGTCAATGTAATTTACCCTATTTTTTATTATACAAAATATTCCGAGAGGTCCTGGGTTCGAACACCTGCGAATTCCTTTTATTATAAAAAAATATTCCTAGAGGTCATGGGTTCGAACCCCTACGAACTGCGAATTCTTTTAATTATAATAAATAATTCTAGAGTTCATGGGTTCGAACCCCTGTGAATTTTTTTTATAATAATAAATATTCCTAGAGGTCATGAGTTCGAACCCCTGCGAATTCCTTTTATTATAATAAATATTCCTATAGGCCATGGGTTCAAACCCCTGCGAATTCTTTTTATTATAATAAATATTCCTAAAGGTCATGAGTTCGAACTCCTGCGCATTTATTTTATTATAATAAATATTCCTAGAGGTTCTACATTCGAACCCCTACAAATTCTTTTTATTATAAAAAATATTCCCAAAGGTTATGGGTATGAACCCGTGCGAATGTTTTTTATTATATTAAACATTCCTAGAGGTCATGGGTTAAAACCCCTGCGAATCCTTTTTGATATAATAAATATTCATAGAGGTCATGAGTTTGAAACCCGACGAATTTTTTTTATTATAATATACATTCCTAAAGGTCATGAGTTCGAACCCCTACGAATTTATTTTTATTATAATAAATATTTCTAGAGGGGGTTCGAACTCCTGAGAATTTTTATTATTAGAATAAATATTCCTAGAGGTTGTGGATTCGAACCCCTGCGAATTCTTTTCATTATAATAAGCTAGATATTGTGGCACGCAGTACCTGCGCGCATAATTTTTTAATAAAATTTTTATTTTATTGAATCTCATAACTTATTCCAGTATCTTAAAATTTGTTATTACCTTACGACTTCACATTTAAAATCTGTTAGATTTTTTTTTTCTAATGTATTAATTATCAATACAGTATTGTACTCAAATTAAATTAAAATTGAAATTTTATAGAATATTTGTTATATTGACAATGAAGATTATAATTACATATAACACAAATACTAATATGTTATTTCTATTTTAATTAACAATAAACTTAGACAAAATGGGAGTAAATTTAATTTTTGAGTACATGTAATTGCATGAAATTAATTTTCTAAAGGAACTTAATTGAATAGAGTTGGGAAGTTGGAGGGTATTTTTCTTATTACAATAAGGTGGTGTGGTGGTATAAAAACCTTCACTTTGTGTCTATAAAATCCCGTATCTTTATAATAGTATAGATTTTCCTAGAGGTCATGGGTTCACAACCCCTACTTGATTTTTAATATTCTTTTATTATCTTAATTTGCTTTGATAATTAATGTATATGTGATTTTATTGTGTTAATAGGATCTTCAAGTCCACATAAAAACAAAAAAAATTACTCGAGCAAGTATGAAAAATTTTCTATTGGTTGATTTTTTAAGTTTTTATTATCTTATTTTATATTGTAGTTCATGTATATGTAATCTTTTATGTATTAATTCTAGAATTTTGATTTTGGAAAGTTAAAAACTAATTTTTTTTAACACATAAGTAAAATATTAGTTCACGTATACAAAGCGCTATATATATTAATGGATATCAACAGATTACGGATAATTAAGTTTGATGAATGTTTAGTCGCTGAACAATTGTTGAAATTTGTGACCAAGTTGAATAGTAAAAAAATGTTTCTAACTATAATTATACGTTAAATTTTATTGTATGGTTTTTTTGTCTATTTTTCCAAAACAATTTTTCATAATAGTCATTTTATTATTTTTAAATTATTTTATAATTGAGTAATATATATATATATATAGTAAGATAAGCTTCTCATAATGTTGTTGTTAGTTTTAAAGCTTAAAAATCTTTTGTGATGTTTTTTATTGTCATATTAATTAACTAACTTCCTATCAGTCTCACAATTAGATCTATTTATTTACAAACACAATGTGCCAGAAAGAAGAATTTAAGATTCAATAATGCTAATTATTTTATTTTAATCAAACCAAAAATCGGTTGTCACAAATTATCTAAAATATAATAATTATACCATACATTTATTTGTAAATAATGTTCATCTTTATAATAACTAGTATTTGCCCTATTATATCATACATTTAATTTGGATGTCACATTCATTATTATAGTAACTGGCATTTGCTCCGTGTGTTACACCGTAACAAATTTTTTGCGTAAAACTAATCTCGATCATATTCATTATTTTTAATTTATATTATGAGAAAAGAAATATTTCTTTATTTTTTTCTAAAAGAAACCTATCAAATAAAAAATTCTTCTCTCATTCACATTATATCTGAAAAATAACTTTAAAAGATATTGTAAACGCCAACTTGATTTTCAAGTGGGATATATTCTCTTCTAATATTTTTATAAAAATCTGAACCCATCAAAATTAGTGAAAATTACTTTGGTATCTTTAATTGTTATAATCATTTAATGATTTGTCACCCATAAAATTTCATCACAAAAAATATTAAATTATAAATAAAAAGATCATCATAGAAATATATATATATATATATATATATATTTAGTTGACAAAATTATGCGCAAAACAAATTAAATAGTTTAGGATAAATCAAGAAAAAATAAATATCATCCACAAAATTGTAAAAATATGAATATCAATAAAATAATAAAAAAAAATACCAAAATATATTTTGAATATCAATTGTATAATTTTGACCGCATAATAACTTTTCTATCATAATCGTATGTCACTCTTTACATGCAGGATTGGTGACAAATAAACCGAAGATCCAAATTATAGAATTTTGTTATCTAATCATTGATATAAGATGCTTTTAAAAAGATAGTTAAAAAAAAAAAAAAAAAAAAAAAGAGGATCAATTGCATATTGAAAATTATGTGAGTCATACTACATGTTCATTTGTCAATTTAATATACAATTTCAGTAAAAGTTTGATATGATAAGTTAGTATAAGTATGTAAATGACTTTATATAGCATTGCATAAATAGTGAAATTCTTAAATTGTTTTCATGTTAATATATAGCTTTATATTAATAAGGCACATATAAGTATTTTCTATTTATATTCTTTATATTAAAATAAATTTATTTAATATTCATTATATAATAATTAAATAAATAATATAAATATATTTGAGGACATACATATTGATATTTATGTTATTATTAATCACCTTTGCATTAAAAAAAGTCAATACAAGTTATGGCGTCATAAGTCAATTTAATCGATATCTCTTTGTATATGTTTATTATGATTGTGAATTTTTACAATTCTTATAACTCAAAATTTCTAGGGATAATTAAATTTACACCCCCTCACCTATTGTCCATTTACACAAACCACCCCTGCCTTTTGAAAAATTACAGAAACCACCCCTGACAGCCTTTAAAATTCAAAAATACCCCTATTGAATTAGTCAAACTTTAATATAAATTTTAAAGGACCAAAATGCCCTTAGGGGTGTTTCTGTAATTATCAAAAGGTAGAGGGGGTGTTAATGTAATATTTATGATGATGAGTAATATGACCCCATATATTTTTTCATTATTTATATCAAACTTAAATTTAAATTTATAACATTTTTTAATTGAATCTCTATATAAAATAACAGTTTCTAATAATTGAAATATTAAATTATTGAATTAATATATATTTCTAAAATTAGTTACTAGATTATAAGTTTAAATTAAAAAATTATCATACTTGAATACATTATTTGAAATTATTAAAATTAAAAAAATATTTATCCTCTATTTTTATTTATAACTAAATTTTATTAAAATTAATATATTATAATTTAAAATAATTTATAAATTTTATATAAATCATATCAGAATTAGTAAAATAAATAATTTATTTATTAAAAACATATTTTAAATTCTTTTTTTTTCTAAGTTATCCCTCAACCCCGCTACCCCGCCTGCGCCCTCCTTGTCGCCTCCCCGCCTGCGCCCGACCCCTCTTCCACTTTTGCCTGCCTTCGTTGTCGCCCTCCTCCACCTTTGTCCACTATCTAAATATGTATGTACAAAAATATAAATATATATATTATATATATAAATATATATTTTTTTATATATGTATAAATATATATACATATATGTATACTTTATTAGTTATAGTAAAATTTAGATACAAATAAACATAGTAAATAAATAATGTTTTAATTTTAAGAATCTAAAATCATTTATACAAGTGTGATAATTATAATTTAAATGTATAGCCTAGTAACTAACTTTTTGTAATATATTAATTGAATAATTTAATATTTTAATTATTAAAATGTGTAATTTGTGTAAAGATTCAATGAAAAATAGTTAATAAAATTATTTAAACTTAAATTTAAGTTTGATATAATTTATTAATTTTAGTTATAAATAAGAATAGAGGATAAATATTTTTTTAATTTTAAAAATCTAAAATATTTATACTAGTGGATAATTATAATTTAAATGTACAACATAGTAACTAACTTTATAAATATATATATCTATCCGGGAGAAAACTAATCACATTAACCGACTGCGGGATGATAATGGCAACTGGGTGCCAGATAAAGAGCGTATTCAGAATTTAATATCCGCGTATTTTCATGGTATTTTCTCCTCTATTAATCCGTCTCATCATGATCTCAGTTGTGTATTGAAGGGAATTCAGCCTCGAATAACAGCGGAACAAAATGCAACGCTTATGGCTCCTTTTGAGGCATCGGAAGTGAAGACTGCATTATTCTCAATGTCTCCATTAACCTCTCCTGGTCTGGATGGTTTTCCTCCTTACTTCTTTCAGCATTATTTGGAGTATTGTAGGTACGGAACTTACTCAATGTGTTCTTCAAATTTTAAATTTGGGCACTATGCCAACGTTAATCAATCATACAAATATCGTGCTTATTCCAAAACAGAAAGTGCCTGAGTTAGTGTCCCAGTTTCGACCCATAAGCTTGTGTAATGTGATTTATAAATTGGTGTCGAAGGTTTTGGCGAATCGATTAAAGAATTGCTTGGCATCTGTTGTCTCTCATTCTCAATCCGCTTTTGTTAGTGGTCGATTTATTTCAGATAATGTTTTAATTGGATTTGAATGTAATCACTATTTGAAACATAAGAAGAAAGGTAGGAAAGGTTACTTCACTTTGAAGCTCGATATGAGCAAAGCGTATGATCAGATTGAATGGTCATTTCTGGAATCGGTGCTGTATCGGTTTGGATTTGCTGATTCGTTTGTTCGATTAGTCATGATGTGTTTGTCCTCCGTCAGTTGCACTATTACAGCAGGCGGAATTAAGTGGGATTCTACAGGGTATTGCAATTGCACGTCGGGCTCCTAGGATCTCGCATTTGTTATTTGCTGATGACTCCCTCATTTTTTCCAAAGCGACGGAGGACACTGTGATGTGCATTGGTGGGATTCTTTCTCTATATGAACGAGCTTCAGGCCAGAAGGTAAACTACGATAAATCTAAAATGATTTTCAGTCCGAATATTGAAAGTGATCGACAACAGCATTTAGCAGGGATCTTAAATGTTTGTGTTGTGCAGAAGTTGGAGAAATATTTGGGCTTACCTTCAGTTGTTGGAAGAGCTAAAGGTGAGGTGTTCAGAGGCCTTTGTACGCGCATTTGGGCCAGATTGGCAGGGCTATCGGAGAAAACTCTATCAAGCGCTGGGAAGGAGGTATTGCTTAAATCTGTTTTGCAAGCAATTCCTGACTATGTTATGCAATGCTTCTTACTACCAGCTACTCTAATTAAAGAAATTCAGTCAGCGTTTGCTGATTTTTGGTGGAGTTCTCCAAAGCAAAACTGGATTCATTGGGTATCTTGGCCTCGACTATGTATGAGTAAACGACAAGGCGAGATTGGATTTCGGGATCTTCGGCAATTTAATTTGGCATTACTTGCAAAACAGGCCTGGCGTATTCAATCGAATCCGGACTGTCTCCTTGCTCGTGTCTTGAAGTCCCGATATTTTCCGAGAACAACTTTTATTGAGGCTTTAATCGGGTTTAAACCATCAGCAACATGGCGAAGCATACTATCGGCCAAGTTTATTATTTCTGCCGGTTGCCGGTGGCAAGTTGGAGAGGGCTCTCAAATTCGTGTTTGGTGTGATCCGTGGCTCCCTCGTCCAATCCATTTTCGTCCAATTACATCAGCGCATCCGGATTCTGAAAACATGTTAGTATCCGATTTAATGCTTCCCCAACATTCTGCTTGGGATATTAGAAAATTGCAAAATCTCTTCTGTGTTGCTGATATTGAGCTAATCCAATCTCTTCCAATTGGCGGTGCTGGTGTGGTAGATAAACTCATTTGGCATTATTCCTCTCATGGTGAATTTTCTGTGAAGAGTGCATATAGTGTAGCTATGCGTGAACATGCCCGATTGCACGGTTCGAATGCGGAGTCTTCGGAAAATTCCCAGCAACTGAACTGGAATTTTTTGTGGCAGAAGAAACTTCCGGGGTAAGGTGCTTCATTTTTGTTGGAAGTTCTGTCAAGGGGCATTGCCAGTCTTTCGAATTTACGTCGTAGACATATTTCGGTTGATTTACAATGTTCTCTTTGTGGTCATCCTTATGAGGATGAGGAACATGTTTTACTACGGTGTGATTTTGCTAGGCAATGTTGGGCTTTAGTTGATATTCCATGTGTGATTACTTCAACTTGGGTGGATTCGGCGGAAAATTGGTTAACATATTTGTCGCAGAAGTGCTCAACGGATCAATTTTTGCTGACTATCTCGCTTATTTGGGGAATTTGGGGCCACAGGAATCGAAAGGTGTTTGAAGTGGTGTCTGCGTCTTCGTTGACTACTGTCGTATTTGTGAAAGAGTATTTATGCAATTTTCAGAATGCCTGTTCGCTATATAAGTCTTAGAACTTTGTCTGTTGGTTGGTGGCTCTCTGTTGAACTTTGTATTTCTTCTCTTGTTATGGAAAAAAATTGCATTTTTGGTACCACACTTTAGGGTACATTGCAACTTTCATACCATGCTTTTAAAAATAACCAATTTAGGTACTGTAAAATATGGTACTTGTGCAAGTTTAGTACCGCCGTTAGAAAACTAACAAAAAGGCCACGTGCAATGCACGTGGCCGTTAAATTTTGCAGCAAAAGGCGTTAATAAACTGCTTTTGGTCCTTGTTGAGGGTTCAAACCTGTTAGGAAGCAAATTTTCATCATTTTTCAACCTTTTTTTTTTTATCAATCTCCATTCATTTGTGTACCAAATCTTTAACAAACAATATCACATGTTTTTGCTATACATCAACACCTGTCTTGGAAAGAAAATATACTCCCATTTTGGATGAAAATAGAAAGGCAAAATTTGCTAAGAAAATACCAAGGCATTTTACCATTCTCCACCATAAAACTGTATGCCTTACAAAATATGAAGGCAAAAGAGGATGCCTAACATGGCCATGTATACCTGCCTCTTAACCAAAAAAAAAAAAACACCCAAACCCAAAAAACAAAAACAAAGTTGGGTTTTTGCACTATACAATAGCTGAGTATTTGCATCTACCATAAACATCTCAAGGCCTAAAATCAGAGTTTTGCAATATCCAAAAAGTTGCAATCAAGTTTGACACCCATTATCCACCCCCACTCGGTTTCTTGGCTTTTGAAGATGGTCCTGAAGTTGCTTTCCTTGGCTGCAGATATATGCTCTTTGCAATAGTTGTTTTCCATGGTTATTTTTAGTAAACACAATATACACAATGTAAACATATAAACACATGTATATCTTACAAAATATGAAATAACTGAAGCTGAAATAAGCACAAATATTCAGCAATAAACTCACTGAAGCTCTTGAAGGCTCTGAAATTGTAATGCCCTTGTTTCTAGCAACAGTTCTTTTCCTTGCCTGTTGAAGATATACATAGATATAATTAATATACATAAGCACAATCAAGTGAAATCAAATATACAGAAAGTGAAAGAAACTTACAGTTAGTTTGGGTTGAGTGGCTGCAGTAGTCTGCTCAACAGGCTGAGGCTGAGTGGCTGCAGTAGTCTGCTCAACAAGCTGAGGCTGAGTGTCCATCTCTTGTACTGGAACATCATCTCCTTGTGTCATTTCATCTGGTACTTGTGGCCTTTGTTCTCCTTCATCTTGAATAAATTCCTCTGCAAATTTCCTCCACCGACACCCTTTTTTGTTGTGCCCTGGAGCCCCACAAAATTTGCAGTGCATCTTGAAGCCCTGTCTAGTCATCTTAGTCTCTTTCTTCTTCTCCTTCTTGTTTTTCTGCCCATCCTCACCATCTTCCCCTGCAGAAGGCTTTCTTGTCTTTTTTGGCCTTCCTCTCTTCTTCCCAAATGAGGGAGGCAAAGGAGGAACCTGTCCTGTCTTCAGCCACATTGCAGTGCTATTCATAGGCATCATTGCAGGTTCATAAACCCTCAAATATGTCTGCACATGGTAATATGAGTGGACAAAATCTTCTGGATCAAGCATTTGAGCACATATGGCACTCATCCCATGTTTGCATGGGATGCCACATAATTCCCACCTCCTACATGAACATGTATGTGCTTTTAGGTCCACTGTGAATCTGGATCCATCATAACATGAAATCTCATAATTCCAGTCATTTGACTTGACTGGAATACAATCTGCAGTTCATGTTCTTTTCCAAAATCTTCTTTATCTTTGGACATATTTTTTTTCCATCCCATTTCTTTGCAGCTCTATCTCGATTCTGTTGCAGCTTTGTCATCAGATACTCCCTTAACCACTCCAACATGGTTAGGATTGGCTTCTCTCATGCATCTAGGATACTGCTATTAAATTATTCACACAAGTTATTCAACAAGATGTCACATTTTGGCCATGGATTTAAGTGTGACCGTGACCATTGGGCTGTCGGTTTCTCAATCAGCCATTCCATGCATTTGACATCCATCTCCCCTATTGCAGTCAGGCATTTGTCAAATTCAGAGATTGTTGTTGCCTTGGCTGCAGCCCACAAAGTTCTTTTACAAGCCAACCCTTTCCAACCTGCAGTCTTCATATTCCCATGAAGGTGTCTGACACAAAATCTGTTGTCAGTACCTGGGAATATGTTTTTAAAAGCAGTAAGAGCCCTTTCTGCTTATCTGATATGAATGTGTAGACATCATTCCTTACAATCTGCAAATCCTCTTTCAATAACATCAAAAACCACTCCCATGATTGCTTTGTTTCACTACCCACAACTGCATATGCTATTGAGTATAGACAGTTATTAGGGTCAATCCCAACTGCAGTGAGCACAATTCCCCCATGTGGACCCTTTAAGTGGCATCCATCAACCCCTATTATTGGTCTACACCCAGCTAAGAAGCCATCCTTTAATGCCTTGAAACAAATGTAGATTCTGTCAAACTTTTTATTTGCTCTGTTCCATCATTCAACCCCATTAACACTGTACTCCCTAGATTTTGCTTTCTAAGTTCATATGCATAATCCCACAGTTTTGCATATTGCTCATCATAATCACCCTCAATCTCTCTGATAGCTCTTCTCTTAGCCCTGTATGCTTGAAACCTTGAAACATTACACCTTATATCTCTGATTGCCTCATGCCTAAAACCTTTGACATTTTTTTTCGGATCAGCCCTAAAAGCATCAATGTACTTCTTGCTCAACCAAGCAGAATTGATATTTTTCACATTGTAAGTCCTACCACACTAATGATTAGGATTGTATTCCCTAATTTGGAAAGAAGCTTCATCTTTAATTTTCAATGCATGACAATGCCAATTACACCCCTGTTCCACACACTTTGCATAAATTCTTCTTTGATCATTGTTGGTGATTTTCAGATTTCTGCTTGTTTGAATAGCATGTGAATGCACAGCTTCTTGAAACTCTTTTTTTGTACTGAACACCATTCTAATTTCAAAATGAAGGATTATAAATGTCATTAGGATTGAACACAGGAAAACTTAACTCCCTGCAGTCTTCATTTGAATCTACACCACTGTCAAAATCATCACCACTACCAGCTTCACTAGAAGATTCACTGCTAGTCTTGGAATTTTCAGATATATTACTCTCATTAGGACCCCCCCATTCCACATCCTTATCAATGTTTTCATCAAACATATCATCATCATTATCATTTTCATCAGTTTCTTCTTGCACATTATAATCACTTTCAGAAAAATCAGAATCTTCATTTTTATCATCACACCACCATCATTCATTACTGCTTTGCCCTTTTCTTTAACATTTTCAGCCAAAGACTTCCCCTTTTCTTTAACATTTTCAGCCAAAGACTTCCCCTTTTCACCCTCATTATAATCTAAATATAAAGAGACATCCCTCTCATGCCCATCAAACAATTGCCACAAATCAGTTTCATACATCACCAACCTAAATTTCTTTAAGAAATCAATTCTGTAATATTTTTTCACCCCCAAGAATCCCAATTCCTCACATAATTTGTCAATTTTACTCATACACACATAATCCAAACCAACAAAATCAAATATACTAACACTTCCCCCAACATATTGTGCTCTTGGATTGTGCACAAATGTACCACCATGAAATATTCTAAAGGTAGCAAACTGTTTGTGCTCACCTGAACAATTAAAAAGTAAAAAAAAAATTAAACATTGTTCAACAACAACAGAGACATTACACTGAACACTACATAATATAAAAATCATCAATGGGACCATTAAAAAGCAATGGGACCAACAGAGACAATAGGACCATTTTCATCAATGTGCTCAGTTTCAGATCAACAACAACAATATAAAAACAACACAACAAGCATCATTTTCAGTACAAACAATAATATTCAATATCTCACAACACCCATTCCCAAAAAATGCATGTGCCAAGCAAACCCATTCAAATAGCATAAATATGCTCACCAACACCAACAAATACACATTTACAACCAATCAAACTTTAAACTTAAAGAGAAATGCAAAAAAAAATGTACCATAATCCATTTTCCCGCACTCATTTAGGTGTCTTGGCCGCAACATCCTCGCGCGATTTCAGACCAAGACAAGCCGTACAAGAGTGGGTGAGCAGTTGCGAGCTACGTTCTTGCACAATGGAGGTAGAAATTTGCAGTAATTTTGGAAGATTTTGGTGCGATTGGGTTAGGGTTTTTCGAAGTCGATTTGGGGAAGAATTTGGTTTCTCGTTTTTTATCTTCTGTCAATTTTTTTTTTTTACTGAAAGTAAGACCCCTCCCTCGTGCGGGTCACGTGAAGGGGAAAGATAACGGCCACGTGCAATGCACGTGGCCACGCCGTTTAAAAACTAACAGCAGTACTAAAGTTGCAAATGGAGCCGTTTCTACAGTACCTAAATTGGTTATTTTTAAAAGCATGGTATGAAAGTTGCAATGTACGCTAAAGTGTGGTACCAAAAATGCAATTTTCTCCTTGTTATGGTTATGAATGAAACTTGGTTTTTTCCTGTTAAAAAAAATATATAAATATATATTAATTGAATAATTGAATATTTTAATTATTAAAATCTGTAAATTCATATAGAGATTCAATTAAATAAAGTTAATAAAATAATTTAAATTTAAATTTAAGTTTGATATAAATAATAAAAAAATATATGGGGTCATATTACTCATCCTCATAGACATTACATTAACACCCCCTCTACCTTTTGGTAACTACAGAAACACCCCTAAGGCATTTTTGTCCTTCAAAATTTATATTAAAGTTTGACCAAGTCAATAGGGGTATTTTTGGATTTTAAAGGCTGTCAAGGGTGATTTTTGTAATTTTTCAAAAGACATGGATGATTTGTGTAAATGAACAATAGATGATGGGGTGTAAATGTAATTATCCCAAATTTTTATAATGCACTATGATTGAAAAAGATAAAATAATTTTATTTAAAAATATTGTTCATTTGACATATATTTAATTTGAAATTTTTTATAAAATATAATTTTAATTAAAATTAAATTAAATTTGTGCATAGTACGGCGGCACACACGAGCTTCAAATATCTCGAAGTCAACAAGCCAGTTAATAATCAAGATTAGGAATGGAAATGTTAGGGAACGCGGGATGCAATCAATCAAGAAAGTCAAGTTGCAGGTTAAAGTGTGATCTTTGTGGGCCATCGCGCAGTAGAAAACTTCTCCTACTTCAAGGCACGTTTGTTAGAATTATGGAGATGTGGGACTCACTTTCGTGTTTTTCGATCTTTGTCCATACTCGTAGAGCATGTTTGTGATTAATAGAAAATAGGTAACTTATAGGACGGCCATTGAAATTTTGTATAAATATAAATATTTTTTAAATTAAAAATATTTATATATAATCTCTAAATAGAGACAAAAAAAACTCTAGATAAAGATATAAAAAATACTACTTTGTCTTTATTGAATATTTTATTTTTTTCAAAAGATTTTTTTTTTGAAAAAATGTAAAAAATCTAGGGTAAAATAAATAATCGATAGAGAATATTAATCCATAAAATATTTTAAAAAATAAATAAAATTATTACTTATAATTCAAAAGGGTATTTACGGTAGTTCATTACAAAAAGTGAATGAAAACCTAACGAATGAGCTCGTTGTTAGACATACGTTAAAATAAGAGGTGTATTTATAATTTTTCAAATAACGAGGAGATTTTTGTAATATATCAAAGTTCAAGGGAGGTGATTGTAATTTACCCATGAAAAATCTAATTGAAATATAATTATATGTGCAATATGAAGTTTGATAAAATTATTTTTTATTTACTTCAATGTGCAAGAAGAGTGATTGGTCAAACCACTTTTTGAGATGGGTTTCATAATCATAAAGAATCAGTGTGTGTGGCATACTCAAATGAGTGTGCAAAATTAAATAAAAATTTAAAAAAAAGTAATTTTTATTTTTAAAAACATATTCTAATTGAAGAAGTTAAAAATGTTAAAAAAAAGTTATAAAAAATTATAATTAGTGGAAGTTGAGAAGAGTGGGTAATTTGAGGGTTTAAAAGAGTGGTTTAGAGGTGTTTCAGAAGAGTAAGGGGTGGGAAGTTGATAAATAAATAAATTAATCGGACAAGGATTTCTATTGTACTCGTTTCACGACGGCTCCATGTGTATTGTCCTTTGATTTGCAATAAATAAAATCTTCTCATTTCATGTTCAAGAAAATTAATTAAATTAAATATTAAAAAATATATAAATTAATGGAAAAAGAAGTGAGACATCAAAAAAGTACTCTCACTTAATAATAAAATATAAATAACGTAAATAGTTGTGAGCCAATTATAATAACGGGCTTTAACATAAACATTAGACTAATTTATATTATTAGTTAAATGCAGACCAGTCATTCGAAGCAAACATGACCCCATAATTACAACAATATTAAAAAGGAAAAAAGTACGGATGGAAGTGGAGTAGCGAACATCCTATGTCAACATTTATACTAACAATCCTTTACTGGGTTCAATTCAAATTACTACTTCTATAAAAATCAAAATGTGCATAAAACAATATCACTGAATTGAACAAAATAATTTCGACAATTGATTTTATATTTGAAAAAAAAATATTTAACTCTTCTTCATCTTAATGTGTTCTGAACTCGCGCAATTTGCTATTAATCTTCATTTTTGCTTGAATATTGTGTATTTTGGCCTCATTTGTTAACTATAAAATATCAACAGTAAAATTTTACTTTTCGTCCTGGATCTATAGAGCTATTGCACTTCTAGTCATTTACCATTTTAAAAAATATATTTAGTTCTGTAATTATATAATTATCAGTTTTAATTATGTACGTATTTCAATAAAAATATATTTAGTCATGTATGTTTAACAAGTATGACTCTTAAGGGCATCGATTCGAACCTTATTAGCTTGGAATGTTGTTCTACTTAATAGTAAGTGTATTTTTACTTTATAATAAGTGATTAATATAGCTTGTTATAATTGATGATTAGTTATTTGATATAAACGATCATAATCAATTTATTTAAAATAAAAATAATAGGTCATCGTTTCATCTAAAAAAAATACATTTTATGTGTATTTCAATTTTCGGCTAAATTACCTTTTTTGTCCCTTAAAAATGGACTTTTCCAATTCAACCCTACGCTTTACAGGAGTTTTGATTTGATCCCCATTTTTAGACGAAAAGTTGCCAACTTAGTCCTAAACCCCATTTTCCGTCAAGTTTTAACTGAATAATGGAGACCCCGTTAAGTACAGTTGGGCTAAATTACCTTTTTCGTCCCATAAAAAAGGGCTAAATTACCTTTTTCACGTAATTTGTCTGCTCATTACACCTCCAAATTGAGCATCAGGTCATCCCCCACCCCCAACCCCCCAACTCTAAAAATCTCTTCAGCCATTCTCTTCAAATCGCTTGCGATTACTGATTTGATTTCAAGAAAAACATAAATCTCAAGTGAAGATAGTGAACATTGACAAATTTGCAACGATGTCCTTGTGGCCCAGCCATCTAATCGATCAAGTGAAGACAATGAATATTGGTAGATGTACTTAACTCGATCAGATGGCTGGGCCGCAAGGCCATCGCTATGAATATGTCAATGTTCACTATCTTCACTTGAGATCTTGTGCTTTTCTTGAAATCAAACCAGTAATTGAAAGCGATTTGGAAGAGAATGACTGAAGAGAATTTTAGGGTTTGGGGGGGGGGGGGGATGACCTGTGTTGTTTGATTGAGTGTGGAATGAGAAGATAAATCACGTGTGTAATTTCCCTTCAACATTAACAACCATTAATGGGGTCTTCGTCCTTCCGTAAAAACTTGACGGAAAATGAGTTTTGGGACTAAGTTGATAACTTTTTGTCTAAAAATGGGACCAAATTAAAAATCCCGTAAAATATGAGATTGGATTGGAAAAGTCCCTTTTTTATGGGACGAAAAAGGTAATTTAGCCCAACTGTACTTAACGAAGTTTCTATTCTTCTTTTAAAACTTGACGGAAAATAGAATTTGGGACTAAGTTGATAATTTTTTCTCAAACTATAGGACCAAATAGAAAATTTGGTAAAACATGAGGGTGATTTGAAAAAATTCCTTCTATATAGGAGGTAAAAGTTAATTTAGCCTCAATTTTTAGTGTTTGAACGTAGATTTCTTCTCTTGGTTTCCAAATTTTTGGTTCTGAACTTCTGACAGTCCTTTCCTTCCTTTTCTTCCCTTCCTCAAAGCCAATTTAGAATTAGAGTTAAGAGTAAAAAATAAGTCTGCCTTTTGCTTCATTCTTGGTCTTTTCTTGAGCAGACTCTTGTGCTTGGTAGGTTGTTATTGAATGGGCCCAATTTTCCACTGAAGGTGTTGCGTTAATGGTGTGAAAGAGAGAGAACAAATGAGAAGTGAATCGAGAATTGAGAGGAAGAACGGTCTACATCTGACTTGATATTTCTCTCCATTGCTTTTCATTTTTTGCCCATTTCTTGCTGGCTCGCATTTCGGGGGCTTAGGGTTTCCTTTTGGAGGATTAGACTGGACACTTTGTGGGGTTTGCATTTTCTATCTACAAAATACACGGGAATTCATTCTGCGAAGTTTCTCCATCTGGGTTTTTGATTTTTCACATGGCTTTGCTCGGCGGATTAATTTATTCTTTCAGTTGATGATTCGGTTTTGTGTGGACTCTCTGCATCCTCTCCGATATATTAGATGTAAGATTTCTTTTTTTATTGTTGTTTTTTCTGTGAAATTATGTGTGTTAGATTGCTAGATGGTGGGATTCAAACTTCGAGTTATTCTTTGCTCTTTGTCATTTTTGGTAGCATGTAATATGGCTTGCAGGGTCTGAGGTTTGAAGATGAGAGTATACTTCCGTAATTGAGCTTTGAAGCTGCGCATGCTGTTAATTTGGGGGAATTTGATATTGGCAAGTGGTTACATACTCAAATGGATAGAGTGATTCAGCCTCCCCTGGTAAATGTTTAGATGCTTTCACTTCAGCTGTTTCACTAAATTTGGTGTGGATTTCTGTGTTTCATTGTCCTTCCTCCTCCGTCTTCGTTCTTGGTTTCTCTTTTCAAATACTTGTCTTTTGCTGTGTCTATAAGTTTTATGATTTAATTCTTACTCCGGAGCCCTGCAAATTCGAAATTGTATTGTTGCCTTCATTCCTATTTGTGGGATGTGAGATTTTGTGTTTCATGTCAAGGATCAGGGATGGACCGATTTACATAGGAAATGGTATTTACCATCAACAACCGTCATTGTCTGTTGGCACCTATTCAGTTAAATTATCTCAGCTGCTATGTCTTCAAAAGAATATAACCGTTGCATAGTCGTCTACTACTGTATCAGAACTTAAAGTTATCTGTGTTAATGGATAATCTCCTGAAAAATATTTAAAGTTCATAAACTGGTAGTGTTTAACTACCTAGTATATTTGTAACATGAAGAGTGTTGGAAATGAAGAATGCTATGTAGAACATTCTTATGTATGGCAGTGTACACGAGCATCCACTAAATAGAAGCCATTTCAGTTCTATTAGCAGGTTATAGCACTTATCAAGCTGCTAATTTATCTCAAGATTTAACTATGTAAGATTTACTGTATGGTTTCTTTTTTGAGGGGTAAAAGTAGCATCAGATAATAAATATGAATTGATTACACCACTGTACCCTGTTGCTATGGATGATTGAACAAATTCCTCTTTTAGTTTCAAAATTACAAATACACCTCTCTGAATCGGAATTTGGTCAAACTTGATGCATTTTTTAAAAAGACAGGTTTCCATTATGGGTAACTGTACTGTTTTCTAATGCAAAAGAAAGAGGTGTATGTTATATTCTCAATATGTTTTTTATAAATGAACAGAAAATATGAAGGTGGTATTTATGAAAACCTAAGTAATGACCAAAGTTATCACAGGATTTGAGAAAGACAAAACCTGCACCTTTTTGAGCTATACATTAATTCTAGAATGTGAATATTTTAAGATAAGACATTGAGCACAAGAGGAAATATCATTGAATTCATTATTATGAAACAAAATATAAGTTCAATGTGAAATTAATAAGAAAATGGCATGGAGCTTAGTCTTTAATGAGTTGCTTTCCTCTTATCTTTATCTACCTAAACCCTCTATCTAGAGGAGTTTAGTGTCCGAATTTTCTTTTTAGAGCTGAAAGAAAATAGGAGGAAGGTGTGTTTTATAGGAATTTGAAACCCAGAAGTCTGAGGCTTACTCTAACAATTGAGCTACTGAAAAGAAAAGTAACCTGACATGAAATCTACATGAAAGAAGTTCCTGCACCAAATCTTATGCCAAGTATTAGCAAAACAACCCACTGATCCTACTCAGTCTATAGTAAACGCTAAGCATAATTTTTAGGCAGCTGGAGCCCCTCTTATGAAATAACAATTGTTTTGGTTACAGGTGGATACAACAGCATGCCTTTGTAGGGTTGATGCCGGCCTCAAAACTATTGCTGGGGCTAAGAAGTATGTACCAGGGACAAAGCTGTGTCTTCAGCCCGACATTAAACCTTCAATTCACCCCACCAGACAGAAGCCACCACGTGACAGGAATAGGAGTCAATTCCCTCTGCTACCTGGACTTCCAGATGATCTGGCAATCGCTTGCTTAATCCGTGTACCAAGAATCGAGCATTTCAAGCTCCGTCTTGTCTGCAAAAGATGGTATCGCCTTTTGGCTGGTAATTTCTTTTACTCGCTTAGGAAGAATCTCGGAATTGCAGAGGAGTGGGTATACATCATGAAGAGAGACCGAGATGGAAAATTATCATGGCATGCCTTTGACCCAATGCATCAGGTTTGGCAACCTCTGCCTCCTGTACCAAGAGAATACTCTGAAGCCCGTGACTTTGGATGTGCAGTTCTTAGTGGTTGTCACCTCTACTTGGTTGGCGGGAAAGATCCAGTTAAGGGTTCCATGAGAAGAGTTGTCTTCTACAGTGCTAGGACTAACAAATGGCATCGTGCCCCCGATATGCTCCGGAGGAGACATTTTTTCGGTTGTTGTGTCATAAACAACTGCTTGTATGTGGCTGGCGGGGAGAACGAGGGGACCCATCGGTCATTGAAATCAGCTGAGGTTTATGATCCCAACAAAAACAGATGGTCCTTCATCTCTGATATGAGCACTGCAATGGTACCTTTCATAGGGGTTGTTTATGAAGGAAAGTGGTTCTTGAAGGGGCTAGGTTCTCAGAGGCAGGTCGTTTGCGAGGTGTATCAACCTGAAACTGATAGCTGGAGGCCTGTTTATGATGGAATGGTTGCTGGTTGGAGGCATCCATGCACTACAATTAACGGTCATCTCTATGCTTTAGATTGTAAAGATGGCTGCAAACTTCGAATATATGATGAAACAAGTGGTTCCTGGAGCAAACGTATTGATAGTAAAATGCACTTGGGCAACTCCAAGGCTTTAGAGGCAGCAGCAGTCCTTCCTCTTAATGGAAAATTGTGCATTATCAGAAATAACATGAGTATATCCCTCGTCCATGTCTCAAAATCCGACCATGGATCCACTGCTACTACTGATCATTTAGGGGAAACTATACCTGGGAAAGGGCACTTCAAAACTTTAGTCACAAGCTTTTTGTCAAACCTTGCAGGTAGAAATCGCCACAAAAATCGCATAGTTCACTGTCAGGTTCTTCAAGCTTGAAGAGGGGCTGTAATTCCGGTCTTCACATTTCAAGCTACAGGTAATATGAAAAGTGGTTGACATGTTTGTTATTGAATGATTGTACACATTGCCCAGGCCCGGCTATCGTCTGTGTAAGATTTTAGTAATGTAGGTGTTCGATAGGTAAAAAGTGTTTGTTTTTTCATCCTTGTTAGATACTAGACGTGTTTTATGCTGTACAATTTTCATGCCCCTTAATGAAGAGCATAGGCGATTGTCGCGCTATCTGCAAGTTTTCAGTGATCAAGTTTCTGTTGAGAGAGTAAACCTTGGTGATCTCTAAGTATAATGACCGCTACTTGTAATTTCCCTACTTTTTTTTTTTTTCAAGCACTAGTTGATGTGGTACGTCATTTCTATGTGTATATAATAAATAATCTTTCATATTTTAAAATATATTATAATTAAGAGTAAAATATATAAATCAATATATTATGTACGTTAAAAGGAAGAAAAGAAAACTAATTTTTAAAAGTTGGAAAGTTGAATAAGTTAGTTATGTTATCAATAGAAGGGTATTTTTGGTATAACAAAAATTTGGTGTGACAATATTATTAACTGTCATTTGTGAGTGTGGAGATCCTTTTTTTTTTTTTTAGTTATATATATATATATGTATTAGTATTATATATATATGTATTAGTATTAGCTGTCGTGGCACACTATTACTGCGTGCATATAATAAATAATTTTTTACGCTTTAAAATATAAATAATAGTAAAATATATAAACTAACACATCATATTAAAAAAAAAAGAAAAAAAAAGAAAGAAAAAACTAATTTATTAATTAGTATAAAATTTGAAAAGTTGAATAAAGTAATTATCATATCAGTTGAGGGTTATTTTTAACATTACAAAAAAGTGGTGCAGTGGTGTCATTAACCGTCATTTGTGAGTAAAAAATAAATTTCTTTTATATAAAAGTATAGATTACAGGAATATCTTCTGCAAATGGTCAAAATATAGAAATTATTTTCTACAAAGGTCCTCCAAACATGTCATATTTGGCCATCTTGGAAGTTGGAACACACTTCATCACATTGAGTCCTCAACGTTAACAAAATTAATCAAATGTGGTTCCTGCCTGTCCACAAACATTTGCATCTCTTTCTTCGCTTCACAAATAAATAGAGGGGAACAAAAGGCATAGATTAGGCTTTAAACCTTCCAAGGCGCACGAATGGCTAGAAATTTCGATTTAGGCTTTTCTAATACAAGTTACACTTTTTAAAGGCATGATGTTCCAATAGAAACAAATGTATTGTGAGTGACATAGAGCTCTATTTGAGACTTTTTAGACAAATAAAAACTCAAAAAAAATGAGTTTTTAGATATGTTTAAATTATCGGGTAATTGTTTTTGCTCTGAGTTGATAGAAAAAGGGTACTGGAGAGTATCGGGAAAATAGCACTTTTGGTCCCGTAAGTTATGCCTATTTCACTTTTGGTCCCATTCATTACGAGAGTAGCACTTTTAGTCCCGTAAGTTGCAAAAAATAACACTTTTGGTCCACTTCTATAATTCTATCTATAATTAATGGAGTTGGCCACGTGTGGAGCATGTGGCCGTTAAATCGTTTTTGGCCTGGAGGGAAATTTGTTTAAGGTTACTCCCTCATTTGCCCTAAAGCATATGCAACCCCAAATCCTCTGAGAAATCAAAATCACCCCCAAATCTTCTGAAGTCCAAAACCAAGAACCTGAAAGAGAGGCGAGATTCCAGCGTTGGAGTGGAAGAAACAAGACACATTGTTGAAGTGATGAGCTTGCGCGACCCCAAGTTCAATGGAGATCCCCCCCCAACTTTATAGTAAGTAAATTTAATAGTGTATTTGTGGACTAAATATGATTTTTCTGGTCGTCGTGGTCCTAGAGTAGGGTTTTAAATTATTATCCATAGATTGTGGTCCCAAATTAGGGTTTTAAATTATTATCCATAGATTTGTGGTTCCAGATTTAGGGTTTTTTAATGTCTTGTTTGTTGTTTCTTGTTGGAAGAAAGACGAACAAGAGAGCTTTTCTTTTTTATTTGTGGTCCCAGAAATGTTTGTCATATTTATTGTTTAATATATATTTTTTTTTTGTATGGTCTTTCATGTTTCTGTATAGTTTTTTGTATATTTGCTATGTACAGTTTTTTTATTGTTTGTATGATTGCTATGTTTGGAAGTTTTAGTTGAAAACTGGGTATGTATAGCTTTTTGTTTGCTCTGAAAACTATGTATATTCTCTGTATTCTTTGTATGATTGCTATGCTATGTATAGTTTCTTGTATTCTCTGTATATTTGCTATGTATACTGTTAGATTTTAATTAGTTTATTAATTTATTATTTTCAGATGAGCTTGAGCCTGTTGTGACTATAATACTGCACCATGGGGGTAGGTTTACTCACAACAGTTACATTGGGGGGAAAATAGTTGTGTTTGATTATGTAGATCTAAATCTAATTGGTGTAGCTTATCTTGACAATTTAACTGAAAAGAAGGTTATAAGGGGGAAAAGAGGTACTATAAGCTGGAAACTGGGTTTGTCTTACTTACAGATGGGGGTGAAATGCTTAAATTGGGTTTGGAACATCATCAGGATTAGACATCGGAATGGTTCCTTACTCTTTTAAGGCATGATCTTAGTATACAGAGGGACAATGAGTGGACCTTTATGTCTGACAAGCAAAAGGGACTCATACCTGCTTTTGAAACTGTATTTCCTGCCTCAAATAATAGGTTTTGTGTGAGGCATTTGCATGGCAATATGAAGAGGGTGGGATTTAGGGGGTTAGCATATAAGAGGCTTTATGGAAAGCTGCCAGGGCTACTACTGTAACAGAATTTCAAGCCAGATTCAAAGAAATTTGCAGAATTGATGTTAAAATGAGTGACTGGTTGAATGATAAGCCGCCACATCAATGGAGTAGGTCACATTTTAGTACCTCCCCAAAATGTGACATACTCTTGAATAATCTGTGTGAGTCATTCAACTCAAACATACTTGAAGCAAGGGAAAAATAAATCTACACTATGCTTGAGATGATTAGGGAGTTTTTAATGACAAGGCTACAAACAAAAAGAGACTGAGCAAGAAGAAGATGGAAAGAAAAAGTTTGCCCAAAGATTAAGAAGATACTTGCAAGAAATTTGGACAAGGCATCCTCAGACTGTATTCCAATCAAAGCAAGTGACATCCACTTTTAGATCTCTTGCTTTGATGGATCAAGATGCACTGTGGATTTGAAGAAGCATTCCTGTAGCTGCAAAAAATGGGATTTATCAGGAATCCCTTGCAAACATGCAATGAGCGCCCTGTCTAGTCAGATGCTAGATGGTGAAGACTTTGTGAATTCATGTTACCATGTTTAGACATACTTGAGGGTGTATGATCCATGTATATACCGTGTCAATGGCCCTGAGAAGTGGCATAAAACTAATATTCAGCCACTTCTCCCTCCCAATCCTGGAAGACAAGTTGGCAGACCAGCAAGAGCAAGAAGACTAGAGGTTGATGAGAGGCCCACGAAAACAAAGAAAGGACAACCAGTCAAGGGAACAAGGTTGAAGAGGCAATAACAAACACTAAAATGCAGATTCTGTGGAGAGCCTGGTCACAACAAAAAAAGTTGTGAAATGAGGAAGGATGCAGAGATTTTGATCAATGATTCAGCAATGGACGAAGCTGAACATGGTCAGAATGAGACTCAGTCTCAAACTGAAATCAGTTTCCAAGTAAGCCAATCCAATGTTGTGTCTCAGACACATACTAGTTTCCCAGAAACTAGCGATGATGAGTGTCCAAATGATCATGATTTTAGTAGTTGTTTTAACCATCCTTTATATTAAATTAAGCCTAAATCATGTGAATTTTGGTGTTTGCAGCTATAAAGGTGTTTATGGTATAAGGATTGAAGAAATGAAGCCAAACAAGTGAAAAACGCATGCCAAATTCTGGAGAAGAAAATACCATGACAGACTTGCATTTTTCACTAGACGTGCCCACGTCTAGTGCGGCAGACAATCCAGCAAAATGAAGAGAAGATGGGCGAATTTTCTGGAGAGAAGTTGATTCATATAAGGATTACAATGACTTTGGAAAGTTGGAATCCTCCTTTCTTGAGGAATTTCAATGGGGTTAAGAGTTTTAGTCAAATTAGGACTTAGAGTTATAATAGGAATCTACCTTTTTGGTATCCAAATTTATTAGGATTTTAACTAGTATAAATAGGGGATGTAATTGAAGACATGAACCATCTTCTATTCTCTACACTTTATTTTATGAAATACTCTCTTTCTTTTATGTGTTCTTCTATTAGCATGCTAGGCTAGTTCTTTAATTTTCGGTTGAAGTTACGGTGATTGCTTGATTCACGCATGTTGTGAGATCTAATTTATGCTTCATACTTTCGTTCATGTGGATATTTGTGTCGTTCTCTGTGCTTTTATCACGAATAATCTGATTTATGAATGAAAAGGCCAATTATTCATTATCAAGAATATTCGCCTAACTAATCAGACTTGCAAATCCGTAATTGTTTGTTAGTCTGATACTTAGTGGCAACCAACATAATTTATCATTTCGTAGAGGTCGGTTATGTTGTGGGGAATGCACAATCTGCCTAAATGAATCCTTGTAGGAAATTATTGGTTAGAACTAGGTCTTTCTAATTGTTAATGCTGTTGATAGATTAAATCTTGAGGACGTTCCCAGGGTTGTCTATTGATTAGGGAATTACCCAACGGACGTTCCTTGGCTAACGACACGGTAAGAAAAGGTAAGGTCGTTAGGTCGTACCAATGACCATAACTAGTTTATCTATTTTGTACGATTGTCATCTTTGCATCTATGATCAATCGCGGAATCGAGCATGAACCTATCTTCAATTGGAAATCTCTTTTCATATTTTGATCATCTTTTAGAATTTATTTCGTAGTTAAGTAGTATCTTTGAACTAAAAACACCCCCCATTTATTTGCTTTCACTCAAAGGAATTAATTTAGAACCAATCTCTGTGGATTCGACCTTACTCACTACTTCTACAAGTTTTTGTATAGGAATTATTTTTGGTGAATTTGACGCTCATCAAATTTTGCCGCCGTTGCCGGGGATTGGTGCTTTTAATTAATTTCTTCTGTTTACTTACTATCTTTACTTGTTTTCATGCCACGATCTTCTCGTGTAGGTGAACTTGAATTCGAAATCCCGAAATCAAGAAGACCGCACGGAGACTTCGGAAGAAAACCAAGCAACGAACCGAAGAGGCCTCCACCTCTTCCACTTCCGTCACTGAAACAGAGCGCACGTTGAACGATGATGATTTTTCCAGCAAATCTGACGAAGAAATCATGCCTCAAATTCCGGAAAGACCGATCAAAGAGATGACTGCTCCCGACCTCAGCCAACAGCCTCTTTGCATCGACTACCCAACTTTAGAGGTAGATTTTGAACTTAAATCCAGACTCATCCATTTACTCCCTTCTTTTCGTGGTCTTGCAGGTGATGATCCACACAAACACCTCAAAGAATTTCATGTAGTGTGCTTCGGCATGTGACCTCAAGGAGTCACCGAGGAGCAAGTCAAACTTCGTGCCTTCCCTTTCTCCTTAGCCGACAACGCAAAGGATTGGCTCTACGGTTTGCCATCGAGATCTATCACCACCTGGAATGACCTCAAGAAACAGTTCCTCGAAAAATACTTCCCCGCCTCTCGAGCCACAGCAATCCGAAAAGACATTAGTGGAATACGCCAAAATCCCGGGGAGAGTCTCTTTGAATATTGGGGAAGGTTTAACCGTTTAGTGGAGAGTTTCCCACATCAACAAATCCCACCACATTTATTGATCCAATACTTCTATGAGGGATTAACATGCTCAGATAGGGCCTTGGTGCACGTGACAAGTGGCAGTGCTCTGTTCGACAAAAGCCTACTGAAGCACACAATCTACTTAAAACCATGGCAACCAACACCCAACAATTTGGTGTTCGATATGATCACCCATCGAAAGGGGTTAGCGAGGCACATATAGCCTCTGTTGAAAATCATTTGGATAAATTGACCTCACTTTTTGAAGGATTTATTGCAGGACATTCTCAACATGTAAAAGCTTGTGGCGTGTGCAACACCACCGGACACCCCATCGATGGATGTCCCACACTCCAAGAGAGACCCACCGAACATGCCGATGCAATAGGTGAATTTTTCGGGCAGCCACAGAGAAGATATGACCCCTATTCTAGCACGTACAACCCGGGGTGGCGAGATCATCCAAATCTTAGTTATGGCACTAAAATATCTATATAGGCCGCCGGGACCGTCCCTTCCCCTGTCTGATTCTAAACCGGGTATATTTCTTGAGGAAATGATGAAAACACTCGCCGCTAGCACCCAACAACTCCAACAGAACGTCTACTAATTCCAATAGAGTGTCCAACATTTCCAACAAGAGACTCGCACAAATATTCAGAATTTGGAGTCTCAAGTGAGTCAATTGGCATCCTCTGTTAGTTGGTTGGAGTCCCAAGGTAAGTTACCCTCTCAATCCATAGTCAATCTTAAGCAAAATGTTAGTGCTATTGCCTTGCACAGCGGAAAAGAGTTGCAGCCCATCAAGGACGAAAATAGCACTAAGCGTGGGCACGCAGAACAGAGTAAAACAGAGCAGAAACTCGAGATGGCCCAAAAGCAAGCCGACGAGCCCAACCAAACTGATGAGGAGTATCCCAAGGTATGGGTGCCCAAACCTCCTTTCTCAGAAAGCTTTTCCAAGTCCAAGAAAGAAGAAGAGGACAAAGAAATCCTTGAAACCTTTCGCAAAGTAGAGGTAAACATTCCCTTGCTCGACGCAATCAAACGAATACGTCTCTATGAAAAGTTTCTTAAGGAATTGTGCACCAACAAATGCAAACTGAAAGGTAATGAGAGGGTAAGTATGGGAGAAAATGTATCAGCTATTCTTTAAAGAAAACTACCTCCTAAATGCAAAGATCCGGTACGTTTTCTATCCCTGGCAAAATTGGTAAGATTGGAATTGAAAAGGCCATATGTGATCTGGGTGCTTCCATCAATGTTATGTCTCTTGCTATCTATGAATCTTTGCACGTTGGTCCTTTGAAAGAAACTGGAGTGGTTATTCAACTTGCGGACCGTTCGATTGTGTACCCCTTAGGAGTTTTAGAGGATGTTCTTGTGCAAGTTAATGAATTGGTTTTTCCTGCTGATTTTTATGTGCTTGATATGTCGGAGGATAACTCCCCAAATTCCACATCCATCTTGCTAGGAAGACCATTCCTTAAAACCTCTAAAACTAAAATTGATGTCGATGCCAGAATTCTCTCTATGGAGTTTGATAATGAGGTCATTAGGTTTTCCACATCCATCTTGCTAGGAAGACCATTCCTTAAAACCTCTAAAACTAAAATTGATGTCGATGCCAGAATTCTCTCTATGGAGTTTGATAATGAGGTCATTAGGTTTTCCACATCCATCTTTCTAGGAAGACCATTCCTTAAAACCTCTAAAATTAAAATTGATGTCGATGCCGGAATTCTCTCTACGGAGTTTGATAATAAAGTCATTAGGTTTAGCATTTGTAGTGCCACACAACATTCTAATGAGGTGCATTCTGTTTTTCTCACAGATTTTCTTGATCCTGTGGAGGCGAAAAATGCTAAGTTCAATGGTAATTGTGCATCCAAGGCGAACACCAATACAAACTCCACCTCAAGTCCGAGAACTTATAAAAACAAAGCCTTTCATGAAAAAATAAGTTCGAGGAAGAATCCTTTCATGAACCTCAAAGTTCTCCTAAATCCACACCATCACCGAGTACATTACGTAGAAGAGATGGATTTAGAGTACCCAATTTATTCAAGTTGAGGCGCAACAATGTCTAGCCAAAGACGTTAAAGAACGGTGCTACGTGGGAGGCAACCCACGATATTTTTTTTTTCTTTACCATTCTTCTTCCCCCTTATCACCTTCGATTTGCTTGAGTGTTATGGACTTACATTGTTACTTTTGAATCTGTCTGCAGGATGATTCGCCAAGCGTGCCCACGCCCAACATTTCGTCCAAGTTAGTCTGCAGGATGGGTCACTAAGCGTGCCCACGCCTAAAGTTTTGTCCAAGTCAGTCTGCAGGATGATTCACTAAGCGTGCCCATGCCTAACGTTTCGTCCAAGTTTGTCTGCAGGACGATTCACTAAGTGTGCCCATGCCTAACGTTTCATCCAAGTCTGTCTGCAGAATGATTTACTAAGCGTGCCCACGCCTAGTGCTTCTTCCGAACCAGGCTGGAAACACACACCAACACACACTCCAGCATTCTTCCTTTTTTTTTTTCTTAATTATTTTCTCTCCTTAAAATGAGATTCAAAGTCAAATACCTAACCTCTCTTCTCACCCCCTCTTTGTGTCTCTTTGTGCAGCAGTCCATCACCACCGGTGAGCCGCCATCATCGCCCAAAACACAACACCACCACCACCAGTAGTCACACTATCGACACCGATGCCTCACACCATCCTTCATCCACCGTCAATCGCCGTTGTTCATCGCACACTCAGGGAAGTTTCTTTTCCCTACCTTCCTTATATTTTGTCCTCCTTATTGATTTTAATTCTCTCTACTTCTTACATTGAGGACAATGTGTGTTTTGAGTGTGGGAATGAGACTTGCTACTGCGATATTATTGGTTGAGGTGTTGTGGATGAATTACTTGAAATTTGTTTGGAAAATTCTTTGAAAAAAAAAATTCCTTTTCCCTTCATGATTGTTGATATGGTGTATCCAAGCATTGATTTGGTCATATGTGATAAGATTTTGTGTTTCATGTTTTGGACAACTTATGGTTAAAAACTTGTTTTTACAATGATGATGTGATTCAAAAGTCATACATGAGAATTTAGTGGATGTTACCCACCTTGAGAGGATTTTGAGCCCATACACTTGTGCGAAACTATCTTTCTTGCTCTCGGGTGATATGCTTCTATGATTTTGTCTTCCTAGAACTTGCTTGAACCTACTCGAGACCACATCAATGTGTATGTACTTGAAAATGATAAAGGCAATAGGAAAGAAACCACTTTTGGCCTAAAAAGACTACCCATACGCATTTTTTCCCTTAGTAAACCCACTTGAGCCTTTAAGCCTTGTTTTCTTGTCATGAACTTTAATCTATAAACCAAAATCCGTCATTCTTTTATCTCCTCTTTTTGGCCCTTCCAAGGACTAGTAGAGCATAAAAAAAGAGAGTGTGTTCTAAGTGATAGATTTTACCAGAAGTGTGGGGATATTGCATCTACTGTGATCAGATTTCAGGCTAAAGAAGTATGAGAATCAATATGGCATCTTATTGCTTTGCTTTATGCCTTGTAACAAAAAAAAAAAAAAAGGGAGATAGGAAAAGAGAAGAAAATTTTCTGAAAAAAAAGGAAAAAAAAAAACACAAAAAAAGATAAAGTAGCAAAAGAAAAAAAAAATGAGAGAAAACAAAAAAAAAGAGGAAAAATTCTTGCAAAAAAATCAGAAAAAAAAAAATCTCCCTATAAAGCAAGGCATAATTGGGGACATCGAATGAATTAAAAAAAAAAAAAAGGAGTCTTGATTGATACATCACTTTCTTGATGCTCTACTTCGAGTCTTCTTGAAATTCACCTTACTATCCAAAATTTTCCTACCTCGAAACCCAAGCCCCATTACAACTAAAACTAAAAGACCTTTTTCATTCAAGTGCGGACATATGTATAAGTGGTGGAGATGTGGTGTATAAGCAAGCCTATGGTTAAGCATTTTCATAGGAAGTATCGAGCGAAACACATAGCCATACACATTTGAGAGTTGGTAAGGCATTGAGAGAATAATCCACTAAAATCTCCGTGTTAACTTTTGATCACAATCATTGTGTAAAAACTTGTTTGAAGCTCGTTAAGTTGTCTACATCATGAAGTGCATTATTCTTTGAACATTCAACTAGATCCTTGCTTAGACACCTTTTGATATCATGAAGTCGAAAAAGGACCAATGAGTGCTTAATCTTGATTTTGCTCGAGGACGAGCAAAGGGCAAAGTGTGGGGATAATTGATGAGTGTCCAAATGACCATGATTTTAGTAGTGTTTTAACCATCTTTTTATATTGAATTAAGCCTAAATCATGTGAATTTTGGTGTTTGCAGCTAAAAAGGTGTTTATGCTGTAAGGATTGAAGAAATGAAGCCAAACAAGTGAAAACGCATGCAAAATTCTGGAGAAGAAAATACCATGATAGACTTGCATTTTTCACTAGATGTGCCCACGTCTAGTGCGGGGACAGGCCAGCAAAATGAAGAGAAGATGGGAGAATTTTTTGGAGAGAAGTTGATTCATACAAGGATTACAATGACTTTGGAAAGTTGGAATCCTCCTTTCTTGAGGAATTTCAATGGGGTTAAGAGTTTTAGTCAAATTAGGACTTAGAGTTATAATAGGAATCTACCTTTTTGGCATTCAAATTTATTAGGATATTAACTAGTATAAATAGGAGATGTAATTGAAGACATGAACCATCTATTATTCTCTGCACTTTACTTTATGAAATTCTCTCTTTCTTTTATGTGTTCTTCCATTAGCATGCTAGGATAGTTCTTTAATTTCTGGTTGAAGTTACGGTGATTGCTTGATTCATGCATGTTGTGAGATCTAATTTATGCTTCATACTTTCGTTCATGTGGATATTTGTGTTTTTCTCTGTGCTTTTATCACGAATAATCTGATTTACGAATGAGAAGGCCAATTGTTCATTGTCAAGAATATTCGCCTATAGCTAATTAGACTTGTAAATCCGTAATTGTTTGTTAGTATGATACTTAGTGGCAACGCAACATAATTTATCATGTCCTAGCGGTCGGTTATGTTGTGGGAAATGCACAATCTAACCTAAATGAATCCTCGTAGGAATTTATTGGTTAGAACTAGGTCTTTCAAATTGTTAATACTGTTGATAGATTAAATCTTGAGGACGTTCCCAGGGTTGTCTATTGATTAGGAAATTAGCCAACGGACGTTCCTTGGCTAACGACACGGTAAGGAAAGGTGAGATCGTTAGGTCGTACCAATTGTCATAACTAGTTTATCTATTTTGTACGATTGTCATCTTTGCATCTATGATCAACCGCGGAATCGAGCATGAACCTATCTTCAACTAGAAATCTCTTTTCATATTTTTATTCATCTTTTAGAATTTATTTTTTAGTTAAGTAGTATCTTTGAACTAAAAACACCCCCCATTTATTTGCTTTCACTCAAAGGAATTAATTTAGAACCAATCTCTGTGGATTCGACCCTACTCACTACTTCCACAAGTTTTTGTGTATGAATTATTTTTGGTGAATTCGACACTCATCAAGCAAGCTGACTGTAAGTATAATTTTTTCATAACTTTGTTTGTTGATTATCTGAATTTGACTTACAATCACTTAATGATTGCATGCCAGGAAAAGGACATTGAGAAGCAACAAAACTATCGAGTGCACTCAATCAAGAAACAACACTGTAAGTGGCATACACTTTTGCTTTTCCAGCCTAAATTATCATTCATTTTTATAATCTCCAAAAGTCAAGCTTATTACAGGCCAACAAAAAGGCTAAGTGTGCAACACAAATAATTCAGGGGGTGAGAACAAGGCACCAGATCAAGGTATTTGCATTATGAATTTTATTGTTCTTCTAAGTTTTAGTCAATATTTCTCCAGGTTGGGCAGCAGCAACAACTTGCATTCAAGCCTCCAAGGAAGACACCAAGTTCAACTCCAACATCATTAGCACCAGGTAAAACTCTATCATCATCAAGACACCCATCACCAACACCTAGGCCAAGTGTTGCCTTTGCACATATTCTCTTTGCCCCAGACCATTCACAAAGTCTACTGAAAAAGTCTCAAGAAATGAACATCCCAGCTCCACAAGGATTCAAGGTTATCCACAAGGTTGGGAAGAAGTTTGTCACTATCAACTCACTAAATGCTGCAGTTCAGAACAAAAGAGCCCAGAAATTGAGCAAGACTAAAGGGAAGAAGAAACTTTTGGCACTTTCTGAAGTACTTGTTCTGTTGGTTATGTATTTTGAACAAACTGTCTTGAACACATTTTGTCTTTTCACATTTGAGCTGTTGGGAATCTTTTGAACACATTTTGTCTTATGATCAAAACTGTGAATCTACTTCTGGAATATAGAAGGTACCAATATTTTGTCTTTTTAAATTGTCTTTTGACCAAAAGTGCCACCATTTTTTATATTCGCCTATTTAATTTTTTTGGTTCATAAATTCTTCTATTTTGTACTAAATTTCAACAATGAATAATGCTTAAAAATATATTAATTGGAGATGAGATTGAATTTGTTTGGGTGAGGAGAGGAAAAATCCCTTTCTTTGCACTCAAAGCTTCAAACTTTGAGTTTTCCCCCCAACATTAGTTATATTACCCTCCAAAATGTCACTAAGCAAAAAATGGCGCCAAAAATTCCCTCCAACATAAAAATATAACGGAAAATGGCCAACTCTGTAAATATAGATGGAATTATAGAAGTGGACCAAAAGTGTTAATTTTTGCAACTTACGGGACTAAAAATGCTACTCCCATAATAAATAGGACCAAAAGTGAAACAGACCTAACTTACGGGACCAAAAGTGCTATTTTCCCGGAGAGTATCCAAATGGTTAGACCTTGGAATGTGCCATATCATATGTCCATAAAAATTATTCCAACGGAACCTGATTCTTTAGTATTTTTTTATATATGTTTGCTTATTTGGTATATATTTGTATGTAATGTAATGCATAAAAATAATTCTTTTATCAATTACAATAAAATATAAAATTATAAATTTAAATATATCCAAAATTTAAAAATAATAGAAAACTATTTAGTAGTCCTAAATTCCTGACTGTCCTAAACTACTTAGAGAATGAAAAATATATTCAACTAAAAAAATAAATATTAAATAATATTTTAATGCGATTACTTTACTAGAAATAAATCTTATGGCCCATTAAAGTTTAACATAAACAACACATAAATAATAAATAAATACCAATATAAATTTAAATATATAATAATAATAATAATAATAATAATAATAATAATAAGAAAAATATAACGTATACAGAGATAATATAAAATAATTAAACTAAAAAATAGCGAATAGGTATAATAAAACCTACAAATAAAAAATGATCAATTTTACCAAACTGAAATTTCTTATAAAAATAATCTAAAATAAGGAGCTTTGACTAATTAATTTTATTCTAATATTAGATTTTTCAATATTATTATTTTTATTTTTGTATTAATTAGCTTGATACATGAAAATAAAATATAACCATAAGTGAGTACAAAACGCAAAATTTCAATTTTGGGGAACAATATTTTTATTTAACAGTACCAATTAAATTTAAAAATGAATTATAAATAATAAAATCAAATAACTTCCTTATTAACTAAAACAATTATTATCAAATTGTTTGAAAATATAATCGTATATATTAATGTTAATTTCAATGGCAGAAACATAAATAGTATTATAGACTTAATAGTTTTTATAGCTAACTATAAATAATACATTTACCTCTAAACAATTTATTTCTACACGTGCATCGCACGACGTACTTCCTAGTCTATGTATATTATAAAAGTGTGAATGATTGGCCATGTTTTATGTTTCTTCCTTTTTTGTGATGCCAATTATATCCTTTTCATATAATACTAGATTATAGACTCATGTGTACAAATAAGTAGTTTTGTAATTAGTTTTTATAATAATACTTGTTAATTACGTACATAGTTGAATTGAAATAGAAGTCTAATGAAAATATATTATAATAAGGAGTTTTATTAAATAAAATTGGTTGAAAATCTTAATACTAACTAGGAAAGTATATAATTAGTAGAAGATAGGATTAATTAGAAACTTGAAGAAGCATCTCTTTAAAGGAAATAGGAGCAATCTGTGGGACAATTTGTCATTAATTTAATATAAGTTAAATTTTATAATAAGATATTATAAAAACATGAGTTACTTGAGATGTTTTATTTTTCTTTTTTATTTTTCTGTGATGATAAAAATATTAAAATTTTATAGAAAATATAATTTTATATGTCAAATAGATAATATCTTGGGGTACCTAATGAAATAGTACAATATCGTAAGTTCAACTAAAATAAAGTTTAATTAGAAACAAGGATTTTAAATCAGTTTATGTTAAGAATCAATTATTTATGAAAAATAAACTTAGAATAAGATCACTTACTTCATAAGTGGTTTTATAATTATTAATTGTCTTTATAATATTAATTATAAAATCATAATAATATTATTCAAAATTTATTTTATGAATTAAATAAGTCTATGATTTGTGGAATGATTAATGAACTTATAATTACTTGGTCTATAAGAATTCTACTACATCATTTTTAATAATAAGTAATTAATTTAATTTCTTTACATTTATATTTTTAATTTGACTCTAACTTAATAAGATTACTCAATGATTTTTATGTTTAATCCATGAAATATTATTCGCCAATTTAGACTATTTTTCACCAACATGAGGAATAAAATAAAAATTAAAGAGATTATTAGAAGAAAAATATATTATAAACAACTTTACTTATAGTTCGTATATGAGTTAAAAAAGAAAAATAAAATTTATTATTATTTTTCTTGATTTGCACAACTAGGAAAAGAAAACTAAAATCTTATTACATTAGTGAAGCAAATCTAAAATATGGATTAATTTAAATGAATATTTTTTTATTATAAATATAGGGATGTAAAAAGTAAAGTAACTAATTAATATAATCTTTTGGTTGTATATATTATATAAGTAGTTTGGACTAGCCTTTAATTAGATTTATAATCATGTAAAAAATTGAATGATAATAGAATTCTAATATTTATTATATATAATAATTCAGATTTTCATATTATGTTGTATATGTATATCATAATTAAAAGCATGAGTATTAACTTGGGATATTTTTAATTTCTTAACATTTTGTAATGGCTATAACCTCATAAAAGTAGAATGAACATAATTTGGTATTGTTATAGATAATATTGTTGATGTCTAATTAATGAAATGCGACCATTAATTGAGCTACTGAATATATAATGTATTGAAGTATTTGGTCTATGTATTTAAATTCTACCAAATATCTTTTCTAGCAATATGAAATTTAATTTCTATATCAATAAATTCTTAATTGATCTCTGAATTAAATAACATTAGTTAAAAAAATAAATTTATAGTACTTTAATTTATTCCACAAATCACTACTAACTAATTTAAAGCATGTTTCCACAATTTTATTGAACAACATGACAAATCAAATGAAAACTTAATTACTAGAGAATTATATTATAAATAACTCTAAGTTGGCGTAAGAATTAAAAAATAAAATATAATATTAACATCAAACTTAATAAGTCAATTAACAAACTAATATATGGATGGAAATGAATATTATAGAGAGAATAAATAATAAGATCTAAAATTTCAACAGAAGCCAAAAGAACAAAAAACGATTAAATATCAATGTTTTCACATGAAAGGGGAAATAACATTTTTTATCCCATAAATTAGGCATGTTTCACTTTTGGTCTCATTCATTACGGGATTAGTACTTTTAATCCCAAAACTTACAAAAACTCGCACTTTAAGTCCTCATCCACTTCTTCGTCTATAATTTAACAGCATAGGCCACGTGCCCAGTGTGTGGCCATTAAGTATTTTTGTTTGGAGGGAATTGTCGTGTTTTAAAGCTTTGCAACACATTAGCGGGGGAATATAACCACGTTTGAGATTATAAAAACAAAACTTGAAGGAAATTAGGGCAAGGAAAAGAGAGCTATTAATGAAGTGAAATTTTTTAACTGAATTAATCATTTAATTTTTAGTAATAATCAGCTGAAATTTATAGAAATTTTAAGCTAAAAGTCATTTTAATTATTTGATTACAGTCAACTTTCATTTTGAATACAAATTTGTCAGTAACATTTATCTATACGAGTATATTTATATCGATACCGTAAGACATATGAAATAATAAAAAAAATTGAAATAGTTTTTTGGTCCTATTAACTAATAACATAATTATTATTATGTATTAAATAATAGAAAAGGATGGATAGTTGGGCTGTTTTAATAATAACATAGTTTAATATAATACCAAGTTCCATTATGTGTTCTTACTCTTCTATAATTAGTGTACATCAATTATAATTCTAAATTTATAGGAAAAATAAAGAAAAAGTATAAAATCCTAACCCTAGCTAGATAACTTTGTTACTAAATCAAAAGGGATTAATGATTAAATAAATAATTACAATATTATTTGGATATACACCTTTTCAATTATATTTAACCAATCAATTTTTCATGATATATTTATTTACTGAATACTTCTATAATTATTTAATATAAACTTAAATTTTTAATAGTACATATTCATATTAACCAGCCTGATAGAGTAAATAATTTTGAAACTATTTCTTTTTTAATTTTAGTTTTTAAATATTCAGATTTAGAAATTAAAAGATAGAAAAGTAAGAAAGGTAATTGGTTTATACTATTGCATTTTGTTTTCATATTTTGTCTTGATTAGGCTAATCAAATAATATAAGCTCTGGAAAATATATTAAAGATAAATTATAAAAGAAAAAGAAATTAAGCCAAAACAATTAGTAATTCGTTGTGGATTCTTTCTAATAAGGGTAAATAATAAAGTTTTCTTCTGGTATATTTGTAATTTGATTTTATCATGTTTTTTATTGCAATTATTAGAAAAAAAGGCATATATAGATTTTTTTTCTAAATTATTATGTAATACTTATTTACTTATTCTCATGTTGGTTAAAGAAATTTAATATAGTTTTGTAACTATATTTCAGATTATATCTCACAAAAGATCAAACACTAACATAAGAATTAAACATGGAATTTAAAGGATACATATGCCCATGGAAAAAAATTATAAAACACCTTGATCTAATATACAAAAGTAAGGTTCCAGACTTATTTTTAAAATCATTGTATTTAACTATACATTGTAAGTTTTCATCTTTAATTCATACATTTTTTCTGTATTATTATTTTTGTTATTATATTTTAATGTTCTGATAGCCTTGATAAAGAAAACAATCCAGTTTAGTAAATGTAGTCTAATTATTATATCGTGGTAGTTTATGTTTTAATTTTTTTGGTCTTGTATGAATATTACCTGATTAAGAAATGTATTACTATTATTAATAGTTGAAAAAATTGCATATATCATCTTCGTCTTATGTAATGCGTTTTGAAGAGCTATGTGCATGATAATATTGATCAAAATAAAGTTAAACTTAATTTCATGAAAATTTTCTTAATAATTTTTACTTCTTTATAATTTAATCTTTGAATAAATATCCTTAATATGATTATCATTTTATATATTTTATAATTAATATGATACAACCTGAAAACATTGAATAATGATATTATCAAAATAAAAATTTAAAATAAACTTAAAACAAAATATAAATTATTGAGTTGTTTTCACTAATATGTTCATATGTTTAACTCGTATTCTATTAGGTGTTAAACATATAAAAAACTCAAATGGTACAATAGAACTTTAATGGAGAATGAGATAAATTAATTTGGACTAGCTTAGATTATATATGTGTTATATGTCTTTCATTGAATAAAATTTTAGTTTTAAAATAAAATATCATAAAATATGAGTATACTTGTAATGTTTTTAGTTTTTATATATATATTTTTTCTGATGATTAAACTAATCTTATTAAAATTACAAAATTGATCTAATTTTACAACCCAATAATGATATTAAGGAGTCCTAATTGATGGTATAATTAGACCCAAAATTGGACTTTAAATATTGAATAAATGAATTAATTAGATTGAGTCAAAACTGAAGTAAAAATTTGGAGCAAAAGTTATTCTTATTTATTTAATGTTAATTACCCGAATACATTGAAATTAAGAGAATATTAATGTTTTGACCTTTAATTTAATAAATCATTAAATTGACTTCAAATATGTAAACTGCAACATGAATTTAGCTACTAAAAGATAAGTAATTGGCCCCAAATAAAGATGATAAATTTATAGCAAAATGCATATACAATTTATTACAACCTACACAATCAAACAATTTATTTTTCTTAAAACTTTTCCTAAAAAATTAAAATTAGAACTTTATATCTCAATAATGGGGCAGAAATAATCAGATTAGTAGCACAAAAACAAACAAAATTTTAAAGATATATAGAAAAATAATAGAATCAACACAACTCACAATTTTTGCCATGAAACTATATATTCATTAAGCACATTTTATAAAAAAAAACTTAATAAATTGCTATTATTTATAAATCATATAATAATTTATATTAGTACTTAAATAAATAATTATTATTAATTATATTTTTCACAACAATTAAAAGTTTGTAAAATATTTATAATTTTTATAACTATTTTCTTAAAAAAAAATAAATGTTAATTATCCACGCGCAACGCGTGTGGACCTTGCTAGTATATATAAAAGTGTGAATAGCTCTAAGAGTTTTTTTTTTTTTTAAAATTTGACTAAATTAACCTTATAATATATTAATTTTAAGGGTTAGAATGTAAAACAATACACCACATTAGCTCACATTAATTACTTTTCATATTTATTATCTCTTGTTACTTATTGTCATATTTATCACTTCTAGCTATTAATTATTTGTTCATATTCATTACATCTTATTAACTACTCAAAATACTTTTTGTAGTAGAATATGAAAGGATTGCAAAAAATAAGAGAAATTGAAAGGACGACATATATTTTTATCTCTATATTTTTTATACTTCTATCTGTATCTTTACTATTATATATAAAGATATGAATATATGAAACTTATTGTACTTCAATGAATCATGTATTTTATTGTATTATTCATCAAGATATTTATGAAAACTTAAAGTTAAATGTATAAACTTATTACTAGGTGGAAATTAATACTTTTTTTTTCATTCTTTCCATTTGTTGCGTTCTATGCAAACTCAAGTCACACGTATATAATGACATGCAATAGTGTTATATCTTTAGTAGAAGAAATGCCAAAACCACAAAGCAATTTATTAACAACAAAGTGAGTTTGAAAACGAAAAATATTAAAAATTAAAACTGCACAAATTTCAAATACTTTTACAAAATTTAGACTCGTACTATTGATAATTACTCATATTTGATTTTTGTGTGTAGACGTCCAAAGATGCTGAATATTGTGATATTATGGATTCAAAAAATTATATGTGTATTTAAAAAATAATACATACTTTTAGATAATTACCTCGTCATAAGAAACTTTTATCAGGATATATTTTCAATTTTTTTTTTTATCTAGTGTATCTCATTTCGTGTGGAGAAACAAATTTTTTAATTGTTCATAAATTGATGGTTGAAATTAGTAATAAAATTTATGGTTTAAATTACTATTTTAAACCTTTATTTTTTTAATTAAATTGATTCATAATATAATCAAACATAACTGTGTTGTATTAATATTATTAGAGAGGATTTTTATAAATCTTACCCAATAATAACAAAACATATACAATTTTATAATATTTTCATTTAAATATTACAATATTTATATTTGATCAGGATGTACTAATAGATTAAATTTTCGTTATTCTTAAACTTAAAATTAATCATAAAAGAATTATCATAATTACATCTATCTAGCTAGGGTATGTAAGCGATCTTAAAGATTGAATATTATTTTAAAAAACTCCAACATATAATAACATGTTATGCATATTATTCTCCCAAACTCTTATTTATAAATATAAAATTATCAATATTCTTTTGTAGGCAATTATAAAGATACATACTAATACATATATAAAAATAACATGATTAGTGGAAAAATTAAGTACAAAAGAAAATTTTAACGAGCAAGGTCAAGAAATCTATATCTATATTATCTATATCCATATCTATATTTAACTATAAAAGTATGAATGCTTAAAAATTTCTTGCAATTTTCACTAAAATAAAAAAGGGATTTGAAACGGTCATATTGAAACGGGTATTATAACTAAATTAAAATGGATCTTTGTTGCTCATGTCATGAAGGTGCTATAGTGGAACTTGGCGATTATGTAATGGTTGAAGAGTTGTAAGTATATATAAGTTCAAATTCCAAAACAATTACGTTAGTGTAAGGAGATAATCAACCCTCCACTTTATTTTCACGTCCTATGATATGTTATAATATGTATAATTAATATATTAAATATCGTATATTCTAACTAAAATATTAAATGATATTCGTATATTTTCACCAATCTTTTAATATTCATTTATATTGAAACTCAAATCTCTGTTCCATTTTTTTTTTTCTAAATAACTAGATATTCGAGGCTTTCTAGATATATATCTAATTTATCAATTCACTCATAGAAATTTATTTTATCAAATCCTCATACTTTTATAAATATCACTTCTGATAACAATCCTGAATTAACTTGTCCTAACAATCTCATAAAACTTTTTAATAAATATAATATTTCTCAATATAATAATTTAATATTTGGTAAATATAATTTTCTATCAAATTTCAGTTAATTCCTTACTATTATAGTAATTAATTAAACACCAGTACGTATAGTTAAGTATTTGGTTAATAACTCCGATGAAATTGAGTAATCAATTATAGCAATGATTAAATCTAATAATATAGATAATTTAATATATTAACCATAACATCCCTAATTCGAATGTGATATTTAAGCACTCACTAATTTACAAATAATGAAAGTCATAAAATTTTCCTTTTAAACATTAAATCGGATAGTATAAATTATATTTAATAAATCCACTAATTAAATATTATTAATATATTAATTGATTAGTAATTTTTAACTAAAAATCAAAACCTGTTTAATCGCCCCCGAGTATATGTCTGTGCGTGTGTATGTATTTTGTGTGTGTGTTAAATGTTTATTTCGTAAAGTGTATACATATATATAGGCGGTAGGGTTGACAGCCACTTGTCAATTTCCCCTTTTCTTTTACCCTTTAATTTAATTTAAAATTTTCTTAAAATTCTTATTACGTCCTCCCTAATTTTGTTAATTAATATAATTTACTTCCAAATATTATATACAGCTTCAATTTACTCCATTCAAGTTTTAATATGGCCAAAATTTTAATTTGTAATTTATTTATTATTTAACTAAATTTCTTAAATAATTACCAATTAATTCCACAATTATTTATAAAAATTTGTGGGTGTTACAATTCTCCCCTTCTAATAAAAGTTTCATCCTGGAAATTTCGTTAACTTATCTGCTTGAGGAACATTTAAGGATATTTCGCTTTCATATTCTTCTCAACCTCCGAAGATGTTTTTTTTGAAAAGTAATAACTCCATTTTACTTTTACCAAGAGTGTCTCTTTGTTTCTCAATTTCTTTACGCTTCTATCCAAAATCTCTTTTTGTTCTTCTACATACGTTAATTTCTCTCAAGTATGTATCTAGTTCATGCCCAACACGGTGTACGGATGCACGACAATGTCATGAACTAGGTATTCATAATGCGCGTGGCATTGATGTGGACCATGAACAACCTACCCATTTATGGGATAACGTCTAGATGGAGTATCACGGGTGTTATGGGGTGTTCAGTTTGTATAAATGACACATGGGCATTCTATCTGCAGCACGGTAGGAAGGTGTGCTACTTTAACTGATACAAATAGTTTCTCGCTTAGGACCACCCGTACCGCAGGAACAAGAAAGGATTCATTAAAAATTGGGTGCAAAGGAAGATTAGACGACCGAGGCTGACTGGAGAGCAGATCCGCAATTGGGTGGTGGAGTTGAGTCCTGCAGTTGAAGAATTGTTGACCCTCCCACCAGGCTAGGTAGCGACCACAAGTGGACGAATAAAATCATCTTTTGGAATCTTCCATATTGGGCAATGCATCTGATACAACACAACCTTGATGTCATGCACATTGAAAAAAATGTGTCTCGCAGCATATTCAACACTGTGATGGACATACAGGGAAAAACGAAGGACAATCTGTATGCACGGAAGAACTTGAAGATCATATATAAAGATCGGAGTTTGAGGTGGACAAACAGAGACTGAATGCTATGCTTAAAGCTGTATATACCATGACGAAGGAGCAGAAGATGAGGATATGTGATTGGATTAGTTGTATGAGGTTTCCTAATGTGTACGCATCTAACCTTGCCCATCAAGGCGTCCATTGTCGAGGCATACATTCTCAAAGAAATTGAGCTATTCACTTCCCACTACTTTTAGCCGCATGTTCTTTGCAAACGAAGCAGGCCAGGTAGAAATAATGATCTCACGAGAAACGATGACCGAATCCAACGGTCTATTTTCAACCACCCTGGCTGGGTCAGTGGGGCCTAAAAAATGAGATGGCTCAGCGGTTCAGAATGCCACATGATCAAGACGTATGTGTTGTGCAACTGTGAAATAGTCATGCCATATTACAAGTAAGTATATACATAATTTTGTAAATCTTGATTGTGATATGCATATTTATTTATATATAATTAACGAAATTTGCAAACAAATCATTGTTGAATAAACTATACCAGCACCACCATTTAGAAGAACCAATTATTGATCAACTTGTAGCAACTGATTTCAAGGATTGGTTCAAATGTTGCATAAGTTGATGCCTTTTCTATATAACTAGGAATGGTTCAAACTTTCTTATAAATTATAATTTTATATGAACTGCAGGTTTATCCCGAATTGAACTATATAGACACCAAGCTCCTAAAGTGTTATTATTGGGTTCTGGGTGCAGAGGTGACGATGTTCCCTTTTTTCTTTGTGAATGATTAAAATTTTCACACTGAACATCACAATGTCAGCAAGTCAACGATGACTTGTGGGGTGTCTGTGAAAAGCTCATCATATACAGACACAGACAGTGACTTCTATGGGAGACTCGAAGAGATAATTCAGTTAGATTATCCACTTGATCGGACTTGCACATCGTTCTATTCAAGTGTCGTTGGGTCGATCAAGCAAGAGGTATGAAGATACACCCTAGTTATCACCTCGTTGATGTTAATTTAAATGAGACATTTATACTGGCACAACAAGTAGTACAAGTTTACTACACAGAGTATCTAAGCATGAAGAGAGACAATGCGGATGGATGATTGTTTGCAAAATCAAGGTTCAGAGAGTAGTTGATGACTCTCGATGGACCGATGTCGCATATTAGCCTGAGGATGTCATACCTGTTCCAGAAGTTGCTACAGAAAATCAAACGTACGACCTGCATGATCCAAATGGAATATAAAAAGTCATTGATCTTTCTGTGGCACTTCAACAGGAAGCAAGCAGGAACATCCCATCACCCTATGGTTAGACCGATATTGAAGAGGACGAGGATGACTAAGATAACTTCGAGGACTATGAGATTGATGAAGATAATGGTTGAGTATCTAGTTTTAGTTTCTGGTTTTTTGTACTAAAATATTTAAGTTTATAACTTTTTATAAATAGTTTATTATTAAGAGATTCAATTTGGAACAATTCGTTTAACGAACCCATTACAAAAGCCGTTTGAAAATCAAATATATTTGGCAAAAAACTCAATATTTGGTGGGAATTTCAAATATTGGAACGATTTATTAACAAAAATCGTGTCAAAACCCGATAGAATATAAAATTTATTTGGCACCATGTCCAAAATCGGGGGGGGGGGGGGGGGGGGGGATTTCAAAAACCGTTCGAACTTAATTTGTTTGGCGCAAAAATTTGAAAATTTGGTAGGATTCCAATATTTCAACAATCGTTTCTAAGTTTGAGAAAAGATGTTTCTAATGTTATAATATCCATAACCATTCGAAAATTCAAACAAAACCTGTTAAAACATGTAAATAATGTCAAGCTTATATTTCGGGTATAATATCTCAACATCTATGAGCCAGATGCATACCAAACTTCAACATATAATAGATTCTAGATATTTGTGTTAGAATAGGTGACCAGAAAGCTAATAGATTTGACATTTTGTAACCTATTTGACAACTTGGTATAATGTAATACTATGTAATGAATAAAATGAGTGTTCATTACCATAGGTGCTATCTTTGTTGTGCTCATTTTCTATATGTTAAATGTTGTTTTACATATATCAGAACAAAGCCCACAGACCATGATTAACAACTCATGTAGTTGGGCCATGCATTGGATGATGGTTATGAAACCAACTGATAAAGGATCGGGTCTGAAACGTTCCAAGTCGAGGACCTCGAGACAGGGCATCGAGAGCCTATAGAGACTTGCACCAGGAGTCGTATTCATTGGATGAGTGTCGTGTTTCTTCGGCAACAAGCGTGGGATGTCTATACGATCTTGGTGGGTTGGTTGACTAGGATCGAGCCGACTGAACTGACTCGCGGGGATCGTCATATGGAAGCCTTGGAGGCTTGGTCGGTATGATTGGATTTTTTCGATTTCGATAGTACGAGAGTAGTCCTCAGACTTGAGGAACCATGACAGTCACGTGCACACGATGGTTGTATCTTGGATCTAGCGAGAGGTGATCATTCTGTAAGATAATTATCATAAGCCTTGTCCAGTGCAGTCATAATATGTAGCGAGGACGGTGGGTTTCAAGAAGAGGATCCGTCCCCTGTCAGTATGTGACAGAGGTATCTCCTATGCACTCGGCGACATGTTCATGCTGCTTAAACCTGTGACCACAATGGTTGATCGAGCAGGAAATGATTTCATGTGTCGATGTAATGAGGCATGCATAGTTTTGAGTATTAAGCATAAACGCCTAGTCAAGGATGAAAATCGATGCCCAATTCCATACTCTAGACTAAGGCCGGGAGACGGTAGACGGAAGGACCGTACCCGTACGGAATCGCTGCCTAAATGTTCACGCCAACATTCACCTAGTCCCTAGTGCCATGAACCGTTGCTAGACGGCCACTCATGGTAATGGGCTCCTGTTGGACACGAGCCCAAGTCTAGCTGAGGGTGAACCTAAAGGTTCACACACAAATCACCGTGGAGGTGAAGAAATTGACTTGGAGTCAATTTCAGAGGATAATGAGTAATTGTATTACTTAAGGGATTGCCCATTGGATGGACGGACTGGTATTGTATCGGGCGCTGGTATTAATCGGTAAATGAAATTTATCGATTAAGTAGAGAATCGAAACTTGGACCTTTTAATTGAATTAAAAGATTAATGAGAATTATTTAAGTGGACCATAAATTAAATGGGATTTAATTTTGGGCTTGTTGTAATTGCATTACGATAAAACCCGGTCCATTAAATTTTGATCCAAGAGATGTGTTAATTCCACTTTTGGAATGAGAAGAAGTTGGACTTCTTCCCAAATAAGCATGGTCGAAAATTACTTCTTTTAGATGCCTTCAAATCGGCCATGCATGACCTTGATGAAGTGTTGACTTGTCTCTTTTGGTAACGGACAAATCAATTCCAATCAAGTCTCTTTCATTTGGTATGATTAAGTCATACCTTATGAGATGGTAGGATTCATCCAAGAAAGTACAAAAGTAATTATTGATTTATGCATTTGTAGTTTCTTTTATGTATATCTATGCTCTATATGATACATACATCATTTTATTATCATATCCTACATCGAACGCCAGGTTGAGCACCCAAGGGTACATCCCTTGGGATCTTGATGATTTGCATTTATTGCTTTTATACGCAATTTTTTAATACATCACTTCCGCTCGCGCTCCCGGGCGGATCCGCTTGTCCTTCAATTTGATCATATCTAACGGTCTAATTTAAAATCACATGGCCTGATTGAATGAGGCATCGGTCTAAAAGACTAATTATACATCCCGAGTACGATATCTCGACAACCAAGTATCAAATTAGTGCAAAACTTCTTCACATCATTTCTTTTGTCAGTTTGATTATATCTAACAGTTGGATCTATAATCGGATGGTCTCATTAAGCGATGCACTACAACAATATAAGATGATGGTAACATCACTATAATAGATACAACTATGAATATACAAATTTATTTCATATTGTGAACATATATCTATCTCACTCTAAATTTGTTATCTTTTTTAATTGTGTTATTCCACACATTATATACTTTTCTTCAATATTAACGTGTTCGGTATGGGCGTTTTTTAATTTTAGTTAATTAACAGAATAAATAATTTCATTACTTGAAATGGTCTTTGGAACGACGCTTTAGAAAATCGGAATGATTATACAATAAACAACGTCGTTTTGATTGAGGAAAATGTGATGTTAAAATCTTGGACCTCTTTTTGGAACTGACTCAGGAACAACCATGTATTCGCCTAATTTAAAACGACGACATTCACGCACCTACACATCCTCATTTAGACGTACAAATGACATCGTATATGGATTTTGGATCGGTTTTTCGAATGGCCATTGACCATTCCAAAATTCCAGTATATAAGCACTCATAGCAATTTTTTTTCCTTATTTCTCTCTTTTCACTCCTCTCTTCGTCTTCTGCAACCTCCCCTGCAAACCCCCCTCCCCCACTATTGTCATTGTTGCCTGCCACCATCCGCCAGTGCCCTTCCATCGTCCGCCACTATCTACCCTTCTTCGTCCGCCAGCGCCCGCCGCCAACGCCTCATAGGTATGTCTCAATCTCTCTTTCTAAATTTTCTATGTTTTTGAATGGTATTAGTTTGGGTTTGAAAATATGAAATTATGAAATGTATAGATATGAAATTGGTCTGAATTTCCTCTTATTTGTTTTTGTCAATTTTTGAATTTTATGAAATTGTGAAATTGTTAAATCTAAACTTGTGAAATGTATGGGTATGAAATTGTATTTGTTTTTGTCAATTTTTGAATATTAGTTTTTCATTTTTTTCTGAATTTTCTATTGGGTTTTTGTTAATTTTAGGCTGAAATATGATGTTAGAGATTTTCTGTAATTAGTACTAATTTTTTGAATTGGCCAAATTTTTGAAATTTATAGAGTATTAGAAATTTAATTGAGTATAACATACTAAATATAGTATAATATAATGAAATAGACTAGAATTTAGTCAAATGGATTATAATATACTAAAATAGTATAATGTAAAAAAAAATACTAATTTCTGTAATTTTTTGTTAATTTTCTGTAATTTCTGTTAATTCTCTATACTTTTGCAGAAATTTTCTGAATGTATGTTTTTCTGTTATTTTTTTTGTTTTCTATGTTATTTGATGTCATATTTTCTGTTTATTATTTATTCTGTTGAAATTAATTGTTGACATTATTTTCTGTGTTTTATGGAATACTTGATGAAATATTTGGTGAATGTTTGATGAAAATAAATTCTATTTTTATACTGAAAAATAAATTCTGTTTCTATTTGATGAAATATTATAACATTATTTTTCAGAAAATTTTCTGCAATTTTCAGAAAAAGATTGAAATTCTGAAAAATGTATTTTCTCGAATTAATTTTTCTAGAAAATGTATTCTTTGAAGTAAATTCTCAATATTTAAATGTATTCTATTTTTTTTTTGTAAATTTTGGTAATTTTCCAAAAATTGTCAGATTTTTTTTTTTTTTTTAATTTCTTCTGCAATTTTTCTATAACTTTCTCCATTTTTAAGCACCTTTCTGTAATTTTCAATTTTTCCCTGCAACTAATACTAATTTTTTTGTATTCTTTTGTTATTTTAGGATAATTCACAAAAAAAAAAAAAAATAGAATAATTCCAAAAAATAGAAAAATTAGGATAATTATTTGGATTTAGTACACATTTAGGATAATTATTTGGATTTAGTACACATTTTAGGAAAATTGTTGGGATTCACTTTCACCTTATGCCCTTACATATATTAGCCTCCACGACGCGAGGTAACGAAACAAATTTGCATTAAATTATTTTTAGTGTATCTTTTTGCTCGTATTTTTATTAATTAATTATTTTTTCAAGTCGAATCGAGATATCAGCACCACCATTAATGCTATAGTGCGCGGCCATTTTCCTCGTTAGAGATGTATGCGGCTGATTCCACTGGAGCACCAACTTTTCTGATTCAACAATCTTATGGTAATAATTTCAACAATAAAATTACGTTTCCAAATGTTAATTTATTTTTTTTATTACTTATAATTTTATTTTTGCCTATGTGAAATTGCAACTTACTTATTGGTGGGATTGCGACAACAAGTCAATGTTCAAGGTGTTCCGCATGTTCGCTGGTAAGCACCCAAATTAAGTATTCCGCATGTTCGCTGGTAAGTTCCTGTCGAAGCATCTCGCTGATGCACAAGCCCAACTGGCACGGCTGTTGTGGCTGGCCGATAAGATTTGGTGGCAGCTGTTGGATTACTGGGAGAGGCTAGACTTCAAGGAGGAGGCCACGAAGAATAAGGCCAATCGGGCAGCCAACGCGGCAGCAACAACTACTGTCTACCGCGGGGGATCAACCTCTGTTGGCATGCACAAATAGAAGTTGGTAAGAAGTTCTTTTTTTTTTTTCAAAGTTTTTATGAATAATTATTTCACTTACAACTATTTTTTTTTGGTTCCCGAACAGGAGCACAGCCCGGTTGACCTACCAAGCAGATGGAGGTGTTCTCTAGATGCTACAAGAAGAAGGACATCGGGAACTGAAGCGGCCAGAGGGTAGAGCAGGTCCCGGTAAGTTGGACTAAGAACCTTTAAATTAATTGGATTAATTTATCGGGTTTTGGCTAGAATAATTGATTGGATCAATTATTCATAATTTGAACTTATGTTTATTTAATTGGATTGAATAAATTATTGGGCTTCAATTGGATTGAAATTACTTAGATAAATATGCCCAATGGACTCATGTTTCGACTTTATTTAATTAGATTAGATACAAGTTCAAAATATGAAATCCAAGTCCATATTATATGCAAGTTGAAGCAAGTTAAGGAGGAGTTTCAACCCCTCCACATGAGGACATGAGTGGCTGGCCATGAGGGTTAATTGTGGTTGTCTCTTGCAATCATGTGTATTGGTTGTGCTAGTAGTATGTGTATGTGGAAGTTGTCTTGGAGGTTAATTGTGAGTTGAATTTTGAATTCTACATTCTACATACACAAAAACTACTCTCTCTACATTTTGTTTGATACACTTGCTTCTTTTTGCTGGAGTTTTTAAGGCCAAAATTGTGACGCCCACTAAATTTTTATACATAATTATGGGATTAATTGGTAATTATATAAGAAATTTAGTTAAGTAGTCAATATATTATAGATTAAATTTTGATCACATTAAAACTTGAACGGAATAAAGTGGAGCTTTACAAAAATATTTGGGATCAAATTATATAAATTTATAAATCACAGGACTAAATTGTAAATATTATCAAAGATAATAAAAAGTAATAAAAATAAATAATTAGTAATATATATATATATATATATAAAGTGGTAAGTTGTGGATGCATTTTTTTTTTGTGGGGGCACATGTGCTCCTTGAGGTGGTGCACAACTTTATCTTATACATATATATAATACAAAAAAAAAAAAAGAGAGAGAAGATTAACATATATAGGCTTTACCTTAATTCAATTCGACGTAAAAACACAAAGGCAATTTCAGTTTTCATCACGTTCGGTTTCATCGAAAAATAGGTAAGTAAATTACATTTTAAAATTTATTAATTAATTTATATAATTATATTATTTAATTAGTTCATTTATTAAATATTATTTATACTATTCGATTTAGCGTTTAATCGGAAAATTTTATGAATTTGAGTATTTATAAATTTGTGCTTGGTTAAATGTCCTAATTGAATTAGGGGTGTTATAATGACTTAAATTGCTTAATTTACTAGATTTAATAATTTCTATAATTGATTGGCTTAGTTAATCGGGTTGAAAATTATATTTGAAAAATATATAGAATTATATTTGAATTATATGAGTTATTGGTCATTTGATTTGAACGATTAATGTTGTGGAAATGAAATGATGAAATGTATTAAAATGCTCTATTTGTTGAACGATGTGTGTTGTTGGTGCTTGCAAATGATAATGTGATCTGGTATGGGCTTTTACTTGACTAGTTGGCTTACAAGAACGGTGATATGTGGAATCGAGGGAGTAATAGAAATTGAATGTAATTATGATATGAATACCCCTTGATGTTGTTGAATAGCCTATGGGGCAAAATGAAATGAAAAGAGTTATAATGCGAAATTGAAAGAGCTTTGATGCGAAATGAAAAGAGCTTTGATGCGCAATCAAAGAGTTATGATGCGAAATGAGATTGATGAGCCTGTGTGGTGTCAAGGGGATTCATGTATATGTATGTAATGAATAGTGATGTTGAGTTGGTGGAGAAAAATACTATATCACCTTTCTGGTAAGCTAACTAGAAAAAGACAAGTTTGATAGATTGTCTTGTTATGAGATGACTACATGCAGAAATGAAATGAAACGTGTTCGATCAAGTTGATTATATTTTATATACGTTGCTTGTTTTTGTCTTGTTGATATAATTGAGGTGCGTGTATAGTTGGTGCCAGTTATCTACTTATTGAGTTGCAGGCTCATTCCTCTGCTAACATTTTTCAGGTGTAGATTTTGCTGTACCTACTCACGACAACTAGGTCCACATTTTGCATTTCAGTTAGGTCGGGCTAGTATGTAGTTTTATCCTCATCGTAAATAGAACTTGAAGTCTCATTTTGAATTAAAAGCGAGAATGGCATGTGAACTAATTATAACAGTTCCATTTTTGTCGTACTTGATATATATATATATGATCTTGTAGATGAAATAATAAATATGCTTGTTGTGATGATGAAACTACGTGTATATATGCTCAGCAGGGACTGAATTTTGTGCATAACTACATGTTTAAACAGGATTTACATTAAGTGTGATATTTATGGGAGATATGGTCATAGTGCCGTTAGTGGGTGCTACATTTGGTGGTAGCAGAGTAGGGATTAGATTCTCTGGGGGTATTTGATAATATGTGGTATTCTACATAAAATATATATTATGAGTCTAATTATACTATGCATTTCATATAGGATGGAAGCATCAGGTGAAAACGCTGTTGGCCCAACTGAGTCATTAGAGTCTGTACAGGGTCATGATCATTCATCTGAACATCAGGGGTTAGAAGCCCAGAATAGAAACGTCCCCCAACCAGAAGTAAATCCTTTTATGCAACAATTTCTAAACTTTATGCAGAGGATGGCTCCACCACCGCAACCACAACCACAAGATGTAGTCATTGATAAAAACTATGAGATAATTAGAAGGCAGGGTGCGAAGGTATTTGCTGGTGCAACTGATCCTGCAGAAGCAGAAGAATGGTTGAGAAATACAGAATGAATTCTAGACCGAATTGAATGCACTTCTGAACAAAAGTTGAGGCCGAATTGAATGCACTTCTGAACAAAAGTTGAGGTATGCGGTGTCTTTATTGGAGAAAGATGCATTGGATTGGTGGGAAACTGTTCCAGGGGAGTAGGAATCGACCAATCACTTTAATATGGAATGATTTCTTGACGGAATTTGCTGAGAAGTACACTCCACCGGTCTACAGAAATCGTAAGAAAGTTGAATTTCTTGAGTTAAAGCAAAATAATTTGTATGTTGCCGAGTACGAGCTACAATTTGTGAGGCTATCCAAGTAAGCTCCAAAAGAGGTAAGTACTTATGAATTGAGGCGAGACAAATTTGAAAGAGGTCTGAGGCTTAAGATTCGAGATTAGATAGCAATCAAACCTCCGAGTTACAATGCACTTTTCGAAGCAGCATTGAGAGCTGAAGAGACATCCATAGAAAGGAATTCTGCTGAAGCTAAACGAAAGAAGTGGATAGGTAATCCTAACCTTACAGGTGGACCAAGTGGTGTAGTTTTCTTTAAGGGTTCTGATTTTCAGAGAGGTGGGTATAGAGGCCGAGGAATGGGTTAAACGAATAGGTCCCCGTCAGTATGATTGAGTAGAGGTGGGTCTACCTCAGTCGGATTTGGGGGAAGACAAGGTTCAACCAGATCGTTTAGTGGAAGATCTATTCCCTCTTGCACAAATTACGGTAGGAAACACACCAGTGAATGTTGGGGAGTCCAGCCAACCGTGTGTTATTGTTGCCACCAACCAGGGCTTATTGTCAGGGATTGTTCTACATGAAGAATTGATGCCAGCGGATAGCAAATTTCAGAACCAAGTAGTGTGGGGAAAAATTTGCAATGGGCTAGTACAAGTAGGGGTGGAGGAAGAGGTGGTCGAGGTAGCGGGACTATTTCTACAACATCAACAGGACAAAGTAGTCAACCCCAGCCACAAGCAAGGATTTATGCCATCACCTGAGAGCGAGCTCCTACTGCACCTGAGGTTATTACTGGTTCCTTTTCTATTCATAATTCTAGTGCGCATGTGTTAATTGATCCAGGATCTACTTGTTCATTTATATCACATGATTTTGCATCATGTGTGCATGCTAGTATTGAATCGTTGGGGCATGACTTATGTGTATCTATGCCTGCTGGTGGTGTTATATTTGTTAATACAGTAGTGAGATCTTGTCCAGTAGTAGTGGATGGTGTTATACTCTTTGTAGATTTGGTTGTGATTAAACCTTAGGGAGTTTGATATTATCCTGGGGATGGATTGATTATCTAGTAATCATCCTTTGGTGGACTGTCAAATAAAAGAGGTGGTTGTAGAAATCAATGGGCAAATGAAGACGGTTATAGTGGGAGAAAGAAAAGTTATACCTAACGGTTTAATTTATGCTATGTCTGCTTTTAATTTAATTAAAGAAGGGTGTGAAGCATATTTAGCTAGTGTACATGATACTACGAAGGTCAATTCGGGTGTGTCAGATGTTCCAGTAGTTAGGGAATTTTCTGATGTTTTTCCTGAAGAATTACCTGGGTTACCACCTCATCAAGAAGTGGATTTTGAAATAAAAACTATTCCTAGGGCAGCATCTGTCTCGATTACACCAAATAGAATGGCTCCACTAGAACTGAAAGAATTAAAGAAGCAATTAGAAGAATTACTCGATAAGGGGTTTATACGACCAAATATTTCGCCTTGGGGAGCACCAGTATTATTCATAAAGAAGAAGGATGGGAGTATGAGATTATGTGTTGATTATAGGCAATTAAATCGGATCACAATTAAGAACAAGTATTCTCTGCCACGGATAGATGATTTGCTTGATCAGCTGAAAGGTGCAATAGTGTTTTCTAAGATTGATTTGAGACCAACGTATTGGCAACTGCGGATTAAAGAAGGATCTATTCCAAAGACAACTTTTCGAACCAGGTATAGTCATTATGAATTTGTTGTTATGCCATTTGGGTTAACGAATTCCCCTGTCGCTTTCATGTTGTTGATGAACAAAACCTTACAACCATTCCTTGATCAATTTGTGATTGTGTTTATTGATGATATTCTGATATAATCTAGTAGTCACGAGAAACATGAACAACATTTAAGGACAATTTTACAAATATTGAGAGAAAAGCAACTGGATCCTAAATTTAGCAAATGTGAATTTTGGATGGAGGAGACTGCTTTCTTAGGTCATGTTGTTTCATTCGACAAAAGTTAAGGCTATTTTAGACTTGGAGCCACCTAAAAATGCACCGAAAGTTCGCAGTTTTCTGGGATTGGCTGGATATTATAGAAGATTTGTAAAAGATTTCTCTATTGTTGCAAAACCCTTGACGAATTTGTTAAAGAAGAATGCACCGTTTAACTGGAATGACATGTGTGATCAGAGTTTCAAGAGTTAAAGAAAAGACTTACCTCAACACCTCTTCTTGCATTGCCATCTGGGAATGGAGGATATGTGGTGTATACTGATGCTTCACGGCGAGGACTTGGATGTGTCTTGATGTAGCATGGAAGGTTATAACTTATGCTTCGAGGCAGTTGAGGCCGCATGAACTGAACTATCCAACCCATGATCTGGAATTAGTAACTATTGTACATGCACTAAAAGTCTGGAGGCACTATCTGAATGGAGAGACATTTCAAATATTTACAGATCATAAAAGTTTAAAATATATTCCAACATAGAAGGAGTTGAATTTGAGGCAAAGAAGGTGGATTGAGCTATTGAAGGACTATGACTGCACTATTGATTATCACCCTGGAAAAGCAAATGTAGTTGCAGATGCTATGAGTAGAAAGATGGTGGACCAGCTAGCAGGTATGATTTGCTATAGTGTGAAGTATTTGACTGCTCTCAGAGCAATGAATGTGAGTTTTAGCGTTGGTGATGATATTTTATTTGCTACTTTGCAAGTGAAGCCCTCGGTTACGGACAAAATTAAGAATGCACAAAATAACGATCCATACTTACAGAAAATAAAAGCTAAGGTACAAGAAGGGAAGAACGATTAATTTGTAGTACAGGAAGATAGTATGTTAGTCAACGGGAAGCGTATGTATGTGCCGAATGTAGAGGAATTGATAACAGAGATCAACCACAAGGCGCACTATGCACCGTATGCGATGCATCCTGGCAGTACCAAGATGTATCGAGACTTGAGACCCTACTATTTGTGGCCGACCATGAAGAAAGATGTTGCAGAATTTGTGGTTAGATGTTTAACTTGTCAGCAGGTTAAAGCAGAACACCAAGCACCAGCCGGTAAGCTTCATCCTTTATCTATACCTGAATGGAAATGAGAAAAGATTACTATGGATTTTGTCATCGGACTACCACGTACGTTCAGGAAACATTATGCTATTTGGGTGATCGTGGATAGATTGACTAAATCGGCTCATTTTTTACTGGTAAGACAAAATGGTTGTTTGGATAAGTTGGCTGAGTTGTATGTTTCGGAAATTGTGAGATTACATGGGATTCCTACTTCTATAGTCTCCGATAGAGATCCTCGGTTTAATTTTCATTTTTGGGGAAGCTTGCAAAGGGCATTAGGTACAAGTTTGCACCTACGGCGTTTCACCCTCATACAGATGGACAATCAGAAAGGACCATTCAGACGTTAGAGGATATGATGAGAGCCTGCGTAACTGAGTTGAGAGAAAACTGGGATGATCATTTATCACTGAAGGAATTTGCATATATAACAGTTTTCATTCTAGTATTGGTATGGCTCCATATGAAGCTTTGTATGGAAGAAAATGCCGAAGTCCAATCTGTTGGGACGTTGACGGATTAAGACAACTTGAGGGACCTGAATTAGTCCATGAAATGGTGGATAAGGTACAAGTAGTTAAAAAGTGTCTGAAAGCAGCACAAGATCGTCAGAAGAGCTATGTAGATAAACATCGCATAGAGATGGAATATGAGGTGAGAGAAAAAGTTTTTCTGAAAGTATCACCATGGAGGGAAATCTTAATATTCAGTAAGCAAGAAAAGTTAAGTCCGAGATATATCGGGCCGTATGAAATTATCGACCGAGTCGGACCACTAGCTTATCGATTAGCATTACCAGCAGAGTTGTCTCAAATACATGATGTGTTTCATGTGTCCATGTTACGTCGATATCGATTTGATCCTAGTCATATCTTGCGTGAACCGGACATAGAAATATCAGAGGGATTAACGTACATAGAGGCACCAATAGAAATTTTGGATCTGAGCATAAAGAAGTTGAGGAATAAAGAAATACCAATGGTGAAGGTAAAGTGGAGTCATCACTCTCCTACAGAAGCCACTTGGGAAGTCGAAGAGAGTATGAGAGAGAAGTATCCATATTTATTCCCTGAGTTGGTATGTTAATTAAATTTCGGAGACGAAATTTTTATTAGGAGGGAAGAATTGTGAAGCCCACTAAATTTTTATACATAATTATGGGATTAATTGGTAATTATTTAAGAAATTTAATTAATTATTCGATATATTATAGATTAAATTTTGATCATATTAAATCTTGAACGGAATAAAGTGGAGCTTTATAAAAATATTTGGGATCAAATTATATAAATTTATAAATCACAGGACCAAATTGTAAATTTTATCAAAGATAATAAAAAGTAATAAAAAATAAATATTAATATATATATATATATATATATATATAAAGTGGTAAATTGTGGATGCATTTTTTTTTTTTTGTGGGGGCACGTGTGTTATAACCTTAACCTTAACTTCAATTATAGAGGGAGATGATTAACATATATAGGCTTTACCTTAACTTCAATTAGACATAAAAACACAAAGGCAATTTCAGTTTCGTCAAAAAATAGGTAAGTAAATTATATTTTAAAATTTATTAATTAATTTATATAAATATACTATTTGATTAGTGAATTATTAAATGTTATTTATACTATTCGATTTAGTGTTTAACTGAAAATTGTTATGAATTTGAGTATTTATAAATTTGGGCTTGGTTAAATGTCCTAATTGAATTAGGGGTGTTATAATGACTTAAACTGCTTAATTTACTAGATTTAATAATTTCTATAATTGATTGTCTTAGTTAATCTGGTTGAAAATTATATTTGAGAAATATTATAGAATTATATTTGAAAATATTATATTTACTAAAGATGAGTATGTTTTGAGATAATTAAACGTAAAATTATTTTAAGAATGGTAGTTATAATGAGATGAGGGGTTTAATGAAATATTAAAATATTATTGGGAATCATAGGAATAATATTTAATATTCTATTTGGAAATTATTATACTTTTGATATGTTGATTATACGCATTATACCTTATGATAGGATCAACCGACTTCATATCTGCTAACTAAATCTGTATAAGATTGAGGTAAGTAAATAATTAGTACTATCTATATATGTGTCATTCTTTGTAATACTACCTTTATGCAAGTCTATGATTCGTGCTAGAATTAATCTATTTTGAATTCTATGAGTTATTGGTCATTTGATTTGAACGATTAATGTTGTGGAAATGAAGTGATGAAATGTATTAAAATGTTCTATTTGTTGAATGATGTGTGTTGTTGGTGCTTGAAAATGATAATGTGCTCTGGTATGGGCTTTTACTTGACTAGTTGACTTACAAGAACGATGATATGTGGAATCGAGAGAGTGATGAAAATTGAATGTAATTATGATATGAGTACCCCTTGATGTTGTTGAATAGCCTATGTGGCAAAATGAAATGAATAGAGCTATGATGCAATATGAAAGAGCTATGGTGCAAAATGAAAAGAGCCTTGATGCGCAATGAAAGAGCTATGATGCGAAATGAGATCGATGAACCTGTGTGGTATGTCAAGGAGATTCATGTATATGTACGTAATGAATAGTGAGGTTGAGTTGGTAGAGTAAAATATTATATCACCTTTCAGGTAAGCCAACTAGGAAAAAACAAGTTTGATTTTTGTTATGAGATGACTACGTGGAGAAATGAAATGAAATGTGTTCGATCAAGTTGATTATATTTTATATACGTTGCTTGTTTTTGTCTTGTTGATATAATTGAGGTGCATGTATAGTTGGTGCCGGTTATCTACTTATTGAGTTGCAGGCTCATTATTCTGCTAACATTTTTCAAGTGTAGATTCTGCTGTGCCTACTCACGATAGCTAGGTCCACATTTTGCATTCCACTCAGGTCAGGCCAGTATGCAGTTTTCTCCTCATCGTAAATAGAAATAGAAGTCTCATTTTGAATTAAAAGCGAGAATGACATGTGAACTAATTATAACAGTTCCATTTTTGTTTGTTGTACTTGATATATATATATATATATATATATATGATCTTGTGGATGAAACAATATGCTTGTTGTGATGATGAAACTACGTGTATATATATTCAGCAAGGACTGGATTTTGTGCATAACTACATATTTAAACAGGATTTACATTAAGTGTGATATTTAGGGGAGATATAGTCGTAGTGTCGTTAGTGGGTGCTACAAAAATACTTTGAAAATTCTTTCTTTGTGTTCATACTTTTTAGAGAAGAATTGAACAATAATATTTCAAGGATCACTAATTCATAGTGTTACTTTGGAAGTGTTCTTTTTTTTTCTTTTTCCTTTTCTATTTTCTATCTAGCAATAGAGTAGAAATAAATCCCAGTGCGGTCAATATTGGAGGAGTTCTACATTGGGCTATCTTATTGACGAACGGAGGAAGAAAACAAGGGAAGCCCGGACGAACCCGTACGTGAAAGAATCGGGTACGGCCTGGGAACACAACAAAAGCGTAAAAACGTGAATTTAAAGGTGTAATTAAATCGGGTTGAAAGGGGTGTTCCCTTTGAAGTTCCAGGGCTTTCGGTGTTTGTCAAAGCATAAATAAAAGAGGAGAAGATGCTGGACATGTGCCTAAAGGAAGTAAACAAAAAGATACATAAAATATAAATGAAAACCAACCTTTTTTGTTTACTACACGTGAAACTGGTACAAGCTTTTGTTCCCTTTCCGTTCACTTGAGGATTCAAATTAGAACCCCTCTAATTTATCCGTGCAACACTATGGAATATATATCCTCTAATCTATTGCTAGATAGAAGTAGAGAAAAGAAGAAGAAACAACACTTCCAAAACAACACTATTGTTTAGTGCCTTTTGGAATGTTTTTAAGTTCAACCTTTCAAAGGTATGGACACAAAAGGAGAGTTTTTTAGAGAATTTTGGAGAGTATTTTGATGGAAAAGTTCGTGCAAGACAAGGCCATCCAAGTTATGTGAATGGTTTTGTGTTTGTAGAGTTGTTGAATTCAAAATTCAACTTCTCTTGTCAACTTTCAAAGCAACCTACATTCACACACCACTATCTACATAACCATGCACCATTATAGCATATAAAACCACCCACCAAACCGTATAAAGGCTGGTCACATGTGCCTCACATGTGGAGGATTTTAATTCCTCCTTCACTTGCTATAAATTATATTTTTTCATGGACTAGGACTACTAGTCTTGGACTTTTATTTAATCTAATTAAATTAAGTTCAAACAAAGTCCATTGGGCATTAATTAATCTCACTCTACTTGAAGCCCATAAGTTTATTTAATCTAATTAAATAAACATAAGTTCAAACTCTAATTAATTGATCCAATCAATTAATTAATCCAAACCCGATAAATTAATCCAATTAATTTAAAGGTTCTAGGTCCAAAAATTAACTAATCCAATTAATTAATTCTTGGACCATCCACCAAATGGATTTTCCAATAAATGATCCAATCATTTATTTTTCTCCTTGAATTAATTTGATCCAATTAAATTAATTCGCTTCTTCTAGAAACACTCTCTCTTCCAATGCCCCTTTTCACGGTAATATATGCAAACATCTTTCGCAATCGTTGACTGCCGAACCGCCTTCCTCTTTCATTTGCCCATGCCAGCATGGTAACAGGAGCGCTCTGTGCACTTGCAGCGGCTGATTCTATCTTACCCTTCTTCCTCCTCCAGCGTCCGGCCCCTTTGCCTTTCGCTCTTGAGGTCAAAGCCTCTCCCACCAATACAGACGACACAGACTTTTCAATTGTTGCCTCGTATTGGACCAACATGTTTATCAAATCATGAAGGTCTTTTTCAAGCCCATTCATATTATAGTTAACGATAAACGAGTCAAAAGAGGGAGGAAGAGACTGAAGGATCACGTCGATGTACGTCTCTTTTCCAAGATCAGCTCAGAGGTCTTTGAGCTTCTCCACTAGGGATAGCATCATCAATCCATGTTGGTGTACAGACGACCCTTCTGTCATCTTAGCTCCAAAAAATGCCTTCGTCGCAGCATATCTAATATGCCGGTCCGGTACCGCATAAACCTCTTTCATGCGGAGCATTATCGAGCTAACATCATCTAGCCGATCATACTGTTTCTGGATCTCATTAGTCATGGATGCCAGTATGATGCTGCGAACCTTGCGGTTGTCCTCTTGCCAGTCATTGAACGTCAAATGCTCTTCTGACGAGGACCCCTCTGGCAAGACCCAAGGAAGAGGCTTATCCAGAACGTAAGCCTGATTTTCAAACTCAAGGACAATCCTCAAATTTCGCAGCCAATCGTTATAGTTTGTTTAGTCAAATTTGTTAGTCTCAAAGAATTACAGCAAGTGGATTATTAGACATCTACATTCAAAATGTAAAGCAGAAATTTAGTAGATTATTATAATATTGAATTCAAGTTAAGACTTGGTCTTTAATCATTAAACCCTCCCACTATTTCTTCGAAAAGCCCACCACTCTCAAGTAGGGTATTCGGAAAATCATTTTCTAGTGGGTTTGGAGTCCAAAAAACCCAATTCTCCATGCCCCGCTTTTTACGATTCACATGGGAAGAAAAGGCTTTGTGGGAGGTATCCAATATTATTCTCATCCAACGAGATCCCCAAGATATTTTGCCTTGCTTCTTTACATGATCCCGAGGACTCCAAGCGAATCATGTTACTCAGCGTTAGGCCCCACCCATGAACCAAATCATATCTCAACTATTACCCCCCACGACTCGTGAGACAGGGAAACATGAGCATATTCCTTTGTTCATAACAATAGCACAACTTTCTTCAATTCTAAATGTGCCACGACTCGTGAGACCACGAATGGGTGAAAGTAGCTTCCTTACTACATTGTTATGGATGGACCGCTTGGAATAATCAAACCATTTGATTTAATTCCATTTTTGGGCGTAATATTTACTTGGATCATACAAGTGAGAGTTATAGTTTATTAAGACTGAGACCTCATCATTATTAGTATTTTGCATACTCAAGTTTTAAACATTCAATGTAAATAGATGCATTCCAAACACATCATACATTAAAGCATTAAAACATTCAACACCTGCAAAAGAAGCCTAGCACGCCCCTGTAGGATGATCACAAGCCTGTTCCTAAGCGATCCACTGAGCCCGCAGTGGATCTATGGTCAATCTAGGGTAAGCCTACACTATTACAATTTTTACATCCCATTATCATTCTAATGGGCCCTTATAAATCCTTCTTTGTTCTTCTTGGGCCTTCCGTCGTGGGCTCCATCCAACGGATCTCTTTTCAGCCTTCATCTCCAGGAAGCTTACATTTATTTTAAAGAATAAATAAAACCTCACAATCTAATCTACTCTCATTACAACTGAAAAGGAAACCCCAATCAGAAGTTGGGGGGAGTACATTAAAAGAGAGGAAGAAAGACTTATTATTTCAAGGCTAAAATCGACAGAGAAGGAATAAAACACAAAGAGGAACGCAGACCTCACCTAACAATAAATTAAACCATACATAGGCTAAAAAGGGCTAGTGATCATCCTTATTGTTTATCAAATAAACAACAACAAGAACAACAAAGCACATATATATCAAATAAAAATATGCCAATAAATAAATACATCGGAGAAATCTATTACAAGATATCCAATATCTAACAATATACATAATTAATTGCAGAAAATAATATATTAATAATGACATTGAAAAATGGATATCACCCATACATCAAATGTATAAATAATTTTAGTTTGAAAACCATTTCCAAAATAATCTAAGGCACAAAAATAATTTTAGAAAAATCAAATTTAACTAGAATTAAAATATGCCAAAATTAATCACATTCAGAAAACAACAGAAATCAGAAACTTGAAATTTTTACAAAAAAACGATGCAAAATGGCCAGACGTCCCAGGCATAGCGCTCATCCAAATGCGCGCGCACGGGCATAGCGCTCATCCACAGGTGCTGCGCGCAGCAGCACGGCCGGGCGCCTGGAGCGCGCGTGCAGCAGTAGGCGCCCCTGCCTACGCGCGCGGGGCGTGCTCCTACTGCCCCTGCCGGGCGGCTGGCATCGTTTTTCATCAATTTTTTTTTTTAAATTTCTGCTATAAAACTGAAATATAAAAATGCTTTTACAGAAAATTCAATTCTAATAAATGCATGGATATCCATAATTTCAAGAGCAAAATTAACACATATTTTCATACAATTAATCATGCTAGAAAAACCGTAAAATATGCTTTCCAAAAGCAATTTAAACATGTTCTTCATGGTCAACACATAAAAACATATAAATCCTTAAAGCCAAAATACCGAACCGAGCTCTAATACCATTGAAAGAATCAGGTACGGCCCGAGAACGCAATGGAAGCGTAAAAACGTGAATTTAAAGGCGTAATTAAATTGGGTTGAAAGGGGTGTTCCCTTAGAAGTTCCCAGGCTTTCGGTGTTTGTCAAAGCATAAATAAAAGAGGAGAAGATGCTGGGAATGTGGCTAAAGGAAGTAAACAAAAAGATACATATAATATAAATGGAAATCAACATTTTTGTTTACTACACGTGAAACCGGTACAAGCTTTTGTTCCCTTTCCGTTTCTCCTTCCGTTCACTTGAGGATCCAAATTAGAACCCCTCTAATTTGTCCGCACCACACTATGTAATGTATATCGTCTAATCTATTGCTAGATAGAAGTAGAGAAAAGAAGAAGAAACACTTTCAAAACACCACTATTGTTTAGTCCCTTTTGGAATGTTTTTAAGTTCAACTTTTCCAAAACGTATGAACACAAAAAGGAGAGTTTTTTAGAGAATTTTGGAGAGTATTTTGATGGAAAAATTTGTGCAAGGCAAGGCCATCCAAGTTATGTGAATGGTTTTGTGTATGTAGAGTTGTTGAACTCAAAATTCAACTTCTCTTGTCAATTTTCAAAGCAACCTACATACGCACACCACTATCTACATAACCATGCACCATTATAGCAAATAAAACCACCCACCAAACCATATAAAGGCTGGTTACATGTGCCTCACATGTGGAGGATTTTAATTCCTCCTTCACTTGTTATAAATTGTATTTTTCCATGGACTGTCTAGTCTTGGATTTTTATTTAATCTAATTAAATTAAGTCCAAAAAAAGTCCATTGGCCATTAATTAATCCAATTAATCTCAATCTAATTGAAGCCCATAAGTTAATTTAATCCAATTAAATAAACATAAGTTCGAACTCTAATAAATTGGTCCAATCAATTAATTAATCCAAACCCGATAAATTAATCCAATTAATTTAAAGGTTCTAGGTCCAAAAATTAACTAATCCAATTAATTAATTCTTGGACCATCCATCAAATGAATTTTCCAATAAATGATCCAATCATTTATTTTTCTCCTTGAATTAATTTAATCCAATTAAATTCATTCGCTTCTTATAGAATTAATTTCAAATTAATTCTACCAATTCCATAGTGATTTGTGTGTGACTCTTTAGGTTCACCTTCAGCTAAAAGCTTGTGTCCAACAAGATTCGTCAATTAAATCCAATTTAATTAACTGTTTTCAATTTACCATTAATCAGAAAACGCCCGTCACCATGGGTAGCCGTCAAGCAATGGTCCATGGCACTAGAGACTAGGTGAATGTTGGCATGATCATTTACGCTCCTGAATACCATACGAGTACGGTCCTTCCATCATCCGTCTAATGTTCTAGGTCTAGGGTATGGAATTGGGCGTCGATTCTCATCCTGGACTAGACAACTATGCTCAATAACTCAAGACACGTTTGCTCTATTGATCGATATAGGAAACCGTTCCCTACTCGACCATCGCTGTGGCCACAGACTTAAAGAGCTTAAACCGTCTCAAAGCGCATAGGAGACTCGACTGTCATATACTGACAGGTGACAAATCCTATCTTGGAATCCACCGTCCTCAATACATATTCCGACTGCAGTGGATAGCCTTATGATGAACGTATCCCGGATATGGACATCTCTTGCCAGACCGTAGATACAACCATCATATGCATGTGACTGCCATAATTCCTCAAGTTCGAGAACTAATCTCGTACTATCGGAGCCAGGAATACCAGTCATACCGACCAAGCCTCCAAGGCTTCCATATGACGATTCCCGCGAGTCAGTTCAGTCAGCTAACACCCTTGTCAACTAACCCACTAATATTACATAGACGTCCAACGTCTGTCACCGATGAAACACAACACTCATCCAATGAATGCAATCCTTAGTGCAAGTCTCTATAGGACTCTCAATGCCCTGTCTCGAGGTCCTCAACTTGGAACATTTCAGACCAACCTTCAGAAGTTGGTTTCATAGCTGCCATCCAATGCGCAACTCAACTACATGGGTTATCCAATTGGTCTATGGACATTTTTTGTGACATTAAAACACCGTTTAACGTAATTAGTAAGCACAACAAACACATAGTGCCAAGGATGAATACTTACTATATTTATCAAGTCAATATTACTTTAATAAAGATTGCTAAATAGTACCTAAAGCTGCCAATCCAATTGGATTTCTGGTCACCTATTCTAACATTACGTATATCGAACAAAGGTGGTTTTCATTTATGTTTAAATGTATCTTTTGTTCATTTTCTTTCAGTCACATGTCTAGCATCTCCTCCTTCTTTATTTATGCTTCAACACCGAACGCCCGGGAACTTCAAAAGAAACACCCCTTTGAACCCGTTTAATATTATGCTTTAAATTACGTATTTTTCGCTTCCGTTGCGTTCTCGGGCCGTACCCGATACTTTTACGGTCTACATCTGCTGATATCAAGCGATTCTTCTTTTTTGAAAGACCAACATAGAATCATGCAGGGGGCATTTAGTCCGAAAGCCTACCATTTTTTGGCAAAGTCCGGGTATGAATTTTCAGGACCATCAAGACTCAACATGTTAAATTCCGAGTTGACTGGAGAAAAGATCACATTTTGGAATGGAAGAAAGTTGCATTATTGTTACGAACAAAGGAATATGCTCCTGTTTCTTGTCTCACGAGTCGTGGGGGGCGACGGTTGAGATATGATTTGGTTGATGGGTCGAGCCTAATGCTGAAGTAACATGATTCATTTGGAGTCCTCGGAATCATGTGAAAGAGGTAAGGCAAAATATTTTGGGAATCTCATAGGCTGATAATAGTATTGGATACCTCTCACAAAGCTTTTTCCCATTTGAATCGTAAAAATGGGGCATAGAGAATTGTGTTTGTGGATCCTAAGACCACTAGGAAATGGTTTCCAGAAACCCCACTTGAGAGTGGTGGGCTTTCGTTTAAATAGTGTGAGGGTTAACGACTAAAGACCATGTCATAACTTGAATTAAATATTACAATTCATTTTCTAATTTCTGCTTTACATTTTGAATATAGATGTCTAAGAATCCGTTATCTATGATTAGGGAGACAAACAAATTTAATGGTACGAAGTACAATGATTGGCTGCGTAATCTAATAATTTTCCTCGATTACGAAAACCAAGCTTATATTCTGGATAAGCCATTTCCCTATACCTTGTCCAGGGTTCCTCACCGAAAGAGCGTTTGACGTTCGAAAAATGACATAAGGACGCCCGCAAGGTACGCAACATCATACTGGCATCCATGACTAATGAGATCCAGATGCAGTATGATAGGTTGGAACATATCAACGTGATAATGCTCCGCTTACAAGATGTCTATGCGGTTTCGGATAGGCATATTAGATATGCTGCCACAAAAGCATTTTTCAGCACCAAGATGATTGAAGGATGCTCTGTACATGAACATGGGATCAAGATGCTTTCCCTTATGGAAAAGCTCGAGGATCTTAAAGCTGGTCTTGATAATGATACATATATAGATGTGATCCTACAGTCTCTTCCTCCCTCTTACGATCCTTTTGTTGTGAATTACAACATAAATGGGCTTGAGAAGTCCATACACGATCATGTTGACCCAGTTCGAAGCAACGACCAAAAGGTCTGCGCCGGCAATACTGGTTGGGGAGACTTTGACCTCTAAGGCGAAAGGCAAGCGGGCCTGACGCTAGAAGAGGAAGAAGGGAAAGGCAAAAGTCGCTGTTATAGCTTAGAGCGCTCCTGTTACCTTAGTGGTGATAGGCAAAGGAAAGGGAAAGGTTGGACACCGTCGAGGGCAAATGATGTCTGCATGCATTACCATGGAAAAGGGCATTGGAAGAGGGAGTTCCCCAAGCTCCTCTCCAATCAAGGTATGTTTGTTATTGAGGTTAACATGATTACTAATCTTGCTTCTTGGGTATTAGATACCGGCTGTTGAGCTCACATATGTAATAATTTGTAGGTGCTGGAAAGAAGTAAAAAGCTAAGTAGGGACGAGGTCGTGCTGAGGCTAGGTACGACACGACTATTTCTGCTGAAGGTGTAGGTCTAGTCCACTTAGTTGTTAGTGATCGAATTAAGATAGAATTAAAAGATTGCTATTATATACCTAGCATGATCAAAAATATCATTTCCATACCGTTGTTGGACAATGCTGGTTTTGAGTTTATGATCAATAACAACTATTTTTATTTGATGAAGAATGGTTCTTCACATCTGCTAGGCAAGCTTCATAATGGTGTTCATATTCTTCAACAGCATGATTTGATCATAATTGCTCAAAACAAAAGTAAAATAGATAATCAAGAAAACGTATAGATTTGGCTTGCAAGGTTAGGTCACATCTCTCAAGATAGGATTAAGAGGTTGGTGGACTCAAATAGTCTAGAAATAGATGATTTGGACCATCTACCAGCCTGCGAGTCTTGTCTAAAACGGAAAATGACCAAGAAGCCCTTTGTTGGACAAAGTACGTTTGCCAGTGGTCTGTTAGATTTGATCCATTCCAACGTCTGGGCCACTAAATACACAGGCCAGAGGCGGGTTTTCTTACTTCATAACCTTTACCGATGATCACTCATGGTACGGTTATGTTTACCTTATGAGGTACAAGTCTGAGTCCTTTGGAAGGTTTAAAGAGTTTAGGCTTGAAGTTGAAAATCAAACTGGTCACAAAATTGAAGCCCTTCGGCCGGACCGAGGTAGTCAGTATTTGAGTGGGGAATTCTTGGATTACCTAAAAGAGAATGACATTCTCTCTCAATGGACTCCTCCCGAAACGCCACAACTGAACGACGTCTCTGAAATGAGGAATTGAACCTTGTTGGACATGGTTTGATCCATGATGAGTTTTACCGAACTACCCTTGTCCTTCTGGGGTTATGCTCTTGAGATGGCGACCGAGTTGTTAAACATGGCGCCTTCTAAGACTATAGTCGAGACACCATATCAGATATGGCATAACGAGCATGCTTCCTACAGGTACTTGAGAGTGTCGGGGTAGCCTTACATACGTCAAGAGACTAGTGGGAGACAAACTGTACTTGAGATCTAGTTTGTGCAGGTTCGTGGGTTATCCTAAGGAAATTGCAGGGTATTATTTTTATGATCCTTCCGAGCAAAAGGTTTCTGTCTCGAGAAATGCAGTGTTCCTGGAAAAGGGTTTTCCAGTGGATACCCGTTGTGAGGAATTGGTCCTTGAGGATTCAAGTGAGGCAATACCTCAAACGGATGCAGCGACATCATCTGCGCCTGTAGTTCCCATTGACGATATTTCTGTCCTCCAAAGGTCGACTAGAGTTTCCCATCAGAAATATCTCCGAAGGTCGACTAGAGTTTCCCATCAACCTGATAGGTATGGGTTTCTGAGTCTGACCGGTCAGTTGGACAATGATCCAAAGACCTACGGAGAAGCAATGTTGGACATCGATTCAAAAAAATGGGTTTAGGCCATGAAATCCGAAATGGACTCTATGAGTTCAAACAAGGTTTGGACCTTAGTAGATCCACCCAAGGGTGTCAAGCCCGTTGAATGTAAATCGGTCTACAAATGTAAGCTTGGAGCTGACGGGGAGGTGACAACCTTCAAGGCCAAGCTTGTGGCAAAAGGTTATACTTAGCGACCTAGGGTCGATTTTGAGGAAACCTATTCGCCCGTAGCCATGGCCAAGTCCATTCGGGTTATGCTTGCCATAGCTGCATGGTATGACTATGGAATATAACAAATGTACGTGAAAACGGCTTTCCTCAATGGGTTCGTTGAGGAAGAGATCTATATGGATCAACTGAAAGGTTTCACATGTGTTGGAGAAGAGCAGAAGGCCTGCCATCTCCAAAGGTCCATCTATAGTGTCAAACAAGCTTTCCAAAGTTGGAATATCCGTTTTGATGAAATCATACGGGGTTATGATTTGACCCTTGTGTATACAAGAAGGTCAGTGGGAGCTCAGTTGCGTTCTTAGTGCTTTATGTGGACGACATCTTGCTCATTGAGAATGATGTCAAGATGTTAGGTGATACTAAAGCATGGTTGTCCAGACAATTCTCTATGAAGAATTTGGGTGATGCTTCCTACATCCTAGGCATCAAGATTATCCGGGATAGATCTAAAAAAGATGTTAGGAATGACCCAAATCTCGTGTCTTGAGAAAGTCTTGAAGAGATTCAAGATGGAAAACTCCAAACGAGGATTCCGTCCTATGAGGCATGGGGTTAAACTATCCAAGAAGCAGTCTCCTAAGACTGATGAGGAAGTTAGAAGGATATTGAACATCCCCTATGCTTCAGCTGTAGGCAACATAGAGTATGTTATGCAGTGCACAAGGCCCGATATCGCCTTCGCTTTGAGCGTAATGAGCAGATATCAGGCCTGTGCCTGGTGAGGCTCACTGGACTACAATCAAGATCATTCTTAAGTACCTGAGAAGGACTAACGATATGTTCTTGATTTACGGTGGTGGAGAGTTGATTCTGGAAGGCTACAACGACACTAGCTTCCAGTCTGATGAGGACGATGCCAAGTCTCAATCAAGATTTGTATTCAAGCTGAATGGTAGTGTGGTGTCTTGGAAAAGTTCCAAACAGGATACCACAGCTGATTCCACCACGGAAGCAGCTAAGGAGGCGATTTGGATGAAAAAACTACATCTAAAAGTTGGATGTAGTGCCTAGCATTGTCGAGCCAGTGGTTATCTTATGTGATAACAACGGGGCTATAGCGAAAGCAAAGGAACCGAGATCCAAACATATTCTTAGACGCTACCATCTGCTGAGAGAGTTGGTGGGAAGAGGTACGTTTGGATGGACCGAGCCACATCGACAAAAAATATGGCAGATCCACTGACCAAGCTAGTGTCACAAGTTGTTCATGCTCAGCATCTTGGGAAGATGGGTTTGAGGGTCATGAGTGATTGGGTTTAGGGTCAAGTGGGAGATTGTTAGATTAGGCGGCCGAAAAGCCAATTAGATTGGTCATGATGTAATCTATTTCTGACAATTTTATTGTAATTGTAATATTGTTATATGAATAAAGTGAGAATTCATGTTTGGAAATTCTATTTGTTGTGCTTACGATTTATGTTTATTCTATTAACATCGCAATAAAGCTCACAGACCAAACGTACAACCCATGTAGTTGGGCTGTGCATTGGATGGCAGCTATGAAACCAACTTCTAAGAGTTGGATCTGAAACGTTCCAAGTCGAGGACCTCGAGACAGGGCATCGAGGATCCTATAGAGAGTTGCACTAAGGATTGGATTCATTGGATGAGTGTCGTGTTTCATCGGTGACAGACGTTGGATGTCTATTCAATATTAGTGGGTTAGTTGACAAAGGTGTCAGCTGACGGAATTGACTCGCGGGAATCGTCATATAGAAGTCTTTGAGGCTTGGGTCGGTATGACTAGAATTCTCGGCTCCGATAGTACAAGATTAGTCCTCAGACTTGAGGAATCATGGTAGCACATACATATGATGGTTGCATCTAGGATCTGGCAAAAAGATGTCCGTATCTGGGATACGATCATCATAAGCCTTATCTAGTGCAGTTGGAATATGTATTGAGGGCATTGGATTTCAAGATAGGATCCGTCACCTATCAGTCTATGACAGTCGAGTCTCTTATGCGCTTTGAGACAGTTCAAGCTCTTTGAGTATGTGGCCACAATGATTGGTCAAGTCGGGAATGGTTTCCTATGTCGATCAATAGAGCAAACGTGTCTCAAGTTATTGAGCATAGTTGTCTAGTCCAGGATGGAAACCGACGCCCAATTCCATGTCCTAGACTCAGACCGGAAGACGGAAGATGGAAGGATCGTACTCGTATGGAACTCAACAGCCTAAATGTTCACCGCCAACATTCATCTAGCCTCTAGTGCCATGAATTGTTGCTAGATGGCCACCTATAGTGACGAGTGTTTCCGATTAATGGTTAATTGGAAAATAGTTAATTAAATTGGATTTGATTGACCAATTGCATTGGACACAAGCCCAAGTCTAGTTGAAGGTGAATCTTATGAGTCACACACAAAATTACTATGGATTTGGTGGAATTAATTTGGAATTAATTCTAGAAGAATTAAAATTGGATTAAATTAATTCAAGAGAGAAAATAAATTATTAGATCATTTATTGGAAAATCTATTTGATGAATGGTCTAAGAATTAATTAATTGGATTAGTTAATTGTGGGCTAAGAACCTATAAATTAATCGAATTAATTATTGGGTTTTGGCTAGAATAATTGATTGGATCAATTATTCATAATTTAGACTTATGTTTATTTAATTGAATTGAATAAATTATTGGGCTTCAATTGTATTGAAATTAATTAGATTAATTAATGCCCAATGGATTCATGTATGGACTTTATAATTAGATTAGATAGAGTCCAAAACATAAAATACAAGTCATTATATGCAAGTTGAAGCAAGTTAAGGAGGAGTTTCAACTCCTCCACTGCGGACATGAGTGGCCAGCCACGAGCGTTAGTTGTGGGAGGTTTTCTTTTGCAATCATATATAGTGGTTGTGCTAGTAGTGTGTATATGTGGAAGTTGCCTTGGAGGTTAATTGTGAGTGTTGAATTTTTGAATTCTACATTCTACACACACAAAAACTAAAGTTCCCTTGGAGGTTAATTTGAGTGTTGAATTTTGAATTCTACATTCTACATACACAAAATACTCTGACAATTCTCTCTTTGTGTCCATACTTCTTAGACAAGAATTGAACAATAACATTCCAAGGATCACTAATTCATAGTGTTACTTTAGAAGTGTTTCTTCTTCCTTTTCTATTTTCTATCTAGCAATAGAGTAGAAATAAATCCTTTGTGTGGTGTGGACAACATTGAAGGGGTTCTACATTGGACTCTCTTGTGGACGAACGAAGGAAGAAAAGAAAGGAACAACGCACGAACCCGTTCTATGTATATCGAACAAAAGTTGGTCTTCATTTACGTTTAACTGTATCTTTTGTTCATTTCCTGTTAGCCACATGTCTGGCATCTTCTCCTTCTTTATTTATGCTTCGACATACACTGAACGCTCAGGAACTTCAAAGGGAGCACCCTTTTGAACCCGTTTAATATTATGCTTTAAGGTACGTATTTTTTCGCTTCCGTTGCGTTCCCGTACCGTACCCGATACTTTCATGGCCTATATCTGTTGAAATTGAGCGATTCTTCTTTTTCGAAAGACCAACCTAGAAACATGCAGGGGCATTTAGTCCGAAAGCCTACCACCATTTGGCAAAGTCCGGGTATGATTTTTCAGCACCATCAAGACTCAACAAGTTAAATCCCGAGTTGACTGGAGAAAAGATCCACGAGCTGAAGGAAGCGCAACACAAATTGAGAAAGCGAGGCTACTGTGTAGATCAACCACATACTAGCTTAAGTTTCACCCCAGACGAGTCTGTAAAGATACGCACAAAAAAGGAAGGACAAGTGTGTAAGCACACAATATATTTCCGCATATGGTAAAAATAATGAAAGTTAGAGGCCTAATGAAAACCGCGTCTTGGTATTCAATCGGATCGGCACTCCTGATGTTCGCATGTCGGTTTTCGAACGACTAGGCGAGGCAAGCGAGGCTTCACCAAGCAACACAAGAAAACATGAATGAGGGTCTGTGTTCGATTGCCTTGGAGACGGCCATGCTCAACAATTTAATAAAAGAGGTCAATGTGACGAGACAAAAGAGCGAAAAGGAAGTAACATGGGTGCAATACTTCATCTGTCCCAACCGCGAGGACATAAGACTTCACTTCTAATCATCTCTTCACGAGGACCAAATAAAATAATGCAACATGTACTAGAGGATCATACGATTCATCTGACGCTTCCAATGAAGAAGAGATAAAAGTCAGTTCCAACCCTGTTAGCATTGATGAAGGTTTCGACAAGGACAGTTCCGGAGATGAAATCCGAAATGCTCCCCCACAACTTGAAGATGACAGACAAGCAACCGTTGATGAACTCAAGGAGTTGAATCTTGGCAAGACCGAGGAGCCACACTCTATATTTGTCACTGCACTCCCTGAGCCCGGAAGAAGAGGATCGATATTTTAAAGCCTTGGTGAGTACAAGGATGTTTTTGCATGGACATACAAGGAGATGCCATCTTAAGATCCAAAAGTCGTTATTCACCATCTTGGCATAAAACATGGAGTGCGCCTGGTAAAGTAATCGCAAAGGGTTCTCTGTCCGGACCTCATCCCTCGCATCGAGATAGATGTAAACAAGCTTATCGACATTAGGTTCATCAGAGAAGTTAAATACCCGATGTGGATTTCTAGCATCGTGCCTATCAAGAAAAAGAATGGCCAAATTCGCAATTTGTGTTGACTTTTGAGACTTGAACAAAGCGTGTTCGAAAGATAACTTTTCGCTACCTATCATCAAACTCATGATTGACGTAACTACCGGACATGAAGCATTTTCTTTCATGGATGGCTCCTCTGATACAACCAAATTAGAATGTCGTCCAAAGATGAGGAATGCACGACCTTTTGTACTCCCAAGGGAATCTATTGCAACAAGGTAATGCCCTTCGGATTGAAGAATGTAAGCACTACCTACCAATGTGTTATACAAAACATCTTCAATCATATGCTTCACAACAAGGTGGAATGCTATGTAGACGACCTAGTCGTCAAAAGCAAGAAAAGGGAAGAACACTTGGCAGACCTCATAATAGTATTCGACTGCTAGAGTAAGTACAATCTAAAGATGAATCCTCTCAAGTATGCCTTTGGTGTCATGTCTGCAAATTCTATGCTTCATCGTTCGCCACCGTGGTATTGAAGTCGACCCCGGAAAGTAGATGCCATTCAAAGGATGCCACCACCAAGGAACTTGGAGGAGTTGGGAAGTCTTCAAGGCAATCTCTCATTTATAAGCAGATTCATATCAAACATCTATTGAAGATGTCAGCCCTTCAATCACCTGATGAAGAGAGATGCCTCTTTCCAGTAGGATGAAGGATGTCGAAACGCTTTCAAAAGCATAAAAAAAATCTGATCCGGCAGTCTTAGGAGCTTCGACACCCAGGAAGCCGCTCATACTATACATAGCAGCACAAGAACGGTCTGTCGGAGTATTCATGGCACAAGAGAATGAAGAAGGAAAAAGAAAGTTTTATATTACCTAAGTAGGACTTTGACTGAAAATGAGTTGGAGTACTCGCCCGTTAAGAAAGTCTGCTTGGCGTTGTTCTATGCGATCAAGAAGTCGAGGCATTATTTTGAGGCGTACTCCATAAGAATCACCTCTCACGCTGATCCAGTCAAGTTTGCGATGTCAAGACCTGTGCTCTCTCGAAGATTAGCGAAGTGGTCCACCGTGTTCAATCAATATGAGATAGAATATGTTCCCGAAAAGGCCATCAATGGACAAGCTCTTACCAACTTCCTAGCGGACCACCCTATGCCTGTTGAATGGGAGATACTCGATGACTTCTCTGACGAGAATGTCTTCTCTGTTCTCCTGGCATGGAAAATGTTCTTTGATGGGGCAGCGCGATCCGACAGGGCGGGTGTAGGCATCGTGTTTGTTTCACCAGAGAGGCAAGTATTGACCTATTCCATCGTATTAACTGAACTATGCTCCAACAATGTTGTTGAGTACCAAGCTTTGATCATCAGTCTTTAGATGAGTTTAGAGATGGGGATCCCAGAGATGGAAGTCTATGGTGACTCAAAGTTGATCATCAACCAACTTGGTACCCTTCTTCTGGCGAGCATCACACCTACTCAAAGGTTTTGAGAGTGTGACCCTGAGTCACATCCCAAGGAAAGAGAACAGGATGGCCAACGCATTAGCCAACCTAGCAACCAACTTAGTCCTATCCGAGGTGAAACAACCAACGTCCCCGTGTGTAATCAATAGGTAATTCCTTCACTAGCTACATCTGATCATGAAGACTTTAATGCCATCAAGATTTCTACTAATAATGAAGAAGATTGGGGGAAGCCATTAGTCAAGTATTTGAAACACGACAAGCTACCGCATGATACTCACCATAAAATAGAGGTGCAACGAAGATCAACCCGTTTCATCTTGCACAAAGACATATTGTATCAGCAGTCTTTTGAAGGTACTTATCGGCACTGCTTGAGGGGTGAGGACATTCTCGAAGCCATGACAGAAGCTCACTCTCCCTTGGGAGTTTGTGGCGCACATCAATTTGGTCCGAAGCTCCACTTCAGAATCAAAAGAATGGGCTACTATTGGCTCAAATGGTCAAGGGTTGCCTAGAGTATGCGAAGAAATGTGAGTCCTACCAACTATACGCCAACTTCATCCATCATCCTTCGGAGCCGCTACATCTGACAGTCGGTTCATGGCCATTTGATGCATGGGGACTTGATGTCATAGGGCTCATTACTCTTAAGTCTTCAGGTGGACACATCTATATACTTGCAGCTACTGACTACTTTTCGAGTGGCTGAAGTAGTTCCACTGAAAGAAGTGAAGAAAGAAACTATTAGGATTTGGACGAAAAATGTAGAAAAATTGTCTTAAGCTATAGTTTATGTAATTGAACTACATATGTATTAATGAGAATTAATAATTCGTAATCAATTTTGTAAAGATACTTTTTTATGCATATATATATATACAAATTGTTTAATGAAGAAGGTATACAGATTAGTTTATATAAATATGTCTAAAAATATAAAAATTATATATTAAAAATTAGCTACTAAAGAAAAGAAAAAAACATTCTAGAGTAAATATAACTTTTGGATTTTCAATCGAGTACACTAAATGAATGAAAAAAATAGTATATTTGTAGAAGTTTTTATTTCTCTTTTTTAAATTGATTGCACATTAAAATTAAAAAAGAATATCTCAAAAAAAATAACTAAATATTGTTTAATATATAGAATATATGCTTTGAATTCTTTTCCAAACATTTTGTCAAAACAAATAATCTAAATAAATTATTCTATCAATAAAGTTAATCATTTTAACCACAACAAAGGTAATTTTTTAAACTAATGTACGTTGATGTGAGCAAAAAAAGTGCTAAATCAAGTTTGTCATCTTGGACTTGAGCGAAGTGGACTCGAATTTTTGCAAATCAGGAAAGGGGGCCTGTAAAAAAATCGTTAGCACTCCGGTGCTCAAGTTAGTAAGCAGTTGAGATGAAAATAAACTTGAACATGATATCAAAATAAGAAGAATATAAGAGCAATGAGCAACAAGTGTGTTAAGTGTAATTGAGAGAGAGATTAGAGAGCTTATAGTGCGTAAAAATGTTTGTTGTTCAGTAAGAAGACTGATGTTTATAGAGGGAGTTCCTTGAGGAGGAGGAACTCTTGGATGGCTGGACTCTCAAAAGGTCAGCCGGTGGCCCCTAGAGTCATGCTAAGCATGGCCTCCTGAAAAGTGGGAGGTGGTTGCGGAAATCCTTCCTGGATAAGTATAAGTTTAAATATCTCTTATCCATCCTTCTTGGCCGGGTCAGACCTTCCTCCATGGGCCTTTTGTCTAGGACTTTCCCTACGAGGACCTAGCTGGGCCCCCTACTCCTTACATGGGCTTGGCCTTGCTTCCTTTCGGGAGGCCTGGCCTGCTCCTTCCTGCCGGCTAGACCGAGGTCTTCCTTGGGCTATCTCCAAGGGAAGTTTGGGCCTCCCTGATGGGATTAGACATCTCCAATGGATCATTGGTATTTTTTGGCCTTTTGCTTGGGCTAATCCTTTTATGGTATATCAATCAGTTCCCCTCACTTTGAGGGGGAGGGAGCGCCTTCACTCCCCCTCAGAGTAGGAGCCTTCCCGGGGAGTCGAGAATAGGCCTTCCATCTCTTGGGAGCATCCTTTGTTGTTAAGGGAAGAGGGGTAGTCCCATCGACCTCTGCGTGTCCTTGTGTCAGTCTAGCCATGACGGCTAGAGCTGCCATAGGTTTTGGGGCGTACGGCGCCTTGGGTCCCGGGCATGTGGGCACCAATTGCCAGACATGGGGGTAGTTTTTTATAACCACCCACATTTGTTACTTGGGTTGTCTTGTAACCGCCCCATTGGGTGGTTACCCGCACGTTCTTGGGAGTAACTACAGGTTTTTCCCCCCGCTTTCCTCCTTTCAACCGTAGCAAAAACCTCTCCCCCCCCCCCCCCCCCACTCTTTCCTTCAGACATCTTTAAAAAAGAGAGAGCAGGAGCCCTTCACTTTAATCATTGTAAGTCCATTTTTCCTTCCCTTACATTTGTTTATTGATTTTTTTTTGCCAATGTCTTCTTTTGCTACTCCCTCCAATGAGTCTATTCGCTATATGGGCGAATGGTCATCTACCGATGATCCCTTCGGGGCAACTTTCGGGGCCACGGGCTTTGACCCGTCGGTTGGCCGGAGGTGGACCATTAGGTGACTCTCACGAGCCCCTCTATGGTTGGTGGATGATTTGGTGGAGGAGGAGGAGCCCGTTGAGGATTCCGAGGGGGAGTTTTCTGTTGAGGGAGACGAGGAAGAGGAATCATCTCCGGACGAGGCGAGGGGTGAGCCTGTGAGAGAGGAAGGGAGGCGTGTCCGACCCTACTGGATAGGTCTTCTTTTTTCCAAGCCTCTGATGTTGCCAAGTTGAGGGAGGACTTCGAGATCCCTCTAAGTTTCAGTATTTATGTCCCCTCCTCTGATAGCCAGTTGGAGCATCCTCCGGTGGGGTGTTTGTGCTTCTTCTTGGCCCAATAGAGAGCCGGTTTGAGGTTCCCCATCCCCCATTTTTATTAGGAGGTGTCTAGGTTATTCCAAGTCCCTTTGAATCAGCTGGTCCCAAACTCCTTCCTTCTTTTAGCTAGTTTTGTCATGATCTTGTCGTACCATAATGTGCCTGTCACAGGGGAACATTCTTTTACTGCTTTCAGTTGAAAAGATCGGAACCCGGTATTTTTCACTTCTTTCCCGCTGGGAGGTACGTTTCTTGCCTGCTCCTAGTGCCCCCAAGCGTTGGAAGGGGACTTTCTTTTTTGTGAGTCCTCATATTCCTTGGTCCATCCCTTGCGAATGGATAAGGGACCTTCCGCTTACCAAATTATATATATTTTTTATTTTGTAAGGGTTTTATATATTTGACCACATATTTAATACTATATCAACTTTATATTTAAAATTAACCCTATATTATAATTACTTAACAATATGACATATTTTAATTTCAGATATAAAATATGGAATATATATTTATATATTTAATCTCTATATAAAAACAAGCTTAATCAATAATTTAATAAGTTATAATATCATTTCTTGTAAATTATTATTTAATATGATAGATACAAATTTTATGTTATATTTCAATGTCTATTTTTAAATATCTTTTATACTTTTATAAATTAAAAAGTTCTAACAGTTAATTTGCATTTTTTTCTATCTATTTGTGAGTATATATTTATATCAAGATACATAGTATGCAATCTATTTTGTTACTTATAAACTTATATCAAAATTTGGTGTTTTTCATGAATTAATATAAAGATAATAATAATGATAGTTGAACAATGATTTTTTTTATTGTTATTTCATTATATATATATATATAATAAAATCAATCCTATTTGGTACGTACTTTGGTTTAAAGAATTCTTTTCAAATTATCATCGATTTAATTTTTTGTATATAATGAGATCAACCACTTTTAGAAAGTAACTTATGTTTATTTCATTAATATTAATGACTATACAAAATTATGATAACAAATTAGTAGTTTCTATTTATAACATCAGATTAAAATATTGTACCATTACCATATGTTTAATACTTTTTATAATTAATATAATAATATTTAGGGTTAATTATATTTATACCCCCTCTGAAAATGCATAATTACACTTTCTCCCAAAGAAGTTTTGAAATTACACTTACACCCCTCCAAAAATTCTCTGTTTACACTTGACCCCTATCCATTAAAGTTTGGACGAAAAATATTCACGCCAACAAAAGTAATTACAAATTTTTTCAATTTTTCCCATTATTTAACATTTTCGTGTATATTTTTATACTTATAAGAGGATAAGTGTAATATATACATATAGAGTGAGGCCAATATTATTATATTTTTTTCTTATAAGTACAAAATTATAACACGAGAATGTTAAACGAAAGGTAAAATTAAAAATTTATGTAATTATTTTTGTTGAAATGAACATTTTCCGTCAAAATTGTAACGAATGGAGTTCAGGTGTAAACAGAGAATTTTTAGAGGGGGTGTAAGTGTAATTTCAAAAACTTTTTTGGGAAAAAGTGTAATTATGCATTTTCAGAGGGGGTCTAAGTGTAATTAACCCTAATATTTAATATTATTTATTTATAATAATATAATTTTATAAGAAATATATCGAGCTCAAGCTCAAGCTCATTATATCTGCTTCGAGCTTTAACAATTAGAGCTCGTTGAGCTTGAGCTCGAGCCAACCAAAATGGTCGAGCTCGGTTCAAGCTCAACACGTTTACACCCCCTAGACGAGAGGATGCCTTTCTAGTTTCAGTTATGTCCCAAGGAGGTCCTTTCGGAGGAGCCTCTGGGTTCTCTTTGATTTTTCCTTTCTTGCATGTTGCTTGTCTTCTTTGAAACATTTGTAGGTTTGACTCTTTTTTCCTTTTTCTGCAGAGGCAATCATGTTCGAAAAAATTTTGCGGGACAGCACTCACGCTGACCCAGAGGAAACCCCAGTGCCATCCTAGACTCCTATGGGGACTCCAGGGGATGTGAAAGGGAAGAGGCCAGGTCCTCTCCATTAAGGGTGTCTTCCTAGAGGGCCAAGGGAAGCTCCTCTAACCATCCTGCTTCTGGAGCTCCTAGAGAGTGGTTACTCGTTCAACTGCAGCGCCCCCTTCTGCTAGGGCTCCTCCCCCCGTCGCCAGAGATTGTCCCTGATTGGGGGTTGTATACCCACCAGTCAGTTATAAGGGAGAAAGAAGGAGAGTTGGTCTTTTCCTGGAGCTCTTAAGGGGGATGGCGTTCCCCAATGACAGGCATTTATTGACCTCCTTCTCCAAGAAGGACATATTTAGGGCCCTCTCAGGCCTTGTCTCGAAGGTAGTGCTCCTTAGTTTCTTCATGTCTTCCCTGGGTCTAGCGTTAGTATTGATTTGGTGAATGTTCTATGCAGGCAGCGACATTCATAGGGGAGCTGCTAGGTCGCCCTATGGAGACACCTCCTGCCGATGGGCAGAGGAAAATGCTGGAGGAGTGCCTATAGAGAATGGCCACAGAGCTGGCCAAGCTAAAGGAGTCAAAGAAGAATGCCTGGGGAAGTAGCAGCAAGCCGAAAAGGATAGGAAGAAAGTGGAAATTTTTGGTTCTGTTGAAGGACCAATCGGAGGATCTGGCCAAATACGGTGGATTGGACTCGCTGGGACTTCCCTAATTCAAAGGAAGGGAAGGATTTCTTGGAGGCCTACTGGGAGAGCCACCTCTCCGAGCACAAGAAGTCCGTGGAATATCAGGGGGGTAGCTAAGATTACTGGGTCGTTCCTAAAGTATGGTTTCAGGACCTGGCAGGAACAATTGGCGGCTCATGGCTATTCCCCGGAGGGAACGAACCTTCTTTACATGACTTTGAGGCCGCTCTGAAGAATGCTCTGAACCCCTTCACACCTCCTCCTCCGCGCGCCAAGCCCCCAAATTGATTAGGTATTAAGATTACCTGGTTATCTTCTCTTCTGTTTGGGATTTTCAGACTATTAAATGATATGTCCGGTAAATATGTTTCAGAAGGAGAGCCGAATCAACTGCTGGACACTGTAATAGAGGAGGTTCGAGCTCCCGAACCGGAGGGTATGAAGGTGGAGGTCCCAGAAGATGAGCTCTTCAAGGCAGCTATGGCTCCTTCTTCACAGGTATCCTTCTTCTTTTCACCTCGACTTTCCTTTTAAACTTGCGCCTCTTCCATGTTGATGTACTTAGCAGCTTTGGCCAAAAGGCTGTCGAAATCTAGGGCCAGTTTCTTATCCAGGGACTTAAACAAGTCCTAGTGATTGAAATTATATGATACATTCTTGTGTTTATATCCTTATTTTCTCTGGATAAGATGATTGTTCTGTTAGAATAGGTGACCAGAAAGCCAATAGGTTTGGCGTTTTATAACCTATTGGACAACTTGATGTAATGTAATATTATGTAATGAATAAAATGAGTATTCGTTACCTTTGGTACTTTCTTTGTTGCGCTCATTTTCCATATGATAAAATGGTATTTTACATATATCGCAACAAAGCCCACAGACCATGATTGACAACTCATGCAGTTGGGCCACGCATTGGATAGTGGTCATGAAACCAACTAATAAAGAATTGGGTCTGAAACGTTCCAAGTCGAGGACCTCGAGACAGGGCATCGACAGTCCTATAGAGACTTGCACCAAGAGTCGTGTTCATTGGATGAGTGCCGTGTTTCATCAGCGACAGGCGTGGGATGTCTACACGATCTTGATGGGTTGGTCGACTGGGGTCGAGCCGACTGAACTGACTCGCGGGGATCATCATATGGAAGCCTTGGAGGCTTGGTTGGTATGATTGGATTGAAATAAATCGGTGGATCGTCCCAGGAATTGCGCGAATGCGGAAGCGCGATAAAAATAAACATACAAAAATTAAAGCATGCTTTTAATTTAAAAGAACACGCTCAAGGGGTGTACCCTTGAGGTTCCCGGGCGTTTGGTGTATCTCATGATCATATAACATGTAAAGAAATCATGGAGGCCATAGAGTTGAAAAATAAAGAGGGACGAAAAACAAAACGAGACCTACCTGTTGTCGTTTTCGTCTTCAACGGCTACACGCGTTGTTCCCCGTTTTGCACCGAGATCTCGTTCTTGAGACCCTCCAAATCGTGACACACGACCCACCCACGTATCTTGCACGTCGTGCTAGCAACGAACAAGTATTTTTGGAGAGGATAGATCAATCACACGTTATGAATTAACGGGACTAATCTTCCTTAGTTCTAATGTTCCAAGAACAAAAGAATAAGAAATAATTTTCTTGGAGAGTGAAAGAGAGAGGGGCGGACGAGATGTAGGAGAGGGAGAGTGTGTGTTGTGTGTGTGATTTCAAGAATCATCATCCTACAATAGTTGGAAGCTAGAGGTATTTATAGAGGAGGAGTTTAATCCCCTTTAAACTCCAACTCTAAGAACCTTAATTTGACTAGGATTTTGACCTAGTCAAAGTTCTAGTCAAACAAATCCTAGCCTTCCATTTTCCCTTTCCATCTCAATCGTTGATTTAATTTAATGGAATATTTAAATCCCATTAAATATTCCAAAAGGCCAAATAAATATAATAAATAAATATTAATATTTATTCTAGGCCCATTAGATCAATTCGCTTAATAAATCCAATTTATTAATTTAATTCTCTTTATCAAATAGAAAGAATTAATTTCTCCAAGAAAATATAGGACCCGATTAAATCTAATTTAATCATTCCTTTACTCCAATATTTAATTCCAAATTAAATACTAAGTGTGTGTGTGGATAGTGTGTGACTCTTTAGGTTCACCATTCAACTAGACTTGGTAGGATTCCTAGAATCCGTCCATTACCATGGGTGACCATCTAGCAACGGTCCATGGCACTAGAGACTAGGTGAAATATTGGGGGATGAACATTTAGGCTCTAACAGTACACTTGTCCTTCTGTCTTCGGTCTCATCACTCAGAGTCTAGAGCAAGGAAAATGCAGGTACCCATTTTGGACCTAAGTGTCGGTCTGTCCTTACTAAACGCCGCAAGGGAAACCTTCCCTTCTGTTCAGTTACTATGGCCACAGATTTTAGGGACAAGACACAGAGCATACATGAGACTCAACTGTCAATGCCTTTTGACAGGAGACATATCCTTTCTTGGAAACTACTGTCACTCTGTACACCCGAGCTGCACTAGACATGGCTTATGACTACTCAAGAGTATTTTGGCAATCTCTCACCATATCTAAGATACAGACCTGATGTACAGGTAAACTCAGCGGTTCCTCAAGTCAAAGGACTTGGCCTGTACCGTTGGAACCGGGAATACTCGTCATACCTTGCTGACCATACTCAAGGTCCTCCGTAAGACGGTTCTCGCGAGTCACCTCAGTCAACTGCTTCCTAGCATGATGACCTACTAACACTGCTTAGACGACCTTCGTCACCTGTCGATGAAATACGACAGCAGATGCTTAGTGCAAGTCTCAGAGGGAATCCCGGTACCCATTTTTGGGATTCCTTGACTTGGAGATTTTTGGACTGATTCAGTAAGACTGATTTCATGGACCTACCTCCAAGCGTAGTCCCAGTCTCCGAAATCAAGACTCAGTCCGTGGGCTTTGTTTGCGTAGTGAACAGATATGTATAAGCAGATATATAAGTGAAAGCAAACAAAGTATTGCCATATGAATTTTTCACTTCTTTATTCATAAATGTTTTCATCAAACACCTGAAATTGTCTAGACATAGGTTACATATTCCTGCCAAAATTGGCTTACATGGTCACCTATTCTAACATGGATTTCCCCGATTCAAATAGTACAGGAGTAGTCCTCAGACTTGAGGAACCATGGCAGTCACGTACATAGGATGGCTGTATCTTGGATCTGGCGAGAGGTGATCATTCTGTAAGATGATCATTATAAGCCTTGTGCAGTGCAGTCAGAATGTGTAGCGAGGACGGTAGGTTCCAAGAAGAGGATCCGTCCCCTGTCAGTATGTGATAGAGGTATCTCCAATGCACTCGAAGACACGTTCATGCTGCTTAAACCTGTGGCCACAGTGGTTCGTTAAACGGGAAATGGTTTCCTGTGTCGATGCAATGAGGCATGTCTAGTCTCGAGTATTAAGCATAGATGTCTAGTCAAGGATGGGAATCGATGCCCAATTCCATACCCTAGACTAAGGCCGGGAGACAGTAGATGGAAGGAGCGTACCCGTACGGAATCGGCGCCTAAAATGTTCATGCCAACATTCACCTAGTCTCTAGTGCCATGGACCGTTGCTAGACGGCCACCCATGGCAACGGGCTCTTGTGGGACACGGGCCCAAGTCTAGCTGAGGGTGAACCTAAAGGGTCACACACAAATCACCGAGAAGGTGGAGAAATTGACTTGGAGTCAATTTCGGAGGATAATTAAGTAATTAAATTACTTACGGGATTTTCCATTGGATGGACGGGCCGATATTGTATCGGGCCTCCGTTTAATTGGTAAATAGGATTTATCGATTAACTTCGAAAGTTGAGATGTTGGATCTTTTAACTGGATTAAAAGATCAATGAGAATTATTTAAGTGGACTTTGAATTAAATACGATTTTATTTTGGGCTCGTTGTAATTGGATTATAGTGGAACCCGATCCGTTAAATTTTGGCCCGAGAGGTGTATTAATTCCACTTTTGGAATAGGAAGAAGTTGGACTTCCTCCTTAAATGGGCATGGCCAAAAATACCACCTTGGAGGAGGCAAAAATCGGCCATGCTATGCTTGATGTGGTTGACTTGTCTCTTTTGGTAAGAGACAAATAAATTCCAATCAAGCATCTCTCTTTTGGTATGATTTAATTATACCTGAAGAGATGGTAGGCTTGATTGAAGAATTAATGGGATTGATTGGGATGTATCTAGAAATCCTTGGATGAACCTAGACACATTCCAATAATCACATTAATTTTGTATATATATTAGTATATGCAAAAACATCAAAGCAAGAGAATCACAATTCATCTTTTTAAGAAGAAGAAAAATCACACCTCTCTCTCTCCCTCAACTCTCGGACACTCTCCCTCTCATTACTACTGTTCTTCATTTGAGCTTGGATCAATTGGAAGAACAAAGTAAGTTTAAAAGTAACACTAATTGATAGTGTTGATCTTCTTAAACTAAACCCTCCCTAGATCCGTTTTCTTCTAGCAAGGAAAATGAGGATCTCTTTCGGTGTAGTGTGGATCATCTTTAGAAAAGTTCATACACTTTGAACTTGGTGAACATTTCCGGAGAGGAGCAAAGCTTGTAGCCGATCAAGAGTTAAACTACAAAGGTATCTGGTTTTTACGCTTTAGTAGTTTACGTTTCTATTCTATGCCCTATGTACAATATTCGTTTTATATATATTGATACATCCTACATCGAACGCCCGGTTGAGCACCCAAAGGTACACCCCTTGGGATCTATGATTATTGCGTTTAAATTCCGCGTTAATTCTCTTGCTTTCACGCTTCCACTCGCGCTCCCGGGCGGATCCGCTTGTCATTCAAGTTGTTCTTGGGTACATTTGTGACATTTAGGAGCTTTTGTGGAATAAAAGGCGAATTCAAGGAAGGAGCTCAAACATAAAGGAAAGAGTCAAAATTTTGCAGAACCGAGCACAAGAGCCCGTGACACACAGGCTATTAGAGATTCGATTTTAGAAACACAAATCACAGAACCCATGACCCACGGGTTATCAAATATTGCTGGGTAGAATTTTCAGACACGTTGACATGTAAACCTAAAATTCTGATTTTAGGTCATTTAAAAAAGAGATTTTATTTCCTTTAATCTACCCTAGAGTTTTGGTAAGAATAGGATTAGGAAAGGAGAAGAGTTTTATGGTAGATAGAATCCTATCCCTATCCTACTTCAGATAGGACTCATTATATAAGGAAGAAGGGATGCGGAGAAGATGACGTTTTTCAGCAAATTCGCAGAGCCATAGACGTGTCCATGAGTTTCTGTCAATCTTTCTCTTTAGCTTTAGTTAGAATTAGGATGAACTAATCTCTTTTTGTGCTTAAGCTTATGCAAAGCCTAATTGATATAACGTGTAAAATGTTTTTTCGGATTAATCTAGTTGTTATTGTCGCATATCCATGAATTATTGTGTTTGTTGCTATTATTTGAGAGTTTGATCACCTCTTAAATTTTCTTAATTATGTTGATGAACCGAGAGGAAATTTAACATAGTGGATAGAGTAATTCATGGTGTGGGTTGAATGATGTGTAGACATACACATGCATGATCTATCTGGTTTTATCAATTTTTCATATATCTTAATGCATTATTGTCACGAGTTTTGGAGAGGAGAGATCCCATAATTCCTTGATAGTAATAGGTTTGGTATAGCTCGAGAGAGTATATCGGATTAAATTAGGAAAAACCTCAGTGTGCGAAAATACTTTATTGTTTGATTGATCCGTTAATATTGAATGCACTGTGCTGATTAGGTGGACCTATAGTCACAACACTTCTCTCTAATTCTGCGTTTTCTTTGTCTCCGATGTATTTGCTTGCTATAGTTAATTTTAATATTTTTTTAGTAGATTCATAAATCATCCAAACTTTCGGGTTGTCCAAATAATTAGGGGTTAGTTATAGTTGTGGTAATTACTTCGTTAAATCCTCGTGGGCTCGATATCTTTTATACTACTTGATAGCTAGTGCACTTGCTAGTACATATTTTTGCAATCAAGTTTTTGGCGTCGTTGCCGGCGATTTAATTCGAAATAATATCATAACTCGCTAGTCTTAATTAATTTGAATTTTCTTTGCTTTGTTTTTATATTTATCAGAGTCAGGTTCGATGTAAGGGGCATAGATCTATGTCCTTGGTATGATCTACTTGCTCTTACGACTTTATGAGAATGTATTTTTTTATGAATATATGAATCAATATGATTGTTCATTTGTTTAAATTTAATGGACATTATGCATGCGATTTTTATAAGATTGGATCCTAAAATTGCATGTTTAGTTTCAGTTTATATGGTATATTATTTGCTGAAAAGAAAGATCGAAAAACATCTAAATTGGGACAGTAGCGGCAGCAGTTGGCTGCCGCCCCTGCCGGCCGGTCATTGACTGGCGGGCATGCGGGCTCACGCCTGCGCGCAGCCTGGCCGGCGTACGCAGAAGGGCGTGCGGTTGTTGGCCGCCCGGCCAGCGCTGTACAGGGCGTGCGCACGCAAGGCCCGCAGGCTGGCTGCCTGCCCGCGCGCGCACAGCTCTGTGCATACGGGCGGCCGGAGGCACGACGGCTGGGTCGTTTTGTGTCTTTTTCTGAAAAATTGGATTTTCTAGGATTTCTGCACATTATTCTGAAAATGAATTAATTTTGCATATTTGATTTTGGAATCATTGGATTTCTCCTTAGATCAAATTGTTAGAATAGGTGACCATGTAAGCCAATTTTGGCAGGAATATGTAATCTATGCCTAGACAATTTTAGGTGTTTGATAAAACATATATGGATAAAGAAGTGAAAAGTTCATATGGCAATACTTTGTTTACGTTCACTTATATCTGCTTTTTCATATCTGTTCACTACGCAAACAAAGCCCACGGACTGAGAATCGATTTCGGGGATTGGGATTATGCTTACAGGTAGGTCCATGAAATCAGTCTTACCGAATCAGTCCGGAAATCTCCAAGTCAAGGAATCCCGAAAATGGGTACTGGGATTCCCTTTGAGACTTGCACTAAGCATCTGCTGTCGTATTTCATCGACGGGTGACGAAGGTCGTCTAAGCAGTGTTAGTGGGTCAGCATGCTAGGAAGCAGCTGACTGGAGTGACTCGCGGGAACCGTCTTACGGAGGACCTTGAGTATGCTCAGCAAGGTATGACGAGTATTCCCGGTTCAAACGGTACAGGTCAAGTCCTTTGACTTGAGGAACTGCTGAGTTTACCTGTGCATCAGGTCTGTATCTTAGATATGGTGAGAGATTGCCAAAATACTCTTGAGTAGTCATAAGCCATGTCTAGTGCAGCTCGGGTGTACAGAGTGACAGTAGTTTCCAAGAAAGGATCTGTCTCCTGTCAAAAGGTATTGACAATTGAGTCTCATGTATGCTCTGTGTCTTGTCCCTGAAATCTGTGGCCACAGTAACTGAACAGAAGGGAAGGTTTCCCTTGCGGCGTTTAGTAAGGACGGACCGACACTTAGATCCAAAATGGGTACCTGCATTTTTCCGTGCCCTAGACTCTAAGTGATGAGACCGAAGACAGAAGGACAAGTGTACTGTTAGGGCCTAAATGTTCATCCCCGATTATTTCACCTAGTCTCTAGTGCCATGGACCGTTGCTAGATGGCCACCCATGGGAACAGGCGAATTCTAGGAATCCGACCAAGTCTAGCTGAAAGGTGAACCTAAAGAGTCACACACTATCCACACACACTTAAGCATTTAATTTGGAATTAAATATATGGAGTAAAGGAATGATTAAATTAGATTTAATCGGGTCCTATATTTTCTTGGAGAAATTAATTCCTTCTATTTGATAAAGGGAATTAAATTAATAAATTGGATTTATTAAGGGAATTGATTTAATGGGCCTAGAATAAATATTAATATTTATTTATTATATTTATTTGGCCTTTTGGAATATTTAATGGAATTTAATTATTCCATTAAATTAAAATCAACGGTTGAGATGGAAAGGGGAGATGGAAGGCTAAGATTGGTTTGACTAGGTCAAACACTAGTTTGACTAGGACTTTGACTAGGTCAAAATTCTAGTCAAATTAGAGTTCTTAGAGTTGGAGTTTAAAGAGGATTAAACTCCTCCTCTATATAAACCTCTAGCTTCCAACAATTGTAGGATGATGAATTCCAACACACATACAACACACACTCGTCTATCTCCCTCTTACATCTCGTCCGCCCCCTCTCTCTCTACAAGAAATATACTTTCTTGTTCTTTTGTTCTTGGAACACTAGAACATTGATGAATCAATACCGTTAATTGATAACGTGTCGTTGATTCATCCACTCCAAAATATACACTTGTTCGTTGCTAGCACGGCGTACAAGATACGTGGGTGGTTCGTGTGTCACGATTTGGAGGGTCTCAAGAACGAGATCTTAGTGCAAAACGGGGAACAATGCGAGTAGCCGTTGAAGACGAAAACGACAACGGGTAGGTCTCGGTTTACGTTTTCGCCTCATTTTATTTTTCAACCCTATGGCCTCTATGATTGCTTACGTGTTATTAATTCATGAGATACACCGAACACCCGGGAAATCTCAAGGGTACACCCCTTGAGCGTGTTCTTTAATTCATTAAAGCATGCTTTATTTTTGTACTTTATTTTATATCGCGCTTCCGCATTCGCGCAATTTCCCGGGACGATCTACGATTCTTTTCAGTGTATAGGCATAGGGTTTATGTGCGTTTTAAGCATGAAACGTGATATTGGCATGTTTTTAATTAAATCTTAATTTTCTTGATTTTAAAGCATGTCGTTTTATGGCTTTCAATTCGTGTGAATTTCTGAATATTGGTATTTTTCTGTTCTTCTTGGGAAACGGGGTGGAATAATTGAACGGAAAACGAGAAACGCCGCAGCCGGCCAGCCGGGAGGGCTAGCCGCGTGCTGCCGGCTGGGCAGACGCTCGCAGGCAAGGGAAGCCTGCGCGCGCCCGCCCAGCCGGTCGCGCAGAGGCAGCGCGCAGCCAGGGTGGCTGCGAGCAGGCGCGCGCGCACGCAGACGAGGGTGTCTGCGCGCGCCCGCGCGCACAAGGCTGCGCGCCTGAGTGTCCGCGCGCGAACGGACACCGGGCAGCGCCGCCAGGCGCGCGCGCACGCAGACGGAGGTGTCTGCACGCGCGCACGGAGACGGAGGTGCCCAGTGCACATCTGCGCGCGCACTGCGCAGGGCGCGGCCAGCAGGCCAGCGCGCATGCGAGGCAAGGGAGCCTGCGCGCGCGACGGCCTGCCGGAATGCCAGTCCGCGCAGCACGCTGCCGGCCAGGCGCGCGCGCACGCAGGCAAGGGGGCTTGCGCGCCGGCAGGCCGCTGCCGGCGGGTGGCGGCTGCTAGGGTTTTAAAACCCTAGTAGTGTTTTTTTTTTTTTAAATTATTTTCAGTTTTAATTTTGAATTAATTCTGAAAAAATCATTTTTTGCGTTCAATTATGCCTAATTTTCTAAAGACATTATTTTAGGAGTAAAATAAATTGGATTTGGAATCCCGGGGTTATTTTACTTAAAATAATGAGGAAAGATTTTTCGAAAACGAGAGAATATTATTCCCAATATTTGTATTTTATTTTTCACATGTTATGCACATATTCATTTATTTTATTATTTTGAATATTTATGATTGGAAATCATGTGTTGTTGGTGTATTGTAATTATATGATTAGATCATGTGATTATGTGTGTTGGATGGAAATGGATGATCACGAGCCTTAGACCGAATGTATGGTTTATTTTCTGTTGGGCCTGTGTGCCTCTTTTACTGCTTTCTCCTTCTCTCTTTCTAGTTGCCTTGGAATAATAAGGCATTCTACCTCCCTCCTTATGTACACCCCCCGGGTTTTCGCTGGGGTTTCTTTTTTTAATATGTAATGAGAGTAGACTAGGAGTGAGGTTTCTATTTTTGTAATTGGTGGAGAAGAAGGAAGGACCACATGGAGAGCCCAGACGGGAGGTCCCTTGAAGTTTTCCATGAAGTGAAGAAAGAGAAAAGAGACCAAGGCCCATCAGCATGATAATTGGGTTACTATTAATGTAATACTATAGGACCAACCCTAGATTGACCATAGATCCACTGCGGGCTCAGTGGATCGCATAGGATTTGGGCTCGTGATCATCCAACAGGGGCGTGCTAGGCTTTAATTTTGCATGTGGTTATATGATGGATGAATGCGCTTTTATTTATCATATAACTGCTATGGATGGTTTAATTTACGCATTATGGATGTATGTGTGAATGTTTATTTATTTGAGATCTCGGTCATTTACTACTCTCACATTGGTTGGACCAATATCAAAATATTAGACCCCAGACAAAATGGACATGAACTCTAGGAGTTTGTCGATGCCTTCCAATCCATGGCATAGTGAGGAAGCTGCTTTAGGTCAATAGCGTGGTCTCACGAGTCGTGGCACGTTATTGTACTTAAAGAAAGCTGCACTATATCATGAATGAAAAATGGGCTGCTGTTACCTGTCTCACGACTCGTGGGGGTACCAGTGGGTCTGTGGCTCGGTCGATTGGGTTGGGTCTAACGCCCAATTAACATGATTCACTTGGAGTCCTCGGGATCATGTGAAAGGGTGAGGCAATAATCTTGGGAATCTCGTGGAACGAGAATGGTATGGAATACCTCCCACAGGATCTTTTCCATGCGAATCGTAAAAGCGGGGTATGGGAAAAATCGCTGTGGATCCCAAGCCCACTAGGAAAGGATTTCCTGAAAATCACGTTTGAGAGTACCGTGTTTTCGTATAAATAGTGGGAGGATCAAATGACTAAAGTCCATGCATTTAATTATTTTATCAAACCACCGTCTTTTATTTTTCTATTGATCACGCGCTGTTTTCTAAAATGTAGATTTTAAAATATCTAAGAACCCACTTTCCACCATTCTTGAGACAAATAAATTCAATGGAACAAATTACAACGACTGGTTGCGCAATCTCAGGATAGTCCTAGATTACGAGAACCAAGGCTACGTCATGGACGAGCCTCTCCCTAGGATCTTGTCGGAAGGATCCATGCCAGAAGAACGTGAGACGTTCGAGACTTGGCATAAGGATAACCGGAAGGTCCGTAGCGTCATACTTGCTTCGATGACCAATGAGATTCAGAAGCAATATGAAAGGCTAGACGATGTCCCTTCCATTATGGCTCGCCTTAAGGATTGCTATGCAGTCCCGGACTGGCATACTAGGTATGTCGCGACGAAGGCGTTCTTTGGAACTAAAATGACAGAAGGATCCTCTGTACAAGAGCACGGGGTTAAAATGCTTACCCTGGTGGAAAAGCTCGAGGACCTAAAGGCAGGTCTCGATAATGAAACGTACATAGATGTGATCCTTCAGTCACTCCCACCCTCCTTTGACCAATTTATCGTCAACTACAACATGAACGCACTTGAGAAGGGCATTCATGAGTTGATCAATATGTTGGTGCAATACGAGGCAACGACTAAGAAGTCCACGCCTTCGGTATTGTTTGGAGGTGCTTCAACTTCCAATACGAAAGGCAAAGGTGCCGGACTTTGGAAGAAGAAGAAAGGGAAGGGAAAGACCGTCAAAGCAGCTAAGAACACTAAGAGTGTTCCCATTGCCAAAGAGGGGAAAGGCAAAGGAAAGGGAAAGGTTGTCTCCAAGCAACAGTCAAAGGCATATGACATATGTATCAACTGCCGTGAGAAAGGGCATTGGAAGAGAGAGTGCCCCAAACTCTTCTCGAACCAAGGTATTTATGTGATTGAGGTTAATATGGTCACTAATTCTGCCTCTTGGGTATTAGATACTGGCTGTGGAGCTCACATTTGCAATAACTTGCAGGTGTTGAAAAGAAGCAGAAAACTGGGTAGCGGGGACATGATCCTGAAGCTTGGGAATGGCAAGGCCATCTCGGCAGAAGCAGTAGGATCCGCTACTCTAGTGATTAGTGATAATATTAGCATAGATTTAGAGAAAGTTTATTTTGTACCTAGTATGATTAAAAACATCATCTCCATTCCATTCTTGGACAATAGTGGTTATGAGTTTAGAATCAATAAAAATTGCTTTTATTTGATGAGGTGTGGAATTGCTCATCTACTTGGTACATTGCATAACGGGCTCTATATCTTGCAACAAATGAATTTCGTTTCCAACATTCAACACAAATGAAAATTAGATAATAACGGGAACGCACGTCTGTGGCACACTAGACTAGGTCACATATCCCAAGACAGGATGAAGAGGTTGGTAGACTCAAAGAACCTAGAGGTTGGGGACTTGAGTGATCTACCAACTTGTGAATCCTGTCTAAGAGGAAAATTGACCAAGAAGCCCTTTGTAGGACAAAGTAGGCTTGCCACAGGTCTGTTGGACTTGGTCCATACAGACGTATGTGGACCACTAAGGACGCAGGCCCGAGGTGGGTTCTCCTACTTCATATCCTTTACCGATGATCATTCACGGTATGGTTATGTTTACCTAATGAGGTACAAGTCTGAAGCTCTTGAGAGGTTTAAAGAATTCAGACTTGAAGTAGAGAACCAGACCAACTGCAAAATTAATGTCCTACGGTCGGACCGAGGCGGTGAATACCTTAGTACGGAGTTCCTAGATTATCTAAAAGAACATGGTATAATATCAGAATGGACACCTCCAGGAACACCACAGTTAAATGGTGTCTCTGAAAGGAGGAATCGAACCCTGTTAGACATGGTTCGGTCTATGATGAGTTTTACCAAATTGCCCTTATCCTTTTGGGGCTATGCACTAGAAATGGCAGCCAAATTGTTGAATTTAGCACCTACTAGTACATTAACCTAAACGCCATATGAGATATGGCACGGCAAGCCTGCGTCCTACAACTACTTGAAAGTGTGGGGTAGCCCCGCATACGTCAAGAGGTTAGTGGGAGATAAGCTAGAATCCAGGTCTAGCTTGTGCAGGTTCGTTGAATACCCTAAGAAAACTGCGGGTTATTACTTTTATGACCCCTTGGAACAAAATGTGTTTGTTTCAAGAAATGCAGTATTATTGGAGCAAGGCTTCCCAGAGGATATCCAACCTGATGAGCTGATCCTTGAGGAGTCAAGTGATGGAATCTAGCCATCAGACACAGCCGCGGAACCCTCACTTAGAGGATTCGGGATAGACAGCCGAAGGGCTGACCAACCTCGAGAGGTCCAACATGCTAGGCATGAAGGACAGCCTCAGGAACCGCCAGCCCCGGTTCCTGAACCACCGGCTTCGATACAGTCAGCGCCCACAGTCACCACTGACGTTCCCGTTCTCCGTAGGTCCACTAGAGAGTCCAGACCTCCAGGGAGATATGGCTTTCTAGGAGCGACCGATCTTTTGGATAATGATCCTAAGACATATGGAGAAACGATGTCTGACATCGACTCCGGGAAATGGCTTGAGGCCATGAAAGCCGAAATGGACTCCATGAATAAGAACCAAGTCTAGAGTCTTGTAGATCCACCGAAAGGTGTTAAGCCAGTGGGTGGTAAATGGGTCTACAAGCGCAAACTTGGCGTTGATGGAGAAGCCACAACCTTTAAGGCTAGGCTTGTAGCTAAGGGATACACTCAACGACCCGGGGTCGATTTTGAGGATACCTACTCGCCAGTAGCCATGGCTAAGTCCATTCGGATCCTGCTCGCCATAGCAGCATGGTATGACTATGAGATATGGCAGATGGACGTGAAAACGGCCTTCCTCAACGGTTTCGTTGAAGAAGAGATCTATATGGATCAGCCGGAGGGTTTCACGGTTACTGGAGAAGAACAGAAAATCTGTCGCCTCCAGAAGTCCGTCTATGGCCTCAAACAAGCCTCCCGAAGTTGGAACATTCGCTTTGACGAAGTAATACGGGGTTATGACTTCATCAAAAACGAATCCGACCCTTGTGTATACAAGAAAGTCAGTGGGAGCTCAATAGTGTTCCTAGTGCTTTATGTGGATGACATTCTACTCATTGGGAATGACGTTAGAATGTTAGGAAACACAAAAGTATGGTTGTCGACCCAGTTTTCCATGAAGGACTTGGGTGAAGCCTCCTACATCATAGGCATCCAGATTGTCAGGGACAAATCTAAAAGGATGTTAGGACTCACCCAAAACTCGTATATGGAGAAAGTCCTAAAGAGATATCGAATGGACAACTCCGAACGAGGATTCCTTCCCATGAGGCATGGGATCAAGTTGTCCAAGAAACAATCCCCACAGACTGATGAGGAACTTGAAAGGATGAAAGTCATCCCCTATGCTTCTGTCGTAGGCAGCATCCAATATGCGGTCCATTGCACTAGGCCTGACATTGCATACGCTTTGAGCGTAACAAGCAGATATCAGTCCTGCGCAGGAGAAGCACATTGGAATGCTGTTAAGGGCATCCTTAAGTACCTAAGGAGGACTAAGGAGATGTTCTTAGTCTATGGCAATGGAGAACTAATTCTGGAAGGCGTTAGCGACGTTAGCTTCCAGTCTGATGACGATGATGCCAAGTCTCAATCGGGGTACGTATTCAAACTCAATGGAGGAGTAGTAGCTTGGAAAAGTTCCAAGCAAGCAACCACTGCTGACTCCACCACAGAGGCTGAATACATAGCAGCTTCAGAAGCTGCTAAGGAAGCGGTTTGGATGAGAAACTACATCCAAGAGTTGGGTGTGGTGCCTAGCATCGCCGAGCCTGTTGTCATCTTCTGTGATAACAACGGTGCAATAGCGCAAGCAAAGGAACCGAGATCTCATCACCGTTCCAAACACATTCTTAGACGCTACCATCTTCTTAGAGAAATGGTAGGAATAGGTGACGTCCGGATGGACCAAGTCAACTCAGCAGACAACACAGCAGACCCGCTGACAAAGCCTATGTCGCAGAGCGCTCATACGCAACATCTTGAGAAGATGGGGATTAGACATATGGGCAATTAGCTTTAAAGGTCAAGTGGGAGATTGTTAGAATAGGTGACCATGTAAGCCAATTTTGGCAGGAATATGTAACCTATGTCTAGACAATTTTAGGTGTTTGATAAAACATATATGAATAAAGAAGTGAAAAGTTCATATATGGCAATACTTTGTTTACGTTCACTTATATCTGCTTTTTCATATCTATTCACTACGCAAACAAAGCCCACGGACTGAGAATCGATTTCGGGGATTGGGACTACACTTAGAGGTAGGTCCATGAAATCAGTCTTACCGAATCAGTCCAGAAATCTCCAAGTCAAGGAATCCCGAAAATGGGTACCGGGATTCCCTTTGAGACTTGCACTAAGCATCTGCTGTCGTATTTCATCAACGGGTGACGAAGGTTGTCTAAGCAGTGTTAGTGGGTCAGCATGCTAGGAAGCAGCTGACTGAGGTGACTCGCGGGAACCGTCTTACTGAGGACCTTGAGTATGGTCTGCAAGGTATGACGTATTCCCGGTTCAAACGGTATAGGTCAAGTCCTTTGACTTGAGGAACTGCGGAGTTTACCTGTGCATCAGGTCTGTATCTTAGATATGGTGAGAGATTGTCAAAATACTCTTGAGTAGTCATAAGCCATGTCTAGTGCAGCTCGGGTGTATAGAGTGACAGTAGTTTCCAAGAAAGGATCTGTCTCCTGTCAAAAGGTATTGACAGTTGAGTCTCATGTATGCTCTGTGTCTTGTCCCTGAAATCTGTGGCCACAGTAACTAAACAGAAGGGAAGGTTTCCCTTGCGGCGTTTAGTAAGGACAGACCGACACTTAGGTCCAAAATGGGTACCTGCATTTTTCCGTGCCCTAGACTTTAAGTGATGAGACCGAAGACAGAAGGACAAGTGTACTGTTAGGGCCTAAATGTTCATCCCCGATTATTTCACCTAGTCTCTAGTGCCATGGACCGTTGCTAGATGGCCACCCATGGTAACGGGCGGATTCTAGGAATCCGACCAAGTCTAGCTGAAAGGTGAACCTAAAGAGTCACACACTATCCACACACACTTAAGTATTTAATTTGGAATTAAATATATGGAGTAAAGGAATGATTAAATTAGATTAAATCGGGTCCTCAATTTTCTTGGAGAGATTAATTCCTTCTATTTGATAAAGGAAATTAAATTAATAAATTGGATTTATTAAGGGAATTGATTTAATGGGCCTAGAATAAATATTAATATTTATTTATTATATTTATTTGGCCTTTTGGAATATTTAATGGAATTTAAATATTCCATTAAATTAAAATCAACGGTTGAGATGGAAAGGGGAGATGGAAGGCTAGGATTGGTTTGACTAGGTCAAACTCTAGTTTGACTAGGACTTTGACTAGGTCAAAATCCTAGTCAAATTAGAGTTCTTAGAGTTGGAGTTTAAAGAGGATTAAACTCCTCCTCTATATAAACCCTAGCTTCCAACAATTGTAGGATGATGAAATTCAAACACACGCACAACACACACTCGTCTCTCTCCCTCTTACCTCTCGTCCGCCCCCTCTCTCTCTACAAGAAATATACTTTCTTGTTCTTTTGTTCTTGGAACACTAGAACATTGATGAATCAATACCGTTAATTGATAACGTGTCGTTGATTCATCCACTGCAAAATATACACTTGTTCGTTGCTAGCACGGCGTACAAGATACGTGGGTGGATCGTGTGTCACGATTTGGAGGGTCTCAAGAACGAGATCTTGGTGCAAAATGGGGAACAACGCGAGTAGCCGTTGAAGACGAAAACGACAACGGGTAGGTCTCGGTTTACGTTTTCGCCTCCTTTTATTTTTCAACCCTATGGCCTCCATGATTGCTTAGGTGTTATTAATTCATGAGATACACCGAACACTCGGAAAATCTCAAGGGTACACCCCTTGAGCGTGTTCTTTAATTCATTAAAGCATGATTTATTTTTGTACTTTATTTTATATCGCGCTTCCGCATTCGCACAATTTCCCGGGACGATCCACGATTCCTTTCACAAATTTGCTTAATTATTTTGGGTTTGATACATGCATTGTATACATTGTATGTAATGTCTATTGAATTTGAAATTTGAACTTTGCATATTATTTATATATTTATACCTTGTGATGTTGGACATTACTTGGATATTTTGAATATCCATGGTTAAGCATGATTATTTGGTATAATTGTGTTATATGTGTTGATGGGATCAAGTTGGGATGATCACAAGAGCCTTAGACCTTGTGTATGGATGTATGTGGTTTTATTTACGTTTCTGTCCGATGGGGCCTGCGTGCCTCTTGCTTTGGGACTATCATCTCCCATTTTTATTGGCCTCATGATGTTAAGGCTTGTTTGTAAATTTTCATGTATTACTTTCATATGTAATGAGAGTAGATAGTTTTGGTGAGGTTTTAATTTTGACAAAGCTCATGGAGTCGGAGACCCAAGGTGTAACATCAAGGCGTGAAACAAGAAGAGCCACAAGGCCCATTGGAATGACAATGGGTTTATTACTTTTGTAATAATTTAAGGCCAACCTAGACACACCATAGACTCATTGCGGGCTCAGTGGGTCGCATAGGTTGGGTTTGTGATCATCCTAACAGGGGTATGCTATGTTTTCTGCATGCAACGTATTTATTTATACGCTTTATGAATATTGGATATTTAAGCATGCTAAAACACCTAATGTGATGAGGTCTCGATCATTATCTAAACTCTCATTTGGTTGGACCAAATTAAATATTAGGCACAGAACAGACTTGGATCAAAATAGTATTTTGATCTGTCCGAGCCTTCCATCCACAACAATGTGGTGAGGAAGCTACCACTACGAAAGTGTGGTCTCACGAGTCGTGGCACACTTGGACTAGGGGAAAGTTGCACCATTATTGTGAACAAAGAGATTGCACTCGCTATTTTCCTGTCTCACGAGTCGTGGGAGGCAACCGTTGAGGCATGATTTGGTTGATGGGTCGGGCCCAACACTGAGTAACATGGTTCGCTTGGAGTCTCGGACCATGCAAATAGGCTAGGCAAAATATCTTGGGAATCTCATTGGATGAGAATGATATTGGATATCTCCCATGAGGTTTTCTTCATATGAATCGTAAAAGCGGGGCATGGAGATGACGCTTGTGGATCCCAAGCCCACTAGGAAATAGTTTCCCGAAACTCCACTTGAGAGTGGTGGACTTTCGTAGTAATAGTGGGAGGGTTAAAGACTAAAAGACCATATCTTCAACTTCAATGATAGATGTCTGCTAATTTCTGCTTTACATTTTATAAATGTAGATGTCTAAGAATCCATTGACCATGATCCTTGACACTAATAAGTTTAACGGAATGAACTACTCGAACTGGCTGAGAAACCTGAGGATTGTCCTCGGTTTCGAAAACCAGTGCTACGTCTTGGATGAGCCCCCGCCGAGCGACTTACCGGAGGAGTCCACGCCAGAAGAACGTCAATGGCACGAGGACAACCAGAAAGTGTGCAGTATCATATTGGCTTTGATATCTAACGACATCCAAAAGCAATATGAGCGGCTGGACAACATCTCCGCCTTAATGCTCCGCATGAACGAGGTTATGCGGTTCGGGACAGGCATATTAGATATGCCGCCACAAAAGCATTCTTTGGCACCAAGCTGGCTGAAGGATCGTCTATACAGAGTCATGGGGTTAAGATGCTCTCCCTAGTGAAGAAGCTCGAGGACCTTAAAGCAGGGCTTAACAATGACACGTACATTGACGTGATCCTCTAGTCTCTTCCTCCATCCTATGACCCGTTTGTTGTGAACTACAACATGAACGGACTTGGGAGTCTATTCATGAGTTGATCAACATGCTGGTGCAATACGAGGCTACGACCCACAAGTCTACGTCGACGGTATTATAGGAGAGGCTTCGACCTCCAAGGCGAATGGCAAGAGGGCCAGACCTGGAAGAGGAAGAAGGGAAAGGGAAAGACGGTTGCTTAAAGATCAGGTACAGCCCGCGAACGCAACGGAAGCGAAAAAAACGTGAATTTAAAGCATAATATTAAACGTGTTGAAAGGGGGTGTTCCCTTTGAAGTTCCTGGGAGTTTGGTGTATGTCAAAGCATAAATAAAAGGGTAGAAGAATGTTGGACATGTGGCCAAAAGGATATGAACAAAAATTACATGAAAACATAAAGAAAACCAACCTTTGGTCATCACATGTAAAACCGGTACATGCGTTGTTCTCTTTCCCGTTTCTCCTTCCGTTCACTTGAGGATCCAAATTAGAATCCCTCTAATTTGTCCACACCACACTATAGAATAGTTCTCTAATCTATTGCTAGATAGAAATAGAGAAGTGAAGAAGAAACACTTCCAAAACAACACTATTGATTAGTGCATTTGGAATGTTTTAGTTCAAACCTTTCCAAAAGGTATGAACACAAGAAAGAGAGTTTTTCAGATATTTTTGGAGAGCTTTTGAGAGAAAAATTCGTGCAAGCTAGTACCATACAAGTCATGTGAATGATTTTGTGTATGCAGAGTTGTTGAATTCAAAATTCAACTTCTCTTGTCAACTCCCAAAGTAACCTACATACACACACCATTATCTACATAACCATGCATCATTATAGCAAATAAAACCACCCACCAGATCATATAAAGGCTGGTCACATGTGCCTCACATGTGGAAGATTTTAATTCTTCCTTCACTTGTTATAAATTGAATTTTTCCATGGACTAGGACTATTAGTCTAAGACTTTTATTTAATCTAATTAAATTAAGTCCAAAAAAGTACATTGGGCATTAATTAACCCATTTAATCTCAATCCAATTGAAGCCAATAAGTTTATTTAATCCAATTAAATAAATATAAGTCCGAACTCTAATTAATTGATCCAATCAATTAATTAATCCAAACCCGATAAATTAATCCAATTAATTTAAAGGTTCTAAGTCCAAAAATTAACTAATCCAATTAATTAATTCTTGGACCATCCATCAAATGGACTTCCCAATAAATGATCCAATCATTTATTTTTCTCCTTGATTTAATTTAATCCAATTAGATTAATTCGCTTCTTCTAGAATTAATTCCAAATTAATTATGCCTATTCCATAGTGATTTGTGTGGGACTCTTTAGGTTCACCCTTAACTAGACTTGTTAGAATCGGTGACCATGTAGCCAATCTTGGCAGGCAAAATGTAACCTATATCTAAACAATTTCAAGGGTTTGATAAATTATTAATGAATAAGAAGTGAAATTCAATTTGGCATTTACTTGGTTTGTGTTCACTTTATCTGCTTTATACATATTTGTTCACAACGCAAAAAAAGCCCACGGACTGAAAACACATTTCGGGGACTGGGACTACGCTTGGAGGTAGGACCATGAAATTAGTCCCGCCGAATCAGTCCGAAAATCTCCAAGTCAAGGAATCTCGAAAATGGGTACTGAGATTACCCCTGAGACTTGCACTAAGCATCTGCTATCGTATTTCATCGACGGGTGATGAAGGTCGTCTAAGCAGTGTTAGTGGGTTAGCCGGTTGGGGAGCAGCTGACTGAGGTGACTTGCGGGAACCGTCTTACGGAGGACCTTGAGTAGGGTCGGTTAGGTATGACGTGTGTTCCCGGTTCCAACAGTACAGGTCAAGTCCTTTGACTTGAGGAACTGTTGAGTTTACCTATATATAATGGTTGTATCTTAGATATGGTGAGAGATTGCCAAGAAGCACTTGAGTAGTCATAAGCCATGTCTAGTGCAGCTCCAGTGTAAAGAGTGACACTAGTTTCCAAGAAAGGATCTGTCTCCTGTCAAAATGCATTGACAGCTGAGTCTCACAAATGCTCTGTGTCTTGTCCCTAAAATCTATGGCCACAGTAACTGAACAGAAGGAAAGGTTTCCCTTGCGGCGTTTAGTGAAGGATAGACCGACACTTAGGTCCAAAATGGGTAGCTACATTTTCCGTGCCGTAGACCCTAAGTAGTGAGACCGTAGACGGAAGGACAAATGTATTGTTAGAGCCTAAATTTTCATCCCCGTATATTCACCTAGTCTCTAGTGCCATGGACCGTTGCTAGATGGCCACCCATGGTAACGGGCGGATTCTAGGAATCTGACCAAGTCTAGCTGAAGGTGAACCTAAAGGTCACACACAATCCGCACACATTAAAGTATTTAATTTAGAATTAAATATTTGGAGGAATGGAATGAGTAAATTGGATTTAATTGGGTCCTTAATTTCCTTGGAAAGAATTAATTCCTTTTATTGGATAAAAGGGATTTATCTAATAAATTAGATTTATTAGAAAATTAATTTAATGGGCTTAGAATAAATATTTATATTTAATATATTTATTTATTGACCTTGGAATATTTAAATAGGTTTTAAATATTCCATTAAATTAAATTAATGGTTAAGATTAAAAGGAGAGATGGATGGCTAGGACTAATTTGACTAGGTCAAATTACTACTTTGACTAGGACTTTGACTAGGTCAAAATCCTAGTCAAATTAGTCTTCTTAGAGTTGGGTTTGAAGAGGACTAAACTCCTCCTCTATATATACTCATAGCCCTTCACTTTCAGAGAGATGATGATTCTTCAACACACACACACACACACTAGAACTCGTGTGCCTCTCCCTCTCTCTCGTCCGCCTCTCTCCTTTCTGTCTCCAAGATTTCTTCTTGTTCTTTTGTGTTAACAATTGAACAAAAGGAGGATTAATCCCATTAAATAATAACGTGTGATTGATCCATCCTCTCCAAATAAAATACTTATTTGTTCGCTAGCACGAAGTACAAGATACGTGGGCGGATTGCGTGTCACGATTTAGAGGATCTCACATACGAGATCTTGGAGCAAATCGGGGAACAACGCGAGTACCAGTTAGAAGAGGAAAATGACGAACCGGTAGGTCTCTTTTACGTTTTCGTCTTCTTTTATATTTACAAATCCTATGGCCTCCATGATTGCTATGCATGCTTATTTTAAATCATGAGATACACCGAACACCCGGGAATTTCAAGGGCACACCCCTTGAACGTGTTTTAATTTAATACGTATTATGCATGTTTAAATTTTGTAATTTAAATTTATACCGCGCTTCCGCATTCGCGCTATTCCCGGGATGATCCACACGCCTACCCAAGGCTTTCAGTGGTATCAGAGCCCGGTTCGGTGTATAGGCCTAGGGTTTTGTGTGCGTTTTGAGCATGAAAAACGTGCTTGGCATGTTTTAATTATTTCTTTATATTTTATAATTAAAGCATGTCGTTTTTCTTGTTTTCAATTTCGTGTGATTTTGGTATGTTGGTATTTTCTGTTTTTCTTGGGAAACGGGGGGCAAAAATCGAACGAAACGGAAAAGACGTAGCACGCGGCCAGCCGGTGGCTGACCGCGTGCGCTGTGCGCTTAGGCCCTGCCTGCGCTAGGCACGCATGGCGCGCGCAGTCAGGCTTACCGGGTGGCGCGGCCGGGCGGCAGGCCCAGGCGGGTGGCCGGCGCGCGCGCACACGGGCAGGGAAGCCCGCGCACTGAGGCGCCTGCGGGCCCGGACGCGCGGCCAGAGAAGCCGTGCGCGAGCGCGCGCCACTAGGACTTTTGAGTCTGCGCGCGTGCGCGCGACTTCGTGCTGGAACGGCCGCGCGTGCGCGCAGACGATGGTGTCTGCGCGCACTCGCCCGGCAGGTCAAGTGCACACTGGCGGCCGACAGGCTGGCGTGCGCGAGCAGAGGAGCCTGAGCGCGCGGCAGCCTGTCGGCGCGCGGCCGTGCAGACAGCTGCCGACCAGGTGCGCGCGCACGCAGGCAAGGGCCTGCGCGCGCGCAGGGGCAGCAGGCTGGGTGTGCTGACCTCCGCGCCGGCTGACTGCTGCCAGTGGCGGCAGCCGGTTGACGCTGTCGCTTTTCTCTCGTTATTTTCAGTTTTTCTTTTTAATTTTTTGGATTATTCAGAAAATTCGTTTTGTTTAATTTTGCCTATTTTCTAATAACATTATTTTGGGAGGTTAAATTTATTGGATTTGGAATCTGGGGTAACTTACCTGCAAGTAATGAGGAAGGGTCTTCCTAAACGGGAAATATTACTGCCAACGGTTGTACCATATTTTTCATACGTGGCGCATTTATTTTATCGAGAATTGATGTGATTGGTAATCATGGAATGTTAACATATATTTATGTGATTGGATCATGTGATTATGTGCGTTGAATGAAAAAGGATGATCACGAGCCCTACCGAATGTATGGTTTAATTTTATGTTGGGCCTGTGTTCCTCTTTCTGTTTTCTCCTTCTCCCCTTCCAGTTGTCTTCGAATACTAAGGCATTCTTTCTCCCTCCTTATGTACTCCCCCCAGGTTTTCGCTGGGGTTTCTTTTTACATATGTAATGAGAGTAGAATAGGAGTGAGGATTTATTTTTAATGTATTGGTGGAGAAGAAGGAAGGTCCACATGGAGAGCCCAGAATGGAGGATCCAAGGCGTTTCCATGAAGAGATGAAAGAGAAAAAGAGACCAAGGCCCGTCAGAATGATGATTGGGTTACTATTAATCTAATAGTGTAGGACCAACCCTAGATTGACCATAGATCCACTGCGGGCTCAGTGGGTCGCATAGGATTCGGGCTCGTGATCATCCAACAGGGGCGTGCTAGGCTTTAATTTTACATATGGCTATTATAATGGATGAATGGTTTTTATTTATCATATAACTGCTATGGGATGCAATTTATTTATTTACGCATTGTGCATGAATGTGTTTATATTTTTGCATATGAGATCTCGGTCATTTACTACTCTGACATTGGTTGGACCAATGTCCAAATATTAGGCCCTAGACAAAATGGACATGGACTCTAGGAGTTTGTCCATGCCTTCCAGTCCATGGCATAGTGAGGAAGCTAATTTAGGTCGATAGCGTGGTCTCACTAGTCGTGGCACGTCTATCGTACTTAAAAGAAGCTGCACTATGCCATGAACAAAAAGTAGACCACTGTTACCTATCTCACTAGTCGTGGAGGTAGCAGCGGGTCTATGATTCGGTTGATTGGGTCGGGTCTAACGCCCGATTAGTATGATTCGCTTGGAGTCCTCGGGATCATGTGAAAAGGTGAGGCAATAATCTTGGGAATCTCGTGGAACGAGAATGGTATGGCATACCTCCCACAGGATTCTTCCCATGCGAATCGTAAAAGCGGGATATGGGAAAATTCGCTATGGATCCCAAGCCCACTAGGAAAAGATTTCCTGAAAACAACGTTTGAGAGTATCATGTTTTCGTATAAATAGTGGGAGCATTAAATGACTAAAGACCAAGCGTTTAATTATTTATCAAACTTCCGCCTTTTAAATTCTGCTGATCGCGAACTCTGTTTTTAAAATGTAGATTTAAAATGTCTAAGAACCCACTATCAACCATACTTGAGACCAACAAATTCAATGGAACTAATTACAACGACTGGTTGCGCAATCTCAAGATAGTCCTAGATTATGAGAACCAAGGCTACGTCATGGACGAGCCTCTCCCTAGGACCTTTCCGGAAGCCAGAAGAACGTGAGACGTTCGAGACTTGGCATAAGGATAACCGGAAGGTCCATAGCGTCATACTTGCTTCAATGACGAATGAGATTTAGAACCAATATGAAAGGCTAGACGATGTCCCTTCTATTATGGCTCGCCTTAAGGATTGCTATGCAGTCCCGGACCGGCATACTAAGTATGTCACGACTAAGACGTTCTTTGGAACAAAAATGACAGAAGGATCCTCTGTACAAGAGCACGGGGTTAAAATGCTTACCGTGGTGGAAAAGCTCGAGAACCTAAAGGCAGGCCTCGATAACGAGACGTACATAGATGTGATCCTTCAGTCTCTCCCACCCTCCTTCGACCAATTTATTGTTAACTATAACATAAACACACTTGAGAAGGGCATTCATGAGTTGATCAATATGTTGGTGCAATACGAGGCAACGACCAAAAAGTCCACGCCTTTGGTATTGTTTGGAGGTGCTTCAACTTCCAAAACGAAAGGCAGGGGTGCCGGACGTTGGAAAAGGAAGAAAGGGAAGGGAAAAGCCGTCAAAGCAACTACAAACACTAAGAGTGTTTCCATTGCCAAAGAGGGGAAAGGCAAATGAAAGGGGAAGGTTGTCTCCAAGCAACAGTCGAGGGCATATAACATATGTATCAATTGCCGTGAGAAAGGGCATTGGAAGAGGGAGTGCCCCAAACTACTCCCCAACCAACAAACGTAAAATAGATAACAACGGGAACGCACGACTGTGGCACGCTAGGATAGGTCACATATCCCAAGACAGGATGAAGAAATTGGTAGACTCAAAGAACCTAGAGGTAGGGGACTTGAGTGAACTACCAACTTGTGAATCCTGTCTAAGAGGGAAAATGACCAAAAAGCCCTTTGTAGGACAAAGTAGGCTTGCCACAGGTCTGTTGCACTTGGTCCATACAGACGTATGTGGACCACTAAGGACGCAGGCCCGAGGTGGGTTCTCCTACTGTTAGAATAGGTGACCAGAAAGCCAATAGGTTTGCCGATTTGTAACCTATTATACAAGTCGATGTAAATGTAATATTATTATGTGATGAATAAAATGAGTATTTGTCACTTCTGGTGTTTACTTTATTGCGCTTATTTCACATTTGTTAAAACGGTGTTTAACTTATATCGCAACAAAGCCCACAGACCATGGTTAACAACTCGTGCAGTTGGGCCACGCATTGGATGGTGGTCATGAAACTAACTGATTAAGAGTTGGGTCTGAAACGTTCCAAGTCGAGGACCTCGAGACAGGGCATCGAGAGTCCTATTGAGAGTTGCGTCAAGAGTCGTGTTCATTGGATGAGTGTCGTGTTTCATCGGCGACAGGCGTGGGACGCCTACACGATCTTGATGGGTTGGTCGACTGGAGTCGAGCCGACTGAACTTACTCGCGGGGATCATCATATGGAAGCCTTAGAGGCTTGGTCGGTATGATTGGTTTTCCTCGGTTCCGATAGTATGGGAGTAATCCTCAGACTTGAGGGATCATGGCAGTCGTGTGCACATGACGGCTGTATCTTGGATCTGGCGAGAGGTGATCATTATGTAAGATGATCATCATAAGCCTTGTCTAGTGCAGTCGGAATGTGTAGCGAGGACGGTGGATTCCAAGAAGAGGATCCATCCCCTGTCAGTATGTGACAGAGGTATCTCCTATGCACTCGGAGACACGTTCATGCTATTTGAAGTTGTGGCCACAGTGGTTGGTCGAACAGGGAACGGTTTCCTGTGTCGACACAATGAAGCATACGTGGTCTCGAGTATTAAACATAGATGTCTAGTCAAGGATGGGAACCGACGGCCAATTCCATACCCTAGACTAAGGCCGGGAAACGGTAGACGGAAGGATCGTACCCGTACGGAATCAGTGCCTAAATGTTCACGCCAATTCACCTAGTCTCTAGTGCCATGGACCGTTGCTAGACGGCCACCCATGGTAACGGGCCCTTGTGGAACACGGGCCCAAGTCCAGTTGAGGGTGAACCTAAAGGGTCACACACAATTCACCGAGGAGGTTGAGAGATCGACTTGGAGTCAATCTCGAAGGATAAATATGTAATTGGATTACTTAAGGGAAAGTCCATTAGATGGACGGGCCGATATTGTATCTGGCCTTCATTTAATCGGTAAATTGGATTTTCAATTAAATATGAAAAGTTGAGACGTTGAGACATTGGATCTTTTAATTGGATTAAAAGATCAACGAGAATAATTTAAATGGACATTAAATTAGATTTAATATTGGGTTCGTCATAATTGGATTACGATAAAACCCGGTCCGTTAAATTTTACTCGAGAGGAGAAATAATTCCTATTTTGGAATAGGAAGAAGTTGGACTTCTTCCCTTATTTAAACATGGCCGACATGCTCCCTTGGAGGAAGCAAAATCAGTCATGTTTCATGCTAGGTGGTATGTTGACTTATCTCTTTTGGAAAGAGACAAATCAACTCCAATCAAGCTCTTCCCTTTTGGTATTATTTGATCATACCAAAAATTTTGGTAGGCTTGATTGAAGAATTGATGGTGATTGATTGGAATGAATCTAGACATCCTTGGATGACCCCAGACACATTCCAATAATCACATTAATTATGTATATATAATAGAATATACAACACCAAGCATAAGTGATTCATTATTCATCTTTTTCTAGGAAAAAGAGAAGACAATTTTCGAATCCCCTCTCCTCTCTCTCAACTCTCGGCCTCTCTCCCTCTCTCACACTTGTGTTCTTCACTTGATTTTGAATCAAGAAGAAGAATAAAGTAAGTTTAAGAGACCACTAATTCATAGTGTTCTTCTCTTAAACCGATTCCTTCTTAAACCCGTTCTTTTCTAGCAAAAAGAACGTGTGTTTCTTCCAGTGTGGTGTGGATCACCTTTGGAGAATACATACGTTTGGATTTCGTGAGCATTCCGGAGAAGGAACAACGCAAGTAGCCGGGAGCATACGCTAAACAATCGAAGGTAACGGTCTCCTTACGCTTTGATTGGTTTATTGTATATATCTATGTCCTATGTGTTTAAATATATGTTTCCAATATTTACACATCCTACATCGAACGCCCGGTTGAGCACCCAAGGGTACACCCCTTGGGATTCGTTTATTTAAATTTGATTTAACTTTACGCACTTTTTCTCGCTTTTTCGCTTCCACTCGAGCTCCCGGACGGATCCGCTTGTCCTTCACCTACTTCATAACCTTCACCGATGATCATTCACGGTATGGTTATGTATACCTGATGAGGTACAAGTCTGAAGCTCTTGAAAGGTTTAAAGAATTCAGACTTGAAGTTGAGAACCAAACCAACTGCAAAATTAAAGTCCTACGGTCAGACCGAGGCGGAGAATACCTTAGTACTGAGTTCCTTAATTATCTTAAAAGAAAAAGGTATAACATCTGAATGGACACCTCCAGGGACACCACAGTTGAATGGTGTCTCTGAAAGGAGAAATCGAACCCTGTTGGACATGGTTCGATCCATGATGAGTTTTACCAAATTGCCCTTGTCCTTTTGGGGCTACGTATTGGAAACGGCGGCCAAGTTGTTAAATTTGGCGCCAACTAGTGTATTGACCCAAATGCCATGAAATATGGCACGGCAAGCCTGCATTCTACAACTACTTGAAAATGTGGGATAGCCCCGCATACGTCAAGAGGTTAGTGGGAGATAAGCTAGAATCCAGGTCTAGCTTATGCAGGTTCATTGGATACCCTAAAGAAACTGCAGGTTATTACTTTTATGACCCCTTGGAACAAAAGATATTTGTTTCAAGGAACGCAGTATTCTTGGAACAAGGCTTTCCAGAGGATATCCAACCTGGTGAACTGATCCTTAAGGAATCAAGTGACGGAAATCAGTCATTAGAGGTAGCCGCGGCTTCCTCACTTAGAGGATTCAGGATAGATACCCGAAGGACTGACCAACCTCGAGAAGTCCAGCATGTTAGGCATGAAGGACAGCCTCAGGAAAGGCCAGCCCCGGTACCTGAACCGCCAGCTCCTATACAGTCAGCGCCCACAGTCACCACTGACGTTCCCGTTCTCCGTAGGTCAACTAGAGAGTCTAGACCTCCAGTGAGATATGGCTTTCTAAATATGACCGGTCTACTGGATAACGATCCTAAGACATACGGAGAAGCAATGTCTGACATCGACTCTGGGAAATGGCTTGAGGCCATGAAAACCGAAATGGACTCCATGAGCGAGAACCAAGTCAGGAGACTTGTAGACCCACCGAAAGGTGTTAAGCCAGTTGGCTGTAAGTGGGTCTATAAACGCAAACTTGGCGTTGATGGAGAAGTCACAACTTTTAAGGCTAGGCTAGTAGCTAAAGGGTACACTCAACGACCCGGGGTCGATTTTGAGGACACCTACTCACCAGTAGCCATGGCTAAATCCATTCGGATCCTGCTCGCCATAGCAGCATGGTATGACTATGAGATATGGCAGATGGACGTGAAAACGGTCTTCCTCAATGGTTTCGTTGAGAAAGAGATCTATATGGATCAGCCGGAGGGTTTCACAGTCACTGGAGAAGAACAAAAGGTCTATCGTCTCCCGCAGTCCATCTATGGCCTCAAACAAGCATCCCGAAGTTAGAACATTCGCTTTGATGAAGTGATACGGGGTTATGACTTCATCAAAAACGAATCCGACCCTTTTGTATACAAGAAGGGCAGTGGGAGCTCTATAGTGTTCCTAGCGCTTTATGTGGATGACATTCTACTCATAGGTAATGACGTCAGAATGTTGGGTGACACAAAAGCATGGTTATCAACCCAGTTTTCTATTAAGGATTTAGGTGAAGCCTCCTACATCCTAGGCATCCAGATTGTTAGGGACAGATCTAAAAGGATGTTAGGGCTCACCCAAAAGTCCTGAAAAGATTTCGAATGGACAACTCCAAACGAGGATTCCTTCCCTTGAGGCATGGGATCAAGTTATCCAAGAAATAGTCCCCGCAGACTGATGAGCAACTTGAAAGGATATAGGTCATCCCCTATGCTTCTGCCGTAGGAAGCATCCCATATGCGGTTCACTGCACCAGACCTGACATTGCTTAGCTTTGAGTGTAACAAAGCAGATATCAGTCTTGTGCAGGAGAGGCACATAGGAATGCTGTTAAGGGCATCCTTAAGTACCTGAGGAGGACTAAGGAGATGTTCTTAGTCTTTAGCGACACTAGCTTCCAGTCTGATGACGATGATGCCAAGTCTCAATCGGGTTATGTATTCAGGCTCAATGGAGGAGTAGTGGCTTGGAAAAGTTCCAAGCAAGCAACCACTGCTGATTCCACCACTGAGGCCGAATACATAGCAGCTTCAGAAGATGCCAAGGAAGCGGTTTGGATGAGAAACTACATCCAAGAGTTGGGTGTGGTGCCTAGCATCGCCGAGCCCGTTGTTATCTTTTGTGATAACAACGGAGCAATAGCGCAAGCAAAGGAACCGAGATCTCATCACCATTCCAAACACATTCTTAGACACTCCCATCTTCTAAGAGAAATGGTGGGAAAAGGTGACGTTCGGATGGACCGAGTCAACTCAGCAGACAACACAGCAGATCCGCTGACAAAGCCTATGTCGCAGAGCGCCCATACGCAACATTTTGAGAAGATGGGGATTAGAACATATGGGCGATTGGCTTTAAGGTCAAGTGGGAGATTATTAGAATAGGTGACCATGTAGCCAATCTTGGCAGGCAAAATGTAACCTATGTCTAAACAATGTCAAGGATTTGATAAATTATAAATGAATAAGAAGTGAAATTTATTTTGGCATTTACTTTGTTTGTGTTCACTTTATCTGCTTTATACATATCTGTTCACTACGCAAACCAAGCCCACGGACTGAAAATACATTTCGTGGACTGGGACTACGCTTGGAGGTAGGTCCATGAAATCAGTCCCGCCGAATCAGTTCGGAAATCTCCAAGTCAAGGAATCTCGAAATGGGTACCGAGATTCCCCCTGAGACTTACACTTAGCATCTGCTGTCGTATTTCATCCACGGGTGACGAAGGTCGTCTAAGCAGTGTTAGTGGGTTAGCCTGCTGGGAGCAGCTGACTGAGGTGACTCGCGGGAACCGTCATACGGAGGACCTTGTGTAGGGTCGGTTAGGTATGACGTATGTTCCCGGTTCCACCAATACAGGTCAAGTCCTTTGACTTGAGGAACTGCTGAGTTTACCTATATATAAGGATTGTATCTTAGATATGGTGAGAGATTGCCAAGAACCACTTGAGTAGTCAGAAGCCATGTCTAGTGCAGCTCCAGTGTACAGAGTGACAGTAGTTTCCAAGAAAGGATCTGTCTCCTGTCAAAAGGCATAGACAGTTGAGTCTCACAAATGCTCTGTGTCTTGTCCCTAAAATTTGTGGCCACAGTAACTGAACAACAGGGAAGGTTTCCCTTGCGGCGTTTGGTGAAGGACAGACCGACACTTAGGTCCAAAATGGGTACCTACATTTTCCGTGCCTTAGACCCTAAGTAATGAGATCGTAGACGGAAGGACAAATGTATTGTTAGAGCCTAAATGTTCATCACCGTATATTCACCTAGTCTCTAGTGCCATGGACCGTTGCTAGATGGCCACACATGGTAACGGGCGGATTCTAGGAATTCGACCAAGTCTAGCTGAAGGTGAACCTAAAGAGTCACACACAAATCCGCACACATTAAAGTATTTAATTTAGAATTAAATATTTCGAGGAATGGAATGATTAAATTGGATTTAATCGGGTCATTAATTTCCTTGTAAAGAATTAATTCCTTTTATTGGATAAAAGAGATTTATCTAATAAATTAGATTTATTAGAAAATTAATTTAATGGGCTTAGAATAAATATTTATATTTAATATATTTATTTATTGCCCTTGGAATATTTAAATAGGTTTTACCTATTTAAATATTCCATTAAATTAAATTAATGGTTGATATTAAAAAGAGTGATGGATGGCTAGGATTAATTTGACTAGGTCAAATTACTACTTTGACTAGGACTTTGACTAGGTCAAAATCCTAGTCAAATTAGTCTTCTTAGAGTTGGGTTTGAAGAGGATTAAACTCCTCCTCTATATATACTCCTAGCCCTTCACTTTTAGAGAGATGATGATTCTTCAACACACACACACACTAGAACTCGCGTACCTCTCGCTCTCTCTCGTCTGCCTCTCTCCTCTCTCTCTCTCCAAGATTTCTTCTTGTTCTTTTGTGTTAACAATTGAACAAAAGGAGGATTAATCCCGTTAAATAATAACGTGTGATCGATCCATCCTCTCCAAATAAAATACTTGTTCGTTCGCTAGCACGAAGTACAAGATACGTGGGCGGATTGCGTGTCACGATTTAGAGGATCTCACATACGAGATCTTGGAGCAAATCGGGGAACAACACGAGTACCGGTTAGAAGAGGAAAACGACGAACCGGTAGGTCTCTTTTATGTTTTTGTCTTCTTTTATATTTACAAATCCTATGGCCTCCATGATTGCTATGCATGCTTATTTTAATTCATGAGATACACCAAACACCCGGAAATTTCAAGGGCACACCCGTTGAACGTGTTTTAATTTTATACGTATTATGCATGTTTAAATTCTGTAATTTAAATTTATGCCGCGCTTCCGCATTCGCACTATTCCCGGGACGATCCACACGCCTACCCAAGGCTTTCAAGACTTGGGCTTGTGTCCAACACAATTAGTCAATTAAATCTAATTTAATCAATTATTTTTCAATTAACCATTAATCGGAAAACCGTCACCATGGGTGGCCGTCTAGCAACGGTCCATCGCACTAGAGACTAGGTGAATGTTGGTGTGAACGTTTAGGCCCCCGAGTACTATACGAGTACGGTCCTTCCATCATCCGTCTCCCGGTCTAAGTCTAATGCGCAGCTCAACTACATGGGTTATCCAAATGGTCTGTGGGCATTTGTTGTGACGTTAAAACGCCATTTAACGTAATTAGTTAGCACAACAAACACATAGTGCCACGGATGAATACTTACTATATTCATCAAGTCAATAAAGATTGCTAAATAGTACCAAAAACCGCCAATCCAATTGGCTTTCTGGTCACTTATTCTAACAATCTCCCACTTGACCTAAAGTCAATCACCCATGTTGCTCAGACTTATCTGAGCATGAGAAATCTGCGATATCCGGCTCAGTCTCACGGGTCTACCTTATTTCTGCCAAGATGATGCGGTCCAACCGCACATCACCTCTTTATACCATTGCTCCAAGCAAATGGTACTGTCTAAGAATTATCCTCCAAGGTAACTACTAGCTAGCCCGTGCTAGGCACCACACCCAACCATTTGATGTGGTTTTTCATCCAAACCACTCTCCGGAGCAACTTTTAAAGTCACCATACATTCAACTTTCATGGTCCATCGTGGTGTCCTGCTTGAAACCTTTCCAAGCCACCACCTTAAGCCTGAATATATGTTCATACTGAGACTAGATATTATTTACATGATCCTGGAAGCTAGTATCGCTATAGCCATCCAAAATCAACTCTCCATAGAACTTGCATCAAGAACACTTCTTTAATCCTTATTCAGGTATTAAAAACTGTTCTCAACAGCAGTCTACTGCCTTCTCGGTACACACCCGACTTTTGTCGTTACGCCCAAAGCATACACAACATCAGATCCAATGCACCAAACAACATACCCATGTTGCCTACGGCAAAGACGTAGGGGATGTCAAACATCTGAGCTTCCTCATCTACCAACCCTGACTGAGTCTTGGACAGCTTAACCCTGTATGTAGGAATCCAAAAAGGTTTGATTCCTCCTTTATCAGAGACGTCGTTCAATTGTGGTGTTCCAGGAAGAATTCCACTGAGTGAGAATTGTATTCCCATTTAGATACATCAAGAGCTCCTACTAAATACACACCACTCGATCCATTCGAAGGTTAATTTTGCAACCAGTTCGATTCCCACTTCAAATCTAATTCCCTGAACCTTCCAAAGGTTCTTAGACTTGTGAACCCTCTTCTGGTCTTGTGTATTGAATGACCATCAGATGTCTGACTAGATCCAATCCAACAGACTACTAGCAAGCATACTTTGTCCTACAAAAAGCTTTTTGGCCATCTTCCTGCTCAGGAAGGACTTGCAAGCTAGCAGACTCAAATTGTCTATTTTTAGACTCCTTGAATCTACTAACATCCTTATCCTCTCTAGAGGAATGTGACCTAGCTTTGCATACAAAATCTGTGAGTTTATCGTGATTATCCATTTTATCATTTGTTTTTAAGCATTCATAACCTAATTATGGGATAGTATTGAAACAATTATGCAAACAACCTAGCAGACAAGAATAACCATTCTTTGTCAAATAAAAGAAACTTTTATTGATCAAAAAATGTAATCCTAATTGTCCAACAATAGAAAAATATAATTTGGTCATGCTAGGTTACATAATTGTGACCTATCAACTCTATCCTAACATGATCACTGGCTAAGCCTAATTGGTCCCATAGCTTTTGCAGCAACAACCTAGCCATTGCCTAGCTTTAGAACCATCTCCGTCTTAGCCTTCTACTCCTTCCCATTTTCTGCAAACCATTTGCCGATATGAGTTCTACAACTGGTATCCAATACCCAAGAAGTAGAATAGTAATCATGTTAAAGCTCAAATCAAATGTACCTTGGTTGGAGAGGAGTATAGGACACCTCCTCTTCCAATGCCCCTTTTTCAACCGCCTTCCTCTTTCCTTTGCCCATGCCTAGCATGGCAACAGGAGCACTCTAAGCGCTTGCAACGGCTAATTCTGTCTTACTCTTCTTCCTCCTCCAGCGTCCAGCCCCTTTGCCTTTCGCTTTTGAGGTCGAAGCCTCCCCCACCAATACTGACTGCGCAGACTTTTCAATCGTTGCCTCGTATTGGACCAACACGTTCATCAACTCATGAAGGTCTTTTTCAAGCCCATTCATGTTATAGTTAAGGATAAACGGGTCAAAGGAGGGAGAAAGAGACTGAAGGATCACGTCGATGTACGTCTCTTTTGCAAGATTAGCTCGGAGGTCTTTGAGATTCTCCACTAGGGATAGCATTATCACTCCATGCTGGTGTACAGACAACCCGTCTGTCATCTTAGCTCCGAAAAATGCCTTCGTCGCAGCATATCTAATATGCCAGTCTGGTACCGCATAAACGTCTTTCATGCGGAGAATTATCGAGCTGATATCATCCAGCCGATCATACTGCTTCTTGATCTCATTAGTCATGGATGCCAGTATGATGCTGCGGACCTTGCGATTGTCCTCTTGCCATTCATTTAACGTCAAACGCTCTTCTGGCGAGGACCCCTCCGGCAAGATCCGAGGAAGAGGCTTATCCAGAACGTAAGCCTAGTCTTCAAAATCGAGGACAATCCTCATATTTCGCAGCCAATCATTATAGTTTGTTCCGTTAAATTTATTAGTCTCGAGAATTACAGCGAGTGGATTCTTAGACATCTACATTCAAAATGTAAAGCAGAAATTTAGTAGATTATAATAATATTGAGTTTAAGTTAAGACTTGGTCTTTAGTCATTAACCCCTCCCACTATTTCTTCAGAAAGCCAACCACTCTCAAGTGGGGTTTTCGGGAAACCATTTCCTAGTGGGCTTGGATTCCACAAATGCAATTCTCCATGCCCCGCTTTTACGATTCACATGGGAAAGGCTTTGTGGGAGGTATCCAATACCATTCTCATCCAATGAGATCCCCAAGATATTTTGCCTCGCCTCTTCACATGATCCCAAGGACTCCAAGCGAATCATGTTACTTAGCGTTAGGCCCGACCCATCAACCAAATTAATATCTCAACTATCGTCCCCCACGAGTCATGAGACAGGGAAATAGGATTCCATTCGTTCACAACAATGGTGCAACTTTCTTCCATTCCAAACATGCCACGACTCGTGAGACCACGAATGGGTGAAAGTAGCTTCCTTACTACATTTCTATGGATGGAAGGCTTGGAATAATCAAACCATTTGATTTTAATTCCATTTTGGGCCTAATATTTACTTGGACCATCCAAGTGAGAGTTATAGTTTATTAAGACCAAGACCTCATCATTATTAGTATTTTGCATGCTCAAGTTTTAAACATTCAATGTAAATAGATGCATTCCAAACACATCATACATCAAAGCATTAAAACATTAAACACATGCAAAAGAAGCCTGGCACACCCCTGTAGGATGATCACAAGCCCATTCCTAAGTGATTAACTGAGCCCGCAGTGGACCAATGGTCAAATTAGTGTAGGCCTACACTATTACAATATTTACGTCCCATTATCATTCTAATGGGGCCTTGTAAAAATTCCTCCTAGTCCTTCTTGACTTTCCATCATGGGCTCCGTCCACCGGACCTTCATCTCCTTGGAAGCTTACATTTAATAAAATAAAGCCTCACAACCTAATCTACTCTCATTACAACTTAAAAGAAATCCCAATCATAAGTCGGGGGGAGTACATTAATAGAGTGGAAGAAATCCTTATTATTTCAAGGCTAAAAACTATAGAGAGAAGAAAAGACAAAGAGGCATGCAGGCCTAACTCAACAATAAATTAAATCATACATAGGTTAGAAAGGGCTAGTGATCATCCTTATAGTTTATCAAATAAACAACAACAACAAAGCACATATATATCAAATATAAATATGCCAACAAATAAATACATCCCATGCATATATAACAAGATATCCAATATCTTACAATAAACATAATTAAGTGCAGAAAATAATACATTAATAATATAATTGAAAAAAATGGATATCACCCATACATCCAATGTATAAACAATTTTTTTTGTTTGGAAACCATTTCCAAAATAATTGAAGGCATCAAAATAATTTTAGAAAAGTCCAATTTAACTAAAATTAAAATATGCCAAAATTAATCACATTCAGAAAACAGCAAAAATCATAAAATTGGAATTTGCACGAAAAACAGTGCAAAACAGCCCAGTCGTTCAAATCCAATTCTCAAAAAACGCATGGATATCCATAATTTCAAAGGTAAAATTAACACATATTTTCATTACAATTAATCATGCAATAAAAACCGTAAAACATGCTTTCCGAAAGCAATTTAAATATGTTCTTCATGCTCAACACATAATAACATGTAAATCCTTAAGCCACAACACCGAACCAGGCTCTGATACCACTGAAAGAATCGGGTACAGCCCAGGAACGCAACGGAAGCGAAAAAATGTGAATTTAAAGCATAATATTAAACGGGTTCAAAGGGGTGTTCCCTTTGAAGTTCCCGGGCGTTCGGTGTATGTCAAAGCATAAATAAAAGGGTAGAAGACTTCTGGATATGTGGCTAAAAAGATATGAACAAAAATTACATGAAAACATAAAGAAAACCAACCTTCGGTCATCACACGTAAAACCGGTGCACGCGTTGTTCAGTTTCCCGTTTCTCCTTCCGTTCACTTGAGAATCCAAATTAGAATCCCTCTAATTTGTCCACACCACACTATAGAATAGTTCTCTAATCCATTGCTAGATAGAAATAGAGAAGTGAAGAAGAACCACTTCCAAAACAACACTATTGATTTGTGCTTTTGGAATGTTTTAGTTCAAACCTTTCCAAAGGTATGAACACAAGAAGGAGAGTTTTTCAGAGATTTTTGGAGAGTTTTTGAGGGAAAAATTCGTGCAAGCTAGTGCCATACTAGTTATGTGAATGATTTTGTGTATGTAGAGTTGTTGAATTCAAAATTCAACTTCTCTTGTCAACTTCCAAAATAACCTACATACACACACCATTATCTACATAACCATGCATCATTATAGCAAATAAAACCACCCACCAAACCATATAAAGGCTGGTCACATGTGCCTCACATGTGGAAGATTTTAATTCTTCCTTCACTTGCTATAAATTGAATTTTTCCATGGACTAGGACTACTAGTCTTGGACTTTGATTTAATCTAATTAAATTAAGTCCAAACAAAGTCCATTGGGCATTAATTAATCCAATTAATCTCAATCCAATTGAAGCCAATAAGTTTATTTAATTCAATTACATAAACATAAGTCCGAACTCTAATTAATTGATCCAATCAATTAATTAATCCAAACCCGATAAATTAATCCAATTAATTTAAAGGTTCTAAGTCAAGAAATTAACTAATTCAATTAATTAATTCTTAGACCATCCATCAAATGAATTTCTCAATAAATGATCCAATCATTTATTTTTCTCCTTGAATTAATTTAATCCAATTAAATTAATTCGCTTCTTCTAGAATTAATTCCAAATTAATTCTACCTATTATATAGTGATTTATGTGTGACTCTTTAGGTTCACCCTCAACTAGACTTGGACTTGTGTCCAACACAATTGGTCAATTAACTCCAATTTAGTTAACTATTTTCCAATTAACTATTAATCAGAAAAAGCCCGTCACCATGGGTGGCCGTCTAGCAACCGTCCATGGCACTAGAGACTAGGTGAATCTTGGCGTGAACGTTTAGGCCCCCAACTACCATACGAGTACGGTCCTTCCATCATCCGTCTCCCGGTCTAAGTCTAGGGCATGGAATTGGGCGTCGGTTCCCATCCTGGACTAGACAACTATATTCAATAACTCGAGACACGTTTGCTCTATTGATCAACGTAGGAAACCATTCCCCACTCGACCAATCACTGTGGCCACAGACTTAAAGAGCTTAAACCCTATCAGAGTGCATAGGAGACTCGACTGTCATATACTGACAGGTGACGGATCCTATCTTGGAATCCACCGTCCTCAATACATATTCCGACTGCACTGAATAAAGCTTATGCGGAACGTATCCTAGATACAAACATCTCTTGTCAGACCCTAGATACAACCTTCATATGCATGCGACTGCCATGATTCCTTAAGTCCGAGGACTAATCTCGTACTATCGGAGCCGGGAATTAAAGTCATACCGACCAAGCCTCCAAGGCTTCCATATGACGATTCCCGCGAGTCAGTTCAGTCAGCTAACACCCTTGTCAACTAACCCACTAATATTGCATAGACATCCAACGTCGGTCGCCCATGAAACACGGCACTCATCCAATGAATGCAATCCTTAGTGCAAGTCTCTGTAGGACCCTCGATGCCCTGTCTCGAGGTCCTTGACTTGGAACATTCCAGACCAACCCTCAGATTTTGGTTTAATAGCTGCCATTCAATGCGCAGCTCAACTACATGGGTTATCCAATTGGTCTGTGGGCATTTGTTGTGACGTTAAAATATCGTTTAACGTAATCAGTAAGCACAAAAAACACATAGTGCCATGAATGAATACTTACTATATTCATCAAGTCAATAAAGATTGCTAAATAATACCCAAAACTGCCAATCCAATTGGCTTTCTGGTCACCTATTCTAATAGTTGCGGCCCCTGCTCGCGCTCCCGATGCCCCTGTTGCCCCGGTGGGAATGGGCAAAGGGAAAGGAAAGGCCCGTGGTTCTCATCGGTCCAAGGCAAATGATCTCCGCATGCATTGCCAAGGAAAGGGACATTGGAAGAGGGAGTGCCCACAACTCTTCTCCAATCCAGGAATGTTTATGGTTGAAGTAAACATGATAACTAATTCTGCTTCATTGGTATTGGATACGGGGTGTGGTGCTCACATCTGCAATGATTTGCAGGCACTACAAAGAAGCAGAAGGCTAACCAAGGATGAGATAATCCTGAGGCTAGACGATGGCAAGGCCGTTCCTACGGAAGCCGTAGGATCAATGGAGTTAGCCATTAGTAGTCATGTTATGATTGTACTGAACGACTGTTTCTATGTACCTAGCATTATTAAGAATATTGTATTAATCCCCGTCCTTGATAAGGAGGGTTATTCTTTCACCACCAATAAAAATGGTTTTTATATTATAAATGATGGTGTTTCTCATTTGCTTGGTACATTAGTGAACAGTTTGCAGATACTTCAACAGTCTAATTGGATTATGACTGCGGAACAGAAACGGAAACATGATAATCAAGATAACGCACAGATTTGCATGCGAGGTTAGGTCATATTTCAAAAGATAGGATAAGAAGGTTGGTGGACTCAAAGAGTCTAGAAATAGACGATTTGGACAACCTACTTACCTGTGAATCCTGTCTAAAGGGAAAGATGACCAAGAAACCCTTTGTTGGACAAAGCACGCTAGCCAACGGTCTGTTGGATTTGATCCACACGGATGTCTGTGGCCCATTAAATATTCAGGCTAGGGGTGGGTACTCGTACTTCATAACCTTTACCGATGATCACTCACGGTATGGTTATGTTTATCTGATGAGGTACAACTCTGAAGTATTTGGAAGGTTTAAGGAATACAGACATAAAGTAGAGAACCAAACCGGTCGCAAGATCAAAGCCCTTCAGTCGGACCGAGGTGGAGAGTATCTAAGTGGAGAATTCATTGATAATCTAAAAGAGAATGGAATTCTCTCTCAGTAGACTCCTCCTGGAACACTACAGTTGAATGGTGTGTCTGAAAGGAGGAATCGTACCTTGTTGGACATGGTCCGATCCATGATGAGTTTTACCGAACTCCCCTTATCCTTCTGGGGATATGCTCTTGAGACGGCAGCCAAACTTTTGAACTTGGCGTCATTTAAGAAGATATGCCAGACGCCATATGAGATATGGTATGGCAAGCCTGCCTCCTACTAATACTTGAAAGTGTGGTGTTGCCCCGCATATGTCAAGAGATTAGTGGGAGATAAACTGGACTCCAGGTATAGTTTATGCAGGTTCGTTGGATATCCGAAAGAAACTGTGGGGTATTATTTCTATGATCCCTCTGAGCAAAAGGTGTTTGTCTCGCGAAACATAGTGTTCTTGGAAAAGGATTTTCCGTCGGATAGTCAACGCGATGAGGTACTCCTTGAGGAATCAAGTGGTACCCCATGAGGCGGCAGTGACATCTGAGCCAGTAGTTCCCACTGATGATGTTTCAGTCCTCCATAGGTCCGCCAGAGTATCCCAACCACCTGATAGGAATGGATTTCTGGGACTGACCGGTCAGTTGGATAATGATCCAAAGACGTACGGAGAAGCGATGTCGGACATCGATTCGGTTAAGTGGCTTGAGGCCATGAAATCCGAAATGAACTCGATGGGTGCAAACCAGGTTTGGACCCTAGTGGACCCACCCAAAGGGGTTAAACGCATAGGGTGTAAATGGGTCTACAAAAGTAAGTTTGGAGCTGACGGGGAGGTTACAACCTTCAAAGCCAGGCTTGTGGCGAAAGGTTACACTCAACGACCCGGGGTTAATTTTGAGGAAACCTACTCGTCCGTAGGAATAGCTAAGTCCATTCGGATACTGCTTGCTATAGCAGCATGGTATGACTATGAAATATGACAGATGGACGTGAAAACCGCCTTCCTCAATAGGTTCATAGAGGAAGAGATCTATATTGATCAACCGGAAGGTTTCACATCTGTTGGGGAAGACCAGAAGGTCTGCCGTCTCCAAAGGTCCATCTATGGCCTCAAACAAGCTTCCCGAAGCTGGAACATATGTTTTGATGAAGTCATACGGGGATATGGTTTCATCAAGAACGAGTCCGATCCTTGTGTATACAAGAAGATCAGTGGAAGCTCGGTTGCGTTCCTGGTGCTTTACATGGATGACATCTTGCTCATTGGGAATGATGCTAAGATGTTGGGAACCACTAAAGCTTGGTTGTCACCACAATTTTCCATAAAGGATATGGGCGAGGCATCCTACATCCTTGGCATTAAGATCTACAGGGATAGATCTAGAAGGATGTTAGGAATGGCCGAGTCCTCGTACATTGAGAAAGTCCTAAAGAGATTCAAGATGGAGAACTCAAAACGAGGATTCCTTCCTATGAGGCATGGAATTAAGTTATCCAAGAAGCAGTCTCCTAAGACTAATGAGGAGCTTAAACGGATGTTGGACAACCCCTATGCTTCAGCCGTAGGCAGTATTCAGTATGTTGTCCAGCGCACTAGACCTGATGTGACTTTCGCTTTGAGTGTAACTAGTCGATCTCAGTCGTGTGCCGGGGAGGCACACTGGAGTGCGGTCAAGATCTACGATGGTGGAAATTGATACTGGAAGGCTATAGAGACGCTAGCTTCCAGTCGAACGACAATGATGCTAAGTCTTAGTCTAATTTTATGTTTAGACTAAATGGTGGCGTGGTTGCTTGGAAGAGTTCCAAGCAGGCTACCACGGCGGACTCCACCACAGAGTCTGAATACATAGCAGCTTCGGAAGCTGCTAAGGAGGTGGTTTGGATGAAGAGCTATATCCAAGAGTTGGGTGTAGTGCCTAACATCGCCGAGCCAGTGGTTATCTTCTGCGATAACAACGGGGCCATAGCGCAAGCAAAGAAACCAAGATCTCATCACCGATCCAAGCATATTCTTAGACGATACCATCTGCTCAGAGAGATGGTTAGCAGGGATGACGTTCGGATAGACCGAGTTAGCTCCATAGAAAACATAGTAGATCCACTTACTAAGCCCGTGTCGCAAGTTGCCTATACTCAGCATCTGGATAAGATGGGTTTGAGGTCAATGAGTGATTGGCTTTAGGTCAAGTGGGAGATTGTTAGAATAGGTGACCAGAAAGCCAATAGATTTGGCATTTTGTAACCTATTTGACAACTTGATGTAATGTAATATTATGTAATAAATAAAATGAGTATTCATTACCTTTGGTACTTTCTTTGTTGTGCTCATTTTTCATATGATAGAATGGTATTTTACATATATCGCAACAAAGCCCACAGACCATGATTGACAACTCATGCAGTTGGGCCACGCATTGGATGGTGCTCATGAAACCAAGTGATGAAGAGTTGGGTCTGAAACGTTCCAAGTCGAGGACCTCGAGACAGGGCATCGAGAGTCCTATAGAGACTTGCACCAAGAGTCGTGTTCATTGTATGAGTGTCGTGTTTCATCGGCGACAGGCCTGGGACACCTACACGATCTTGATGGGTTGGTCGACTGTGGTCGAACCGACTGAACTGACTCACCAGAATCATCATATGGAAGCCTTGGAGGCTTGGTCAGTATGATTGGATTTCCCCGGTTCCGGTAGTACGAGAGTAGTCCTCAGACTTGAGGAACTATGTAGTCATGTACATAGGATGGTTGTATCTTGGATCTGGCGAGAGGTGATCATTTTGTAAGATGATCATTATGAGCCTTGTCCAGTACAGTCAGAATATTTAGTGAGGATGGTGGGTTCCAAGAAGAGGATTCATCCCCTGTCAGTATGTGACAGAGGTATCTCCTATGCACTCGGAGACACATTCATGCTGCTTAAACCCGTGGCCACAATGGTTGGTCGAATGGGAAATGGTTTCTTGTATCGCTGCAATGAGGCATGCGTAGTCTCGAGTATTAAGCATAGACGCCTAGTCAAGGATGGGAATCGATGCCCAATTCCATTGCCTTGACTAAGGCCGCCGGGAGACGGTAGATGGAAGGACCGTACCCATATGGAATCGGCGCCTAAATGTTCACGCCAACATTCACCTAGTCTCTAGTGCCATGGATCGTTGCTAAACGGCCACCCATGGTAACGGGCTCTTGTGGGACACGGGCCCAAATCTAGTTGAGGGTAAACCTAAAGGGTCACACAAAAATCACCGAGAAGGTGGAGAAATTGACTTGGAGTCAATTTTGGAGAATAATTAAGTAATTATATTACTTAAGTGATTGTCCATTGGATGGACGAGCCGATATTGTATCGAGCCCCCGTTTAATCGGTAAATGGGATTTATCGATTAACATGGAAAGTTGAGACGTTGGATCTTTTAATTGGATTAAAAGATCGATGGGAATTATTTAAGTAGACCTTGAATTAAATATAATTTAATTTTGGATTCGTTGTAATTAGATTACAGTGAACCCAGTCCATTAAATTTTGGCCCGAGAGGTGTATTAATTTTACTTTTGGAATAGGAAGAAGTTGGACTTCCTCCTTAAATGGGCATTGCCGAAAATACCACCTTGGAGGAGGCAAAAATTTGTAATGCTATGCTTGATGTAGTTGACTTGTCTCTTTGGTAAGAGACAAATCAATTCCAATCAAGCCTCTCTCTTTTGGCATGATTTTTAATCATACCTTAAGAGATGGTAGGCTTGATTGAAGAATTAATGGGATTGATTGGGATGTATCTACACATCCTTGGATGAACCTAGACCTATTCCAATAATTCCATTAATTTTTTTTATATATTAGTATATGAAAAAATATCAAAGCAAGAGAATCACAATTCATCTTTTTCTAGGAAAAAGAAGAAGAAAAAACACACCTCTCTCTCTCCCTCAACTCTCGGCCACTCTCCCTCTCATCACTTGTGTTCTTCATTAAATCTTGGATCAATTGGAAAAACAAAGTAAGTTTAAGAATAACACTAATTGATAGTTGATCTTCTTAAACTAAACCCTCCTTAGATCCGTTTTCTTCTAGTAAGGAAACTGAGAATCTCTTCCGATGTGGTGTGGTGTGGATCACCTTTAGAGAAGTTCATACACTTTCAACTTGGTGAACGTTTTGGAGAGGAGCAAAGCTTGTAGCCGATCAAGATTTAAACTACAAAGGTATCATTGATTTTTACGCTGTAGTAGTTTACGTTTCTATTCTATGCCCTATGTACAATATTCGTTTTATATATATTGATACATCCTACATCGAACGCCCGGTTGAGCACCCAAGGGGGTACATCATTGGGATCTATGATTATTGCGTTTAAATTCCGTGTTAATTCTCTCGCTTTCACGCTTCCGCTCGCGCTCCCGGGCGGATCCGCTGGTCATTCAAGTTGTTCTTGGGTACATTTGTGACATTTAGGAGCTTTCGTGGAATAAAAGGCGAATTCAAGGAAAGAGCTCAAACATAAAGGAAAGAGTCAACATTTTGCAGAACCGAGCACAAGGTAGCCCATGAAGCACACGCTATCAGAGATTTGATTTCAGAAACGCAAATCACAGAACCCATGACTCACGGATTATCAAATATTCGCTGGGCGGAATTTTCAGACACACTGACATGTAAACCTAAAATTTTGATTTGAGGTCATTTAAAAAGAGATTTTATTTCCTTTAATCTACCCTAGAGTTTTGGTAAGAATAGGATTAGGAAAGGAGAAGAGTCTTATGGTAGGTAGAATCCTACCCCTTTCCTACTTCAGATAGAACTCATTATATAAGGAAGAAGGGATGAGAAGAAGAAGACGTTTTTCAGCAAATTCGCAGAGCCATAGACGTGTCCATGAGTTTCTGTCAATCTTTCTCTTTCACTTTAGTTAGAATTAGGATGAACTAATCTCTTTTTATGCTTAGGCTTATGGAAAGCCTAATTGATATAATGTGTTAAATATTTTCCGGATTAATCTAGTTGTTATTGTCGCATATCCATGAATTATTGTGTTTGTTGCTATTACTTGAGAGTTTGATCACCTCTTAGATTTTCTTAATTATGTTGATGAACCGAGAGGGAATTTAACATAGTGGATAGAGTAATTCATGGTGTGGGTTGAATGATGTGTAGACATACACACGCATGATCTATCTGGTTCTATAGGTTTTTCATAAATTTTAATGCATTATTGTCACGAGTTTCGGAGAGGAGAGATCCCCTAATTCCTTGATAGTAATAGGTTTGGTATAGCTCGAGAGAGTATATCGAATTAAATTAGGGAAAACCTCAGTGTGCGAAAATACTTTTTTGTTTGATTGATCCGTTAATATTGAATGCGTTGTTTTGATTAGGTGGACCTATAGTCGTAGCACTTCTCTATAATTCTGCGTTTTCTTTGTCTCCGATGTATTTGCTTGCTATAGTTGATTTTAATATTTTTTTAGTAGATTCATAAATCATCCAAACTTTTCGGTTGTCCAAATAATTAGGGGTTAGTTATAGTTGTGGTAATTACTTCGTTAAATTCTCGTGGGCTCGATAACTTTTATACTACTTGATAGCTAGTGCACTTGCTAGTACATATTTTTGCAATAAAGTTTTTGGCGTCGTTGCTGGGGGATTTAATTCGAAATAATATCATAACTCGCTAGTCTTAACTAATTTGAATTTTCTTTGCTTTATTTTTATTTTTGTTTTACCTCACTTGTTCTCTTTCTTTTATTCCAGTTTGATGACACGAAGTAGCGGTGGGGAGTTAGTACAATTCGATCAAGAAATTCAGAGAACCTTCCACCAACAAAAGAATACCATCGAAAGAGGCGAAAGTAGTGGAAATTCTAACGCTGAGGATCAATTTTCTATCATAGAACCGGTCATGGAGAATGCTTTAGGGGTTGCGGAGAGGCCGATGATGGAATATGCGCTCCCAACAACCGATGGGGTGATATCTAGTATTGCCAAACCCATGATCCAAGCCAACAATTTTGAGATCAAGCCGGCTATCATTCAGATGATCCAAGCACGTGTGCAGTTCTCCGGTTTGCTTGACGAAAATCCTAATAAGCATCTCTCTAACTTTCTTGAAATTTGTGATACCTTTAATTTTAATGGTGTTAGTGATGATGCTTTTCCCATTTTCATTGTGTGACAAGGCCAAAGATTGGCTTCACCCATTGCTAGTCGGTAGTATTACAACTTGGGTAGAGTTGACACAAAAATTTCTTGCTAAATACTTTCCCCCATCTAAAACTGCTAAATTGCTCAATGATATTACTTCTTTTGTGCAGTCAGATAGAGAATCATTGTAAGATGCATGGGAACGTTTTAGGATATGCTTAGAAAGTGCCCGCATCATGAGCTCCCTGTATGGCGGCACGTAACAACGTTTTACAATGGTGTTACATTGGCTAACCGAGGTACCATTGATGCAACTGCAGGTGGCACCATCGTGAAGAAACTACCATCCGAGGCGTTTGTCCTCATTGATGAGATAGCATCTAGTTTTTTATCCATATGGCCAAGACCGACGAGTAGCCGACGTCCACCAAGTTGATGCAATGACTGCAGTATCCGCTCAATTGGTGACACTAACACAACAACTGAATAATCTTGGAGCTACAATATGGAACGTCGCACCCATAGGACCTTGCAGTGCTTGTGGTCAAATGGGTCATTTAAGTCAAGACTGCAAGGTAGGTAACATAAATGCTATTTATGAAAATGCTAATTTTGTTTCCCATGGTGGCAAGTCTAATTTCAATGCATACACCAACACATACAATCCAGGATGGCATAGTCACCCCAATTTTTCGTTGAGTAACAATCTGCAACAAGGACCTACCGGGATACCAACAACCATGACAGCCACCACCGCAAGAGGAGAAGACCAACCTTGAAGACATGCTCTCAACTTTCATCACCACTGCCAACACCCGTTTTCAAAACCAAGATGCGTCGATCCGGAATCTCGAGGTCCAAGTAGGGCAAATCGTGAGCATGTTATCGAGCAGAAAGGAGGGGTAATTTCCGAGTGACACCGAGAAAAATCCCAAGGAGCAAGTTAACGCAATCACACTCAAGAGTGGAAAAATTCTCAAAGAAGAACCACCTAACGAGCACGTGGATGAGCAACAACCAAAAAAAGAGGAAAAGCCTCAAGAGGAAATGAAAGGGAGTACTCCTAAACTCAAACTTAATTTAGATGATGTTCCTCGAAACATTTCCTATCCCGGGAGAGTTTTAAAGGCTAACTTGGATAAACAGTTTGATAAATTCTTAGAGATATTTAAAAAGATTCATATTAATATCCCTCTAATTGATGCACTTCCGCAGATGCCAAGTTACACAAAGGTTTTGAAGGTGGTGATTTCAAACAAGAGGAAGTGGGAAGGAGGCGAAACGGTGATGCTCAATGAAGAATGTTTGGAGATTCTCCAAAACAAACTACCACCCAAGCTCAAGGGCCCAGGGAGTTTTTCTATACCTTGCACTACAGGGAATACCAATTTTCATAAAGCTTTATGTGATCTCGGTGCTAGTGTGAATTTGATGCCATATTCTATCTTTGAGAAACTTGGAATGCATGAGCTTACTCCCACTATAATCACTTTGCAACTAGCGGATAGAAGCATTAAGTACCCTAGGCAAATAGTGGAAGATGTGTTGGTCAAAGTGGGCAAATGTATCATCCCTATTGATTTTATTGTGTTAGATATGGAAGAGAATAAAAATATGCCATTGATTCTAGGAAGACCTTCTCTTGCAACGAGTAGAGCCTTGATTGATGTGCAAAAAGGTCAACCCACTCTTAGGATTAACGAAGAACATATAGTTTTTGATGTGTTTAAGCCTATGAAATATCTACACAAACATGTGCATGACATATTTATCATTGATAGCATTACCACCCCTAGAACTTACAATGCGCATTCAGTTAAATGTAAGGATCACAAAGAAAATTGCTTCACAAATTCTTATGGGAATGCTTTGCAGGACGTAAAAGAAGAGCATGTGGAAGTTGAAAATTTTGTAGACACGGGTCAAGAATTAAAGTCTAAACTACAAAAAGTATTGTTGTTAAATGGAGTTACTTCCAATCATAAAGCAAAACCACCAGCTGCAGCATCACCTAATCGAACAAATGCAAACAAGAAAAAGTGGATGAAGAAGGCCAACAAGAATGCTCGAATGTACAAGGAACGCACCAAGGCATGGCATGAATCACATGTAGGATAGAACAAATTCAAAGAGCATGCAGAGTGGCATCACAAAGACAAGGTCCGTGTTAGAGTGAATTGGCAAAGGCTAAAAGACTATGTCGAAGAGGCGCAAAAGATTCACTCCGGACCCCCTCTCCGACTTGCAGGGGCATGAGAAGTACCCTAACATCAAGCTAGTGACGTTAAACAAGCGCTACATAGGAGGCAACCCAAGCATATTTATGTTCACCTTTCATTTTTTTTTTCTTTTCTCTTTTTCAGTGCAGAAAACGGATTTCTGATAGTCTATGACCCATGGACTATTCGAAAAACATTTTTGTCTGCTGATAGTCTATTTTTCTTTTTTTTTTCTTCTTTTTTTTTCTTATTATTACAAGACAAAAAAATCACAAAAAAGGAAAAAATCGGCCAAATTAGGAAAATCCCAATTTGGGAATTAGGGCACCATCTTTACATATACCTTCAACAAAATTTCAAGGGTGTTCCTCCTCCTCATCTTCCAACCACCGGTCGCCGTCTTCTCTTCCCTTCTTCTCTCTCTTCTCTTCTCTTTTTTCTTTTCTCTGTTTTTCCTTTACCCCGTAGAACACATTTTTTTCTTTCTTTCTATTTCTCATCTATACTGACACTTTTCCTTGCAAGCTCGCCATGGATACTCCCGGACCATCCCATTCTTGTCGTCGACTCAGCAACGCCCAGCTACCCTTCTCGCTCCTCCCTTGGATTTTGACGGTCAACACACTCAGGGAAGTCTTCCATTTCTTTGTGTTTCATTCTTTTCCCTCTGGTCGTAGACATTGAGGACATTGTCGAGTTTAAGTGTGGGGGTGGTTGATGTCCTCTGATTATATGCATATTGATGAGTGTGGCTGAGGCATGATGGTACTCATTTGCTATGAGTCTGTGAAGTTTTTCTAAAAATTGGTGATTTGTTGGGTAGTATGTTGATAAACCTTGATACATTGCACCCCCCATTTCCCTCATGTCAACGTGATTTATGAATGCACTATTAGGGTTGCAATGGAATACTTGACATGCATAGAAAAATTCAAACTTGCCACATGTGTGATGATAATCTTGATGATCATGTTTTGATGAAAAATGCTTGTGAGTAGCACAGATAAGCCTTTTGGTGAGCTTTTGAGCCTATGAGCACACATCTTATTGCTCCATTGTTTTGTTTGTGTGATTGTCATCTTTGGCTTGGTATTCTAGAACTTGGTTGGTTATGGATGTCGAGACTGCAATGTTGAGTTGGTGTGTTGAAAGTGATAAGGGCATTAGGATCGACCCAAAAATTTCCAGTTGATAAGCCTGCACAAAAAATCCACCCCTAATAGCCCAATCGAGCTTGAGCCTGATTTGGTTGTCATATTAAACACAATACAAGCTGTAAACAACCTTTTCTTTGTCCTAGACCTTTGAACCCCATTGTTGGAGGATTGGGATGACTGCTGGTAAGGTGATTCCCCAAGTACTGTATGGTTCAAGTGCACGTCTTAAATACTCCTTAAAGCTATGTCTGGATAAAAATAATTGTGAAAAAAAGGGGGAGAAAAGAAAATTCAGAAAATCCCAAAAAAAAAAAGGAAAAAAGAAAAGAAAACATCGAGAAAGTCATTGATGCCATACAACAAGGAAGATGCAATGATGAAAAGTGTAGGAAAAAAAATAGAAGCAAAGAAAAGAAGAAAAATATGAAGGAAAAAGATGGAGTAGGTTGCACTTGAACTAGAAAATTCATATAGGGAAAGACTATTCAAGTAATGTCGCCTAATTCCTTTAACCCCAAAACAACCTTTCTTACATGCTTATTTGTTTCCTACCTTCACCTAAAACCCCATTACAACCCGAAAAAGACCCTTTGATTTTCACTCCGAACTCATTTCAAGCGGTGGAGATGTGATATAAGAGCAAGCCTATGGCAAAACCTTGTTAAAGCATGACTTGAGAGTTCTTGTTCACCCTTAAACACTTCGAGTGTATTGAGTGTATCCCAAGCGAGGGTGTTCACTCACTTTGTCTTTTGATTTCGAATGGATTGTTTGGATAATTTTCATATGGTGTCGCTTGTGTGAATTGGTATTGTGCAGTCTATTATTTTTTGCAACTTGATGGTAAATTTATTTTGAAATATTGGCATGAGTTGAAATGGAGTGAGATTTATAAAGGGGGATGTTCTTTTTGAGAGTTGATTGCATTGCATTGTTATATGCTTGAGGACAAGCATGATCTAAGTGTGGGGGTATTTGATTAGGAGAAATTATACGATATATTCTTGTGTTTATATCCTTATTTCCTCTTGATATGATGCTTGTTCTTGGGTACATTTGTGACATTTAGGAGCTTTCGTGGAATAAAAGGCGAATTCAAGGAAAGAACTCAAACATAAGGGAAATAGTCAAAATTCTGCAGAACCGAGTACAAGTTAGCCCGTCACCCACAGGCTATCACAGATTCAATTTCAGAAACGCAAATCACATAACCCGTGACCCACGGGTTATCAAATATTCGCTAGGCGGAATTTTTAGACACGTTGACATGTAAACCTAAAATTCTGATTTTAGGTCATTTAAAAAGAGATTTCATTTCCGTTGTAATCTACCTTAGAGTTTTGGTAAGAATAGGATTAGGAAAGGAGAAGAGTTTTGTGGTAGGTAGAATCCTACTCCTTTCCTACTTCAGATAGGACTCATTATATAAGGAAGAAGGGATGAGAAGAAGAGGACGTTTTTTCAGCAAATTTGCAGAGCCGTAGACGTTTTCATGACTTTCTCTCAATCTTTCTCTTTAGCTTTAGTTAGAATTCGGATGAACTAATCTCTTTTTTTTGCTAAGGTTTATGGAAAGCCTAATTGATACAATCTATTAAATATTTTCCGAATTAATCTAGTTGTTATTGTCGCATATCCATGAATGTTTGTGTTTTTGAGAGCTTGATTACCTCTTAGATTTTCTTAATTATGTTGATGAATCGAGAGAAAATTTAGCATAGTAGATAGAGTAATTCATGGTGTGGGTTGAATGATGTGTAGACATACACAGGCATGATCTATCTGGTTTCATAGGTTTTTCATAAATCTTAATGCATTATTGTCCTGAGTTTTGGAGAGGAGAGATCCCCTAATTCCTTGATAGTAATAGGTTCGGTATAACTTGAGAGAGTATATCGGATTAAATTAGGAAAAACCTCAGTGTGCGAAAATATTTTTTTGTTTGATTGATCCGTTAATATTGAATGCGCTGTGTTGATTATGCGGACCTATAGCCATAGCACTTCTCTCTAATTCTGCGTTTTGCCACCGATGTATTTGCTTGCTATAGTTGATTTTATTATATTTTTAGTAGATTCATAAATTATCCAAACTCTTCGATTGTCCAAATAATTAGGAGTTAGTTATAGTTGTGGTGATTACTTCGTTAAATTCTCGTAGTTTTGATATCTTTTATACTACTTAATAGCTAGTGCACTTGTTAGTACATATTTTTGCAATCACACCGTCCAAGAGCCCTTAAAAGAAGGCACTGACCTCCTAGGGGCCATTGGTGCCAAAGGGGCAGTGTTTGTTGCCGCCATATGCGCTTGTATGGCGGACATGATCATCTGTTGAATGGTCGCCAACCCTGGGACAACCAGTCAGAGGAGGTGTCCGAGGAGGAGCTATCACGAGGGGGATCTAATAAAGGATAAGAGGGGTCGGCACGCACAGCGGATGCCAGGGGCGTTCCCATAACCACTTGCAACATTTGCGGGTCAGCAACAGCTCCCATCACGTTCGGCTTGTCTAGCCCAGTGTTGGGAGTTTCCATCGTTGTTACGTCTTAACTTCGTGTTCCCACAGACGGCACCAATTAATGTGAGTAAACAAGTGCTCAATCAAGTTTGTCTTTTTGAACTTGAGCGAAGTGGACTCGAATTTCTGCAAATCGGAAAAGGGGGACCTATAAAAAAAAGCGTTAGCACTCCAATGCTCAAGTTAGTAAGCAGTTAGATGAAAATAAAATTGAATGTAATATGAAAATAAGAATGATATAACATCAATGAGCATAAAGTGTGCTAAGTGTAATTGAGAGAGAGATTAGAGAGCTTATAGTGTGTAAAAACGTTTTTTGTTCAGCCAAGAAGTCTGATATTTATAAAAGGAGTTCCTTGAGTATGAGGGACTCTTAGATAGCTGGACTCTTAGAAGGTCAGCTGGCGTTCCCCCTAGAGTCCTGCTGAGTGTGGCCTCCTGAAAAGTGGGAGGTGGTTGCGAAATCTGTCCTGGATAAGGATAAGTTTGGATATCCCTTATCCATCCTTCTCGGCCGGGTCAGACCTTCCTCCGTGGGCTTTCTATCTAGGGCTTTCCTTACGGGGGCTTAGCTGTGTCCCTCTACTCCTTACATGGGCTTGGCCTTGCTTCCTTTCGGGTGGCTTAGCTTGTTACTTCCTACGGGTTGGACCAAGGTCTTCCTTGGGCTATCTCCAAGGGAAGTCTAGGCCTCCCTGTTAGGTTTAGATATCTCCAATGGGTCCTTAGTATTTTTGGACCTTATGGTTGGGCCAATCCTTTTATGGCATATCATAATCATTAAACTAACATTTATAATAAAAAAATATGACATATATATATATATAATAAATTCGAGGGTTAAATTCATTTTGCCCCTAATACTAAAAACGTGGTACCAAAAGCACCCATCTATACTAATAAAACTTTCAAATACCCCTAATTTTGATAATTCAACTTAAATAGCTAAAAATATTCTTATGCCTCAATGAGTTTATTCATACATAAAAAATATAAAATGGCAAAACCCCAACTTTTAGTCACGTGAGCCTCATATACACATGCAATTTTCTAACGAGCTTCGTCGGAGTTTTCTTCAATTCGCGAATTTGGACTTTTTTCTCTCTTCTGAGTGGAAGAATTTTCTCTCTTGTGAGGGGGTAGTGTGTTAGAGGGCTGGGGTTGATGAGGTGTTGTGGCTGTCTAAGAGTGGTTCGCTTACTGTATCATGCGTCTTGATTACGTTGGTTGTCTTCGTCTTTGTGGATTGTTCCTAGATTTTCCTGTGTTTTCTTGTGCTTTTTGTGTCCTTTGTTTTGTCTTGTCCTCTTTCTTCTGTCTGCTTTCGTGGTGCTTAAGTGCAGGTTAGGGCTTGGCGGCGTGTGGAAGTACCAGGACTAGTGCGTGTCAGGGTGCCGTGGAGGTGCACTAATGATAATACCTCTGCGACTATGGACGATGGAGCTGAATTTAGAGCGAGCGTTAATGCTGATGGATGAGGAGGCAGGGGGTGACATTGTCAGCGGCGGAGAAGGAAGGGTGCAGGGAGGTGGAAGGCTATCTAGTGGTCGGACGGTTGTTGACTCCACGACCATATCACTTTGATGTATTACGGGCTATATTGTTGAATATCTAGAGACCAGTCTAGGGAATGAGTAGAGGTTACTGCCGGAGAATAGATTCATTCTAAGATTCCAGCATGTCGTCGATCGGGATAAAGCTCTAGCAGGTCGGTCGTGGATTTTTTACCGGAATTTACTGCTACTTAGTCAGTTGGGGGCAGAAAACAACCCTATGCATGTCGATTTGTCTACAAGTCCCTTCCATGTACGTATCCATGGTTGCCACTGCGGTTGATGACTCAGGATGTAGGCAGTGAAATTGGGAGTCGGTTAGGCAGGTTCATGGAGATGACGACAGGTCGCAACCCTATGTTTTGGGGGGCACAGCTTCGTATCCAGGTGGAACTGAGTATTAGTAAAGCACTGCAACGCCGCATGAAAATTTGGTCTCCAAGTGAGGAGGAGATTACAGTCTCTTTCACGTAAGAAAATCTTCCCACCTTTTGTTACGCGTGTGGCGTCCTTAGGCACATAGCTCGTGATTGTGTTCTGCGGCTTGAGCAAGGGGGAGAACTCGGGGCTGAGGTGGATATGCCATATGGATCTTGGTTGCGTGAGACGAGGGCGGTGGGAGGCATGATGATGGGGGCGGGGGCGGGGGCTGGGGCCGGGGCCGAGACGGAGGGAGTTGGGGGATGGCGGCGCGTGGAGGGAGGATGCGATGGGGGTTATACAAGGGCTAGGCATCTTTGAGGTACTGGTCATGGCGGAGAGTGAGTGGGGGAAGACGGCCGGGCTGACTAAGGCGACGGCGGAAGTGGAGCGGGAGATCGGCGAAGTGGGGGGCCATTCAGGAGACCCTGTGGTCGTGGGGGAAGTGAGGGAGAACGTGGGGGCGGTGAGGGAGAAGGTGGGGAGGTGGATGGAGGGAATGGGCTATGGTTGGGAGGATGTTGGGCCTCGCGGAGTGGGCTGGGGAGGGGAGGTGAACATGGACAGCCAAGTGGGCTCAGCGGGGAGTGGGAGTAGGTTAAGTCAGGAGGATCCAACTGGGGTAAAAGGCTATAAACGGCTGGGGGAGGGGAGAAGGCTGACGAGGGGGAGTGGACTTAAGGCGGGGAGGGGGCCTGGAGAAGGAAGTGGGCCGAAGGCGGGAGATGGGCTTAAGACGGGGAGTTGGCTGGGAGCAGTACAGGGCCTGGTGGGGCCTGGAGGGGCTAAGGTGAGGATGTCTATCTAGGGCTTTCCTTACGGGGGCTTAGCCCAACACCAAGACACCGGCTGAAAACTGGCCCACTGTGGGGGACGTGATTTCGCCTAAGGAAGGGAGAGCAGATCTGGTTACAGAAACGGTGCTGGGACCGAGGGTGAGGCGGCGCCGCTGGTGTGCAGTCCGATGGACGGCGAAGGGTTACATGGTCAGTCGCTGCCGTCAGTGAGCATCGACGGTCATCAGTGGTAAGATCATCAGCGACGGTGGAGTTGGGAGTGTTGTCGGTCGGGGGACAGCGTGACAGAGGTAAGATGCCTATTTGTACAACACTTTCAGTGCTGAACTCTTCGATTTCTTTGTAACTTTCCCCCTTCTATCATACGGGTGTAAGTGGCCTTGGGGAGGTATTAGAGTTTCCTTCAATCCATGAAGTAACAGAGGCGGAGATGGGTGAACGAAAGAGGGATACTGCGGAGGTCTTGAGTAACGGATTGGTGAAGGTCCCCATTGTCTTTATGGCGGGGGCAGGTGGTGGGCGGGGGAGAGGGGGAGGGGGAGGCCGGGGTTAGAAGGAGGAAGGTGAACGGGGGGAGTGGAGGGAAAGAGGAAGCGAAGGGGCCAGGTTGGAGAACGACCGTTGAAGAGGGCATTGGTGGATGAGATGAGCACAGAGAGTTCCGGGGATGTGACTGTTAATATTATACCAGCGGCGGAGGCTGTTAGACAGCCCCGCCGAGATCAATGAGTGCTTTAGCATGGAACTATGGGGGGTTGGGGTCGGCGTCGACAGTTCGTCAGCTTGGGGCATGGGTCCGAGATATGCAACCCCAATTAGTATTCTTGTCTGAAACCAAATGTGCATATTGTCGGTTTGAGAGAGTGCGTTCTCGGTTGGATATGTTTAGTGTGTGTGTGTTCCGGCAGTTGGTAGGGGTGGCGGTTTGGCGTTGCTATGGAGGAAGGAGTTATCAGTGCAGCTACGCTCATTCTCGATTAACCATATTAACACCGATGTGACAACAGGTGATCAGGCAGCGAATTGGCTGTTTACCGGATTTTACGGGGAGCTGGATTCGACCAAACGCAAGGCAGTGTGGGATTTATTGGTTCGTTTGAGTCGACAGACGGATGCACCATGGTTATGTGCTGGGGATTTTATGAAATCTTAGACCAAAATGAGAAAACAGGATGTCGTCGGCCGGACTGGCAGCTAGCTAATTTCCGCTCGGCATTGGCTCAAAGTGATTTGACGGAATTAAGGTTTCGGGGTCCCCGGTTTATGTGGTGCAACCGTAGATAGTCATCGAGGACTGTGCGGGCCCGTCTTCACAAAGCATGCGTTAATTCTACATGGTGTGGTCGTTTCCCGACTACGGAGGTTCATCATGTCGCTACGGCCAATTCGAATCATACGATGGTACATATCTAGTAGGAAGGGGGATGGGGCGGTCATAATGGAAGACAGAAGAGGATGTTACGATTCAAGGCGAAGTGGCTCCAATCAGAGGAGTGTGCACGAGTGGTTGAGGCAGCGTGGGGTGTCCCTGCCGAGATGACCCTCATACGAGGTTGTGGCGGCGGATTCAGGGGTCCCGGGTGGGTCTACTACAGTGGGACAGGGAGGTTTTTAGTAAAGGGGGTCGGCGGCGGAAGGAGTTGGAAGACCGGGTAGTGGCTCTTGAGGGGGAACACCTTGGCGAGCCGGAATATAAGGAGTTGAGGGAGGTTAGGGCGGAGCTAGAGGAGTTGCGGGGACGTGAACTCCTAGCTTGGCAGCAATGTAGTAAAGCGCACTGGCTGAGAGACGGGGACAGTAATACGCTATTTTTCCACTCGTTTGCGACAACTAGGAAACACCATAATGGAATCTCTCAGCTATGGGATGAGAATGGGATGTAGCAGAGTAGGGAGGAGGATATTCAGGGGATATTATTGAGGTACTTTCGCTCTATCTTCGCGACCAGTGACCCGTCAGGACGTGGCTATCAACGAGGTATTATCATCAGTGCCGCATGTTAGAATAGGTGAGCATGAAGCCAATCTTGTTAGGCGAATCGTAACATATGTCTGAACAATTTCAAAGTTTTAATAAACCTTGATGAATAAGAAAGTGAAATTCATCTGGCTCATACTTTGTCTGTGTTCACTTTTACTGCTTTATAACTGTTCACTACACAAACAAAGCCCACAGACTGAGATCATCGGGGACTGGGACTACGCTTGGAGGTAGGTTCATAAAATCAGTTCTACCAAATCAGTTTGGAAATCTCCAAGTCAAGGAATCTCGGGAAATGGGTATCGAGAATCCACTTGAGACTTGCACTAAGCATCTGGTGTCGTGTTTCATTGACGGGTGACGAGGGTCGTCTATGCAGTGTTAGTGGGTCAGCTTGCTGGGGAGCGGCTGACTGAGGTGACTCACGGGAACCGTCTTACGGAAGACCTTGAATAGGGTCGGATAGGTATGACGTGAGTTCCCGGTTCCAACGGTACAAGTCAATCCTTTGACTTGAGGAATTGCTGAGTTTACCTGTACACCGTATCTGTATCTTAGGTATGGTGAGAGATTGCCAAAACATAGTTGCTGAGTAGTCATAAGCCATATCTAGTGCAGGCATGATGTGCAACGTGACAGTAGTTTCCAAGAAAGGATCTGTCTCCTGTCAAGAGCGTTGATAGTAGCATCTCACTATACTCTGTGTCTTGTCCTTAAAATCTGTGGCCACAGTAACCGAACAGAAGGAAAGGATTCCCTGCGACGTTTAGTATAGGACAGACCGACACTTAGGTCCAAGATGGGTACCTACGTATCCATGCCCTAGACCCTAAGTGGTGAGACCGTAGACGGAAGGATAGATGTACTGTAGAGCCTAAATGTTCATCCCCACGCATATTCACCTAGTCTCTAGTGCTATGGACAATTGCTAGACGGCCACACATGGTAACGGACGGATTCTAGGAATCCGACCAAATCTAGCTGAAGGTGAACCTAAAGAGTCACACACACAATCCGCACACATGACGTATTTAATTTAGAATTAAATATTTGGAGAGAGATGGAACGATTAAATCAGATTTAATCGGATCTTTCTTGGGTTAATTAATTCCTCTCATTGGATGAAAGGAATTTATCTAATAAATTAGATTTATTGGAAATTAATTTAATGGGCTTAAAATAAATATTAATATTTATTATATTTATGTATTTTTCTTTGGATTATTTAATTAGATTTAAATACTCCATTAAATTAATGAATGGTTGAGATTGAAGAGGGAAATCAATGGCTAGGATTGGTTTGACCAAGAAGCTAGGATTGACTAGAATTTGACTAGGTCAAATCCTATTCCAAGAGGAGTCTTCCAAAGAGTGAACTAGAAGAGGAATAGGATTCCTCCTCTATAAATATGCCTAACTCTTCACTTTGGAAGAGATGATGAAATTCAAAACACACACACACACACACCATCACCGTTGTTCCTCTCTCTCTCTCGGCCTCTCTTCCCCCTTTTCCCAAGATACTCTTTTGTTCTTTTGTTCTATACAATTGAACTTAAAGGAGGGTTGATCTCGTTAATTGATAGCATTTGATCAATCCGTCCTCTCCAAATAAATATACACTTGTTCTTTCGCTAGCACGAGGATCAAGATATGTGGGCAGATTGCATGTACGAATTAGAGGGTCTCAACTCAAGATCTTGGAGCAATACAGGGAACAATGCGAGTAACGGTTTGAAGAAAAAACGACAACCGGGTACGTTTTCGGTTTTGTTATTCTCGTCCCTTTTCAACCCTATGGCCTCCATGAATTCTTTGTTTATTTTCATTTATGAGATACACCGAATGCCCGGGAGATTCAAGGGAACACCCCTTGAACGTCTTTATTTAATTCTTGTTTATGGCATGTTTTAAATTATTGCAATTTTATCATACTGCGCTTCTGCATTCGCGTTACTCCCGGGCTGATCCACACGCCTTTGCTAGGCTTTCACCGCAACGGGTCACCCCGGAGATGAACTTGTTCCTTGCTGAACCTTTCACAGCCGCCGAGGTCAAACGTGCAGGCTTTGGCATGTTTCCTCTCAAATCCCCTGGCCCCAATGGCATGCCCCCGTTGTTTTTTCAGAAGTTTTGGCCTACTGTTGGTAATGATGTTCCTTGTTTTGTCCTTCGCATCCTTAATAAGCATGTGTTGTTACATAAAATGAATTTTACTTATGTTGTGCTCATCCCGAAGTGCAAGTCACCGGAAACGGTGCCTCACCTTCGTCCGATTAGTTTGTGCAATGTCATTATCAAAATTGCGTCCAAATGCATAGCGAATCGTCTTAAAACTTTGCTTGATGACATCATTTCCCATACTAAGTCTGCTTTTGTCCCCAGTCATCTTATCACCGATAATGTGTTAGTAGCTTTTGAGATGAATCATTATCTTAGAACGTCGGTCCGATCCACGGGCGATAGTGTGGTTTTGAAACTTGACATGAGCAAGGCCTATGATAGGGTAGAGTGGCAATTCCTTAGGGGTGTATTGATTAGAATAGGGATACACCATCTTTTGTTGAGCTTATTATGTTATTAGTGACTACTGTATCTTACTCCCTAACATTGAAATGACGTTCATTTTGGCTACTTTAGGCCGGATCGGGGTGTCCGGCAAGGGGACCCTCTATCCCCATATCTGTTCCTGTTTTGTGCAGAGGCTTTCTCATGCTTGATCCAAGCCGCAGAGAGCCGCGGGCGCCTGACGGGGGTGGCGGTCTCAACCCAGGCTCCACGGATTTCACACTTGCTCTTTGCGGATGACACACTATTATTTTGTGGGGCTACGGTGGAGCAGCTGAGTGAGGTCAGGAATATATTGAGGGTGTATGCTCGGGCAACGGGGCAGGAGATCAATCTGGGCAAATCGAGCATGGTGGTGAGCGGGGGACTATCGCAGGCGGTCAAACACCTCCTCGGAGCAGTAATGGGTGTCAGGTTAGTAGAGAGTCATGACAACTACCTGGGCCTTCCAGCGTGGTAGGTCGGACGAGAGGTACTCTTTTTAGGAACATTCAGGATCGCGCGTGGCAGAAAATGGAAGGGTGGAACGGGAAATACCTCTCCCAGGCGGGTAAAGGGGTGTTGATTCGGGCAGCTTTGCAGTCTCTTCCCACGTACGCGATGTTGTGCTTCCAGCTCCTGAGGACGTTTCTTCGGAAGTTTGAGTCCATTATGGCTGACTTCTGGTGGCATAACCGGGGGGAGCGGCGGGTACACTGGGTGGCGTGGAGACGATTGTGTAGGCCGAGGGAGGAGGGAGGACTAGGATTTCGGGACTTGAGGGAGTTTAACTTGGCGCTCCTCGCTAAACAGGGGTGGCGGGTATTGACTAGGGAGGATTCGTTGTTGAGCAAGGTGCTTAGGGCGCTGTATTTCCCAGGGAGGGGGGGTCATTTTGGGATGCAGGGGTGGGGGCTAGACCATCACTAACGTGGAGAAGTATCCTTAGCACGAGGGAGCTGTTGAGGGAGGGATGTAGGAGGGACGAGGAGGGTCATTGGAAATGGCTTGGGGAGAGAGGGGGTAAGTTCACAGTCCGTAGTGCGTATCGCTTGGCGGTGGCTAGGAGGGATTGGAACGTAGCCTCTTCGTCAGGTTCGTCATTGGTGTTATCTCGAGGCCGGGGGTTCATTATGTTCGGTTGTTTGGCGTACACGGGTTCCACCGAAAGTCAAGTGTTCATGTGGAGGATGTGTGTAGGAGCTTTGCCAACTTTGTCGGAGCTAGCTAACTGGAGGGCGGGCATAGATAAAAGCTGTATGGTGTGCGGGACGGAGAAGGAGACAGTTCGACACATAATGATAGAATGCCCATTTTCCCGGCAACTCTGGGCGTTATCCAATCTAGCATGGAGATGGATTTCGGCGTGGCATGGTGGGGCGGCGGAGTGGAGCCTGTTTGTGCTGCAGAAGTTGAACAGGGAGAGCCGTCAACGATTCTGCATGATAGCCTGGAAAATTTGGCAGCATAGGTGTGGAAAATTGATGGAGGGCAAGGAGCAGAGCACGTTGGACGCCTGGTTCTCTGCCAACATGGTTCTTGATAATTATCATAAGGTACGGGAGGGTCTCAGGACGCATCAATAAAGTCTGCTCTGTTCTCTGTTGGTATAGCTTGCCCTCTGTGGTGGTAGTTTTGTTTTTGCTTGAGTTTGATTGTTTTTGGTATTAGTTTACATTGTCTTTGCTGTGGTATTGTTGGAGGCTTGGTAGTGTCATCAGGTTGGTCAGATGCTGTTGGCCGCCTGCTCGGTTTCCTTTTGCACTTTGGTTTGTAGGCTTGTTAGTTGTGTCTTCAGGTTGGTCAGGCGCTGTTGGCCGCCTGCTCGTTTTCTTTTGTACTTTGGTTCTTTATGGTTATAAAATTTCATCGCTATTCCTCAAAAAAAAAAAAAAAAAAAAGTGAGTTTATTCATTGTGAACTCTATTATAGTATAAATATCATTTTGGCCCTGGTCTCAATTTATGATATATTTAAAGATTCTATATATACAAATAAAAATTAAATGATATGTTTCTTTTTAAATTTTATATTAACTTAATACAAATTTAAATATCATTACAATGTTACATATAATATAGTATTCATATTATAAATATATGTGAAAAAGGTATTTCAACATACAAAAGTTTAGATAAAGAAAATATTTGAAAGGAAAGAAATCCGGGGAAAATTTTCCCCTTGCTATAACAACGTCCCATTTTGACCCAAATTTTAGTCTATGTGAAAACTAATTAAATAAACAACAATTTACACTATATGGTAAACACAAATGCATTACTAACATGTTACATTATCATATTAAAATGTTAATTATTAATATGAATACGAGAAAGCACTTAAATATGAAGCATCCCGGAAGGACAATATTAGAAATTATTTTTTAAGAGAAAAGACCTCTATACAACGAAATTATCATCAATTCATTTGATCTTTAGTATAAGTTGATGGATTAATTATATTTTTGGTCCAGTAACATAGGTCATTTGGTATTTTCGTCCTTTTACTTTTTAGGGTAGCATTTTGGTTCTGCATCATTTTAATTTTCACAATTTCAGTCTTTTTGTTCGCCGGAGTTCACCTCCACTGACGAGAAGGGTGAAATCCGACGAAAAAAGGACCGAAATCGCAAAAATTAAAAAAAATGTAGGACCAAAATGCTACCCTAGAAAGTTAAAGGACGAAAATGCTGATAAAAATGGGCCAATAGGAACAAAAGCCCCAATTTTAAAATGTCATGTGAGAGACACATGCATTTTTTTCGGCGAGAAGGGTTAACTCCGGCGAAAAAAGGACTGAAATCGTAAAAATTAAAATGATACAGGACCAAAATGCTACCCTAAAAAGTTAAAAGACGAAAATGCCAAATGACCTAAATTACAAGACCAAAAATGCATTTAACTCTAAGTTGATTGTAGGATATTTCTTTCTTTCTTTTTTGTTTTTGGGGGTGGAGAGTGGTCGTGGTTAAGTTTGGTTTGCACCCCTATAATATGCCTATTCACTCCGAAATTATAAAAAGTAACTAAAAATTCTCTATATAGATCAGAAAATTTAGGATGAAAATGCCCTTATCGCATTCCCTAAAATATGTTTTTCTTTTCTTCAATCGTTCCCATTAAACATATTCTGAATTATTGAAAAATTTTATTGATGGTACCAAAATATTATTACAGTAAAATATAATAATATATGGTACAAAAATAATATTACACTAGAATATAATACAAGTCTTTCTTTCTTTTTTTTTTTTGTTTCCTCCTGGCGAAGTATATATAGAGGTAGAACATTTATTACTGCATTGATAAGGGGCTTGAACTGTGTTGCCCTATCTTTTTGAATCTGGACTCCATTTTTGGCTTCATACGTTATCCTCTTGAACTTAGACTACTTTTTAAGTTATATTCATTGGAGACAATTATGCTACTTACCATATACATTTAATTACGTAATAATGGAAAATACCATTATATATATACTGTTTTTGAGAAATGTCAACCTTTCCTATTTTATGTTATTTTCTCTCCATCAGCAGCCCCACAATTCCTTAATATTCTTGAATTTTAGGAATTAAATCGGATTACAGGCTCTTTTACAGACCTGTTATATTATGCTCTTCAAGGAAGCTTTGTTTTGCACTTTCCTTGCACGCCTCAAGGAAGCCTTAGATTGGGGGCATTTCTCTTGTACGCCTCAAGGAAGTCTTAGCTTCGGGGCATTTCTTTTGTACGCCTCAAGGAAGCCTTAGCTTCGGGGCATTTCTCTTGTTCGCCTCAAGGAAGCCTTAGCTCGAGGCATTTCTTTTGTACGCCTCAAAGAAGCCTTAGCTTCGGGGCATTTTTCTTGTACGCTTCAAGGAAGCCTTAGCTTCGGGGCATTTCTTTTGTACGCCTCAAGGATGCCTTAGCTTCAAGGCATTTCTTTTGTACGCCTCAAGGAAGCTTGATTGTTTATTAGCTTCGGGGCATTTCTTTTGCATGCCTCAAGGAAGCTTTTGTTACCGGCTTCAGGGCGATTTTTTTGTACGCCTCAAGGAAGCCTTAGCTTCGGGGCATTTCTTTTATACGCCTCAAGGAAGCCTGACTGCTTATTAGCTTCCGGGCATGTCTTTTGTATTTCTCAAGGAAGCTTTTATCCTCGGCTTCGGGGCGTTTCTTTTATTCACATCAAGGAAGCCAATATCTTTAATCTTTACTTAGTTTATTACTCCATATTTGGGGGCGTGCTTGTTTGTGATGATCAATCTACACGATATGTGTATTTTCTTTTTTGCTTTTTTAATTGTTGTCATATCCACAAATGCATATTAGCTTAGATGTTTTAAAGCGTGATGCTAAAAACATCAAGTGTTGCAGTTCGACTTTTTCTTGTTTTTAAATTTAAATATGAGAATATAGAAAACAAAAGGTCGAAAAATAGGTCATCGCACACAAGAGGGAGAGTCGGGACAATCTCCGTACCATTTCCCCTTAAAACAAAAAATAATATTTTATTATGATTGTTCGGCCATGCAGGCGCACCGTCATGGCAAAGACCATGACTTGCCTCTCCATCACACCTCTTTCAATCATTATTGCTTTCTTTCCCTATACAAGGATTACCTCGTCATTTTTGTTACGACTATTCGACTATTTCCACATAGTACATAAGAGTCCAATAGTTAAATTAGTAGGATTGAGAGTAAGTACTGAAAATTACCCACGTTTAACTAGTAATTACCCACCTCCATATTTTGCGTTGAGTGGGTACAACCTGCTTGTTGACATGTCTTCTTAAATGGCTTTTGCCTTGCTAGATTGACCTTTAGTTTTCAGCCCGCCTCTATTTGGCCTTCCAACCTACTATAAATATGTCGGCCTAATCGCCAGCTTGAGCGCAAGTGGTACTCAGTCACTTTGCACTTTTGGTTTTCATCCAGCATGAGAAAAGTCATAAACGGCCTCGAACAAAAGGTTAAATTGACGTGATGCAAGCCGGCATCAGCCAAAATTTTACTGCAAACAAGTGTTGTATAATAAGAACACAAGTATCTCAAAACTTAAACCTAATAGTTTGTATAGAGATTTAAGCAAATAAATCACTCTCTGCACACCAGAAAAGGATACTGACATCTAGCATTATACATTAAAAATATCACTTTAACAAGGGCCCGAAAAGGTTGAGAAGATGACCCAATCAAGATATTATATATATATATATATATATATTTGGCTTTCTGGATTGGGGAGAGAATAAGATTCTTTTGCCTAAAAACTTGCAACACATTAAGCTAAAGACATGTAATGCAATATTATCATTTTTAACATAGTCTTATTCTTGCATTTCTTCGGCCTAATCTTTCGGACAAACCACTGTACATCTAGAATCTACTAAAGTTCCAACTTCAAGTCAGTTCATGCATGATTTAAACGTCATTTTATGGTCTTTCTGCATTAATAATCAATCCAGCTATCGTCTTCTCAGTTCTCACCCGACTCTCGATTTACGTACATAGGTGAAATTCATGGTGATGAGAATTAATCTCGATTGTAATTCTTGTTACTAACAAATATAAAATATGCAAGAGAGTTAAATAAATCATAATCACTTCCCTTAAGAATTTCGTTCCTTTATACACTTGTATTTACTGTAGCTTGATCGAATTTCGTCAGAATTTTTGTGCTCTTCCACACAGTCAAATTTGATGTGGTCTTCATTGCGCTTGTAGAATCCTCAAGATATTTCTCGCATACAAATTTAATACAAAATTAGAATAATATATACTTTAATCAACGTAAATCACGATCAATTATTTTTACAATAAGTAGTAAAATTTATCAATAATTTCACAAATATAATTGTTTCTAAAACTTACTGATTTGTTTCGCCATTTCAGCACCTTGAGCTTTAGATCTAGTCTCTTTGGAAATAATTCGTCGTGTCAAATTAGTTTGTTGTGATTTCCACCATATTTCTCATACTCAAAAGAAAATATGGGGATTTCCTACAGACGTCACCAATTTGATGGTAGCAAAATATTATTACACTAAAATTTTATAATATATGGTAGAAAAAAATATTACACTAGAATATAATACAAGCCTTTCTTTCTTTTTTTTTTTTTTTTTCTCCCGGCGAAGTATATATAGAGGTAGAACATTTATTACTGCATTGATAAGGGCTTGAATTGTGCTGCCCTGTCTCTTTGAATCTGGACTCCATTTTCGGCTTCATACGTTATCCTCTCGAACCTAGACTATTTTCTAATTTATATTCAATGGAGACAATTTATGCCACTTACCATGTATATTTAATTACGTACTAATGGAAAATACCATTATATATATACCGTTTTCGGAAAATGTCAACCTTTCCTATTTTATGTTATTTTCTCTCCATCAGCCCGAAGCCGGTACTTCAGGCATATAAAAGAAATGCCCTGAAGCTAATAAACAATCAAGCTTCCTTGAAGCGTACAAAAGAAATGCCCCGAAGCTAAGGCTTCCTTGAGGCGTACAAAAGAAATGCCCCGAGCTAAGGCTTCCTTGAGGCGAACAAGAGAAATGCCCCGAAGCTAAGGTTTTCTTGAGGCGTACAAAAGAAATGCCCCGAAGCTAAGACTTCCTTGAGGCGTACAAGAGAAATGCCCCGAATCTAAGGTTTCCTTGAGGCGTGCAAGAAAAGTGCAAAAATAGCTTTCTTGAAGAGCATAATATAACAGGTCTGTAAAAGAGCCCGTAATCCGATTTAATTCCTAAAAATCCAAGGATATTCAGGAATTGGGGGGCTGCTGATGGAGAGAAAATAACATAAAATAGGAAAGGTTGACATTTTCCAAAAACGGTATATATATAATGGTATTTTTCATTATTATGTAATTAAATGTATATGGTAAGTGGCATAATTGTCTCCAATGAATATAACTTAGAAAGTAGTCTAGGTTCAAGATGATAACGTATGAAGCCAAAAATGGAGTCCAGATTCAAAAACACAGGGCAGCACAATTCAAGCCCTTATCAAAGCAGTAATAAATGTTCTACCTCTATATATACTTCACCGGGAGAAAAAAAAAAAAAAAAAAAAGGCTTGTATTATATTCTAGTGTAATATTATTTTTGTACCATATATTATTATATTTTAGTGTAATAATATTTTGGTACCATCATTTATATAGAAATAATATTATTCAAAATCTTGATTTTCATAACTAGCATAGAAATTTGTATGAACTCTATAAACTAACAATCATATAAAACTGCGAAAAATTTTACAAAATTTGTGCTTTGTGTTGTTATATGTATTGAAATTTGTATGAACTCTATAAAATTATTGTTTTATTACTATAAAACTTCAAAATTTTCGCAAGATATATATGTTAATATATACTTCTTAACATGATTATATCTTTCGTATATTTTAGTACGAAACTGCTTTTATTAAAATGGTTTATTTTATTGAGATAGTGGTATTACAATTTTTTAACATGTGTGAAAATTTTTTAGATGGTAATATTAAAATAAAATGCTTATTTATCATTGATACAAGATATTATGGTAAATACATGGTTTTTGGTGCTTTATTGTGTTCTATCATCTTATATAATAGTAATATATAATACTTAGATTTTCTCGTACTTGTTCAGTTGATGCTCCATTATGTCTAATTGTGCTCTGAATGCTTGAATTCTATACCATTAGATTAGTATTTGAAATTGTCAAGTGTACAATGTTGGGGTGTAGATTTTCATTATTGAATAAAGGTTCTCATTGATTGGTTGTAGACACTATATTTTTTCATTTCTACTTTTTAATCCATATACTTCAACAATGATGGTACAATTACTATTCTTTTATCATATATAATTGCTTGAGCATGGACATGCCTTACTTAGAGAGTTGCTTGAAATTGTTGAGAATTTATGCAAAGGAGAATACACACTATGGGCAAAAGAATTGGTGTTAAATTTCTCATCATCTGTAATACTGAATCATTATATATCATTTGTAAGAGCAATTTGGAAAAAGGAGGTCCAATGGCTAATTAATACAAATAAATGACATTGTATGTGAAGGTTTCAACGGTACAGGGTTGGTTTGACACCACCCTATAATAGAGGGGGCAAAGTGAGTTTAAATGAATATTATAAACTTTTCAAAATTATTTTGAAAACGTTGCAGAAAAATTATAAAATTAAAGTAACATACATAATAGCCATAAAAATTTAATTTAAACATATTATTTTTTTCTTCTTAATTCAATAATATTTGCTTTAATTTTGTATCATTTATGCAAACTAAAATAATTTATTTTTGTATAGTATAATTATATATTTGGAGTTATTATTTGATGTAATTACTATTAAAACTTAACAATAATATAGTATTTATATTTTTAACTATGTGCTATAAAATGTCTTTATTACATTGATATATATATATAATTACTAATTTAGCATAATTTTAAATTAGTTATCATTAAATGAAATAGCTATTCGTGACACCAGAATTTATATATTTGTAGCTTAAAGTATGAAATCAATATTTCGCCAAAAATTTAGTGTGACACCCACAAATTTTTAATCATAATTATGGGGTTAATTGGTAATTATTTAAGAAAATTTAGTTAATTAGTAGATATATTATAGATTAAATTGTGATCATGTTAAGACTTGAACGGAGTGAATTGGAGCTTTATATAATATTTGGGAGCAAATCATATTAATTAAGAAATTAGAAAGGACGTAATGGGTATTTTAAAAAAAAGTTTATTAATAATAAAAAAAAAAGAAAGAAATGTGGATAAAGATGGGTGCTGACGCACCCATCTATTTAATTTGTTTAAACAAACATACACACAACATTTAACACACACACATACACTAAAACCCAATTGAGTTCGGCGAAACCGAAGGTAAGAAATAATTATATTTTAATTAGTTTTAATTAATATAATTATATTATTTGATAAGTGCATTTATTAAATGTGGTTTATACTATTCAATTTAGTGTTTAACCAGAGAATTTTATGAATTTGAGTATTTATAATTAGTGTCTGGTTAAATGTCTCAATTGAATTAGGGGTGTTATAATTAATGACTTAAACTGCTTAATTTACTAGATTTAATAATTTCTACAATTGATTGGCTTAGTATTAATCGGGTTGATAATTTTATTTGAGAAATATTATAGAATATATTTGAAAATATTATATTTAGTAAAGATAAGTATATTTTGAGATAAATATAATCCAAGAATTGTTTTTATGAGTGGTAGTTATAATAGGATGAGGGGTTTAATGAAATATTGAGATATTGGTGAAAAATATATATAATTACTATTTAATATTTTATTTAGGAATTACGATACTTTTGATGTGTTGATTATATGCACTATAACTTATTATAGGATAAGGGGGATAAGGTGAATGATTGAGCAACTCCCAACGTACAAGTAGATCGTTGTAAGTCAAGGTAAGTAAATAATTAGTGCTACTTATATATGTTCTTTATTTCTATTAGTGTGTATATAAATAATTAGTATTATCTATATGTGTCTCGCTTCTTGTGATATTACTTTTATGTGAGCCGATGATTCGTGCTAGCACTAATATATTTTGAATTGTACGAGTGGTTGATGATTACTTTGAATGATTATGTCGTGAAAGTGAAATGAAGAAACCTATTGAGATATGTTATGTGTTTGTACATAAAATATACTGCTATGTGGTTTTATGTGGCTAGTTGGCTTACAAGAACGGTGATATGTGGAATCGAGGGAGTGATGGAAATTAAATGTAATTATGATATGAATACCCCTTGATGTTGTTGAATAGCCTATGTGGCAAATGAAATAAAAAGAGCTATGATGCGATATGAAAGAGCTATGATGCGATCTGAAAAGAGCTATGATGCGAAATGAAAGAGCTTTGATGCGAAATGAGATTGATAAGCCTGTGTGGCATGCCAAGGGGATTCATGTATATATATGAATGAATAGTGAGGTTGAGTTGGTGGAGAAAAACACTATATCACCTTTCTGGTAAGCCAACTAGGAAAATACAAGTTTGCTTGGTTATCGTGTTATTGGATGACTACGTGGAGAAATAAAATGAAATGTGCTTGATTAAGTTGATTATATTATATACGTTGCTTGTTTTTGTCTTGTTGATATAATTGAGGTGCGTGTATAGTGGTACCGGTTATTTACTTATTGAGTTGCAGGCTCATCCCTCTGCTAATATTTTCAGGTGTAGATTTTGCTGTGCCTATTCACGACAACTAGGTCCACGGTTTGCATTCCAGTCAGGTTGGGCCAGTATGCAGTTTTCTCCTTATCATAAATGGAAATAGAATTCACATTTTGGATTAAAAGCGAGAATAGCATGTGAACTAATAATAATAGTCCGATTTTTGTCGTACTTGATATATGTATATATGATCTTGTGGATGAGATATTAAATATTCTTGTTGTGATGATGAGACTATGTGTATATATACTCAATACGGACCAGATTACGTGCCTAATTATACACATAATCAGGGTTTACATTAAGTGTGATATTTACGGAAGATATAGTCGTAGTGCCGTTAGAGGTTGCTACATTTGGTGGTATCAGAGCAGGGATTAGATTCTCTGGGGTTATTTGATAATATGTGGTATTATACTTAACATATATATTATGAGTCTAATTATACATATGCATTTCATATAGGATGGAAGCGTCAGGTGAAAACGCTGCTGGCCCAACTGAGTCATTAGAGTCTGTACAGGGTCATGATCATGCATCTGAACATCAGGGGTTAGAAGCCCAGAATAGAAACGTTCCCCAGCCAGAAGTAAATCCTTTTATGCAACAATTCCTAGAGTTTATGCAGAGGATGGCTCCACCACCACAACCCCAACCCCAACTACAAGATGCAGTCATTGATAAAAACTATGAGATAGTTAGAAGACAAGGTGCGAAGGTATTTGCTGGTACAACTGATCCTGCAGAAGCAGAAGAATGGTTGAGGAATACGGAAAGAGTTCTCGACAGAATTGAATGCACTTCTGAACAAAAGTTGAGGTATGCAGTGTCTTTATTGGAGAAAGATGCGTTGGATTGGTGGGAAACTGTTCCAGGGAGTAGGAATCGACCAATCACTTTAACATGGAATGACTTCTTGAGAGAATTTGCTGAGAAATACACTCCACCGGTCTACAGAAACCGTAAGAAAGTTGAATTTCTTGAGTTAAAGCAAAATGATTTGTCTGTCGCTGAATATGAGCTACAACTTGTGAGGCTGTCAAAATATGCTCCAGAAGAGGTAAGTACTGATGAATTGAGCCGAGACCGATTTGAAAGAGGCCTGAGGCTTGAGATACGAGAGAAGATAGAAATCAAACCTCCGAGTTACAGTGCACTTTTGGAAGCAGCATTGAGAGCTGAAGAGACATCCATAGAAAGGAATTCCGCTGAATCTAAACGGAAGAAGTGGACAGGTAATCCTAACTTTACAGGCGGACCAAGTGGTGCAGTTTCTTTTAAGAGTTCTGGTTTCCAAAGAGGTGGGTATAGAGGCCGAGGAATGAGTCAAACTAATAGGTCTCCATCAGTGTCGTCAAGTAGAGGCGGGTCTACCTCAGTCGGACTTGGGGGAAGACAGGGTCCAACCAGATCGTTTAGTGGAAGGTCTATTCCCTCGTGCACGAATTGCGGTAGGAAACACACCGGTGAATGTTGGGGAGTCCAGCCAATCATATGTTATCGCTGCCACCAACCGGGGCATATTGTCAGGGATTGTCCTACGTGGAGAGTTGATGCCAGTGGATCCCAGATTTCAGGACCAAGTAGTGTGGGGGAAAATGTGCAACGGGCTAGTATAAGTAGGGGTCGAGGAAGAGGTGGTCGAGGTAGCGGGACTATTTCTACAACATCGACTGGACAGAGTAGTCAATCTCAGCCACAAGCAAGGGTGTACGCCATCACCAGGGAACAAGCTCCTACTGCACCTGAGGTTATTACTAGTTCCTTTTCTATTTGCAATTCTGATGCGCATGTGTTAATTGATCCAGGATCTACTTGTTCATTTATATCACATGATTTTGCATCACGTGTGCATGCTAGTATTGAACAGTTGGGGCATGACTTATGTGTATCTATGCCTGCTGGTGGGGTTATATTTGTTAATACCGTTGTGAGATCTTGTCCAATAGTAGTGGATAGTGTCACACTATATGCAGATTTGGTTGTGATAAACCTTAGGGAGTTTGATGTTATCCTAGGGATGGATTGGTTATCTAGTAATCATGCTTTGGTGGATTGTCAAACAAAAGAGGTAGCTGTAGAAATCAATGGGCAAATGAAGACGGTTATAGTGGGAGAAAGAAAAGTTATACCTAACTGCTTAATTTCTGCTGTGACTGCTTATAATTTAATTAAGGAAGGGTGTGAAGCATATCTAGCTAGTATATGTGATACTACGAAGGTCAGTCCGGGTGTGTCAGATGTTCCAGTAGTTAGAGAATTTCCTGATGTTTTTCCAGAAGAATTACCTGGGTTACCACCTCATCGAGAAGTGGATTTTGAAATAGAAACTATTCCTGGGGCAGCACCTATTTCAATTGCACCATATAGAATGGCTCCACTTGAACTGAAAGAATTAAAGAAGCAATTAGAAGAATTACTCGATAAGGGGTTTATACGACCAAGTATTTCGCCTTGGGGAGCACCAGTATTATTCGTAAAGAAGAAGGATGGGAGTATGAGATTATGTGTTGATTATAGGCAAATGAATCGGATCACAATTAAGAACAAGTATCCTCTGCCACAGATAGATGATCTACTTGACCAACTGAAGGGTGCAACAGTGTTTTCTAAAATTGATTTGAGATCAGGTTATTGGCAACTGCGGATTGAAGAAGGATCTATTCCAAAGACAGCTTTTCGAACCAGGTACGGCCATTATGAATTTGTTGTTATGCCATTTGGGTTAACAAATGCCCCTGCCGCTTTCATGTCGTTGATGAACAAAACCTTACAGCCATTCCTTGATCAATTTGTGATTGTGTTTATTGATGATATTCTGATATACTCTAGTAGTCACGGGGAACATGAACAACATTTAAGGACAGTTTTGCAAATTTTGAGAGAAAAATAACTGTATGCTAAATTTAGCAAATGTGAATTTTGGATGGAAGAGATTGCTTTCTTAGGGCATGTTGTTTCGAAGCAAGGAGTACAACCTGATCCGGCAAAAGTTAAGGCTATTTTGGAATGGGAGCCACCTAAAAATGCATCAGAAGTTCGCAGTTTTCTAGGATTGGCTGGGTATTATAGAAGATTTGTGAAATATTTCTCTATGATTGCGAGACCCCTGACGAATCTGTTAAAAAAGAATGCACTATTCAATTGGAATGACATGTGTGATAAGAGTTTTGAAGAGTTGAAGAAAAGACTTACCTCAGCACCTATTCTTGCATTGCCATCTGGGAATGGAGGATATGTGGTATATACTGATGCTTCACGGCAAGGACTCGGATGTGTTTTGATGCAACATGGAAGGGTTATAGCTTATGCTTCGAGGCAGTTGAGGCCGCACGAATTGAACGATCCGACCCATGATCTGGAATTGGCAGCGATTGTACATGCATAGAAAATCTGGAGGCATTATCTGTATGGAGAGACGTTTCAGATATTTACAGATCATAAAAGTTTAAAGTATATTCCAACTCAGAAAGAGTTGAATTTGAGGCAAAGAAGGTGGATCGAGCTGTTGAAAGACTACGATTGTACTATTGATTATCACCCCGGAAAAGCAAATGTAGTTGCAGATGCGTTGAGTAGAAAGACGGTGGACCAATTAGCAGGTACGATTTGCTATAATGTGGAGTATTTAGCTGTCCTCAGAGCAATGAATGTGAGTTTTAGCGTTGGTGATGATCTTTTACTTGCCACTCTTCAAGTGAAGCCCTCCCTTAGGGACAAAGTTAAGAATGCACACAATAGTGATCCGTACTTGCAGAAAATGAAAGCCAAGGCAAAAGAAGGAAAGAACGATCAATATGTAATACAAGAAGATGGTATATTATTAAATGGGAAGCGTATGTGTGTGCCAAATGTAGAGGAATTGAGAACGGAGATCATGCACGAGGCGCACTATGCACCGTATGCGATGCATCCTGGCAGTACCAAGATGTATCGGGATTTGAGACCCTACTATTGGTGGCCAACCATGAAGAAAGATGTTGCAGAGTTTGTGGCTAAATGTTTAACTTGTCAGCAAGTTAAGGCAGAACACCAAGCACCAGCCGGTAAGCTTCATCCTTTATCTATACCTGAATGGAAATGGGAAAAGATTATTATGGGTTTTGTCATTGGATTACCACGTACGTTCAAGAAACATGATGCTATTTGGGTGATCGTGGATAGATTGACTAAATCTGCTCACTTTTTGCCGGTAAGACAAAATGATTCTTTGGATAAGTTGGCTGAGTTGTACGTTTCAGAAATTGTGAGATTACATGGGGTTCCTACTTCTATAGTCTCCGACAGAGATCCTCGGTTTACGTCTCATTTTTAGGGAAGCTTGCAAAGGGCATTAGGTACCAGATTGCACTTTAGTACAGCATTCCATCCTCAAACAGATGGACAATCAGAAAGGACCATTCAGACGTTGGAGGACATGATGAGAGCCTGCGTGATTGAGTTCAGAGGAAACTGGGATGATCATTTACCACTGATGGAATTTGCATATAATAATAGTTTTCATTCTAGTATTGACATGGCTCCGTATGAAGCTTTGTATGGAAGAAAATGCCGAAGTCCAATCTATTGGGACGTTGAGGGATTAAGACAACTTGAGGGGCCCGAATTAGTCCAAGAAACGGTGGATAAGATACAAATAGCCAAAAAGTGTTTGAAGGCAGCTCAAGATCGGCAGAAGAGTTATGTCGACAAACATCGCCGGGAGATGGAATATGAGGTGGGTGAGAAAGTTTTTTCTGAAGGTATCACCATGGAGGGGAATCTTAAGATTCGGTAAGCAAGGAAAGTTAAGTCCGAGATATATTGGGCCGTATGAAATCATTGAGCGAGTCGGACCACTAGCTTATCGATTAGCATTACCAGCAGAGTTGTCCCAAATACATGATGTGTTCCATGTGTCCATGTTACGTCGATATCGATCCGATCCTAGTCACATTTTGCGTGAACCAGAGATAGAAATATCAGAGGGATTAACGTACATAGAGGAACCAATAGAAATTTTGGATCGGAGTATAAAGAAGTTGAGGAATAAAGAAATACCTATGGTGAAGGTAAAATGGAGTCATCACTCTCCCAGAGAAGCCACTTGGGAGGTTGAGGAGAGTATGAGAAAGAAGTATCCATATTTATTCCCTGAACCGGTACGTTAATTAAATTTCGAGGACGAAATTTTTATTAGGAGGGGAGAATTGTGACACCCACAAATTTTTAATCATAATTATGGGGTTAATTGGTAATTATTTAAGAAAATTTAGTTAATTAGTAGATATATTATAGATTAAATTGTGATCATATTAAGACTTGAACGGAGTGAATTGGAGCTTTATATAATATTTGGGAGCAAATCATATTAATTAAGAAATTGACGTAATGGGTATTTTGAAAAAAATTTATTAATAATAAAAAAAAAAGAAAGAAATGTGGATAAAGATGGGTGCTGACGCACCCATCTATTTAATTTGTTTAAACAAACATACACACAACATTTAACACACACACATACACTAAAACCCAATTGAGTTCGGCGAAACCGAAGGTAAGAAATAATTATATTTTAATTAGTTTTAATTAATATAATTATATTATTTGATAAGTGCATTTATTAAATGTGGTTTATACTATTCGATTTAGTGTTTAACCGGAGAATTTTATGAATTTGAGTATTTATAATTAGTGTCTGGTTAAATGTCTCAATTGAATTAGGGGTGTTATAATTAATGACTTAAACTGCTTAATTTACTAGATTTAATAATTTCTACAATTGATTGGCTTAGTATTAATCGGGTTGATAATTTTATTTGAGAAATATTATAGAATATATTTGAAAATATTATATTTAGTAAAGATAAGTATATTTTGAGATAAATATAATCCAAGAATTGTTATTATGAGTGGTAGTTATAATAGGATGAGGGGTTTAATGAAATATTGAGATATTGGTGAAAAATATATATAATTACTATTTAATATTTTATTTAGGAATTACGATACTTTTGATGTGTTGATTATATGCATTATAACTTATTATAGGATAAGGGGGATAAGGTGAATGATTGAGCAACTCCCAACGTACAAGTAGATCGTTGTAAGTCAAGGTAAGTAAATAATTAGTGCTACTTATATATGTTCTTTATTTCTATTAGTGTGTATATAAATAATTAGTATTATCTATATATGTCTCACTTCTTGTGATATTACTTTTATGTGAGCCGATGATTCGTGCTAGCACTAATATATTTTGAATTGTACGAGTGGTTGATGATTACTTTGAATGATTATGTCGTGAAAGTGAAATGAAGAAACCTATTGAGATATGTTATGTGTTTGTACATAAAATATACTGCTATGTGGTTTTATGTGGCTAGTTGGCTTACAAGAACGGTGATATGTGGAATCGAGGGAGTGATGGAAATTAAATGTAATTATGATATGAATACCCCTTGATGTTGTTGAATAGCCTATGTGGCAAATGAAATAAAAAGAGCTATGATGCGATATGAAAGAGCTTTGATGCGAAATGAGATTGATAAGCCTGTGTGGAATGCCAAGGGGATTCATGTATATATATGAATGAATAGTGAGGTTAAGTTGGTGGAGAAAAACACTATATCACCTTTCTGGTAAGCCAACTAGGAAAATACAAGTTTGCTTGGTTATCGTGTTATTGGATGACTACGTGGAGAAATAAAATGAAATGTGCTTGATTAAGTTGATTATATTATATACGTTGCTTGTTTTTGTCTTGTTGATATAATTGAGGTGCGTGTATAGTGGTACCGGTTATTTACTTATTGAGTTGCAGGCTCATCCCTCTGCTAATATTTTCAGGTGTAGATTTTGCTGTGCCTATTCACGACAACTAGGTCCACGGTTTGCATTCCAGTCAGGTCGGGCCAGTATGCAGTTTTCTCCTTATCATAAATGGAAATAGAATTCACATTTTGGATTAAAAGCGAGAATAGCATGTGAACTAATAATAATAGTCCCATTTTTGTCGTACTTGATATATGTATATATGATCTTGTGGATGAGATATTAAATATTCTTGTTGTGATGATGAGACTATGTGTATATATACTCAATACGGACCAGATTACGTGCCTAATTATACACATAATCAGGGTTTACATTAAGTGTGATATTTACAGAAGATATAGTCGTAGTGCCGTTAGAGGGAGCTACATTTAGGAACATTAAAAACTTCTTATGATCTCAAAAGATTTAGTAGTAAACGTTCCTATGAACTTTCCTGTGCAAACTAAGATAATTTCTGAACTGCAATTTATTTTCGTTTTCATAAAATTCAAATGAAATTTTTTTCATATTTTTGATGAAAACGTATGAAAATTTTAAACTATGCTGTCAATGTCAAATCATTTTACCATGAAGGTTTTTATTACCTTTCATAATTTGGGAGGGAGTGTAAGTAATCTTTTTCCCCCCCTTCAATGTCATTGTTAAATCTATTAGTATCATATTATACTTAACATTTAAGTAACATACTATTTAATTATTTATATGTTAAAAGGAATTTAGTATCAAATTTGTTGACATTCGAATTTTAGAGGGACAATATGATATCAATTATAAGAAGGGGTGACACTACAAAAAAATGCGTGAATAGAAACGGATACATATGATCGTTCCAACTCCCGGTCCTAATAGGAACGGTACAAGGGACAGTTGTGGAACGGAAAAACGTTGATGACGTCACTGTCGTGGTAATTTTAATACAAATTAATAGGAACGGCACGATCGTTCCTATTCTAGAGCCAACATATGTGAGCCAATTTGTACACCTATAACCGTTTCTAAAAGGGACTTGATATATTTTGTACTTCAATTTGGAACACATGTGTGAAATTTGGAACGGCTAGTGTATCGGGAACACTTACCATTCCTATACGGGGTCCCATGGACGTGTCTATTTGGACCGGTCGTATCACCGTTCCAACATGTAGTTCTACATAAGACCCTTTTACGCCATGGGCAAAAATATAATGCAATTACCGTTCCAAATTGTGGGTATATAGTAAGTACAGTATTGTTACAATTACCGTTCCCAATTATATTCCAATTAGGAACGGTCTTCCTGCGGGTGCCTTATACCGATCCTAATATGCCCTAACGGCTATATTACAACGGTAATATTACCATTCCTGTAACCCCACCTGGGACCGTTCCTAAAGCTGGAACAACGACTCTATTTAAACGGCTAGTTTTGTGTTCCAAATAATATTTCAATGTCCGTTCCAATATTTTCTATATTTATGTCCCTCTTCTTTGTCATTGTTCTTGTAATTACTCTTCAACTCCTTTTGTTGTAACTCCCCCCTTTGATTCTTTATACGAAAAATCGAACATATCAATTACCGAGTGCGAATTTTGTATTGATATTGATAGCTGTTTTGCTCAGGTAAGTATGCAAAATTTTGTTGTGTTTGTATATATATATATATATATATATAATATACTCTCGTCATTTAATTGCGTACTGTTGTGAATTATACGTAGGACCAATCATGTTAAGACAGTTGAGGAAATTGATGTATGATCGAGACATCCTGGGTGTGACGCCGGAGTTTGAGGATGGTGTTACAATATTTTTAGAATAGGCCCAGTCTCAGCGTGCATATATGGACGGGGACAAGATTAAGTGTCCCTGCCAAAAGTGCAAAAAATGAACGGTTCAAAACACCAGACGAGGTAAATTTTGATTTGTGTATGAAAGGGTTTATGCCAGAGTATTATAATTGGACTTCGCATGGTGAGAAGAGGGTACAGGAATGCTTTGAAGCATTAACAACGCCCCCTGTACAGCAGCAGCAAACGTCACCCGTTCAGGAGGAAGGTAGTTCGAATTGGGGTGGTGTGGCTAAGATGGATTAGGCGCAGAGGATGGTATTCGATGCTGCCGGACCGTCATTCTGGTCTTCGTACAATCAGGAGGGACCGACTGATGATGGTACTCGGTATTGTCCATCTGATGTGGGTCCTAGTTCATATTATGATTCGGGGCTCTATGATTATGTGTCTGGCTTGTCAGACCGTTTTTTTTTTTATGTAGTTCATGTTGCGGACCAACCATTGTGGTACGGCTGCGCCACCTCTCAGTTGGCGTCAATTGCCTCTTTGGTGAATATCAAGGCCGAAGGGGGTTTTTCCGAGCATACATATGATCGGTTATGCCAGTGGGCTGATATTGTAATGCCCCGCGATCACACTTTCCCCGCCGATTATTACAATACGAATAAATTGATAAGAGAATTAGGTTTACCAGTTCAGAAGATTGATGCTTGCAAAAAACGGTTGCATGTTGTACTGGAAGGACGATATGATTTGGAATATTACAAGTTCTGTGCATACGCTAGGTACAAAGCCCACTAGGGACAGAAATCCTAAACGCAAGAAGTCCCCGTATGCCATTCTTAGGTATCTATCGATTACCCCTCGGCTGCAGAGGTTGTATGCGTCGGAGGCCACAGCAGAGCATATGACTTGGCATGCGAGCCCTCAGACGGAGGAAGGATCCATATGTCATCCGTCCGATGCAGAGGCTTGGAAGTATTTTGATCGGACGTATCCTGATTTTGCAGCTGAGCCGAGGAATGTTAGACTTGGGTTGTGCACGGATGGGTTTGCACCACACGACCAGTATGGTAAAACTTACTCATGTTGGCCCGTGATACTTACACCGTACAATCTCCCACCGGGAATGTCCACGAAGTCTGCGTATATGTTCCTAACGATGGTGATCCCTGGCCCATCGAATCCCAAATGTCTTATCGATGTCTACTTGAAGTCGTTAATCGAGGAGTTGCAGAATTTATGGCATGTGCGTGTACGTACGCACGATACTGTGACAAAACAGGCATTCATGATTCATGCCACATTGATGTGGACAGTGAACGACCTTCCTGCTTATGGGATGGCGTCTGGATGGAGTACCGCCGGTGTTATGAGGTGTCCAGTTTGTATGAAGGACACACGGGCATTCTATTTACAGCACGGTCGGAAGGCATGCTATTTTGACTACCACAGGCAATTCCTACGACCGGTTCATCCTTATCGCAGGAACAAGAAAGCCTTCACTAAAAGTCGAATGGAGAGGAAGGTTGCACGTCCGAGGCTGACTGGAGAACAGATCTGAACCCGTGTCGATGCGTTTAGTATGACTGTCGAACAACCGTTGAGTGAACCGGAAGGCTACGGTGTCGACCATAAGTGGACGAAGAAAAGCATATTCTGGGAGCCTGAATACTGGGGGGTGCATCTGATACGACACAATCTTGGTGTCATGCATATTGAGAAGAATGTGTTCGATAATATATTCAATACTGTGGTGGACAGCAAGGGGAAAACGAAGGACACTCTGAATGCACGGAAGGATCTGAAGATCATATGTAATCTGCCGGAGCTTGAGGTGGACGAAAGGAGACCAAATGTGATGCCCAAGGCGGTATATACACTGAAGAAGGAGCAAAAGAAGAAGATATATGAGTGGATTCATTGTCTTAGGTTTCCTGATAGGTATGCCTCTAACTTGGACCATTGCGTCGACCTGAAGGAGTTGAGGATGCACGGTATGAAGAGCCATGATTGTCATGTATTCATGCAGTATTTGATTTCGGTTGCCTTCCGTGAAATGCTTCCAGAGCACGTGTGGG